>OY735212.1:26599967-26999967 GCA_963457665.1 Thysanoteuthis rhombus
GGTCGATATACGATCCAAGAGATTTCGAAGCTAATATGATATGCAATTTGAATACTATAGTAAACTATTTTAAAAGTTAGACCTGCATGCTAATGAAAAAATTTCGTTGAGAATTCTATTTTGCACGTTGCCAGAAACTATAACCTATAGCGACATACTTTCTGGTTATTTTTCCAGCTTTTTAAATCAATCTCAGTTTTGGTTTATTGTTATAAATTGATATATCAAGTGGTCAGGTAATTAAATATATTGTCTTGAAAACAACATTTTTCAAAATTTCTAATGAAAAATAAAGTCTTTTTCTTTCCAACGGCATTTTAAGTGGATCATATCTAATGGCAAAGTAGTCCAAACAATTGGTGCCAAAATTGTTCAGATGATGATAAAAGCATGAAACTTTATAACAAATATTTTTTGATAAGTGCTAATCATTTCCAGATATGGAGACATTATCAAACTATCCGGCAATAACGGTTGCTAAATGAGTCATTTTCCGTATTGCTTTAAAATCAGGGTTTTTTTTTTAATTTCCTCAACAAAAGTTTCCCAACAGATTTTCGTACTATCAGAAGTGCTAAAACATACTAAAAATCTTCCAACGTCTGACCACTGGGAAGGTATAATTTTCAAGATGGCGTACACAGGCCTTGTTATAGACATACTTCATGAGTTATTGATGTTTCATTCAATAGTACACATTACCTAGACAAATTTCTGGATCCACCCCAAAATTTGATCACTTTACCCTCACCTTTCCGCTAAAATTCATAAAATTCATTGAACCTTAAGAGATATTGTGCGGACAGCCATGAATGAATACAGAAAGAACCAAAAAATAAAAAGATATCTCCCAATCAAAAACGATTTCCAGGAGCCACCCCCAAATTTCGTCATATAATACTTGATACGAGCCGAACCTTTCCACAAGATTTCATAGAGATCCATCCTGGACTATTTGAGATATGGTATGGACAGTTAGAGTCAGGTACAAAAATGTATGGAAATCGAAGAAATATTTCTCAATCAAAAACAAATTTTTGGTTTTCAAAAAAATTGATTGACATTCAGAGAGATCTTCCAGAGACGTTGCATGGAGAAACAGGAATGAATGCAGATATGTAAGAAGAAGAAAAATGAGGGAAATATCTATTAATTACAAATGAACGTTTGGATCTACCTCATATCTAACTACATCTTCGCTGATATATCTTTTCTTTCACAAAATCATATAACAGTCCATTGATAACTTGTGGAGATATCACGTTGAGAGACAGCAGCAAATACAGAGATTTATGGAAAGGCCTCACTCAAATATCTCCCAATCAGAAACGCATTCCTGGATCCACTTTAAGATTTAATCAATTTAATCATGTGCTCAACACTTTCACTAAATTTAATTAGAATCCATTGCAAAATCTTGGTGATATCGTGTGGAAAGACATAAACGAATACAGACATGTAAAAATGTTATAGCTGAAAAATACCTGTCTATCGGAAATGAAATTCCTTTGCTCTAAATTTTAGTTACTTTTACAGTGTCTCATACCCCTCCACTAATATCCATTGGGATCAATCCAGGACTTCCTGAGTCATCCTATGGAAAGGTTTGAGTGAATGAAAATCCATGAAAACACCCATTTATTCCGTTTTTTTGTGCATTTCCCTATTCTTTCATACCCTTCTGCGCAATATCTCTAAAAGTTTTCGATAAAATTCAATATAATTTCGTGGAAAGGTAAATTATAAAATGAAAAAAAAAGTGATCAAATACTGGAAGATATTTATAGGCTTGTAAAGTTGGAAACGTTTCCTAGCCACCATTGCTAAGGAGTGTCACTTTTAGAATCTCTTCATATCTGAAATTGTTCAATAAACCCTAAAATTTCACAAAGTCAAATTTATCATTTTATTATGAAGTAAGCGATTCTGACCTAATTCTATTCTGATCACCTAGACTAAAATAACTTTCTTTACTTCCATAATCTTTGAGATTGATCAAAACTATCAAACAAAATTTAAAGCTCGACAGGAATCTCTAAACCCATAGCTGGATTAATGGTTGATGATAGCATCAATCTGAGAAATCTTGTGACTGTGTTTGTAACTAATAAAATGAAAAATAGTTCTATTTCAATCGAGTGTGAGGTCAGTAACCAATCAATACAGTACTGTAAAAACAAGGCATTGGGTGAATAGAGCGACGTTTAATCTTATTAACAGCATTTAAATTGTTTTATTTGAAACAAGATTTATTTTTGTTCGTTTAATCTCCCATATCATAAGTAAGTTCAGAGCAAAAGAGACAGGTTTTTTCAGTCAAAAGGATTTGCTTCAAATCCAAACCTTTCGTACCAAAGAATATCGAATAGGTTGGCATTCCCATACTGATTTATTCTCTACATTTCTACGGGCAATGTAGGCTACATGTCAGTGCCGATCTCCTCTCCAAGTAGTAAGGCATAATCAACGACCCACGGTTATTCATGGCATCAGCTTTTTTCGTTTTATTACATTTTGAACTTTTCTTCGAAACTATAACGATAGAAGTTTATTTTATCCATTGAAGAATTACCAAATGGTTTTGTATACCTTCCATAAAACAGCAATTTTAGAAAGCGGCTGATTTATGTTTGAAATAGGAGACTTCCCATTTATTCATCCGTGTTTTTAGTATAGAATAAACGAAAACTAATGATGCATCTTACAATAATACTTTGATATATAGCTATAAAACACGTTTGTTGTGGCGTTTCAGGAGAAACTGGTGAATAAATTATCTTATAAAAGAGGTATGTTGACTATTTAAAAGTATAGCTGATACCAATACGTGGTTTTCTCACAAAGGAAAGAGGAAAAGAAATCAATGAATATGCAAATATTTTTGGTGCAGAATAAAAAACAGGACAACGACTTCAAATTCGATTTTGTTTTTTGTACAGGAAATTCTGAATCAAAAGATGAATTACTCATGCAATAGCGTTCTCAAATTACCTTAGCAAATTTAAACGGGGATTATAATGAGTAAGTCAACTTTAACAAAAGTGGAACACTAACTTTTGCTCTTCCAAGAATTGCTAAGACCACTGAACCAATCCTTCATGTAAATTTTCTTGTTAATAAAGTGCTTCAGCATATCAATTCCACAAATGTCTTCAGGTTTGAGACCCGGGAGAAAAGAGAAATGTCAGCGACTCTATTTACAGAAATAGATCACACACAGAAAATAAATTGCCGTCAATATACCAAGCATCCTGCACCCTGGCTTGTGTCAGCAATGCAAGGCATATATGATACAATTCTCAACCACCCGCACGGGAGATGTCATATTCATACTCAAGGATGCTCTCCAATTCTCACCCTGAGAATAAGAAAGCACCCTTTCGATCTCCTACCTTACAGATAGTACACATGAAATAATCTGAGTGGCTTGATCAAAGTAAAGTGGTACAACAGGTGCAACACAAATAATGACTTTTGAGAGTTTGGAAACCGGTAATAATTCATTTCGAAATTAGAAACAGTTAATAACGTCTGGGATCGTTCGCTGTCTGTTGGATCAAGCCGAACTAAATTCAAGATTGCGTTTATAGATTTCCCAGTGCGGAACAACATTTCGCAATTGTCTTTCTATAGATATTTCAACGACAGGAATATAACTTTAAAATCTTTAAATATGCCATGGAGCGATAGGAATTGGAAAAGGCATTGGCAACTATTAGCCAGCTTGCATCAGCGGGTGAACTTCTCTGATAGTACTGTCAACTGAAAGAGCTAAATGAATCATCATACGATCCGTTAGATCTCTTTATCATGGGCGTTGTGGAGCCACTACTCTCTGAACTTGTCAATTTTGTCACACCATCTTATATTTTGCCGGACACAGTTTTGCTAATGATCTCGTCGTGTGTTATGATGTCAATCGGTTGTTTGACATTTTTGCAACATGACCTGCCTATTTTCATTTGTGTTATCTAATGGATTCTATAATATCCCTGATTCCTGATTTTTCTCTAATATACAGCGTCATCTCTCGATGTGAAGATGATTCTCTCCAGGGTACGTTGCATAGTTCTCAGTTTGAAGGTCAATGTTTTAATGAGGTTCCATGTTTCAGCTCCATAAGTGACTATCGGGAGAATGAATTTATTTTATACCTTTCTTTTCAGCACTTATGGGATTTTCTTGAGCTTGTTCAACCGAACTGGAGAATAGTCGAAGCAACTCCATACCATGCATCTGTTAGAATTCTTTTGTTTTTGCTGCATAAATATGTCAACTTACTGATGTCATATTTGTGTGTTGCATGTTTGCTCTAGGTTATTTTGAGAGAATACACTAGTTTACGTCTTGATGAATCAAAATAACAATATATCTTGAGTTCTCAGACATCTGAAGCCTGTTCTCGCAACTTGATAACTAAACTGTTTGTGTTTAGCTGATTTGTAAAAATGACTTTCATCACAAAAAATAGAAAGCTGAAATTTGTACCCACAGTTTATGCAGTAATATACTCTGCGTGAATGAATCTTGGACATCCAAATATCCAAACCGCTTTTATTTTGGGAGCTCTCTAATGCTTGATTTTGGGGCAATAGACCAATGCATAGAGATATGTGCAAAGACACCGTACAATATTTCAAGATCAAGCAACAGAATTAGAAACAACTTGCGTCGGATCGAATCATCTGGAGAAACGTGATGGATGCTAGAATCTCTTTATGTATATATATCCCAACTCCGATGAAAATGGGAGGAGCAGCATTATCACAGAAAAGACGGGGAGGATACTTGAATATACAGATCAAGCTCCTCTATATGTTGGCACTGCAATCGCCTTTACCAATAAAATGGTGACCGAATCAATAGATTCAGGTATCGCAGAAAGAGGAGAGTTGTTAATGAAAAGGTTTGAAGAAAAAAGTACAGTAGAAGAGGAGGAAAAAACCGTTTCTGAAACCGTCAGTCGAAACGGCAAGAGCACAATATGCGTGTATATATATATATATATATATATATATATATATATGTATATGTGTGTGTGTGTGTGTGTGTGTGTGTGTGTGTGTGTGTATAAAACTTTACAGCTTTGAACATTAAACACATTAAAATAACTTTTTCAAAAATTTGTTGAGTCATTTCAGTCGCTTATTTGTTAATATAGTTTAAGTAATTTTTCTTCAGTGTTCCCATATTTTATACATACTTTGATAACATGGTACTATGTGTAAAATTTCCGCTTGTTTGGATCGTCAGAAGTCTACCATATAACCGTTTGGGGGATTTAAAAACAAAACTGTTATATCAAAATGGCACACACACACACACATATATCCGTCTATTTACACAATATCTCAAAAAGGTACGTGGATTTTTCTTTTCGATTGGGAAAATTTCTTTTCATTTTATCATACATTGATGAATCCACTCATGTTTGTCCACATATTATCTCAAAAAGCTTTTAATCAATTTCAATGAAGTTTTGTGGAGAGATGGCTTGTGGGTTGAGGGAGGATTGATTGAATTTCAAAGAAGTAACAGGATTTTTTACAGTAACCTCTCCTGCATCGTAGCTATATATGAATTAATTATCATTCAGTTATTAGTTGCAACGGCGTTGACAGAGGTATGCACTTTGAGTTCTTTCTGGACCATTTTCGTTACCAAATATTGACTTTTCGGAGTCAAATTCAATTGCCAACATGGCAATGAAATTACCTGAAAAAACTTCACACCTAACAGAATGACAAAGTATCAGAGACAGAGACAGAGACAGAGAGAGAGAGAGAGAGAGAGAGAGAGTGAAGGTGAGAGAGAGATAAGAGAAGTGAAGAAGCTTCGCACCTGACGAAATGACAAAGAATCGATTGCATATCCCAGGATGCAATATCAATGACACACATACAAAAATAAGGATGCAAGCAAAAATAAGTATGTTAACCAAAAGCTGAAATTGGTTTTCATTTATTCACTTCCGAATCTAGAATAAACATGATCCTATTTCCCCAAGTTAATGTCTTCAAAACTCGAAAAGGTAGAAAGACAGCCCGTGACAAAACGTCGAAAGAAGGAACTCCAATAATCCTGGTAGCCGATAATACCGTGAGAAATTTATTCATATACGGAGGAGAAAAATATTTTTCGTGATAGAGTAATATTCTGCGCGAAAAGAACACATAATATACATCCAGCGTATGAGCGTAAACTGCCATTATCCCAGGGTGTCGGAGAGGGGGGCGAAAGGTATACATTCCTGCCAAAGGAGTTGGGGAAGAAAATGATATATTTTGAATATAGCGGCATCCATTTACCAGCGAAGAATAATATAATCTTTTCATGTCCATACATTGAGTTGGGTTTACATAATTGCACAGCACTATTGTCCTTTATTGACTATAAAGGTTCGAACTTTCGAATCTCCTCTCCCCAGGTGAGAAAGCCGGATGTTGAGGTTGGGGTATAATTTGAGATGAGTTTAACTACAACAATTCAATGAAATTATGTTACTTCAAATGAACGTGGTTTTTAATCGAAATATATATGTCTGTGTATGTATTGAGCATTTTCCAGACGACATTTTTTCCTTTATTTTTGCGTTTTCTCTTTCCTATTATGACATCTACACATTCCTGTTGTTTACGTTTTATATTTTAAAATAAAAGCGAGAAAATGTAGTGTAATCTTATGGGGCAAGAGTGAAACTGGATATTTTTATCATTTGCAATAAAGACTAAGCTCCCTTTAGAATGTAATAGTTATCTCCCCTGACTATTTCTTGTTTTTTTTTTTTTTGTAAGTGTGACTGACTGACAAGTTATTTATTATAAAAAGGATTTCTGAATCCTGGTTTTTCAGTTCAGTCAGGCAAAAGGCCAAGGTAGTGAGGCATCTGGTGAGGATTGAATTCTCTGCACAGATGAATAGTTCTGCGATATTAGCTTATTAATCATCAAGCAAAGATAGATATCCATAGATATTTTCTACATTTAGCCAAGAAAAAGCTATTTTTACGAGAAAACCTTTTTAGGATTGGACTCTGTATTATAGTAAAAGTCTGCAACACTAGATTGCTAACCATTGCTCCATGATGGAATGCCTTTTTGTTTCTGGATTATCATTCGAACAGAGAAAAACAAGCCAAGTAAATTTCAACGTTTGACATTAAGAAAGGCTTCGACTTTTCCTATAATCTGATTTGAAAAGAAAAAACTTCCTGGAAGTGTCATAGCTAACAGCCCTTTGTTGGTATTAGGCTGGTCATATTGGAATTAAGGACATTGGTCTCAGGATAGTCCTTTCCAGGGTATTTCTTCACTTCAGAAAGTTCAGCGTTTGTTGGCTGACGCTGCTCATGTTCCTTTCGCACCAGTGGCCTCGAAAAAAGATCTGAATCAATTGTTTGCTGAGCTGTCCTATTCTCGATATCTTGTGAAAGCGTTTCGCTATCAGCATGCAACTGGTTGTAGAAGGAAAGAATGTAACAGAGCACTTGTGTGAGCTACTCTTCTATAACTATCTTCGCTCTCCAGGCAATCTCCAGGCAGTAGAGATGAAAAAAAAAAAACGCTCTTACCCTAATAGACAACCTTGACAGGGATCAGTTATAAGGTTCTCTATTAAAAAAATCATATTTTCGTTGTTTATTCGGTTTTCAGGAAGATCATAATCAACAAAGAAATAAACTTCCTATTTGTGATCTGTCTTTTTTTCAAAATTTGTTTACCAGAACAATCAATCTCCGTTTCGCGTTAACGAATACAAAATTGGTTCGTTTTTTTATTTTGTTTTTTTTTTTTGTGCTTTATGCACAATTTTGGTCGTTCACCTACAACAAACAAACGTTGTAAATTCTCTGATTCTAGCTTCCTTGATTCTTCCCCACAAATCATGGTTCTTCCAAAAAAACGAAGGGGTGGAAATTGCCCCTTGATTATAAGACAATTATTTGTGTTCGTATTCAAACACATTTCTTCAACAGCGATTACTGAAGAATCAATAGTGGCCAAGAAAAAGAGGAAGAGTTGTTTTCTTCAACATCACCCATTTTATTATTAATTTCCTCTCCTTTCATAAACATTTTCTCATTTAATCTTGTGAGTTCTGATTGGTAAAAAAACAACTTATCATTCTTGAGAAATAGTTGTGATTCTTAATACTCGTATGAGAAACCGTTTGGTAACCTAATACATGTAACACCCAAAATAATTTACCGTATGGATTGGTGGTAATTTTCTCTTCACAACACCATTTCGGCTTACTTAATGTTTTCAAGGAGACATCAAATCTTCAGATAGTGAGTTAAGCCTGTACTGAATTTCTAAGACAGGCAGATTTTCCCTAAACATAATTCTAATACTCTCATTTTACTCTTTGCTACACTAAGCTAAGGCTAGTAATATAAAAAAAGAGTGGAAACAAATTAATATATTCATTCGGAAAAAAATATACATTTATTATATATAAATCATATTGTTTATTGGGATAATGTTGATTACTTGGCCGGGCCGATCCCCTCTTCATGTCACATGTTACACGCACAGAAGAATCCCTGACGACTCATTGGGATGCTTGAATTCACGTAATTCCCAAGGGCATTTGCCGGAGGTAAAACGAGCTACCTCACACAGAATTTGAAGTCGGCTCACTGATTCCTTTTCAGTGCTGTTAACCTTCTCACCAACTCTTCACCTCAAATTTCTCGGTGAAATTCACTGAAAGTATTTTACAAGCAAATATTTGGTTTGTTTCTATTTACAATCAAGATCGACTTTTCAGACTTCAATATTTATGGCCACCTTCAGGTTTTACTTGAAACAGAATACGATCTGTTTTGTGTCACTATGACGGACCAATATCTCCACTTGAAGGAAAACGAATCAAAGTAGCAGATATACGAGAGGAACTTGGCAAAATGAAATGAATCAAGTCAAAATTGAACAGAAGAGCAGGGAACTTTTCCGATATTCGATAGCCAAGCTTGGTATGAGAGTCCCAAAGTTATTGATTCCAATAAACAAAGCGGTATCCCACTCCCATATCTTCCCAAGAATTGAGTATTACTAGGACAGCACCTGCTCCAGTCCAGAATGTATATTGTCAGGAGCAGCCTGCCATAATTATGACAATAAATATACTCATTTCTAGGTCTTCCCAAGGCAGGCACGTGCTCGCCTCTACACCTTCTCCAGACAGACACATGCCTATTCCCTGAGATCCCCAAGGCACACACTTCTAGATCTTCCTCAAACAGACTTTTCCCCCAGACAAACTCTTCCAGGTCGTCTATAGACAGAAATACAAAACTTGAAACTCGTATGATTTGAACGGGTAAGATTATTTCATTACCAGATGAAGAATTCTATCGAAAGATTAAGTTAATCTTCTTCTTGTTTCCAGAAATACAATTCAAATTCTGGCGGAACGGTTGGTTTGAAAAGTGATATTGATTTATGATGAATCGAATAATACGAGGACAGCGCTTGCCCCAGTCCAGAATGTGTGGTGTGGTGTGTGGAGCAGCCTGCCATAATTGTAACAATAAATAATTTTCCGTCCGACGTACGAAACTAAGACGTTGATGTATTTCGGTTACATTTTTTCATTTTTGCTGATTTAGACGTGTATGTCTAAATGTAGATTATTCTAAAGAGAGGAAGTCAATTGAGATAATTTATAGGAACTATGACTGTTGTATGATCAGGATGCATTATATTTCTCGAAACTTGCTGATCCAAAGATCTTCAAAGTCGATATCTTCACTCAATAGCCAATTGTCGAGTAATGGCGGTGCATTTCATTCTTTTTTTTTTTTTTGTCGTTAACTTCTAATTCAGAAAACTTCAACACTGCAATGCCTGGCGTGCTAACTAATATTTTTGGCGAATTTCAACTTAGTACAATGGCCGGGAGCTCGCAGAGCATAAATGCGTAGATTTGTTCAATTGTTGTAAGAAGATAGATACCATCAGTTTCCATTGAATTTCCACAGTTTTTTTCCATGCTGAATGATATCTAAGAGTTAGTGATCAGACGCACTGGAATGCTACGATAAAATAAATAAATTTTTTAAAAGTCTTAAAAGCAATGAATTGCCAGCTTGGGCAATTAACAGTTCCTTACAATACTCATCTCGAAATTATCCGCTAAATATGTATAACGGTCTCATCGTTTTGAAATATCAGTTAAAAGTGGATATGACTTATATATGTAAGATAAGCACTCTAGATAGATTAACAAAATCTAAATAAAGAAAACTTACCGATGGTATACTGCAAGAAAAGATGTCAACGAACCAGGCAAATAGACAGACCTCTGCCGAGTATGTCAACAATATTATAACACCTAATTTTGGTATGTGTTTTATATATATATATATATATATATATATATATATATATATATATATATATATATATATATATATATATATATTGCAAGTAAAATGTTGTGTTGAGTGCGATAGATTAGAGAGCAAAATGCAAGTGATATTAATTGGAAGAATACATTTGATTTTCATAAATTTGCCTTCAACTAATGTCATAATTTTGACTGACGTATAAATTTCTGACTCTGAAATGTAGTATCCACGCAATTGTCAATTCCAGTGAGCTATCTGAATGAATATTTTTCAACAGCGTTACGAAGAGTTCCACTGATGTTAAGTTTTCAAAAGCATATCCTTCCACCCACAAAAATTACCCAAGAAAAATACACGAGTATATATAGTACTAGCTAAACCAATAGTAATTTTACAGTCCCATTTTACTATGAATGAAACAACTAATATGTACTGTGTAAAGCATAAGACATGCCGGAAGTACAGCCTAAAACCTCACAAAGATTTTAAACTCTCATATCCTTCAGCCATCACAAACATAATATCACTAATTCTATTTAGACTTATTTACGAAAGCAATGAATGTAAACAGAAATCAATAATTGTGTATTTTATAAGAGTCCTAAGAGGAAATGTGTTCGAAATTAATCACGGGAATTCTCTTTGTGGGGAAAGCAACTTACCTTGATTACCTTTTTTTTTTTTTCTCAATTTGATTAAACCCTGGGATTAGTTCGGCATTCACAAAACATCAGGAGAGAAATTTTGGAATATAATTTCTCTCTTTCTGCCAATCGGTTGATTTCCTCAGGCTGGAAAGTATGAAATGAGAGCTACGTTCGGTTTATCTATGGGGACAGAAAAATAGGTGAAGATACGTGGAGTATTAAAGTTCCTTTTGAATAAATATTTCTCGAATAAAGTAAATAGGGAATTTTTTCACTTTGTTATATTTTTAACTCTTCCTCGAAAATATAACGATAAAAGAAGTTTTTTTGATTTATTTATTGAAGAACTACCAAATGATCTTGTGGACCTTCCATAAAACTGCCATGCTCGAAAGAATAGAAGTGGCTGTTTTATTTTTGAAATAGGAGATACCCTTTATCTTCATCCGTGTTTTTAGTATAGAATAAACGAAAACTAATGATGCATCTTACCATAATACTTTGATATATAGCTATAAAACACGTTTGTTGTGGCGATTCAGAATAAGCTGGTGAATAAATTATCTTATAAAAGAGGTATGTTGACTATTTAAAAATATAGCTGATACCAATACGTGGTTTTCTCACAAAGGAAAGAGGAAAAGAAATCAATAAATATGCAAATATTTCAAGTGCAAAAAACAAATCAAAACAGGACTACGGCTTCAAATTCGATTTTTTGTAGCAAAATAGTGAATCAGAGGATGAATTACTCATGCAATAGCGTTCTCAAAATTACCTTAGCAAATTTAAACAGGGATTATAATGAGTAAGTCAACTTTAACAAAAGTGGAACACTAACTTTTGCTCTTCCAAGAATTGCTAAGACCACTGAACCAATTCTTCATGTAAATTTTCTTGTTAATAAAGTGCTTCAGCATATCAATTCCATATATGTCTTCAGGTTTGAGACCCGAAAGGAAAGAGAGATGTCTGTGACTTTATTTACAGAAATAGATCACAAGCAGAAAATAAATTGCCGTCAATATACAAAGCGTCCTACGCCTCGGCTTGTGTCAACAACGCAAGCCATAGATGATACCATTCTCAACCACCCGTACTGGCGATGCAATATTCATACTCGAGGATGCTCTCTAATTATCACCCTGAGGATTAGAAAGCACCTTCTCAATATTGTACCTTACGGATAATACACGTGAAAAGGGCTGAGTGGCTTGATCAAAGTAATGTAGTATTACAGGTGCAACACAAAGAATGATTTCAAGAGTTTGGAAACCGGTAATAACTCTTCGAAATTAGAAACAGATAATAAAGTTTATGTTAGTTTTCTGTTCGTGGAATCCAGCCAAATTAAACACACGATTGTGTTCATAGATAACCAAGCGTGGAAGAACATTTTTACAAAATCTTTTTTTATAAACATGTCTACAATATGAAGAAGTTTCAGATGTTTAAATATGCCATGAAGCGATATAGATTCGAAGAGGGCATTGACAATAGTAGTCAGCTCGCATCAGCAGGTGTTTTTCTTTCTTTGACAGTGTTCCCAGTCGGATGAGCTAAATGAAGAAGCTGAAAATAGATGGTGATATGTGATATAGAAGCAACCAAAAGATGATTAAAGTTCAATTCAGAATATTGAGAGAAAGAGAAAGCCTACGACTGCTCACCCTGCATCGATTATTTTCTCGACCTTGATACTTGATCACTCTGTTGCTCTAAACTGGGAAGGGTCTGTGTTTCTAGGCATTTTATACACCGTGCATGCATTATTGTGATCCACTGAAACAATACATGATTGTCCATCGTAGCGTACTCTTATCTTCCAGACCCAGACCTGTCAAGGTCAGTAAAGTAAAATACGGGGGATATAATTTGTGCATACGAAGTACGAAAATGAATCAGTTGAAGTGTTTTGTTTAGCATTTTTAGCATTGAACTTTGGTACAGAACATACAGAACACAATGCAAATCAATGTATTTGAAGGCCATAACTAAACTCACGATATCGATTTATGAAAGAATCCTCTTGAAACAATAGGGTGAATCCTCCACTTGTTGAAAGCATTGTGTTTCACATGTTGAAAAATACACTATTCGGGGTGGTGGAAAATGGGAACTTTTCATGTAGTTCACAAATTCAATACGGAGATAAAAAGAATATTGCGAGACAACTATATAAATGCGGTAGATTAAGCAGGTTTTCAGACCGTACCTGACCGCAACTCCATATCATACCCCTACCTGACAGAATCGTCTCGTTTTTTTTTTCAGTTACAAACCATCAATTCCCCGTATAGAAATATTAGCGATAGTTGTGCGATGCATTTTCACTCAATTAATCTTGAAAAAATACATTGTTTTAGGCCTTAATTAATCGAGATAACAACGTCTTTTGCATTCATCTGGAGCTTTTTTTTTTCGGAACTTGATACCTGTCTTGAAACTCTCTTTAATAAGCAGATTTTTAAAAATTACTTCCATTACAAAGATTGCAAAAAAATTACTCATATATTTAAGCCCTGCCAAAAAAGTTAGAAGAGGTGCATGCATTAACTTGCGTCTATCGGACCATCTTTCTTTCCAAATAGAATATCCAAAACATGCAGGAATATCTTTTCAATTGAAGGATTTCTAGAAATGTATCGTCGTACATTTATGAGTGGAAGAATGTCAGGTGGGCTTAGGAATAATTTACTAAATTTTGGAGCAGATTTAGGATCTTTTACAGTCACTTTACCTGCATCGTAGCCACATGTGAACCACTCACCCACAATTAAGAGTTTGTAATCATCAGCTGAACTTTCTTTTACTGTTTTTCTGACGTTTGGCCTGTGTGCAAACGTGTGAAAAACGTTCGTATACGGTTTGGGTTTCAAAGGTGCATCTAATGTTTCCAGCTGTTTGTTTAATGCTTTTCGGAAGAGAAAATGTAAAATGATCCTGACTAAAAATAGTATATGTAAGATCCCCAGAAAAATTGTCATAAATCCTTTCCACAAAAAGAATCAGAAAACACCATCGTTTATTTCAAGTTTGCACAAAAATGTCAGATGGGCAATGGCTAAATTGAATGCAGTTCTCAATCTGAATACACCGTTTACACAAATAAAACAATTGAACAACTTTAAGGGGTTCGTTAATATCTATCTGGACAAAGATATTGTAAACAATAAAGACTCCAAGACTGCAGTAGCTAGACACACACACGCACTCGAAAAAGCACGCAGAGTGTCCTTTGTCTGTGATTAAATTTATTTCCTGATTGTAAAATTGAATCTGTTTGAATTAACATTCTTTTCTGTGATACTGAAAATTAATTGATCTATGTGGTAAATGTGTGCCAGTGAATTCCGCCGAATTGAAATAAATCGTCGCTTCCAGTGAGGTAAGCTTTTTAACTTTTTTTTGCGTGTGATTCATCCATGTTAAATTTGATTTAATCCTTTCTCAACATACAATAACCAAAATAAAAAAATGATATGTATTCTAAGTTTAGTATGTTCCAGTAACTGAATGAAGCCTAGACAAAACTACGATGGTAAACCTAAGTTGCTACTAAGAGGTTCATCTAATGAGCATAAGAGCGTGTCCCACAAATTTCTAAATAATTGATTGAACAATTTCTTACAGGACTCAAGGTTATAAGTAATTTTATATATTCTAACGTATATTTTAAGTAAGAATTATTAATAAATTTTATTTTTTCAAGTAGAATTATTAATCCTAGCCTTGATTTACCAAAGTATCCCCTGAATTGTACAAGCTAAAATCTATTTATATCTCTGACTGTGTTGTGACAACGGATCAGACAGCTTATGAGCGGAGGTATAGTTAATTATAGGTTGTAAATAGAAAATTTAAAAAAAACTCAGTCTTTATTCTGATTTGAGTGGGTAGGTAAACGACATAACTTGGTGTCAAATAAACATATTTTTCATTCAATGTTATCTGATGAAAGTATATTTAATCAACGTTTTTATTACGACTGACAGCTCTTTACCTTCAGCTCAACTTGGTTTATCTCTTGAACGACCTGAATAAAAATTATGAGAACTTATCCAAGGATCTATTCACCCTTTTTTAACTTCTGCTGTGATACATTTAAGCAAAGGGGGTTTGCTTTTTTTTAATCCATCCCCCCTAAAAAATCTATTCAGTTTTTCCATACATAAAAAAATCAACTTAAGTAGATTTTTAAAAGCTGAACATGGCTTGAAGGGAAGTCCTAAAGTCTGCTGAAGGGAATTTTTAACGTAACTTTTATTCTGGTTGGTTAAAATGGGAAACAATTAAAAAATCAAGATGATGGTACGTATGTTTTGTTTGTTTTTTTAATTTATATCTCATTCAATAAAATTGATTAAAAAATGTCTTCATTAGACATACAATTTTCAATTAAAGGAAATTAAAATTATTAGTGCACAACGGGCACGAACGTTCAGACACAACCATAAAACATTGCTCATCGACTGTGTGCAACTGTTTTCATGTCATTGACTGTTAGCAACTGTTTGCGGAACGTTTGCTTACAAACACTTCTTGTTCTTGCCCCAAAGTGTGTTTATTCTTATGCCTTTTGTGCATAATCGTTTGCAAACGTTATACGAACGTTCAATGAATATATCTGTTCTCGGTTAGTAATTTTCATTCTACCCTTTTTCGAGAATGCTTTTAATGATTGATGTTATGCATTTTCTTTTATCTTATCCTTTTTTTTATGCTTTTCTTTTGTTCTGGCGCTTCGATCTTTTCTCTTGCTGTTGTCGATCTGTTGCATATTTAGTTGTTTTTCTGTTCATAACGTTCCAGATTTCTTCTAAGAGTTTACTGATGGTTTGTATATTCTTGTCTGAAACATATTGGAAACTTCAACTACAGAAGTTGTTATTTTGTTATTGAGTTTGTTGAGGCTCTCTTCTGTTTCGGTGTGGAGTTCATATCTGTTTTTCAGTTCCAGCTTGAGGGATCGAGTGAGTTCTTTTTGCATGCTAAGTGGTTGAAGTTTGGTGCGGAATGTTTTTCTGTGTTCTTTCTTGGAGTTGAATTTTACATCTTATCCATCTGTGATCGCTCCATCGAAGCATCAGAAGTAAGCAATACCACCCAAAAGATACGGAGAGGAGATAAAAGATACACAACTGCAGCCACAGAAAGCACTCTCGGAAAAAAGTAGAGGCTTCAAAATGATTAATAGCGATTCTCTATACCGGATTGCAAATAACTAGTGTGCTCCAAGATGAAAGAGTCCTAAGAACAGTTGTCGATCGTACACAAGAATTTTGCAAAAACCTGCACTCACCCAACCATATGACCCAGAACAATATACAAGATATACACATCAAGACTAACCAGTTCAAAGATTTCCCATGAGTATCTCTGTTCATGATGAAACTAGCCATTAAACATACAGGAGGGGGACTTGACCCAGATGATATCACCATCTATCTTTTTGAAAAAGCTGGTAGAGTTTTAATTAGGAAATTAGCCAATCTATTCAACTCGTGCTTCAAACAGAGTTAAATCACAGTAGACTCAAACACTGCAATTATAATGCTGTTAAAAAAGGAACCCAAAAGATTTAAAGAATCACAAACCAATTAGCTTACTCAATTGTATCGACAACGTTTTACGTAAGTGATCATCAACCGAATCAACAAACCGCTAGATGAAAAGTAACCACGGGAACAAGCCGGCTTTAGAAGGAGCTGCTCCACCCTTCACCATCTCTGTCCAGTAAATCATCTTAAAGAGAAAGCAGAAAAATGTTAAATTCCACTCACAGAGGCATTTGTTGACTTTAAGTCATTGATGCTATCATACAACAAGGCGTTGATACTGTATATGTCAGAGTTTTGAAACATATATGCTGATATAGTAATTCCTTCATAAGGCTGCATAAAGACTATGCACCTCTTGACCTGGAAAATAGACGGTGAATGTGAGAATGACAGACAACCCGCTGGACAACATTGATTCCCAGAGATCAGATGCAAAATTGTGACCAACAAAAAAATAAAATACTGCAACAAAGTAGAAAAGTTCAGAATATATTGGCTCTACTACACTCATGATAGAGGCATTTGGCGAACCCTGGGGTTGGTCTATGTCCTACAACGGACGCTAAAAGCCTGATGATGATGACTTTTCAATTTTAGCGACAATGGCGCTGGCAGATGAATACACGCTGGATGCTTTCTAGTTCAGTTTTGTTATCAAAAATCGACTTCTTTGAGTCAAATGTAATTGCCAACACAGCAATAGAATTACCGGAAAAAGCTTCACACCTGACAAGATGACAAAGTATCGATTGCATATCCCAGAATGCAATAACAATGACACACATGCAAAAATAAGGATGTATGCAAAAAAAAGTATGTAAGCCAAAAGCTAAAACAGGTTTTTGCTTACCAACTTCTGTATCTAAAATAAACATAATCTTATTTGCCCGTGTGAATGTCTTCAAAACTCATTTAGGTAGAAAGACAGTCTGTGATAAAACAGCTGACAATGTTAAAAAAGAAATTTAAACGAGCTTGGTAGCCGATAATTCCATGAGGAATTCGTTTATATGCTAGGGAGAAAAATAATTTTTCATAATATTTCTAGCGGAAAGAAGACAGAACATTCACCTTGCACACGTTGTCTGCTACAACAATTCCTGGGTGTGGGGAAAAGAGCAAAAGGATATATTTCCATGGGACTGGGGAGAGGGGCAGAGATGATATATTCGGAAAAAACTTAGTAGCGACCCTGTTACCAGCAAGGAAAGATACCATAGTTTTCATGTTGGGTTTATATAAAGAAAAATTGCACTGTGCCATAATTCTTTAATGAAACCATTTGACTTTGAATGATTATCTTTAACATATACGTTTATGCTATTTACTCACATGCATATTAACCAATTATTTCTTTGCAGACGACAGTTTACCTTAGTTCCCTCCCTTGTGCTCTCTCATTATGACAACTACGCATCCCTCTTGTTTGGGTGTCATATTTTAAAATAAAATCCCCCCAATTCAAGAAAATTAGTGCAATCTAATGTGACCAGAATAAAACTGGATTTCTACGCATTTGTAATTAAGACGATGCTCCCGTAGAATATAATAGATATATGATAAATTTTCTTTTTGCAATATGATAGACAGACAGACAAGTTGCTTATTATAAAACAGATTTAAGCTCTTCTAGATCTGGCAGAAGGCTCTGGTAATGCAGCATCCAGTGAGAATTGAATTCAATCAAATAGCTCTGTGATACTAGCCTTTTAATCACCAATCAGAGAAAGACACGCATAGGTCATTACAAAGTTTAGTCTAGCAAAAAGCCTCCATTACGAGAAAAGCTTTTTAAGGATTGAAACCTCCGTGGTAATTCAAATCTGCAACACTAGTTTGATAATCATTGATCTATTGTGGAGTGCCTGTTTGTGTCCGGTGCATATTCTAACAAAGAAAAAACAAGCCAAGTTAATTTCAATGTTTGACATTAAGAAAGGCTTTGACTTTTCCAATAATCTGATTTTTTTTTAAATTCCTAGAAGTGACTAATGACTTGATAGAAAGTTTAGTCACTGAGATGCCACTGTGGTTATCAGAGAAAAAAGTTGTAAGCTATTCTCGTATAACTACCTTGCCTGCCCAGACACGTACGGTAAAAATCAACCATGGCAAGGATCAATAATGGGGTTTTCAGTTCAAAAACATTGTATTAACTCTGTTTATCCGGTTCCGACGATTGCAACTCCATTTTAAAAGTCATTTTTTATTCATTTATCGGATAAATCAATCTGTCTTCAGTGTTCTCGAATACAAAATCGTTTTTTTGTGTTTTGGACGCCATTTCGATCGACCAACCACGTAAAGAAACGTTGTCATTTTTTTTTTTCATTTCCATAGTGTTGGAAATTGCCCCTTGATTATTAGACAATTATTTGTGTTTGTATCCAAACAGCTTTCTTCAACAGCGATTATAGAAGATTCAATAGCTGCTAAATACGGAAGAAGAAAAGGAGGAAAAATTGTTTTCTTTAATATCCCTCATTTCTTATCATTTCCTCTCCTTTTAGAAATACTTTTCTCGTTAAATCTTGGCACTTTTGACGAGTAAGAAAGCAACAAATCATAATTGAGGAAAAGTTGCTCCCAAGTTTAAAGGAGATTTTTATCACTCTGGCGAGAAAACGTTTGGGAATAACATATACCATAACATAGTACCCATAACGCCCAAAAAAATCACCATACGGATTAGTTGTGATTTTATCTTCCCTTTACGCCATTTCGGCTAACGAATTTTATTTTCTTCATAGTGATGCCCTACCTTATGACAGAAAACCTGTACCGAATTTGTAATGCAGACAGACTCTACGTTACTTGGCGCAATATAATCTTCATACCTTTTTTTATCCTTCGCAAAACTAACCCAAGATTGGTAGTATCACTAGAGAGTAGAAATCAAATATTTGAAATAAACTACGGTTTTTAGCAATGACAATATAATAGGTAATCAGTTTGGATTTAAGCTTAGACTGCTTGTATTCACTTAGCCCAAATGCTCTTGAGAGCCTGCTTCAAAACCTGCACTGTCCCGTCACCAGTAAAATTGTCTCGTCGCTGACATGCCACGATAGCCGACATAGAACAGTGTGGATGGGTAAACACCTGGGCAAACCACTCTCCTATAACTTGCTACTTATAGAGTAGTCACAGTAAAAAGCTGTTACAAATACTCCAAACCTTGATAGCGACTATTGAATGGATGTATTTGGTAGCACTCGGGTTAATAATGTGACCATTTTGTGACTAACTTTAGCAGAGCAGGTGTTTTTGACAATCATTTGGTCATGATTTTTTGGCTCAGCTATATTTGGATTTTTTGCTGTTTTCACTATATCACAGAAGTATTTTTACATAAATCCTTATTTTCTATGTGTACTGCTGTATATTAATGTTATTGTAATATTAACAATACGTATTAATGATAAATTTTAGCATTAGCAAATTTGTACTTCGACTCTCCGACGTTTATTTCAGAGGAAAGTTATTAGATTTCAACGGACTGTTGTGAAAACTAATTGTTCAATTATAGAAATGCTTCACATTTGCTTTCAGATTGTTAGACAATTTATGTTTTTTGTAAATGCATTTGTTTTCAAAATTCATGTTTCGCAAAATTAACTGTCATTACGTCTGTAATAAGTCAAGGGTTACACTTGACTATGCTCCAGCATTACAGCAATTGAAGAACATATCATTACAAAAGGGAGGGATATGTCAGTTCCTTAGATTTAATGTGTCAGTTTAGGCATCGTTAAAAGATACAACAGAAATTGATTTAAACATTTAACTAAGAGGGCGAGAAATCAACTGGATCAGGAATGATTGCAGCAATGATATCATTCAAAGAAATATACCGAGGTTTCGACTCTTGTTGAAGACGAACTTTTAATAAGGGACGAATGTTTCCATTCTCAGGACAGAAAACTAGAGTATTTTTAGATGCAATAAATTATTTCCAATTGATTACATGCCAATTTTGACGTGCTGAACTTGACATTAAAGATGTATTGAATGCTGACCATTATTAACTTTAAAATTAAATTCTTTATATTATTAGAAAATCGTGGGTAAACAGTTCCCACTCTGAAAATATTTCCGTAACTTTTTCTGAAAGAAGATATATTGCTTGGCTAAACATTAATATAATCACAGATTTCTTCACACGCAAGAAAGCCTCGGTTATTATTGAACTGTAGAATTCAATTTTGAGCAAAAAAATATTGCAGCTGAAAAATCAATAATGTGTTTTCTACTCAATATATCTTTTAGGATCAGACCAGGAGAAAAAATAAAGAAAGTACAGTGACGTCGGTTCGATTTATCTTTATTAAGTCTTCTCACCGACTCTGAGCGATGGATAGATAAGACCAGGAATCCATTTAAATTGCGTATAAAAGTAAATTCAATTTTCGTAAACTTTATGCCATTGGAAAGGATATTTTGATATATTCTCATACAAAAAGTTTAGCCAAATTTATAGGAAAAGAGAAATTTGTATTAGAAATTTAAAATATTTATCATGAATAAAAAAACAAATCAATAAAAGATAAATGTCTGATATACATGCAATTTGAAAATCTATCAAAACTCAACGAATTGAAGTTGGATAAAACCTATGTGTACTTAATGCATCGATGATTAAATACATTAGGATTTTTCTTGCAAAAAATATTTGAAATCCTTTATTGTAAATACCCCAATGAAATCACGATAAAATACTACTTGAAAGAATCCACTTTTTGGAAAAAAAAATTCCCAAGGATATTTAATCGTTTCATTTTAGCGGGGGAAATTGCTCGGGTTGAAATTTTGGCCTATTTGGAAAATTCAAAACTTTAAAATCAAGTATTGTTTTGTTAGGCATCAATCTAGGTTTTTTGTTTGTTGGTTTATAGTCTCATGTTATGTTGAGAAGAAAAATATTCACTCTGGATTTTTGAAAGATTTTAAACATTTGATCGAATTTTGAGCCGATCAAGGATAAGGAGAAGGTTTGGAAACTTAATCCGTCTAATTAGACAATGGGCATGTTATCATTTGGTCTTTAAGGTCAATTTATGATTCATCATCATGTTCAGTCTTTCAACGTCTGTCGTTGGACATAGACCTTCCCCAGGATTTACCACACTTCTCTATCATGGGCGTCGTGGAAACAGTACTTTGTGAATTTGTCTATCTTGTCTCCACATCAAATATTCTGCCAGCTTTGATTGCACATGTGATCTCGGGGGATCCATGTCAGGAGTCCATCGGTTGTCCATCTTTTTTGCAACGTGATATACTTCCTCCTGTTCTGTGTCCTCGATTTGATCTTGGTGTTTTTATCTCCGATGTGGTTGTTGCACATGATCTACGTCTTGCTGAAGTTTATGTGTAGGCCTGCTTTCTTGTTCTCTTCATTTAGTTCATCTATCATTAGTTGGAGGTCGTGTAGGTTCTCTGCGAAAAGGGCAATGTCGTCCGCAAATCTGAGGTTGCTCTATTCTAACTCCTTTACTCTCCTAGTCTAGTATTCTGATGATAATCTTCAGGCAGGCTATGAAGAGTTTGGCTGAGCTGGTATTACCTTATCTTACCCCTTTCTGGAGCTGAAAGGGGTCCAAGTCTTTATGTACCCTGATGAAGGAGCTGCTGTGATTGTATATATGTTTCAGTACTTCGACGTATACTGGATCTGTCATCGAATCGACTCTTGAAAGAGCTTTCGGCTTCAAAGCTGTAAACAAAGGCTTCAATTCAGGACGAAAGCAATAACCAGCACACTCGAGGAAAATAGAAACCTAACAACAGACAGAGATAGGATTGTCGAACGTGCAAAAGAATTTTACCAAAAACTTTATTCGTCGAAATAAGGACTACAAAATAATGAACAGGATACGCAAGACGTGAGCAATTAACACGAGGACTTCCCAGGAGTAAACAAGAGGAAGGTGAAACAAGCCATTAAAATTCGACTTACCCGAAAAGCGAGTAAAATCATCATTAGGAAACTGGCCGTTTTTTTCAACTTGTGTCTAAAACAGAGTAAAGTCCCCGATGATTGGAACAGTGCTATCATAATGCTTTTATATATATATATATATATATATATATATATATATATATATATATATATATATATATATATATATATATATATATATATATAAAAGGAAACCCAAAAGACAACAACTACAGGCCTATAAGCCTTTCTCAACTGCGCATATAAACTTTTCACAAAAATCATCACCAACCGAATCACCAAAACACTTGATGAAAACCAACCACGATAGCAAGCTTGCTTTAGAAGAATCTACTCAACCATGGACCACCTGCATTCGATAAATCAACAGAAAGCAGAAGAATATAAACTACCACTCGCTGTAGCATTTATCGACTTCAAAAAGGTGTTCGATTCAGTAGCAATCCCTAAAGTCATGGAGGCCATCACTCAACAAGGTGTAGATCCAATTCATGATTACTTGGGATTATTTGGTTGTTTTATTCACAAACTTTCCTCATATAGATATATTTTTTTAAATACCGTAGGTTCGTTGTCCAAGCAGGTACTAAATTTTAGAAAAAAACCTGGAAAAAAAAGCACTAAAATGTTTCAGATTGGAATGATTTGGGGCGTTTAGTGATACGATTGTAATCTAAAACATATCACACAAAGGGACTGGGAATGATCGGAGTAATTTTTTTTTCTCAAATATGCAAACAGAATAATTATAGTTAGTAAACAAAGTCCATTGAAGTAGTTATGCATTTAACATAGCAAAAAGCATATCTATATGATACATTTAAAAGTTACAATGTAATATGACATATTGTTTGGTAAACTAATTGACATACATACGTATGCAAGCATGATGTGAGATAACAATATTCTTTGTAAAGAGAAAAAAAGACAGACAATTTTAACAAAGACAATTTCAACAAAAAAGAAAATGCATTCTTTTTACACGGAACAAACTTTTAAATCTTTCATAGGCCATGCTGCAAGAATGAAAGACAACCGAGGGACATCACGTCTCACAACATGAATCCCCAGAGATCACATAAGAAACCGAGGCCGATAAAACACAAGACGGAGATGTGAACTGGACAGATTCA
This sequence comes from Thysanoteuthis rhombus, assembly GCA_963457665.1. Taxonomy (NCBI): domain Eukaryota; kingdom Metazoa; phylum Mollusca; class Cephalopoda; order Oegopsida; family Thysanoteuthidae; genus Thysanoteuthis; species Thysanoteuthis major. The sequence continues at coordinate 26,623,625 of OY735212.1, forward strand.
GGAAATACTGGCTCTACGACGCCTGTGATAGAGAATTCTGGGCAAGGTCTGTGTCCAACGACGGACACTAAAAGACTGATAATGATGATGAATCAGATGGACTAGTAAGTTCCAGAACTGTCATGTTCTTTTATTTATACACAAGGTGCGTACAAAGCGTATAGTCGATAAAAAGGCCTCAAGCTAAAATTGCGAGCTAATCCAAGAATCAACGTGAGTTGTATGTTCGCACAATCTAAACCACCCAATCTAGCGTAAAACTGATGCCCTGAATTAGTTCCTAATTGAAATGTCTTTATAATTATCACATTCTGTCGGATATAAATTGTCCATTTACTGATTCTCAAGAGGACCTTTTATGTCGTCAAAAATGTTGATGCTTTCAAGCTAGTCTTGTTAGAGTCATGTGTGAACGACTCACACCTTACTATCCAACTTGGAAACATTGAATAATGTTGAAGGATGCGTTAGCAATAAAGGATTTTTCCAGCAGTGCATGAATTCAAATCATCATGAAATTTTTGTTAGGTCTTTCAAATTATATTTACGTCCTTTTAAAGGGAAAACATTTAAATATTATATTGTTACGTTACTGTAGGAATTCAAAAGAGCCATTATAGATTGGCGACTCAAAAACAAGTAATCAAATTCAGACATATTTTTTATAGAAGTGAATTCTCATTTGAAAGTGTATGGAGATATACATTTTATCCCAATATTGAAAAAAAAACGTGATACTCCTTACATTAGATAAATGAATTTCAGTTTGAATCTACTTTACAGGATTTATTTAAACATTCAGAGCCTTTTTATATATATATATATATATATATATATATATATATATATACATATATATATATATATATATATATATATATATGTATGTATATATATATATGTATATATATATATATATATATATATATATATATATATATATATTGCCTCTCCTTGTAAGCTTTCAACCACTGGTGATGAAAGTGGTAATTTCACTTACAATGAATTATTGCTGACTGTGCAATACATTCAAATAGCAATATTGAAGGGGTAACAACTGCCATTCTAATACTACTTTAAAGAGAATTCTTCTTCCCGGTAATATTCTGTTGGAATCATTTCAACATTTAAATTGTTTGATCCATTATCCAGTCCACACATACAAGAATAATATTCACCCACTGATTAGCAAATATGTTTTAGGCAATGTAAAACAAAAGTCGTGGAATTGAAACAAAAGAAAAATATCTTTTTGAAAAATAGTTCCTGCTGTTAATAGTTTTGACCGGAAGCTTAAATGCCTCTGCTCTCCATGAACACGAGACATTATTTCCTAAGGTAAACTCATTATTTCGCCAGCTTCAGGAACTTTGGAATACATTTAAACTGATTGTTGATTCTTGGTGAAAATTAATCGGGAGATATTCCTGAATTGTGTCATTGATGGAGAAATTATCCTTTTTAATCAATAATTCAATAATGATAATGGAAAATGTGTCACAGCGCCTCTAATCCTTGGTGTGTGGAGAGAGAGGGGATACTACATTAGCACCATAATCATCTTAATCCTGTAGTTTCTTGATGTATAACTCCTTAAAAGATATCACCACAGTATGAATATATATGTAGATAGGAGAGATGAAACCATTCAGAGAGAGTGGAAAACATTAACTCATAAATACAAGTGAAAAATAAACAAGAGGATAGCTTATAAAAAATTATTTGAAGACTAATGTTTTTGATGGTATTTAAATACCGCCCCCTATTTCAGTAAGAAATATAGGGGGAAAAAACGATTTTCAGTGAATTTGTCTCATTTAACACCCAGTCTATTTTAACTACTGAACAATTTCTGGTCAATGTGCTTGACAACAAAGATTACGTTTTGCCTTTTGAGCTATTTTTTGGGAAACAAGGGTCGGGGTCTTATACACAGTCAAATTCACTACTAATAAGATCAATCGTTTAATCAATTGACAGCCAAAATCACTAAGCCCAATTTAGTTTGACGCAAGAAATTGTAAAGGAATTAAAACATAGGAAGACGGTTTGTGTGAGACTTTCAAGTGTGAGGACACTTGGAATATTGGCTTTTATCTGGGCTCGAACTCTGACTGTTGACATCTGAGGATAATACGCCACGAAAAAGGCCAAACATTGGTCGTAGAAAGATTATGTTGCACCACACCAGTGTATAAAGAAGATCAGCATTCAAAGTGCTGCTTTAAATGACAACCAATAGACTTGGTCCATGTACAGGACTCCGAGCATCGCAGAGAATTATAATTACAGAGCATCAGGAAATATAGAATTGGACTTTATATAGAACAACCTACCCCCTATCTCTCTCTAACTCTTTCTCTCTCTCTCTCTCTCTCTCTCTCTCTCTCTCTCTCTCTTTCCCTCTCCCTCTCTTGTGTGTTTATACGCATGAGTGCGTCTATAAATCAAATATTTTGCAAGATGAAAAAAAAAAAAAAGATACTTGGGGGATACATCTTTGACACAGCTAGGTGGGATGTGGGAAGAAAAAACATCTACTGAGGTCCCCCTCACCCAGTAATAGTACCACCCCATCGTGTTTTATATTTTACTTACTTTTCAAAAGGCTCCCCACGATTTTCACATATTGCATATAAATGAACTCGATTTGAACCCCATCCGCATGAATAAATATGTTTTGATTTCCAAAATTACTTTTATGAGAAGCTGCAGGCAAAATTTACCCACATTTTTCTCGTCTAGAATTGCATATTAATTCAGGAAGAATTGCCTTTTTCCCTTTTATCCTAAGTTCGCACAAAGTCCTGTCTTGAATCTCCCATTACCTAAAACTCTCCTTCGTGGACGCCCAAGTTTAACTCTTCCCTACCAACTTGTTCATTCTACTGAGATTCCTTCTTCTCTAAGCTGACTTTTCTTTTCCTGAACCATTATTATGTTTCATCTGATTTTCTAAGTTTCTTACAGAACAATATCCCGAGACGAGAGTCGACATTTTCGTATAAATGCCAAAAGTTTTCTCTCGTTTACACCAAATTTGAATCTATCATGATGTGCATAACAAAGAAAGAGAAACATTTTTTCTTTATTTACATCCCAGTAAATCATACAATACTTTTAAAATCAATTCTGGACATGGAGTGATAAACGTAATAAAAACTGTTCGCGATTTTCAGGAGCTGAAACATCCTTTAAGATCTCGTATTGTGAGTGTGAAATTATGACCTATGACTTTTGGGGAACACAAATAGATGCGAAGATATAGAAAGACCTGAGAAAACCAGTCAGTGTCCGTTTCAAGAGAGTTTTCTTTAAACCTCTCAACGGATTTACATCCCTTTTTTTTTTAAATTGAAAACAAATAGTGAATGTGCCAAATGCTATCAACAATCGTGTAAATAACGTCGCAGATTTGGGATAGTTTGTTCTTTTTCTTGTTGTCTTCTAATCGGCTGATTTCAAGTTTTACTTTCTACATCAAATGTGCCGTCGAAAAAACTTTTTTTCATTCTCTTCTCTGCAGCCATTTTTGCTTTTAAAAAATCTTCTATTTTCTTTCTTTCTTTTCTTTTCTCTTTTTTCTGCTTAGTTTAATACCTATTCTTCTTCCTTGTTTTATCTGTTCCACTAAAATGTTTTTTCTCCTTTTCCTCTTCTTCTTTCTTGGTTTCTGTCCCCCTCTCCCTTCATTCAGCCCATCGTCCTTGTTTTTTCTCCCCTCTTCTTTTCATTTATATTCCTATTCCTCTCCCCTTTTCGACCTTGTTGCTTCCCCTTTTAATATCGAAAGACTGAAAGAAAAAAAACTAACCACTTCACTCTCTCTTCCTTCCTCTCACCTAACTTGTAGTTACTTCTTTCACTCCTCCTCAGCATTTTATTCCACTTTTTTTTCTCTTTCTTTGGAATTTTCCAGAACTCCTCCTCCAGCCTCCTGCCTTTTCTCATCAGTTTTTTTTAAGCCTCCATTTTGTACAATTTTTCGTCGTCGGGATCCTCATCTTCTTCACGCTTTACTTCTTCTTCGATTACAACTCAAACTCCTTCTTTATCATTCTTATTCCACCCTTTCCTCTTTTTTTTTCATTCTCTTCCTTCTCTTTCAGCGAGAATAGATTTTTCTCCCAAGTCTCATTATCCGCCAACGTGAACCTCAGCTTTGATTTCACAATTGATTACCAATAACAGAAAATTGGTCGGTCACTCTTTTCATCATGACATTTTAACGCTCTTTATCACTCGTTTATGTCAAATTCTGGAAAAAGTCACGCACATTTCACTCAGTGCCGCACAAAAAACAAAACCAAAAATTCCTGAATTACTGCCTTCATAATCAAAAATCTCAAATTGACAATCTGCACACTTCGTAATTGATATTCGTATCCTATCTCACTAAGACTAGGCTTACAATTAAATCCTGTCCAAAACACTGATGCCGGCCTGATAACCGAACTTAAGCCACGCAAGAACTGATTAATACCTGGTGGATGATCGCTTGGTAACATCATACACTATAAGCAACATGTGGATACTGGCATATCGACGGGCGTGGATCGCAGTGCGCCCCAGGTGATACCATCAGAGGGGTCACGTCATGATGACTGCCTAAACTTGGAGAGATCATTAGACGACACAGTATATTAGAGAGTGGACAGGAGTCCAAGATATTATGGAAATGGTTAGAAATTTCAAATGGCAATAGATTGAGCATGTTACAAAAATGCCACACAACCGATGCACACCATGATTTGCAACGTAGTTCACCAGATATGCCCATGATAGAGAGGACTAGCAAATCTCGAGAAGATCCCTGTCCAACAAAAAGCTGCTGCTGGTCCTGCTGATGAAAGTGTAATATCTGTTTGTAATACTTTGGTAGCTTTGCACCGGTACAATACCGTTGCTGATGATGTTCTACTGAGTCTGGGTATTACTCAGCGCAAAAAGCCCTAGAATTCGTCCTGTGACCTCAAAAAATAACTCAGCCCAGTCCCGGGGGAGCAGTACGCCCTGCGGCAGCACCTTCCTATTTCACTAAAAGAGATGAGACTGAAGCAATTTTTTTAGCTTTCCCCCTTACGGAACCACACATTAAAACGACTTTGAGCCACATCCTGTTCTTGTCAGGAGGAAAGTAAATAGGAAAGTATAGCATTTATACTTCCCGTTTCCACACTGAAGGCTGGTTGTATTTTAATTGTTTTCTTCGTAAATTTTAATCAAATTTTTTTTAGTTGACAAAAAAGAAAAAAAAATGGTAGAATTTTAATTGCTAAATGTTTTTCTTGAATTGAATAAGACTATTAAAACAATAACTAACATACGAAACACAATAATCTAATTACAAAAATACAAAGCTAGCAATAATCTATTCTGATACAATATGTGATAATAATTGATGAGATGAAAATGAGTTGAGAAAGAGTAATGGAGAGTAATGGAGAGTTATCATGAGTAAAAATGATTCAGTGAAATCAAATTGATTTTTTCACATCAGTAAAGTAAACTTTAGGATGGTAATGCTAAGTCAAATGCTTTTCTGTACTAACGATGTATGAGATTTATTGCAACTTTTGTTTTTATCCATTGAAAATGTATTTAAATTAAAATTTATGAATAAACAAAACAAATCCAGATACAATCATAATAACATTCAAAATTGAAAACGGTAAGTCAATGCACCGTTTCGTTGATGTGAGAAGAACATAATTTACACTTTGATCTTGATTTAAAGAGCAGGAAATTAGCATCATGTCAAATTGATCACGGCTTACGTGTTTGTCGCATTTTTCAAACTTTGTTCGGTAGAAGAACAAAAAATCCATAATGGCCTATGAGTTTGTTAAGGCAGACATTCGTTATATTGAGATTCGTTATAGCTAGGGTTCCTTGTATATGTTCCTAAAAAAACGTGCCACTTGAAAGGATTCGAAGGAACTTATTGCTCTAATTTTCATGTAACAGCCCATAAACTCGGAGAACACGGATTTAAGTTTGCAATATTAGTATTTCATAAGAGGTAAATATCTCATCCTTGCTACTTTAAACAGAAAATCTGTGCAGATCGAACCCAATAATTAATAGTAATTTAATGATAAACAGGTACCAAGAAGGCACTGCCTTTGTATATTTAAAGGTACGCAGAAAGATTTCTTATTAAAAATCATAACTTCTAATACCCTGCACTAACTAAAAACCTTTCTGATATTTCACATATTTAGAGTTAGTGAGACAATTTAGGTAGTACACCAAAAGAAAAAATAAGGTTCTAGGGATAATACTTTAGAAATTAATGGATGAATTACCGAAGTTTTATGTTAGTACCGCATTGAAAAAAAAAACAACTATCACTTGGAATATGATATCTTGTCATAGCATTCAATTCCCTAGTGCAAGGTAAAAGAATACAAAAAACGAATTCCCTCAGATTTTGTGTATCTTTTAAGGTACGTATATTTGAAGTGCAAAAAGATCACCAAAATTCTAGATACCCTGAGAAAAAAGGGGAAGGTTATAGAAGGAGGAATGACACCCTGAATTACAGCTCCGGGTAAGACAAATTCCAGGAACGCCACTGCATGTGGAAGAATATGTAAACCTTCATCAATAAACTGTCATACGACCGGATCACAATGAAAACATCTGATCTCATTACTCATTGAAGTTATGCAGCTGCAAACCTGCTTGTTGCTTTGATGAGTAACTGATTAGAAACATCAGGTGCTATAAATGGTTTATGACTTTGTGTCAGACTTCAAAAGTCTAATAAATGAATAACCTTAACATGAGTAAGTTCTTTTGGGAAGGGTCATCCCCTCTGACTTACCTTCACTCATTTTTTAACTCAATATTCGTGTACTCTCAATTGGAGAATGACACATCAAATAATCATAATAGTCTTAAAGACAAATAGAGGTGTGACTATGTTGCATCACAGAAATAATACTTTCAGATGTTAATTAGCAAAGTCGGTCTCCGTTAAGAGCTTCTCATACTTCTAAAATCATCCAAAGTGATATATAAAGCGGCATATAGATCATGTTCACAAAAAGTCCTAGAGCATTGATTTATGATGGCATGTATTGATCTCAGCTATGAATCTCCTAACGATTGCAGGTTCGTTGGTCAGTCTATCCTCTCAATGGAATCTCTCTTCCAGTATAAATATGATGATGATCAGCAGCAGCAGCAACACCAGCGACCGCTGCCATTGAAGGTCCAACTTCTTCCATCCTGACCGTGATTGTGTTAATTTCTGTCATGTTTTCCCATATCATTCATTTCTACATCTGATCTTTGCCATAGACCTGGAAAAGTCCGACACTGAAGGTGAATCTTGTAACGCAAGTTATATTTTTCTTTTCGTGTCTGCGATTGACAGTTCGTGAAGTTTCAGTTTCCATGGGACGATCTTATTTGACCTTGCGTTGAGTCTCTGAACGGACGAAAGTGTATTTTAAACAATGATATACATCTATTCTACACGTTCAAAAAGGTACAGGGGTGCAAATATATGTATCTACAACATAAAATTCATGTTTTGAATAGAATAGATGGGAGAACAATTCTACAATTTCTTCTTACTTATATAAAACAAATAAATCAAGATCAAAAGCTTATCCATATTGAAAACACAATCGGGTTCCATTCCAATAGTTGATCAAGCTATTCAAATCGTTCGTTTTCCTTGTTACTCCAACATTTTGGCAAACTCAGTCTACGGTCTCCGTTTTGGCCACTAAATCTGCTTTTTTTTTTCTTTCTTGAATCCTGTTAGAGTCGATGGGTAACGCCCTTCTCCTTGGCTACTTTTAACGATCGTATATGAATATGAATAAAAACGGATTCTGATATTGATTTTGTTCTTATTCTCATTGGCTTCCGATGACAGGCTCATCAATGAACATTTTCACCCTGAGAATAAGAGGAAACTGTAATTTCGTTAATGACTTCAGTGAGAATAGATATTGGATTTTGACAATATCAAAAAGAATTTTTTATGGATACTTATCTTGACTCAATCATCGAGACTCTTGTTTACAGAATGTAATTACATTATCTGATGAAAGAGGTTGAATCAAAAGGGGCCATGATCAGCCAGAAACAAGAACGCGAGTCTGTTGAATGGAACTAAAAAAATCAAATATATAAGCGTTCAAGTCATAGTCGATGTACAATTTTTTTCTTCTAATATTTTTTGACACTGAACCAGATAGACATTGAAAACACTGGTGGGCCTATAGTTGGTGTCATTATGGTGTCACCCCACTTCCAGAACTTTTTCTCTTCCCAAGATATCTAAAATTCCGGTGATCTTTTTGTACAAATACATTATTCACCATGATTATCCAATGTTATTCAATCTGTATGGCATATGGCTACCTTAACCAACAATTCTACTCATCTTTAGTTTTCATTTTTACAGTTCTTATCTGTAAGACGGATATATGTTTCAGTAGAAAAAGAATTATAGAGGAACTACATCAAAATGTTTTCGGCAGTCCTTTTGACGGTGTCACCCGGGGCTGGCCACAATCCTCCTCCCCCATATATCCACCACCGAGTAGAAAGGCCTCTTTTTAGTTAATCTCTAACAAAAGCCAACGTCCAGAGTAAGGAAGCTGAAAAAAAAGTTTTGCTGCATTTTTTTCTTCTGGCCGAAGGACACCACCATGAAAACGGAAAGTCGTAACCCTAAGCCGTCCGGGGGATTTTTTGGTACTAGGCTTTGTGGTTCATATTCTTTGTGCGTCAGTGCGTTAACAACAGGCAAAGGGGGCCTAATTTGAAGGAGACCGCAGAAACTAGGTGAAAAGCAGAGAAATTTATATTCATCGTTATACCCAAAGTTTCGAATAGCACCCCTCATGCATTCAGACATACAAATATGTATAATTATATGTAAACGATGTTCAACTCAAAATTTAAGGGGAATTTGAATAGATCTTCCGTTGTCCGCCGGATATTTCCCACATCTTTGGAAAACACAACCAGAAATTTTAGATCCCCTTTCCTCTTCGGGAAATATCCCAACAAACAGCCAGGAACAAAGTGCATGAAGGTTCCTAACTGATTGCAATTAATCAGCTTTGAACAAGCTATTTCATGCCTTCAGTTTCCTGAACGTTTCTATAGCATTATATATATATATATATATATATATATATATATATATATATATACAGTACATGTGGTACAAATCAGGCTAGCAGTATAAAATGATATGATAATATATCAATAATGTAAAGCCATTTCTGAAATGTATTGGATTTATTTCATAGAGTGATCGATACATACAACTTTTTACTCGTGGAGTTGAGTTGTTTTAGAGCAGATTCGCCTGAAGAGGCCCAGAGAGGATTGAAACATGAGCTACTTTGTGTAGCGAATCCACAACCTACTATTTATATATATATATATATATATATATGTGTGTGTGTGTGTGTGTGTGTGTGTGTGCATGTGTGTGTGTATGTGTGCATGTGTGTGTATTTGTGTGTGTGTATTGCGTGTTGTGTGCGCGAGTGTGTTTTATGCTACACGTAAATGTATAAATATATCTTATATATAGATTGACGTTGCCTATCCTTTGCCCAGAAGACCAATTAATGTTTGTTCTCATCATCGAAGCATTTGACTTGCTATGAATTATTCATAGTCAATATCTTCACACAAACGTACGTTTTTTTCCTTCCTTCTTTTTTTTTTTTTTCGCTGTAATTGACTGCCAGTTACAGCTTTCCTCTACACCCCGGCTTCCCAAAGAAAGACGAATTAATCTGCTGCTCTCGTGGCGGTCAAACAGCGCTATGATCTGTAGACCAAACAATTGCCAAGCCCCTTCGAATCTCAACTATTCGACTGTTTGGAAACGTGTTGTTTCTCTGCTCGTTGAGGCAAGGAACATATTGTAATGAAAGGCCACTGCTTTTAGATTATTCGAAAGAACAAAGAATTTTGGCATCAGTCCAAACATAACCAGGAAACACAAAAAAGCAAAAGAAGCCATTTGATGATTATCAGTGGTAAAATATCCTTAGCTCTCTGAAGCCAAGGGTTGACTAATGGGTCGGAGATAAAATTCACCTACATTGGATTAATGAATAACTAGCTCGTTCATTTGTCTCGAAGGCTACTGCTAATGTAGTAAGTTCGAACCTCATGGAGTGTCCCGTTATTCCAGACCTCAACCAGAAAGAGCTACACTAAACTGGTAAATATCAAGAGGTACTTGCTGGTCATTTGTTAGTGCAGTGAATTTGATCTTTATTTGGTGCCCTATAATAATCACCCTATATCAAAGCTATTGTAACTGGCCTATTCCTTGCATGCACTGATCAGGGGATGACTCTACTCCCTTTAGAGGTCAACTGGTGCACATCATCAACTCCAGTAAACTGTAGATCCGAGTATCTTTCTCTTAAATGACAAACTATCTCTGCTGGAATTTGAACTCTACTGACCGATTCCATTTCCCTTACCGTTGACAGTTGGGCTACCCCGCTACACTTACGACAGTGAACAAACGGAATATTTCAATAACCAGCCTGGAATAATTTCGAAAATGTCCTTATCTGATTACAGTGAATAAGTTTCGACACGAAAGAAATTCTGAAAATTTTTCTATATGTACTTCTGAACAAAGAGGTTGGCTTCAAAGTTATTTCACTATTGGTCGTGGAGTTTGTTGTTCAATAAAACGATTTTTCTCTTTGTTGTTAATGGCTGCTATCCAAACAAGATGTCTGCTGGGAGAATATTTATTTTTGAAAATATACAAGAGTACGACACTAGTTTGAAAGAGGGATGAGACTTTGAGGCTGGTCTTGCTCTCACTCTCCTCCTTTTATCGAGTCCTATTCATAACCATAATTCACAACGTTATTTGTTTTCCCAATTAAAGTCATCCATCATTATCATTCAAACACAATCATAATACAGCATTTTTTTCAAAGATCTCTGCAGCTACTGACTTATACATATATATATATATATATATATATATATATATATATATATATATATATATATATATATATATACACATATATACACACACACACACAGACAACTTGGCCAATATTTTGATTCTTGTTTGTTTTCTGTTATCAATTAATTACCAAATATCTTTTTCCACTTCGCCAGACCAGTTCATTTTTGTTATCTTGGGGGAAGGATTTATTTTTCTAAGCAAAGAGTTTTGCCAAATATTTGTCCATGAATCGAATTTAATATCATATTTTGATATAAGTGTCTGTATATTTGTCAATTTATAAATGAGAAGACACACATGCTTTCAATTCTACAGATGAGTATTTTCGCATAAATGGGTTATATGTTTTACTGTAGAGTCGATATGTCGTCTTTAATCAAATGATAAATTTGTTGAAAGTTATACAGCGTACTTATTTCAATATTTCTAACCCTGAGGTTGGCTAGCATTAATTGGAAAAATACTTTTTCTTGTTAAAGGAAATTATAAAGAATGAACAAGAATTGATCTTGGAAACCTTTTTTTTTTACAATAATTAAAAGCTGTTTGATGAGGAATATTAATAAAACCTTTAAAGTTTGTTGATTTTCTTTCAGACGAATAAGATAAAAGTTTTGGATGGAGGCCAGAATAACACGGGTATCGAATTTAAAATGGACGTTAATTAAATGCACTTTCAAGTAAGGGTCATACATGCTATAAATCTTTTCGTGGAAAGTGCCAGTGTTGATACATTAGTAGCATTATTTATCTAAGACCAGATTTCAAATGTCTATTTCCTTTCTAAAAATATAGCACTTCACAAACTTCAATTAGTTTCTTATAAACACTACTTTAGATTGGATAATGGAAATACTTCCATGAACCTCATAACACTAACCTAAAATGATAATTGAAAAAAAAATGACTAGTATAAAGTACAACGGATATATTCAACCTATTGGTACTTCGGCATCAACAGTAAACCTAACGTTGAACAATGATCGCTGACGCTAAATATTATCCATCAAATGTTATTATGAAATTCTACATTGGACACTATATTAATTTTGGATCTTGCAGTATCTTGTTCAATTTCCGTAGAGCTAATGATTTCATTTTTAGAAGAATATTTATCTAGTGTGTATTGTGGAGAAGTCAATAAAATGACTACAACACACACACACACACACACACACACACACACACACACATATATATATATATATATATATATATATATATATATATATATATATATATATATATATATATTTAAAGAGGAATCCAAGTGACTAACTACGTTTTTTTTATGAATTCAATATTAGCATCAGTACGACCGAAAATGTTATCCCATTACCCAGAGGATAAAAAAACAAAGTTCTTGTCTTATCAGTATCATGAAACGTTCTATATAGATATGATATATTAATTTTATCGTGATAATCTTTGTATCATTATTAAGGAGGAAGATCGTATAAAACACTTCATAATAATCATTTGTGTAAATAACATTAGACCGAGCATATTAATGTAACATAATCAGTTGCATTTGTAAGTTTTCTAAGAAAACACAGCCAGATAGTTAGATAGTGTCAGGTCTGACATTTAATATTTTTTTCACACCAGAGAAGTCAAGTGGCCGTTACTGGGGAAGAAGTGGCAGCAAGTCACCCCTTTCCAAAATGTTTTCATCAGATTTGTTGTTGAAGAAATTAAAAACCGTCGATAATAGGTTTCTTCAGATTTTAAGTTGATCTGGCTGACTATGTACGTATGTCTCACTCGTACGGACCACACTAACATAATTTTCTATAAGAAAATCACGTTTGACTGAGAGGGTTTGTCTGCGTGCATTGATCAGTGGTTAAATTTCAAAATGATACAAAACTGCAAGATACACATTTTGAAAGTTGAAAAGTGTTCCTTATTACTATCTATCTATCTATCTATCTCTATATATATATATATATTGTGTCATCCACAGACAGCTGTTTCGATGTAATACATCTCTTCAGTGTGGTTATAGACTTTCCATTATCCCATCCAGTACTGCGAGGCAGGATTGAAACCTTCACTTCAGACGCAGAGGCCGATATTCTACCTCTGGGCTACAGAACCTGGTCATTAAGGCTGAATTTAAGCGATATATTCATTTACGCAGAAATTCCCCATCCATAGAATGCTCTATTCCTATGGAAGAGCATTGCATATATATATATATATATATATATATATATATATATATATATATATATATATGCATATACATATATATGGTACAGATCAGGCAAGCAGTATAACATAATACAATAATATATTAATGATATAAAGCAACTTCTGATATGTAATGGATTTATTTAATTGAGTGCTCAATACATACAACTTTTTGCAATGGAAGGTAAGTTGTTATTTTACATAACAGCAACACACATACAAATAAATAAAGAAAAAGTAAAGTAGACGATTCGCTCTCATGTCCATCATCCTTAAAACTTCCTATCAACATTTTCTTCTTCCAAACATGCCCAAACAAATTATGAATTAAAAATTAAGAATAATACTATCTACTACAGCCACAGAGGATATCAACAGGGGCAATAAAACCCAATGCCGACATACCAAGGTCAAGATGAGAACAACCCCCAGAAAACTACCAAACATCCTTTCAGAGATGACCCCTAGATCTAGTTCACATCCCTAGACAAAATGAATAACCCCTTCACCCACTACCAAACTCACAAGATTCTCACCAAATTCCCCAAAACTAGAATACAAAAACATAGATAATCATTTGCCTGATGAGGCCCAGAGAAGGCAGAAATATGAGCTAGTTTGTGTAGTAAATTCACATTCTACTATATATATATATATATATATATATATATATATATATATATATATATATATATATATATATATATATATAATAGCAAGAAATGGATATATAACATGACAGAATATTTATGAATTCGATTTGTAATGATCTACCGTTGTTATTAAGAAAATGAGTCACTTGCTATTTATACTCCTATGGTCATGGTGTGGCAAGCGTCTTCTTGGGGGTTGAGGTGTCCAGTGGTTGTTTGCCAATCTTACAGCATAACCATTGCCATTTGACTTTGCATGGTTCTCAGTTGAAGGGTTAAACTTTTGCTTAAATTTCATGTTTTAGCTCCATAGGTGACTATCGTGAGGATGCATTTTAGGATATTTGTGATATTCTCTTATTTTTTAAGGTTGAACTTGATTTCCTCTTCTAGGATTTAGAATAAATCATTAGCGTGCTCAAAAAATATGGAGACGTAACAACGGATAGGGGATGGATTGTCAAACGTGCTCAGTAATTGTGAAAGTACCTCTATCCCTCCAAACAAGGAACACATACTAATGAACAAAATATGTCTTGATTTCCCAGATGTTGCTCTGTGGTATATGAAGCAAGCCGTCAAACAAACAAAAAAGGGAGAGGCTTCTTGGGCAGAAAGTAGCCATCCTATTGTACTTATATCTTCAACAAAGCAAGAAAATTGGAACACTGCAATTATAATGCTATTATATATATATATATATATATATATATATATATATATATATATATACAAACATTTTACCAAAGTAATCACCAACCAAATCACCAAATCACAGGGACAAGATGGTCTCAGAAGACGTTATGCGACTTGACCATCTCTATTCGGTAAATCATCTAAAAGAAAAGCAGCAGGATATGAAATGCCACTCGCTGTCGCGTTTGTTGACTTCAAGAAAGCCTTCGAATTAGTAGAAATTATCATGTTTATTGATACTATCATTCAACAATGCGCAGACCCCGTATATTCAACATGTCTACCGACACAGCAGTTCCTTCACCAGGGTATATAAAGACCGATCACTTTCAGCTCGAAAAAAGGGGTAAGACAAAGTGATAGAATAATCTAAACTCTGTAATGTCTACCCACAAGATTATCCGTCGAAACTTACCTGGACAATGGAAGTAAAAGAACCCTAGATTTTCAGAAAACATTGTCGTTTTTGGTATGACTCTCAAATAATGCTAAACGGACTGAGTGCAAGAAATCTAGTCTACACAGGAACTTCAGAAAATCAAATGCCATATACGACAAACTTGTTGAAGACAAAGACACACTAATCAGAATCAACAACACAAAACTGGAGAAAGTAGACAACTACATATATATTGGACAACGTATCTCAATGAAATCCTTTCAGATTAACTGGCATACAATTTAGCAGATACAATTTTGGTTTTGGTTTAAATGAGATTTACCGTAGTAATAACAAAAAATATTATTTTAGCTGCATTTTACTCTAAAACGATTGAGCCGCATAATTAATCTTCAATCAAAACCTGACCGTGAACAGATTTTCATTAGGATAGTGATTTATTGGGAAGGCATACTGGATCTTTTCTCCGCTGATTAATTGCAGGAAACACTGCTGATCCAAACAGCTTCAAACTCAACACAGTATTCTCTTTGGCCCTAGGCAATATAACTACTGAATGTCTACTCGATACAATTTTGGGTGAGTATTTTCAATAGGGTGGATGGCATCCATTTTGAATCGTTGCAATTTTTTGAGAGGTCAGACTAGACTAAAAGATCGGTAGATGACCATTTTTCCCTTCAATTGCTCCATACCAAATCTCTATTGTTACATCAGTTTGTTTCATACCCTTCATTATGTCATTATAGCAACTCATGAATATTTTTTTAAAAGGTATTTCCATTCATTATTTCCCGTTTTATTATCTTATACCTTTTCAATTGCAACTGTTTCGGTTAGGTTGTACGGTACACATGCAGATGCTGAAAAACAAGAGAAGCGATCTTTATTTCATCGTTAAAATAGCATTTCCAAGTATATATATATATATATATATATATATAGAGAGAGAGAGAGAGATAACGAGCGATAGAGAGAGAGAAACTGGCAAATGAGTAAGGGAAGAACTTGTACTTAAAATATTTCAATCTCAAATTTCTGGGTCATTGGGTTCTTTATCCTCTCCCATCATTATTTCTTTCTTTTTAATTTCTGGTTCCAATCCTTTCACTCCTTTGGGCAACGAATTTTTCGGACTGCTACTCTACCTCACTTCAACCCTAATTCATACTTAATCATGTATAACTTCCTTCTTTTTTTTTTCCTTATGTATCCATGCCGGTTCTCTCCACTTAAGTCCACTTAAATTATTCATATCTCATTTTCTTCTCTTCTGTCCCTAGCATACTAGCATTACCACACACAGAGATATTTCTAAGATTGATTGATATCAACATTTTTGAATTGTCAAAAACATAATATCTTTATGCAGATTTTCTCCATAGGAAGTCGTATCAGGACGGCCAAACCCAGACAAACTGGCATCAGAGCATCGATAATGACCCTACATTGCCAGCAGGGGGTCAAGTATTACGACTTCGACTCTCCAAGTTTTGGAATCCAAACCCTCCAATATCGCACTCTTATTTTTAACCGAAATATTATGGCCTTATTTTGCAAGGGAGTAAACTTCTTAGCTGAACAACACAACACAACAAATGAAACCAGAAAACTCAGAACATTTAAAACTATGAAATTTATTAAATCTTAAACGGGGTTAGTGCTTATAGTTTGGGCTACGCTAAGTGCTCAGGATAGAGTTTGAGGTTGGTGTTTAGGATTTGAGTTTGAGGTTGATTTTAGGGTTAGGGTTTGAGGTTGGTGCTTAGGATTTCAGTTTGAGTTTGAGGTTGATTTTTAAGGTTAGTGTTTGAGGTTGGTGTTAGGGATTAGTGTTTGAGGTTGGTGTTTGAGGTTGGTGTTTGGGATTAGAGTTTGAGTTTGGTGTTTAGGGTCAGTGTTTGAGGTCGTTGTTTAGGGTTTGATCTAGGTGTTTAGGGTTAGTGTTTGAGGTTGATGTTTGATGGTTAGTGCTTGAGGTTGGTGTCTAAGATTAATGCTTGAGGTTGGTGTTTAGGGTTAGTTTCTGAGGTCAATGCTTAGGATTAGAGCTCAAGGTTGGTGTTTAGGGTTAGTGTTTGAGGTTGGTGTTTAAAGTTACTGTTTGAAGTCGGTGTTTTGTGTTAGTATTTGAGGTTGGTGTTTATGATTTGAGTTTGAGGTTGGTGTTCACAGTCAGTGTTTGAGGTCGGTGTTTAGGATTTGAGTTTGAGGTTGGTGTTTAGGGCTGGTTTAGTGTTTGAAGTTGGTGTTTAGGGTTAGTGCTTGAGGTTGGTGTTTAGGGTTAGTGCTTGAGGTTGGTGTCTAGGATTAATGCTTGAGGTAGGTGTTTAGGGTTAGTGTTTGAGGTTGGTTTTTAGGATTAGTATTTGGCGCTGGTGTTTAATGTCAGTAATAAGGTAAAGTAAGAGCAGCAATGAACAACATAAAACGATTTTCCCATATTTGTAATTTTAAAAAAATGAAAAATTGAAATTAATGATGAAAATGATTGAATAGTTTGTCTTCGTCATTCCTGAAACTGTTTTCCCACACTAACTTACCAAGGGGAAAATGTTTTGTTTTTAATTGGTAGAAAGATACAGCTACTACTGTCGTGATGGAAAAAACTATTTGATTGAAAGAGACGATAAATTATTCCAATTAAATTCATACGATTAAAAAACAAGTTTATTCCTGTTTATCATGTACAATGCTTATTCTTGGATACTCCCTTGCAAAATATCAGCATAATGTTTTTGCGTACCTATTTGAAACAATTACCTTTATATAGCACATATTCATTTGCTTTTAATGTGTCTTATACACAAATACACATATATGCCCAGAAAGATACTCAAACCTATTCACTCACGCACATGCACACATTTGAGAGGGAAGATGAATGGAGAGGAAATATTGAAACTACTTGAGAATCGCCGATGACGTTTCTATGACGTCAGAAGCATCTGCAGAAGAACAGAGCGTTGACTGATTGGAATAAAGAAAGTGAAAACCTCAAGAGGCTTATAGATGAACAGAATGGAGACAAAAGTAATGATCAGCGACAAAGTCTCCCAGAGGATTGTAAGAATAGAGGTTGAGGCTGTGATAAAGGTTGACGAATACGTTTACCCAGGTAAGATAATAAAGTTGAAGAAAAATCACGAAAGCGACGCATAACAATCGACTGGAAAGTAATTGATATGAATATAGACTCATTGAAAAGCACGTAGTAAATGTGCCTAAAGCAGAAAGTATACAATTAATGCATAATACCCGCTTAAACTTTAAGATGCAAAAAATAAAATAAAATAAAATAAAAAGAACGAAACGAACTAAGAACAAACTTTGAATCAAACAGAGAGTCAGTGCTAGGGATATCTTCGAGGGATAGAAAAAATCATGAATTAATGAAAAGACTAAAGTGAAGGATATTATACAAATAATCTTTAAGAATTGAGATAGGCTGGAAACTTGGCAAGAAGAAATGGAAACAGATGGAGCCAAAGGCTGATTGATTGGTGCACATGGAACAGTAAACGCAGCAGGAATAGACCAGACGCTAAGTGAGGTGATGGGATACAAAGGTTTGTCGGTGCTATGTTTTTGTTTATAGCTGCAAAGTATTGACCGAACTGTTTAAAATGAGTTGTTGCAAAGATTGTAATTTCATATTAAAAGATTAAAAAGGACCAATTGGTCAGAGATGAAAAACATGAGAAGCATTCATTTCAGAGAGACGCAAGAGTTTCACATTGAAAATGAATGTAATCGTCACTTGAATATTGAACACATTGTAATGTTCAGAATAAGTTCTAGCATTCAATATGAGTCTGAAAGAATTGTAGCTCTGGGTTGAATCTAAAAAAGGGCAAAGAAGTTCCTGTAGTACTCTCTACATAGATTTATTGTCACATTGTGGTAGTAGGGTGTCATGATCTGGTCTTATCCAACCTGGGTGCAATAATCTACGTTGGTTCATAATCCAGTAATGTAGTCACATTTGCTATTGCTGACAGTTTTCTACGTGATGTCATATGTGATCTATGAGACTAAAGATCACCACAATAGCCCTAAAATGTTTTATATGCTCGGGTATCTCGGCAGTCAGAGAGCACATATTTCTGTCAACACCATTGTCAGTGGAGGGGGGGTTGTACACGGATCCACTCGAAAATTGAATCAGTTCTTCCACAAACTAATGTCCGCCCTCCAGCTTTCATTGAAATCTATTCAGTACTTTGGGAGATATCATGAGAACTGATAATAAAATTAAGCGATCTTATGTGGTTTGGACATAGAATTACGACCTGGGAAAAATAACTGTCCAGTGATCTGCTCGAGAAATTAATCAGTTCTCCCATAGTACTATTGTGCAACCTTCCACGCTATCCTGATTGAAAACGATCGATAACTTTGGGGGGACATCTACTGGACATATTATGTGGTTCTGACGTATAACTGCAACTTAGGGAAGGTAACAGTACAAGGGCCAACTCCAAAATTTTGTCAGTTCTCTTGTAGCCTATTGCCAACACCCCCAAAGAATATCATCGAAATATATGAAATTTGAAAGATAAAGTCATGAGCGTATACATGAAGGTAAATAATTAAAAAGAAAACAGAAAATATCTCTTAATTCTATGGGAAATTCCTGGATCCACCTCAAAATGTTACCACCTTTTTCTTACTCGACTGTCACCCATTCCACAGAATGACATCAAGATCCATTCATTGCTGTCGGGGATAACGAGCTGACCGACGAACGGACAGACAAACAGAAGTGATGAAATCATATAACACTTTTCAACTTCGTTGACAGGTGAATAAATCGGTGTAGTGTTTTAAACAAATGTTTGTTACATAGTTTGATTTTTCATCGAACTACTGGCATTTTATACCAAAATGTTTAACATAGTAAGCTTTCATATAACATAATAACTTCGGATAACAATGTATTTTAGAATTTTTAAAAAGATCATGCCCATACACTTACCTTTCAACCACCAGTCAATTTCTCTACGTATATATTAAAAACTAAATCAATGTGAAAATTTTCCAAACAACAAATACTTGAAATATTTGTACAAAAATGGGTGAGAGTTAGTGATTATTTACTCATGTGGTACATTCGCATCGATAAACCCAATCATATCCTAAATGCCTAGAATGTATGCTCCAAGACTAAAAGCTACATTAATCCTAAATTGATACATTGTACAAGAGTGAACATTTACAGTTATGAAACAGGTCTGTAATTCCAATAATTTTGCACCTGGACGCCATATTTATCTAATCAAAGGAATCCGCTCGGTTGATTGATTGATTATACCTGATATAATACTTCCCGTTTTATGTAGAAATATCAAGGTGAGTATTCTGTAGTCCCATTATAAAAATTGTAAAATAACGTCTTGTAGTTGTACCCTTACGTACGATCTTCTTATTACTAATTAAACATTTGCAAAACTATGAGGAAATACAGATCAACATTGAACTAGCACTGTACAATTAAAAAGTGCTAGTTTCCAATAAGTTTCTTTGAAGAAACCAAGAGAGAACCTCTACAGAATCAAACAGCACTTAAGTCACTCCGGACAATTCATACAAGAATGTAGTTGATATATTATTAGCTAAGCAATTAATACATAGATTCAAACAGATTTAGTATGGTACTCTGGAAGTCAAGTATAATCTTCAAATTTAAAGAACATTTTAAAGCTACCGGTGAATATTCTATCCAGTTCTAAAACTTTCAACAACTTGAAGCAAGTCTTTTGATCTTTTCTGGGTTGGTTCTTTTTCTGGTATCTCAGCTAATAAACGTTTTCCACACGCCCCTTATTTTACCTGGTACTTTCTGAACCCTGATAAGGCGGTCTGAAGGGCCAGGCACCGGTTCATGTGGAACCTATGAGCTCTATTTGAAAAATATCCAGCTATCTTATATTATGGGCTGAAGGCCTATCTATGACAATGACAACTTAGTCCTCTTCATAGTGTTCCTCTCTGTATACACATTTCCCCCCTCCATTTAAAAATCGTCAGATGATGATTATGGAAGAAGACTTTGAACATGGTTTTAACAAGAGTGTGTGAAGGGTGCTTGTTGCAACCGTGCGGAGTCTTCTTCCAGAATCATCATCTGACTGTGTGAATGACAACTTTACATGGACACATTCACCAACCCGATGCTCTGAAAACGATGCTCATGCACCATTCTTCGTGTTTTTTGCTTCCTGTGAATGAGGTAGTTCAATAATTCCTGACATGAAAATAATTATTTAATTACTCACGTCGAACGTTTGGATCTTTATCACTTCTTTTTTACATTTTATTTTTACCTCCAACATTTTATCTCTTTTTTCTCCATTTTTCAGCTTTCTCTTTTCTGTCTTCGTCCGTCCAAATCATTGTTTCATCTTCTTTCTAAAGCTTTTTTTTCTTTCCATTTCTCCCTTCTTCTTTTGCCACATTTTTGTCAATCTTCCTTCACTTTTCGTTCTACTTCTACCCGTCCCTAATTTCTCCAGTATTCTTCTTCTCCAACACGTTCCTCGTTGTTCTTTTACAATCTTCTTCCTCTTCTTCGAATCTCATGGCTTTCTTCCCTTTTCTTTTGTTTTCCTTTATTCCCTTCGCTTTCCTCATTTCTTCTCTTCTTACTCCTTTTCCTATTCTTCTCTTACTTTTCACCCTTATTGCTTTCTTCTTCATCATCATTTTTTAATCTTCCCTTCACATCTTTTCCCTTCTCATTTTTTATATCTCTTCTCCTCACCTCTTCTTCTCTTTCCATTCCATATGGAATCCCCACAAAAAACATTTATCATTCTCTGAATCCCTGCTGCATCGAACAATGTCGCAGCTTTTATTTTCCCCCATTCTTTCGAATTCCTATTAATTTTCATCCAATCAGATATATCATTTGGCTTCTCTTCTGAATCCGATATCTAAGCAAGTAGTCGGAAGCCCTTCTTTCGATACGCACTATGTTCAATACTTTCCTGCATTTTGATCCAACCGAACCTTTGGCACCAACTTATCTCCAATGTCCTTTCACAAAAACATTGATCTCTTCCCTGCTCCCCGTTTATCGTGGAATTTATCAAATTGCAATTTCTTCAAAAGGTCGTGACCCCTAAACACGATCGACCGAGGAAAACTGACACAATCAAAATCCACGTTGTTACAACTATTCAAAATCGAAATGTATTTCATTTTATGTAAGTTCAGAATTCATCTTTCTAAGATTTGTTAGTTATGTAAATTTACTTGATTATATTTAGTGATTACTTCATTGATCACATTTTTTTTAAATTCTTAGCCGAAGCTTTTTTCATAGTAGACTGCACGTGGCTAAACTAGAGGAAATGGGTTTAGAAAGATTGTTTGGTTTACCCACATGAAAATTTAGCATTTGAAATCTTGCTTTGAGATGTTCATGAACACTCATCCGGTGGGAAATATCTAACTTATCCAGATACAGGACGACTCATTTGATGAGAATGGGAAAGATCGTATTGCACCGATCTTCTAGAAGGGAATAACTGCATGCTAAGAAAATCAGCATTTAAAACTTTGACCATTAAATGGTCTCAAACATTAATTTTTTAAACTAGTGTGAAATACGTAATTAACTATGAGACCGCCCATATGATAGAAAGAAAGAAGGGTATGTTTATTCAGGCAGACCACCAATTTTCCGGTATTCTTAGTTCAAGAACCGTGCCAATCCATCCATTCTGTCGGGCCAGCAGAGGTCACTTAAAAATAGTTCAAAAATGGACCTCTGACTTACAAATTATGCACATCTCATATCAGTAAAGCATATTTTTAGAAGAATGAATTAAGCAATTATCAAATATGAATTAAAAGGTAAGATAGAATGCATTATGCATAAATTGTATAGGTTTACTGATAGGAATTTAAAAGACACAGGTATATTGATAAAAGATATACAGTGATGTATTACAAAAAAATTAGAAGTCTAGCCACCCCAACGTGACAAATCGTACGATTCTTCCTGAATTATACAATTAATCAAACAGGTCTGAAAATAAAGCAACGTCAGGATTACTGGGTGTTTCACCATTGATGGTTGCATCATATTGTGAAGTTTAAGAGGTGCCATTCTGGGCACTTGAAGTTGAAAGGTTAATAGATGCGAGGGTGCAGCTTCGAAATTCATTATTCTTGATTATCTTTTAAAGATATCGAGGCGAAATTATTTCACACGCTTTGACGTTTATGGGGGCTCCAAATATCCGCTTATGATTTTGTCGGAACCAAAAGAAGATGCCTGACTGAATACCAATCGATATATATATATATATATATATATATATATATATATATATATATATATATATATATATATATATATATATATATATATATATATATATACTAGTGATATTTTTCTTAGTTTAATCAGATCATACTTTTCAGATTTTGTCGGCAATTTAAGATTGACTGAAATGATAATGGTAATGGAAGCTTTTGATTGAGTGTTGGATGATGTCTATTCAGAATAAACAAAATTAACTAGAACTTGAACCTGTTTCTTGATTCTGCTCCCCCAAATCGCTGAACCTCACACTTCTATCCTGAACAATGATAGGTCGAACGAACGACAACAACAGAAATATACATGATTAGCATCATAATTCTCCACACATGAATCGTTTCATCTTAGAGGGCTGTCATTGTCACAACGAAAGAAGCCCCAGTGGCCCATGACTTGACAGTTTTTAATATCACCATGTCATAATTTTGTTTTGGCACTGATCGGGGTCATGATTCTGTTTTTTTTAAATTTCCCCAAAGCAGGAATGTATTTCTAGAATTAAATTTGATCAGCCAATTATTGATTGGGCCAGATTAGTTAATCATCTGGGAAGATCAATAAAGGAATCGATTATGAATCATTTGTTGTCTCCAAAATCGATCGATCTTACAAAAATATCGAACATGTTCTAAAATATAATCATCAAGAGGCAAATTATGACGTTAAATTCTGTTGTTATTGCTTATACAGCGACTGTTGTTCTAGAAGGATGCATGTGATTGGCCCAAGTTCGTGTTTTTCATCCGTCCGAGATAAAGAAGTACAGGGATAGATGTATGTCATCACGATTTGGGATAATTTTTGTTTAATTGTTTGTTTCAAATATTAAACATAGATTAACAAGTTTTAGGCTTCTTTTAATACCCTATTAAAATCCAAGTGTTAAGGACCTTGATAGGCACGTTTCGAAAGGGTTAAAATAATCCATAAGATAATTATGCATAAAAAATAATTCCATCATCCTTGTTTGTAACTTATGCTTGCCAGGAATAAACCCGCCTATGATTAATGGAAATTATACCAAATAAACAACCTTGTCGATTATTTGATTGAAAAATAATCATTCGGCTTAATGTTTATGTTTCAACGATCATTGACATTATCGATTGAGCAGAATCAGGCAAAATACTATTTCCCACAGATATTCATGGGGGACCTATTTATCTGAAGTCTTATAAGAATGCAACACTGAAGATCCATCACAGTGAAAGTTTATCGAATAAATCTTGTTTCTCTAACAAATCAATGCATTTAATCGATTTGTTATTTTGTGACTTGTTTAACCAAAATAATCTGAACAAAATGTCCAAACTAATATCAAAACAAATTCACTGAATTGAAATTCGAACTATTTATAATTGTAATTGATTGCCATGTTAAACATTTCTCAACAGGGATGCAAATACTCAGCTATTACTAACCTTAAATTATTCTGAGCTCAACCACAATTTGGGGGTATCTAATGTGAAATGAACTTACTACAACAGAAATAGTTTATGGGATTAGTTTGTTAATGCACCACAGCGGGAAGCTAGCATCGATATTTAGAAAGTTTACCCTCGTCTGGTTCGATGCCACAAGCGTGAGGAATCAAATCCACTTATTCAGTAATAGTCTGTGAGACACGTTTTCAAAATAAGTCTCAACAGCGCCAAGCCCACATTGGTACTTGGTCTGTTCTAAAGGAATAAGTGGTGGGCACGCGGTGAGGTTCAGATTTTCTACAGAAATACAGGTGAGTAAGAAAGAAAGAATGTCCAGTACTGTTAGCGCAGTCAGCAATGATGATGAGTTTATTCGGTCTCGTAGCAAAGTGGAGCAACTAGCAGAAGTGAAAGATAAACGTGGTCGATAAAAATGAATATTTCAGAGTCTTTCAATGATAATAATGGCGAAATGATGAAGATTATATTGACTGAGGCGAGGCAAAGACAGTCTTACATAACTATTGAGGTAATTCGGTCTTGTTTGTCAAATAGAACAGCCATCAGAAGAGAAAGATGAACGTGGTCGATTATAAGAAAATATTTCAAAGTTCGTCAATGACAATATTGACGGAGGCATGAAGATGATCTTGACTGAGGCAGCAAAAAGGTAAACATTTAAAGTAGAAATTGCAGACTCATTTTATCAGATGAATTTCTCATTTTGCTTCAGAACTTTAATTTTTATTCTTATCGTCCGAGTGCATTCTTTCTACACGACTTACTAAAACGTGAATGCTTTTCTTAAAATGCAAAAAAGTACGTCAAATGTGAATATAAAAATATTTTTCAGAAGGCATAAGACGCTAAATCATTTTTTCAAAGATGAACGATTACTAAGAACTTTCCAAAATATAAAAAAAAATTCCTTAAAAGATGAAGTAGTTTTATAAAGAATGAAAGGATTTCTCATAACAAGTAAGAATTTCTCAGAAAGAGAAGAATGTAAAAAAGAATATGAAATAAATTTCTTTGCATATGAGAAAGTATTCTAGAACATAGAAGAATCAATATCCAATGAATGTTATTAGAATATTTGAAGGAGACCCAAATATTACAGATAACCGACTCTCGACCTCAAACATCGTATTTGGTATTTTGAATTATCAAGCCTCGTATACGTGATCAGAGATGCAGTAATATTCACAGCAGACGACATTTAAATTTGAAAATTCGGTGTTGCTTGTGGGGCAACGTATTCTGATCTGATTGACGAATAGATTTACAGTGCATTCGAATATAAATATTGTGCCTTATTGTCTCCTTCTGTAAGCAACAGAACAAGTCTCATATAATCACCTCCCATCTGGTGTGTAGGTTGAAAATGTGGATTGAGAATAAGTTTATAGCTTTCAGCTGACATATCTACACTAAATGATATGAATACGATTTATGACTTGCATAAAGTTGATAACATCTGCTGGCCACTCCAAGACGCCTGGCTGTATTGTTAATAAGATGAGAAACACATCACTCATCTTCTCTTCTTCATCAACTATTTTCCTTCCTTTTATCCTCTTTTCGTCTCTGTCTTTTTACCCTTTTCTTCCTTTGGTTTTCCTTCTTCTTAGATTAGTGTAGCACAATGCCAAATGGAAATAGATTATATTACACTCTTCTTTTATGTAAGGAGAGCCTGCATGCTTGGAAAATCAGCTTTTGAAATGTCAAATTTTTATTGAACACAAACTATTGTAAATACTCAAACAACTGTATTTGGTAGCGCAGGAAACACCATCCCCACCCAAAAGTAAATAGCTCGATAGTTAAACGCTAACAAATTGACGTTACTACAATATTGTTTCAACGTTACATAGACTGCTTATAATGTTACACTAACGTTTCTTTGTAAACTCCCTACAACGTACCGATAGCGTTGCAGACCATGATTTCTTTTTAATTTTCCGGAAGATATTAGAAGAACATTCATTATCTAAATTAGCGGTCCTCATTTTACTTCCTATACATATAGTTAAGAGAAAAAGTATTTTGATGTTTTTTTTTCGCCCAGAATGTGCAGAATTTTCAGCTACTTTACTTAGCAGCGTTAACATAACGTCATGGTAATGTCTGGGATGTGCGGTCTGTTTGGGTTCAGAAGAATACTCAATTGCAATGTTTGAGTAACCCACATACAACGTCAAGTAAAATGCAACCCGTCTGCAATATTGCAGAAACGTTTCGAGTTGCCTGAGTTCATTATTTAGCCCTTCATTGGTCAGATTTTGAAGAGGACTTGAACAAAACTAGGTAAGAAATGAGAAGAATTCAGGAATTGTGTTCTTTTTGAATTTCTCTGCCTGAAAAAAAAAGAAGGGTTCTTTCATGACATCAAACACGTTTTAATCACAAGATTTGCACTGATTTTCTTCCTTCTTATTTCATTTTTTCCTGGGAGTGAATTTCCTTCTTTTCTGTCTTCCTTGTTCACTTCATTTGTTAAACTTATTTCATTTTCTATCTTCCTCTTTCCTTTTTTTTTCCTTAGACGGTTACTTCATTTTTTTTTTTTTTTCGTTTTCAGTTCCACTTTTTATCTTCTGCGGTTCATTCTATTCACCATCCGAACAGTTCCTTTTTCTCTCTTCTTTTTCTGTTTTTTATTTTTTTTTTAAATTTATATCAACTGAGCTTTCATGCTAATTAATCCTTACTTCATTTTCTTCTCTTCATCATTATCACCGCAGACACTATCATTCTATACTGAACTATCATATATTCCTATCATTTCTACAACCACAAGAATCAGCAGCAGAGGCCTCATCAGCAGCAAACTCACGGCTTTCTTTGCTGTTGTCGGAGTTTATCACGTGACACAAACTGTCTCCTCCATGAAACAAATTTCATTCTTCTCCTTCCTTTTCACCCTCGTTTTGAAATGCATTTAATAACTGCTGTCCTCGAGTTTTGATGATAAGATCGATAATTATTATGATAACATCAATGCAAGGTCATTTAACAGACTATTTCGATCGTGCAGAGAATTTGATTCTCATTGGTCAATCCAGAAATTTTGTGTGAAACTATATCAGCTAGTGGTTATGCTTGTTGAGGGTCTTACCACTATGGTCTTGTATAAGACGAAGCGGTCGATCTAAATTTTTAAATCACAGTGATTTTCACTCTTTTATTTTCGGGCATAATATTTGATCTACACTTTCAAACCTGCGTTACTTGCACAATTCTCAGTGAGTCACTCTCCCCAGTCATGTGTCCTTGTTTCTTTATATTTCCTTATGCTTTTCTTTACATCGCATTTGAGTCTGTTGGGAGTATTTACTTATAGTATGGTTATTAGTCTCGATCTCCTCTCCAGAATGGCTGACGGTTTTATATTATTTGAGGTTATCACAATATCAATGAATTGGGATGAGATGTTTTAGCAGTTCTGCTTGAAGTATAAATATCTATTTCATCTCTGTAAGATGAAAAGAAAGAGCAAAAAAAATACGAGCCAAAAACCTTCTCCATTCAGAGAAATGATATCAAATGAATAGATTTTTCCTGGACAGAACTTGTCAATTATATTTTTACATCCTAGTTTTCTTACAGGATATTTTCCCTCGCGAATTAGTACACACTGTTAAGACTACTGTATCAAGGGTACTGCTATTCACACAAATACTACAAAATACCCTCAGAATATCACTAAATATCCCCAAATTATCGAGAAACTAAACGAAATACCCTACAGAGGTCAATATTTGAATATACAGGAAGAAGCATTTGAAATGGTTAAAAAAATGAATATATTCTTTGTTAAATGTGTTGAAATGACGATGAAAAATAGCTGTAGTTATTCATGATCATTTCATTAAAAAAATACCAATTAACCATCGACTTGTAATTACTGCGAGTTATTCATCGATGTGATTGCTACAGAATTTTATCATATTGTAATTACTACAAGTTTATCAGCGATAATGTTATTTAGTTCATAGTCCATGCTTTGATAACTTCATCATCGACATCTTCACTACTACTAGTTTACCATCTATAATTGTAATTTTCTTCTATGTAAGAAAGGTGATCCCGATTGTAAAGTATCACACAATCGCACACTCGTCTTCAAAACGGCATACAAATAAAAAGGAATCTGAGAATTGGTCAAAAACAGAATCAAACGCATAAATTGTTGCCTTGAATGAATTAAATTGTTAGATTGCTTTGATTTGTGCGCTGTTCTTAAACTCGAGAGTGTGAAACTTTACAATCTGAATCACCTTCTGTACGTATTACTGTAATTATTACATGTCTATAGGCGATGTAATTACGGAGTGATTGCTACAAGTTCGTGGTTAAGCCTTTGGGGGCCTTCAGGTCAAAGTGTAGTATATCTTCCTTATTTGTCAACAAACATTTGATTTCAATATTTTTCCCCATTGAAGGAAAAAGTTGTTATGAATTTTTTTATTGTCGTTACTGAAAATCGTGTGACTTGGCATTCATTGAAATTTAATGTTTACCCGACTTGCATTCGACGCAGCGAAAAAGTCGAATACATTAATTTCACTGAATCATCTTAACTTATAACACTTCATAACTTTTTAAAAACTCGATTTCAACTCATTTATCATTATTAATTTTTTTTGTTAGAATAAATCATTCTTTATTTTGTAATTAAATTATTGAGTGGTTCATAGGTGAAATATTATTTCAAAAAAATCAAGAACATTCAAGAAAATAATCAGAATACAATCTGGATATAAATTTTTTTTTCTCAAATGAAAAAAATCAAATTAAATCAAATTAAAATTCACGAAGGAAAACAATTGAAATACAACTATAACAACATTTAAACCTGAAAACGTGATGTTGATGTCATGTTTCGTTGACGTGAGAAAAACAGATGTAAAACCTCGATCTTGAAATAAATGCCACCCAAAACTGGACCGCGTAACTAAGATAGTGTCAGGACATTCTTTCCATTATTTACCGACCGATGTAAGAAGAAGAGGTCCAACTGAATTGCGGTGGGATTTACCGAACAATATTTGTTAAATACTGCAAAATACCGAACTTACTCCTTATTTATCGAAGTTGGAACAACCATCAGGTATTACAATCTACTCCTTTAATGACAGATATCAACAAAATGCAATATTCCATAAATATGTATTTTTAAAAACCATCTACAGTGTTCACTTCGTATTATGATGACTTGAATGCTTATGTATATAATTATTCATGTGGCGCATTTTGTTTAGTTTTGGCGTATAAAGCGAGCATTTTGTCGTTGTTCCAGGTGAATTTTGCGATATTTAGTATGGGAGACGAATATTTTATCTTTAGAACATAACATTTTGTAGTCAATTTGCGTTCAAACTCGTACATAGTATCTCTTAAACTTGTGACTAAAAAGACTTTCGGATGAAAAATCCTTAAAGAAAAAGAGAAAACATATGCGAAAACTTTTGGAAAGTTTATATTGGTCTACTATTCTTTCTATACACAGAAAGTACTAACAGTCTGGATACTGGGGATTCGTTCGCCAGAGAGATCTAAAAAGGAAAATGTCATTGGAACACCCTGATGTCTCCAAACAGACGGACATGCCTCAGGTTTTATTTGAAAAGCCCTCTTTAAAAATAGACATTTCGCTACTGTGAAGTGGAAAAAAATCTCCTCTTCTCTTGTAGCCACGTATTTTTGTTCGATCGGCTCCCAAAAATAGGATCAAGACTTAAACTACTTGAAAGGTCATAATGGCACCAGACAAGATACTGACAATTCCAAAAAGATATACCTCTTCTATCGACCATTTAACCTTTGGTCAGGCTTTTCTATAGATCAAAAGGCCGGAGGTTGCTAATCAGGGTTCATATTGACCGTTAGAGTCGGGTTTCAGTGACGACCAAGAGCTGCATATGACAAGGTCAACATTTCTGGCTAAAAGATTCATTCAACGAATTCGTACCTCGAGTTTGTGAGACAGTTTAACTGTCTCTTGTTATGGAATCGACGACATTTACAACAAACAAAGGATGAGTGACAATTTTTGTCTCTCTTTTGGTAAACATTGTTACAAAACAATCGCCTATCCGTTCAATTACTTCAGGTTTATCGCAAGTCCATCGATAGGAATATTCAATTGGAGGTTGCAAGGTCTATATTATATATGTCAACATGCTTGCTTCTGCCGACACCATTTCTTTATTATGGACAAAATATTTCCTGAAAAGAAGAAATTTTTATTTCAGACGTCACTTGACTCTCTGTGGATACATTAATGATTCAGACTAAATAAAGCTAAATAAAGTTTTCAGGACTCATTCACAATGTTTGAAACTTAAGTACTTAAGATTCATTTCTTCGAATAAACATTGTCCAAGAAATAGTCTACTGGGAAAAAAAGGGGATCGAATGAAATGTACATATTTAGGTCCAGGGATCTCACAACACGATGAATTAAATTGTTTCTGTACTTCAAATTGTCCGAAGTAGGAAAAATCACAGATCAGACGACCAGAGGCAGAGCAGGCCTTTTATAAGGAACAATTAGCTAACATCTTCCATCAAACAATGAAGGTTTCAGAAACCTTCACTCTGCAACAGCTTGAAGTATTACTAACCAACATCTAAAGACCGCAACATGCAGCACACCTCAGAGTAAGACCGGAGAACTGATCGGTCGAAACATTGTAAAAAAAAAAATATGGAGACAGGTATCCAAGAAATGTATAAAGAAATGGAGAGAATTTCAAAGATTCAGAAAAGCAGCGTATTTTCCTGATAATTCTAATGATATAATTTTATCTCTTGACTGGAATCTTATTTTGCTTAACCTTTCTTTGTCTGTGATTCTTGTAATCTTTACTCGCAGACACATATGGAAAAAAAAAAGACGGAAGCAACAATCCCCAGAGAGACTACACTGAGCACAACCATCCTTTAATGACAGAAATGTCTACGTTGATTTTTCTATTTATATTACTCATGCTCTGGAAAAGTTAACTTCATGAAGTCAAATAAAGAAGTACAGACAGTCCGAAGGACGTATTCACTAGGTATACTAAATTACGTAATGTTTATTTCATTATTACCCAGTGAGAGTTTCAAATTTGTATTCCCTTTCCGATCATTTTCACAAAACTTTGGTCATTTTACCGTCAGACCTTGCTAACATGTCTGTCGCATTCAATAACCATTTATTCCAACCAAAATGTATACTGCTCCCATCTATTGTATTGAGAACAGTAGAGAGACCACAAGACAGCAAAATACATCTTGGAGAAGTCAGAGACATCATAGAATCTGTTAGAAAACTCAAATGGCAATGGGCTGGTCATGTTGAAAGAATGGCAGACAACCGATGGACATCAAGACTCACAACATGGATCCCCAGACATCACATGCACAACCTTGGCCGGCAGAGTATTAGATAGAGAGACAAAGCAGACAAATTCAGAAAGTGTTGGCTCCGCGAAACCAGCGATAGAGAAGTGTTGCGAATCCTGGGGAAGGTCTATGCCCAACGACGGATGTTAAAAGACTGATGATGAAGATGATTATGAATGAATTCAGCAATTCCACAGAGTACAACTAAAGACCACAAAGTCTTGCCTTAAACTATCTGTTGTAACTTGACCTTGATCAAGCTTTAGTATCAAACAGATGCAACATATTCGGCACATCTGATAATTACAATCCTAATATGTTTACAAGGAGTTACTTGTATCAACCAAGATGTATAACGACACAAGAATCAACAACTGGTGATGTGATAGCCACAGTCAGAGATATAGACGATTATCAACGATATAACAAACGGCAATCACATAACGGATTATATTTATCTTTATATCGAACATATCTTTAGTCATTGATAAAGTTTCAAGAGAAGAGAACGGCGAAATCTATTTTATATATCATAATATATGATTATCTACTCTTTTATTAGAATGCATCAACAGATAAAATTAAGCAATAAGGTAGAAACAGTGGGATGTTTCGTTCATTCTCTTGCTTATTCCATCAATTGTTTCCTCAGCCGTTCTGTTTCTGCCTCCCTAATCTCCATTGTCAATTGAGCGATGAAAGGTTAGATACCTCAGTGACTTCGGGAAAGACCTCATTTATTTTATGAGGTTCCCGATCAACTGATAACCAAGGGTTAATGCTGTCGTTGACAGATGAGACATGAAAGGCCAAGCTGAGCCATCGATTCCCCAGGTCACAATAAGTAAATCCATCAATAACTACGGTTTACCACGGATAATCTACTTGTCACAGATTAGAGTAATTGATTTTACTAACTACCGGCTTCACTTTTCGTATACTGGATAATCTCTCAGATTGTTTCCATCTATCTATCTACCTATCCATCTATCTATCTATCCATTTATCTATCTATCTATCAAATTCTGTTTACATATATCCTTTTATCTATATCGGCCAGTTTATAATTAGTCCTATGGTATTGAAGAAACTTGCTGTCACTCTATCTCCAGTGAAAACCATCAATCACTACAGGTGAAAAAAATCCATGTGTACAGATAACGAAGAATAGGTGAGTGCTGGGATATAATGAAGATTTGCTGTCACTTGATCACTAGGGAAAGCCACCAGTTACTACTGCTGTGAAGAAAAAGTGAATATAAATGATAACGAATTCTTGATGTCACTTGATCTCTATTGAAAACCATCGCATACTATCTGCGGGAAGGTTCAAATGATTACATAAGACAGTGTACTATAGTGGATGATAAGTAAGAAGTATATTGCTACTCGAACTGGCCATCCATTACAATATAAAGGAAACAGATGTTGACAATTTCGAAAGAAAAAGCCCGCACAACTAGTAACATTGAGTCAGATACTTGCCGAACAGGCCATACAAATCTTGAAAAGAAACTGGATATCAGTTCTAGGGTTGGAAGTAATTCAGAAGAAAATAAAAAGTGAAGAACGAGACCTCTTGATGGAAGAATCGGTAAACATCAAAGACATAATAAACGAGGAATCAGATGGAGACAAAAAGAAGAAAATACACAATTTTACATTCAAACACGACACACAATGCGGATAGTTACCGTACCCGAAGAGGGGAAAAGAGCCGACACAGATACTCACAGATGCGTTGCAGAAAAGGAAAAGAAAAATCCAATATAATTCTTTAGAAGCAAGGTCAGGAATAAAAGTGAAACCTGAAGCCAAGACCGTCTATAAACTTCTCCGAAACATCGGAACGAATAATACAACAAAGCTGAATGACTCTATCTACGTCGGTGCAAGGATAATGATGGAAAAAGTTATGAACCAAGGGGGAAAAAACGACAACAATAATAACAAATCGGCATCGGAAATCAGACTAAAAAGACATATTACAAAGAGATTCAGGGCAATTAAAGAACAAGTCGAACAACATTCGTCACGCGAGGCTATGGGGAAATAAGAAATAAAACAGAAAAGATGGATGAAATAAATGGAAAAAAAATAACACAATTGGCCAAAGAAAGAAAACTATGAAGATATAGACAGCGTATTACCCAAGACGCACGCAACAACGCGTTTTAAACCAACAAAAATAAATTTTACAAGAACTTGAATGAAGAAAGAAAACAAAACATGAAACAAGACCTTACGGACACATAAAAAAAGATCTAAAACCAAATGTGGAGATATTAAAAGAAGCCCAACAAAGAGACAGACCTCCTAGGTATAAAAAGGGGCAGAGGCATCGAAAGGAATTCATTTATTCGAATAAACACAGTCTGGTAAATAGCCTACTGGAAAGCACCAGGACCAGATAGAATCTACAGGTTTAGCTTCAAGAAACTCAAGGCATGAAATTGATTCGGTAACTTCAAAACTGCCCGAGAAAATGATAAATCTTTAATTATTTTTTTCTTCTTTATTTGTTCCTTAAGTTTATTCTCCTAAAAAAACTTCTGCTTATATCCAGGATTCAACATTTTGTAGCTAACAATAACGGTTTTCCAAAAATTCTAACCAAGCATAAGCTTACCGAGCAACATTCCAACAACCACCAAATGCGACATACAGGTGAGGAAGGCCAGAGAATAGATCAGGCGAAATATTGGAAAAAATGGAGATAATTATTTAAGAAGAAACTATGGCGAAATTTTTAAAAATCCTCTCTAAACTGAAAAAAAATATTATATATTTTCTTCTTATAATTCTTCTGATATTATGTTATCACCAGACAGAAATAATATTTTACTTTTTCTTTCTATTTCTGGTAATCTTGTAATCTTTCCTAGCAGACAAACACAAGAGAATAACATGGAGGCGACAATCCCCCCAGCCAGTCTAAGCGAAAGTCTTTTTTTTCTTTTTCTTTTTTTCTCAGCGTGGTCTTCCTTTCAAGGTGGAGGCGGGCGGAACCAATATTGAAAACAGAATTGAAATACTTCTTAGCTGTTCGGCCATTACCGCAGACTTGGCTTCCGGCTTTTAGCGATAGGCACCTCGCCATTTCTCTTGTCCTTTTTTTTTTGTTTTTGTTGAGGGCAGTTCACAGTTCGTCCACAAACAATGATTACTTTAAAGTTCTATCCCCATGCCAGACCAAATACACTTACAGCCAAAGACCAACACTGATCAGTAGATTCAAAATTCTGTTTTGAGTACCATATTGATTTGCATCATGAACTCTCTGAAAAGAAACATTTGCAGATATAAAATTATATCAGCATTAATATCAACTGCCTCTTGCTGGCCTACCGTAGTCACTTACGGCAATGTGGTAAGAATAAAGTTTTACAGTTGGTATCAAATGCAGCAAATGTTTAAAGAGTAGCCTCCAAGAGGACAAACCCTTCAGGCCATGCAAATTTCCAGTTACGCCCCTGACAATGGATCTAATTTTCTGGCAAAAAAATCATGATACATTTTGGCCAATTTTTTAAAAAGTTGTCATGCAAGTGATTCAGATATACACATAAGAAATTATTTCATACGGAAATACATAATAACAAAAACAAAACAACGGAATTTATTACATTGAACGACGATTCATTACATACGTTATTGAAACAACAATTGAAACAATAATGCATTGCTGGTACTATTGGCTAATGGTTAACATGCTAGTCTGATAGATCATAATTAGGTGCTGTGTGGGCTTGTACCAAATAAAGCTTTACTAAAATGCTTGTGCACGTCCATGTAAACACAAGATCTTTGTATGCAGATTTTCAAAGTAGACATGCATTGTTCATTTCGAAAGTAATCACCACACGATCTCCCTATCTTTATTTCATCTCATCTACGATCAGTAGACATCAATAGAAAACACTATAAGTTGATTATCCAATACAAATGTTAATGCGTGGTTTTGGTAGTCGGTTTTTTGAGAGGTATTAAATGGCCCACCCAAAACAGTGAAAACGAGCAAAACAGTAAATCCGACGTTTCGGCCGATGCATTTCACAGCCATCTTCAAGTATACAACCCAAATGTGATGATGGTAAACATATTTTTTCTCCAATTATAGCAAAACACCCAAAACCTCCGTTATAAGCGTTACCACCATAGAGGAATAATTCTGTTTACTATCTTCTCGTTCGGATAGCATACCCAGAGGAGGCCATTGAATGTGTAGACAATGCAGAGAGCTTTATGATCTTAAAAACCATGTATATTAGTTGGAATAATTTGAAGGAAGTGTTGTATCGAAGGTAAAAGTATGCTCTTACGACTTGCTATGAGAGAAAATCAGAAAGATTTCAGAGTGTTCAGAAGATGTGTGGTCTCCGGGGCGTTCCTGATAATTTTGGAAGAGTTGTTGATCCGAAAGGTTCTAATGGATGTTTGATCCGTCCAATTTCATTTATTTTCACGGAATAGGCTTTCTCGATAATGGGAACGATGACTTTGAGACTGCAAACCCACACTCCTGGCCCAGTAATGGCCGATCAGCAGACCAAAAGGTGTCTTAACCAATCACTATATTAGTAACTAGTTAAGTGAAATGAAAGAATTGCCTTACTGATTCCTTGGGGATCGGTCTCGTCACTGACCCTTTTTAGGAGTTCTCAAAAGATAGCCGTAAGCTCAGACATTTTAGCAGGTTAAAAAAAGACAAAGATATATGAAAAATTCCAATAGGTACTATTGATTTTACTTTACAAATAAAACGACTTCAGAAATTCTTGTTAGGCTAATACAAATAGAAATGTGAAATTCAAGACTGAAATGCCTAAAAACAAAATTAATGAAAAATGACATCAAAAGAAAATCTTTAAAATCATTATAACGATTAACTATAAAAACGTACTGGAAATAATCACAAAGTGATTTTCTGTGTGAATTGAATTGAAAACTTTGCCATATCACCCAGCTTTAACTTTTCTGTACAGCGACAGACAAGAGGATAATTGTCAGGTTTTCAAACGGTGGAGTTATTTTGATAAAGATCTCTAAACAATTATCTTTCGTAAAATCAATGATAAACCAGTCATAGCTATCAAAAACTATCTATTCATAAAATCCCACACAAAACACCGTTGGTTGATAGCGTGAGACATCCACAGGTCGCACTATTGATCTATTTTGATTCATTGTAAATAAATTACCTTTTCTCCTCTTGGTAAGGCACGAAGGTATTGCTCAAAATCACAACATCTCTCGTCACTTTTTCCTTGTTGTCTTTATCTTCAACTTTGGGATGGTCTGTTTTCAAGGCCTATGACTGTTACTAAATCTGCAAGAGTTTCAAAGACCACTGCACGAAATACTAAACTAACTCTT
Organism: Thysanoteuthis rhombus; assembly: GCA_963457665.1. NCBI lineage: Eukaryota > Metazoa > Mollusca > Cephalopoda > Oegopsida > Thysanoteuthidae > Thysanoteuthis > Thysanoteuthis major. Next base: position 26,661,096 of record OY735212.1, read on the forward strand.
CCACCAGAAATAAAATAAAAGAAGCAAGTCTGTTAAGTTTTGTCCCTGTCGAAATCGTAATACTGCTGCTCACCTCGACTGTTTCATAATATCTCATTCAAAGCCGTTTGACTCGAAGTAGACCGTCGAGATTGAATATTGATTACGAACTTTGTGTTTTAGGGAGGGAAAATTGATTATGAGATAATCAGAGAGACGTAAAGAATCGATTCAGTTCAGTTTTATTTAAAGTCCTGTCAGAGTTGAAATTTTTTAAGTATTATGTCAATGTTTGAAAAAATTTTCCATCGAAATATTGGCTCAAGAGGATATTAGATTTGAGTTATATATTTACTACCATTTGTACCATCTCCATCATGCATTTTTCTTGGCTGCTAGGCCATTACTAATGGGTGGAGTCATAGATCTCATGTTTCCAGTACTCTCCTCTATTTGCGAAGTCCCCAGGAGTGCAGTGGTCTGTATTATCTCAATCCTCCATCATCCCCAGTTCTCCCAATCTAATTTTAACTATCTTTGGTACAGCTCAGAGTACACCTACTATTACTGGTACTACCCTGACATACATGTTTAACACCTTCTTCGGTTCCCTTGCCAGGCTCTGGTATTTCCAAGCCCTTTTTCTCTCCCTCGTATTTTACTCTGTGATCTGCAGGTACGGCCTCCTCTATTATGTAGCTGGTTCTCTTTCTCTTGTACACGATTACCAGGTCTGGTCTTCTCGCTTTGATGGGAGGTTCAGTTTGGATGTCAAAGTTCCAAAATGATCTATCTTTCGTTTTCTTGGGCTCTCCCCGGTTTGTGCTGAGTACTGGAAATATAAGATGTACAATCCCCAGTTGTCAGCAACATGGCTTGCCATATTTGCAAGATATTACACACTCGGATTACCATATATTTCGGTCTTTGCTGAATAATCTTAATGGGAAGATTCAATTGCTCGGAAAACTTCAAACTGCACTTAATACAGCCGTATGCACCAATGTTCAAAGTATATTCAAAATAGGAAGAGCATCAAGCCTCAAAAAGTATCTTTCAAAATCTTGGCCTTTGGCCTTTAACTGACCTTGCACATTTACTGCTATTTTATATATACAACTATATTGACCAGGAAGAATTTGATTTTTATACGCAGTTCAAATGCACAAATAAGTGGCCACAATCTTAGTATATGTAAAAGTATTCTAAAAAAAGCTTTTCGTATTTTGAATGCAGTTTGTGTATTCATTGACGTATTCCACGCTGAATACCGAACAAATGGAAGGAGCCATAATCAAGATCAAAAGCTCCTATTTTGTTACTCTCTATATCCGTGCAATGACATCTAGTGGGGAGACTGACCACTGAACTTACCAGGATACGAAGTATATGAAATCTATTTTCTTATGATCTGATTCCTATCATTTACATTAAAGCAGTATTGTACATGAGAGGGAATACTTTCTTCGTGTTGATCAATTACTTACAACCATTCTTTCCATAAAGTAGAATGCAAGGCTGTCCCTTTCGGATTTCTTTTGTGTGGCTTTTTTTTCCGTAACGAGGGATAAAGAAAAGATTCTTAAGTGGAGAGATTTTTCTCGATCATTCTTCCTTAGCGGTTCGATGATAAGAAAAGAGATGAAAGCCTTGTAATGGACAGAGTTTTTAATTCCCGTAATTCTGTTCGCTAAAAGGTATTACTGGCATAAACACGGGATCACCAAAGATATTAATGTCTTATCTTACACTGTCTATTTGTATCATTGAGTTTCATACGAATTGAAGACTTTATGAAGTTATAATAGTTTGTTTAGTTTTTTACTTTCTTTCCTCTTGCTTAATCATTAATATAATCAGTAGCAGCTTCTAAGCGTTCGTCGTTAGACCAGGATTACTAAGACCTTTCTACCATGGGCATCGCAGAGCCAATATTTTCTGAATTTATTCAGCCCGTCGCGCCATTTTATTTTCCATCGGTCATACTTTCGCATATGATTTCCAGAGATCTACATTTTGGGTTGTAAAATCCAGTGGTTGTCTGATATTCTTGCAACATGTCCATCCCATTGCCCTTTGAGGTTTTTGACTGTTTCTATGATATCTCGGACTACTATTTTCCAATATACTGTGCTGTCTTATGATCTCTCCATGTGAAGTGGAGTATGATTCTCTCGTGTGCATGTTGCAAGCTTGAGGGTCAATCTCTTGGTTAGGTTCCATGTTTTAGCTTCATAGATAACGATCAAGAGGTTGCATTGGTTGTATACTCTTCATTTTTAGGGCTAGTGGTATTTTATTGTTCTTGGATGTTGAGCTTAATCAATCGAAAACTTGCCAACTTAGTGTGATTCTTCGCTTTATTTCTCCTTTTGATGACTTCATGGAGATTTGCTGTCCGACGTAGATGTAGTGGTCTACTTTCTCCAGCTCTTCATTGTGTCTTTGTCTCCAATATGTTGGTTGTACATGACGTTTGTTTTGCTGAAGATCATTTTGAGACCAACTTTCTTGCTTGCTTCATTCACTTCGTCAAGCATTATTTGGAGATTATGAATGTTCTTAGCAAAGAAGACGATATTGTCAGTAAATCTGAGGTTACTTGGGTATTAACCGTCTATTCCGATTCCATTGTGTTCTCATTTTAGGCTTAGGAAGATTATTTGTTGGCTGCGAAGAGTTTGGGTGAGCTCGCATCACCTTGTCTCACTCCTTTTTTCTTGATGGAAGGGCTCAAGGTATTATGTAGCCCGATGAAGGAACTACTGTGTCGGTTCGATCCGGAGTTCATATCTGTTTTTCAGGTCAAGGTTGATGATCGGTGAGTTCCCTTTGAACGGCAATTGGTGGGAGGAGATACCATTATCTCCAGCTGCTTGTTGCTTGAGATCGTCAGAGTATTAAATTGTTCGGAAAGAAACATTGCTTCTTGACATCAGTACATTCCGACTGATTCGTTAGTCTAGTGATTTTGATCGTCACTTTGTCTCTTCACTTCGGTAAATAACTGGGGTACCTATCATTGCACGATGAACAAGCTCATCTCGCAGACCGTTTCGTTAATGTTGCATCTTCAAACTTCATGGGTACCAGACTAAGCTATACTGAGTAATTAACCATACTCAATAAAATGAGCTGTTGCTACCCGCTGTAGAACAAGGACTAACAAGATAGCCTCATTATATCATAGTATTGTGAATTCGACTCTCTTTACTTACTATTGTGACCTTGTTATATTCAGCTCAGCTCAGTACATAACTTAACAATTCTGACAATGGTTCTTTTTCTACCATCGGTCATGGCGAGCCAAAGGGGGTTTCATCCTTAAGAAACAATCCTGCCCGTCACAGTATGGTGGAAAGACACATCGTTGGTCACTTGACGAGTCAAGCTTGTCTTAAAATGCAAGTTCAGTTACCTTTCAACATCTCGTAGCTTCTATACCTGGCTAATTACGCGTGTAAAGACAATATCAACCTGGTTACACTCACAAATATCATGCTGATCTTCAAAAACTTTCTGTTGCAACAAAAATCTGCTCTTGAATATGTACAAAAAGTAGGGTTTATCAATAAAAGCATACTTAGCTCCAGGGGTTAGCGAAACTGAGCTACTTAAAGTGCATTTTAAGAATTTGACAATGCGTTTATATTGTTTTCAACCAACAAAAACCCACTATCACAGACACATTTTAGTTCTGCAAATTAGTTCCAGAATCTAAGCATTGGTTAAGTGTATGCAATTATCTTGTTACAGTGGCCCAAATTAGACATGATAACTCATATCATTTTTTCAGGCGGAACAAAGCCGAACGACCTATAAGTTTACTAATACGAAACATTTAGTATGGATAGCCGACTTTTCGTTTCGAAATTTCCAAATAGATTTAAGATTTTGAGTTCGATCCCAAAACTTAGACATTATTCACAAAAATGTGTTGATATTGTAATAAATCTTTTGTTTTAATATCGACATCATTACTATCGATTAATACAAGAAGATTATATAAGATATAATCATGACTGAGACAATATTGAATTTCTCCTAATGATATATGGTATAGCAAGTAGCAATGACGGTGACAAGAATAACTTGTTTATTTTTGTCAGTGATGTCTGCCATTTGCGTGAGACAATTAATTATCTGTCGACTGTTTTATTCGTTTTTATGATTACTTTTTTGTCGACTTTGAAATAGAAGAAAAAAGATTAATGGACTGACAGAATGTTTTATTATCCATCAATTTCAATGAATGTAAAAATTATGAACAAATAAATAAAACTCATTTTGACATCTCAATCAAAATGTCTATCGTTTTTAGCATTTGAGAACTTTCTTCTACAGCAGAAATTATGATATTTTTTTTTTTTTTTTGCTTTGGGCTATAAATAGATTGTAAACCAACAACATATTTGAGCTCCTATAGACATTGTATAAAGCTCACAATGGTCTGGTTTGAATAGAATTCATCAATCTTATTTTTGTTACTTTTTATTGCCCAGGTCGTCTATGCATTCCACGACCGCTAAATAAGCAGAATAGAGCGAAAAATGGTCTTTGCTGAGATTCTAGAGATTTTTGAAGAATATTCACTCAAAAATTGATTGTAAAAACGCTTCTTTGTCTGAGAAATTTGGACAATATAAAACATTAAATTCGAGAATATCAGGAGTTATTCCCCGTGGACAATAAAAAGGTAACCACAGAGACAACAGAATATGCAATGAGAGATCGTCATCACAACACAAATTTCATGAAATCTATCGATTTAATGAAGAGCATACCTTTCTTTATCCATACCAACAGACTCCCCCCAGATCGAAGAAATGGTTTTGCTGATTGAATTATTTCGATCTAACCAACACAACATATCCTGGAGAAAATAGGAGTCCAAGACATCATGAAGTTCATTGATAAACTCAGATGGCAATGGGCTGGTCATGTTGCAAGAATGGCAGACAACCGATGGACATTACCATTCACAACATGAATCCCCAAAGACTGGATGTGCAAATGGAGCCGGTAGAATACGAGATGGGGACAAACTAGACAAATTCAGAAGGGATTGGCTCGCGACGCCCACAAAAGAGGAGTGCGGTGATGTTTAAAGACTAATGATGAATTGTAACATTGGACTTTCCCAATAAAATGAGTTCAGTCACTTTTTAGTAAATTCGATTGAATTGATGTGACATGGACCTTTGTTTACACTATCAAAAGTATTGAAGGGAGAAATGTAAAAAAAAAACCCACCTCAAACACAAGCACATGTTCTTACTAAATGCATCACAACTCCCAATATATATATATATATATATATATATATATATATATATATGAGATGCGTAAATTTTCGAAATTTCAAAAGAAACGAAAACCTAAGAGAACTATAAAATCATTTTAGCCAATTGAGAAATACAATAAAAACGCATTAAATTGGTTTTGAGAAAACATCGTATATATATATATATATATATATATATATATATATATATATATATATATATATATATATATATATAATCTCATAGAATTTCAAATATATCTATGAATTCCTTCAAAGGTTGTAATTAGTTTCAAATATGAACTACAAGAAAATATAAATATGTGTCAAGTTCAAGTCTAGATAGTACCGAAAAAAAAAACATTATTCAGAAGAGATGGAATTTAAAAATAGATATATTGGAAGGTTGGGGGAATGAGTCGAGCATGAATTCATTTTTTCTTTAAATCTAACAAAAAAATAGAGTTGATTTTTAGCTGCTTTCAAAATAGCAAATGCTTCCTTTGTGATGGGAGGACAACAGCGATGCTTTTGACAGCAAACAGACACAAATATTGATGTTGCTATGCAGAGAAAAAAATTCAAAATGAGAAGAAAACGTCAGTCCGAAAAAATATCGAGGAAATATCTACCAAAAATTGACTTTTCATAAATGTCTTGTTTCTATTCGTTGAAAATGAGATAGAAACTAGTTTGTACAGCCCCCCTCCCAAATATGTATAGAGCAGAAAATAATTATGAGGTTTCTGGTGGTATTGTAAGGTACCGCTTTGGCGCTATGGATTGGCGGTAATCATGCTTCGGTTTTTGAACTCAGAGTCATATGATTGAAATTTCTGGGACGCAACCACAAACATTTCCATCATCATCACACACATTGCCCGTAACATTACTGTTGAAATCCACCACAATTCAAACACACAATCTTTCCATGAAAAAACTATTCAAATTGCACTTAGAAACAAATGTTCCCTATCCTCCCTTTCAGTTGTCAGTGAAAAAAGACAAAATGTTGGGATAAATTTACATATTTTGAGCACAAAACTTCCAATATTGTCATTCTTTTCTCATATTGTAGGATTAACTATGATCCATTCCGATACATACATACATACATATATATATATATATATATATATATATATATATATATATATATATATATATATATACACACACACACACATATATGTGTGTGGATGTGTGTGTTTATATATACATACATATATATACATTGCGAGAGAGAGATAGATAGACAGATTGATGGATGGATATCTTTATTTGCATATGTAGATGTATGTGCATGTATGTATGTGTAAGTATACATATAAGTATATATATATATATATATATGCCTATATATATGTGTATATGTATATATGCATATATATATGAGTATATATGAAGATTCATGCACTCATATATACATGTACATACCCATTCTGATATTAAAGTAAATTCTGAGCAAACATTAGCCATTTAAAAGAGTAATATCAATTTCGATTTCTTATACTAAAAAAAAGAAGTCGAAATTGTTTCTCCGATATTTAGATCTGTTTTGAAGATTCACTTTCTCTTTTTTTCAAAATTTCCGATTACATTGATTTTCCCCCCTGTGGACTCCCTAAATAACCCCATTCTTGCAAACCCTCATAACATAAATCCCTAATTCTTCCAATGACAGAATATATCAATATCTCTAAGATACATTGTTTCTTTTTATTTCCTTACTTCAGGCTAAAGTGAAGCTCACACATTGCATCCTAGACAAAGGCTCCTCCATACACGCTTGATAAAGAAATTAAATTCTATCCCAAAAATCTCTTATTCTCGAGTGAAACAGAAGAAATCAATACTTGCAGCTGCTTGTTGCATACATTCCCTGGCGAATGCAATTGGATTTCATCATTTAAGATCTTTTTCTTTGATCGCTGGATGCTGTCAAATGATGCTAGCGCCATTATGTCCAGGAAAATGTTCGAGCTTCTTTTATCGACTGATGGATTGTCCTGTTGTTGATTGGGGGGGGGGAGTTCTAGGATTTCTGAGAAGTTGAAAAGGAGGACAAAGACGTTGTCGGTTGTCAGAGAGTAGTTCATACACTTTTAAAATGAACGTGTTGAACGAATTTCAAAGTGTGGCTGATGTATAACAAGATTGAAAAATATATCAAAAGAGCTGTAACCGAAGTGAAAAGCAAAACAACAAAAAACATGGATTATCACAAAGGTCTTTTGTACTTTTCTTTTATCAAAAAGAGTCCAATTCTTTATTTGACATCGGAAAATATACAAAGTTATTCCAAGACATTAACTGTTGCCTGAGCGGGTAAAAATAAAGAGTATACAAAATTGTCTGGATATGTTTAATAAAGTAGATGATAATATTTCAGTCAGATATCGAAGCTATAAAGTAGCGATTACTCCGACAGTGATCATCCCATATTTAAAAGTTGTTTTGAAATTATCAAGGCTGATCGTATTTAATCCAATAGTATTTTTGATTAATTTGAGGTCAGTCATTCGGATTCTGAGGTTTGTTCTGACAGCTGAACCTCTTCTTTAGGTTGTTGATATTGCTACCAATGTTTCGTCTGATCCAGGTGTATAACCTGTAAAAAAAGAGAAAGAGATCTTTTCTTTTCACAAAATGACCACTACTACAGTAATGGTACATGAGACTAATTTGTTAAATACTGCACCGTGATGAGGATCCATCTCACTCTAAAATAGTTTTTTTTTTTACTAAACTTAGCTAAGTCTGAATCAAGGACACAAGAGTGTGACAGCCAATGAGGATCGCACTCACTACATGGTCGAAAACATGTTTGACTACCTCTAAAATCATTCTCCTGCAGCAGTGTATCCTGATACGCAATTATAAGCCAAGTGAATCGTTTCGTCAAAAGAAAGTTCATTTCCTTGTTATTGGACAATGTTATGGACAACATACAAAGTTATTTCAAGACATGTTCATTAAGTCAGCTTTTCTGGTAAAGTACTGGACTAACGTTCTTGCCAAACATGAATAATAGGAAGAATAACTCTTGGGAAGCGTCTGTGACACGAATTATTCCATGTATTTGTCGTTATAAGCTTCTCAAATTACAATACATTGGTATCTGGTTGTTCAAACGTAATCATAATTATCTTGATACCATCTCAAAGATAAACAAATAAGATACATTCCAAATTCAAACCAAAATAAGTATTCATTCATTACTTCATTCTCCTAATGATACCCTGACGTCAGTTTCACTCTAAAAGTGTATCTTTTCAGAATTGATCAAAATGAAAAGCAGTAAAAAGTAAAGGTTTATGTAAGGAAAGGCATATAATAACCGTTGTATTCCATTAAGACACAAAGGAAGCAATTTTATACGCACATAATGACTAGTTATCTCTCCTTTTTCACGAAATCTGGCTCGTATTATAACACAGCATTTCTAAGTTAATTTTAGATCTAATATATGTAGGTAACAGAACACTGGCGTAATGGATACGTTTTTTGCCAGATAAAAATGTGACATGGTTTGTTTTTTTATATATATATAATTAGATGACTCTATTTGGGATTTTGCATTCCAAAAGCTGTTTTGGTCATAATGCTATTTTTACTCATACCTTCTTCCCTCAACGAAAAGTCGAACAGGAAATTATATTCAGTTTAGTGGGTATATCATTATCTTCCCTAACAGGATCATTTTGTACTGGTGTACATAGACTCTGGAGAAAGTAGAGAAGAAACATAGGGAAAAAATCCGGACGGTCGAAAAAAGCAGAGGATAAGAGTATTTTATTCGCCCACCCCATTGGAAAATAGAATGATCCAATTATCTGAAAAGTATCTATTACAACAGACACCTAAGGAAGGCACAGGGTTGCACTGGTCGGATTGTTGTGATAAAACAATCAAGATAGGGATTCAAGTCCGAAAGAACTATTGCTTCACTACTTCTAAGTAGCGAAAAGGTTTCCCTCTTTTCTCAGGTTTGTCTAAAAAGATAAAGGAATATTCCTTCATTTTTTCTGACATAAATACAGGCTTTACTGCCTCTTCAGATGGCAGGTACTCTCTCTCTCTCTCTCTCTCTCTCTCTCTCTCTCTCTCTCTCTCTCTCTCTCTCTTCAGGGTTGAGCATTCTTTAAGTGAGGTAACTCATCCATTGTAAGCTTATGCAATGCTCTTTCATAGGAATAGAGCACTCTGGTGGATGAGGAGTTTCTGCGTAAACGAATATATCGCTTAAATTCAGCTTTACTGACCACCCAGTTCCACAGATAGGTTATCGGCCACCGGGTCTGATGTGAGGGTTTCAATTCTGTCCCCCGGTACTGAAGAGATGTAATACATCGAAATAGCTGTTTGTGGATGACACAATAATTATATATATATATATATATATATATATATATATATATATATATATATATATATATATATATATATATATAACGATAAATAGTTCTCTGTCTTCTCAGATTGAAAATGACGTTTTTCTTTCTTTCCAAGTAGCAACAAATATTTATCTGCTTCTTTAGATACAAATAGCATGAGAAATTAATTCCTAAAATCGGAAAGAATCTTTTTTCCTTTTTTTTTTTTTTGAGTTAAAAAAAATGAATTTTTCCCTTGGGGAATACTAAAATAGTCCAGGTCACCCTCAATTTGAGTTTTATAAATAATCTTTGTTTAATTTGCATTCTTTGAAAATTCACTGACTGCTAAAGATTAAATTTATAACTGAGACGGAAGCAATCGTCCAAACTTGGGAAACGTACATATCCAATGATATACGTAAATAGCAATATCTATACATGTGCACAGAGTCATTACTTTATATAGGCCAAATCTCAAAAATCAAAACAAATCAAGAATATCTATGATAGATTTCTTATTTCTTATTTTGGCCAACAGGTCATTTAATTACACCATCGTAAACATACGTTGATCAATGCTGGCGAACTCACGGTTTATTCAGCCTCAGCTAGCCTAATCATGACTGTGTGTCGGTTGTTGGTAGCTTTTCAAAGCAAAGCTACAATCAGGTGTATCAGACAAAATTTCAAACCCTTAAAAGCCACATCACTAACCAGGGAACAATGGAATATGTCGATGGATTACAACGTTATTTTATGCAAGAAGATAATGAAGGCAATCAATTATCTTCTTTAGATACTAGCATTGATTTTGTTCACATGTAATCTCTCAGGAGACTGCGGTTGATAAATTTTCCATATGTAAATGAAAATTGAAGACCGAACCCGCTAAACATTTTTCAAAATTGTTCTCTGTTCATCTGTGCCCCTAGTGGATATGCAGAGCAGATCAAGATGTTGGTTAAGATATGTTTATTTCTTGGGTCGCAAACAGCGGCCGAAGCAGCAAAAAATGGCAGCAGTGACACTTTCTTGCAATGGGAAAGAGAGGTAAGAGAGAGAGAGAGAGAGAGAGAGAGAGAGAGAGAGAGAGAGAGAGAGAGAGAAGAAGGAGAAAGAGAGAGAAAGAAGGAGAGAGAGAGAGAGAGAAAGAAGGAGAGAGAGAGTTATGCAAAATGGGGATCAGTCATGGCCCCTTGATTCTACGGACACACGGAGGAAGAAGAAACGCAAACATCTCGATCCCTGTGTTCTCGTCCCCCGAACCCTTCAAACGACAAGGGACTGCGAGCTGACGTCTTACTTCTTCTAACAACAAAACTTACATAAATTATTTCAAAAACCACACTGAAAAAAAAACTGCGATTCTATTTGTTTAGCATGATCACGTAGTACTATCTTCCAGCTCATTCAATCCAGTGGTAATTAAACGTGACTAACAGCTAAAGAATTTAAATTAATTCCTTCTGCACCTCTTTCCCGTCATCAGTCTGTAAAGTTACACACAGTTTCACAAGATCTTTACCCAGCCTATCTTTGTTTTACATAAGTTTACAATTATGTTTGCCCTCAGTGCGGATTAAGCTCACTAAAAATGCCCTTTCGTTCAATATGAATCTTTATTATAACATTTGACTTGATCTGTTGACCTTGGGATTATTCGTCCTGTACTTTACTATGAATTTTAGTCCGATTAATTGACATGTGGTGACATATACTATTGCACTGTTACTCTCTCAATACTCTAGAATGCGTTAAATCTACGATAACCCTTTGGAAGAGTAATAAAACGCAGTTTATTCAATGCATCAAAAATACTCTGGTTAAATGATTTTTAGTTGCTAGATTTAGTATCATTTTCCGCTTGAATGTATGAAGCGATCAACTAAACTAAAGTTTCTCTCTGGTGTGAAATCGTTTTTTGATTACGGAAGGTGTGCCCAAGCAGATGACATTTATTTCATTAACAATATCAGCCGGAGACGTTTTCTCTTCTTTATTTGTACCTTTCCCTTTTAACTTTGATTTGCTTTTTTTGTCATCCAGTTAAATTCCAAACACGTTGAATTTTATCCATTCTATTAAACGAAATTGAATAATGTTTGAAACGTGTTAAATTTAATTCAACGCCTCATCACTTCAATGATTTTATCTCTGAAGCAACATTTTCTTTATTATGTAATTGATCCAACCAGGTCGTCACTAAATGCAGATCCTAACTTTCAGAATCGTATTGAATGAAGCTCAATATTATTGAGAATCAAGCTGAATACTTTGGTGATTCTTTGTATTAACTATGACTAAGCAAATCATTCTTCACGTTTCATGATGGCTTTTTCAAAAAGGCCAAGTCTGTCGTCTTGCTACAATTTTGATTTCTTTCCTTGCAACTTCTGGTTTTCCCAAAGAGTTTTCAGAGTGTGAACGAGATTAGGAAGGATGCAACGAGGCTATCAACAGCGATCCCGAAGGAAGACTTTACAGACTGTTTCATAAAGTAGAAAGGATGTTGGGATGAGTGCATGAGGTTCCTCAGTGCATCCTCAGAAGGGGATAAAGGTACCATAGCTCTACGTGAATTACTTTTTTGGGAAATGCCGACTTGGCCTTTAAAGGTTACCGACGGTATTGGTCATGTATCACGTTTATTCTAGTAAATCACACATGCACACAATTTTGAAACCCACAGGGTGAAGCCATCTTTGCTGGTTGGAAAATGACAAAATTTACCTGACCTTTAAAGGTCGCCAAAAGTCATGTCCACACATCTGTTTTTCATTCTTGGGTTGTGATTACCATTTTACACAAATTGAAGCCAGGTGCATCTGTCTCCATTAGATTCGAAAATACAAAAAAAATTCCCAACGTAAATCAATTCTCAAAGTTCATCAGAGGTCATTGCCAACTATCCTATTCTCATCTTGGAGGTCATACTACCCCGTGAACAATTTTCCAGCTTGTTATATGCAACTGCTTTGGGGTCATTAAAACAACTTTGTTAGAAACAAAGGAACAGACAAAAAACTTTTGTCGTTATTATAGTACATATATATATATATATATATATATATATATATATATATATATATATATATATATATATATGTATATATATGTATATTCCATTTTATCAGAGTTGCTCAGTTGAAGACTTTAACAATGAAATTTAAGTCATTTGCAACGAAACGTGTAGCGTTGATCGAACTAAAACCGCAAAGAAACGTCAATTTTGAATGTCGCAGAAAATCTTTCTTTACCAATTAATGACTATGAAGAAAGGAGCAGTGATTATTATTTCAATATACTTTGTTATAAAAATTACGTACAAACCAATTCTATTATTAATATTGATAATAAGATTGTACAAAATACAAACAAATACAATGTGTGCTTGTGTGTGTGTAATGGTTATAATCATGGTAATCATGTAATGGTTATATAATCATACTAACATACACAATATGAAAGTGTGTGAAGGATATGCAACTGGTTTTCTTTCTATCTTTTATAAAAATGGGTTGATTAAATATTTATGTGTAAAGCATTTATAGATGTAGAAAAAATCCTCTTGAAATATAAAATGGCTCCATTTGTTTTGTTGTGGTATATTTTTGTTTGTGAAAATCATCTAGAGAGAATTTTAAATGCATTTATTTGATAGCATCGGTGCAAAATGCTTTCAAAATATTCAAAAATACATTAAAAGGATTATGATTACTTTCAAGATAATTATTTCACGAACGTCTTTTTCTATGATAGATTCACTCAGAACCAGGGGAGATATCATGGATGTGATTTAGGAAATATCACAGAAATAGAAATATCCAAATCATTCGTTAAGAGCGAGAGAGAGAGAGAGAGAGAGAAGTAAAATCCTTTGACGTAAGCATAGCGTGTGTGTTTACACCGTATGAGGCTGCATAAGGTAAGCTTCTGATCTCGGCTAAATACTTAACGTCTGTTTGATAAGCGCACTACTTGTATTTTGTCACCCCAACTATATTGGATTGTTCAATAAAATAAAAGGTTTATAAGTTGCTTGATATCCGTGTTCAGGACTTGTTTGCTTAGAGGCATTATCTTAACAGTTCTTTCAAGACTTAAAATTTTGAGATTTTCCAAAGCGTTCTTTTTTCTTTGATTCAAAAACTTCTATTTTACTCTGTACACCATTCTCGAAACGTGCTAGAATATACAGCATAATCACCATAAGAATAAATGGTCAAATTGATAACCTCATTTCATTAACTGACAACGGTTCATATTATTATCATTATTTATTATTATTATTATCATCATCATCATCATCATTATCATCATCATCATTTTTATTATTATCATCATCATTATTATTATTATTTGCAATCTCACACCTGTTGCTTGGTGGTAACTGCTGGAGTTTGAGTGATGATTATAATAATAATAATGATAATAATAAGAATAATGTTAGCTTCTTTTTAGCCTAAAGTAAAGAAAAAAAGAAACAATCTATCTTAGAGAAATTGAAATAATCAGTTATTGAAAGAACAAAGGAATTTATGTCAAGAGGGTGTGCAAGAAAGGGGTCATTTGGTGGGGGGATCAATGTAATCCAAAATTTTGTAAAAAAAGAGAAAGTGAATCTTCGAAACGGATCCAAGTATCAGAGAAACAATTTCAATCTCTATTTGTTCAGTATAAGAAATCAAAATTGATATTTCCTTGTTAAATGGCTAATGTTTGTTCAGGATTTATTTTAATAATAATAACAGTTTATATCATTTTACAGTGTCAAGCAAATTCGAGCTCAGAATGGGACGCAAAGTAGCTGAAAGTACCTGCAATAACAACTAAATATTTAGTCAGGGGAAACGGATGTATAGCTCAAATTTCGAAACACGGACGAGAACCTTGAAGACGTGAATGTTCCTCTCTTATTGACGACATTCAATTAAGGGCTATTAATGAGGTAGACTCTCGCAAAACAAATCAAGAGAATGCAAAGGAACCAAACGTTGTCCATACAACAGTTGTTTGACATATATTCCAAATTGGGAAAGCCTATAAAAAAAAGTTTACATGAAGTGCAAATGACCCTACAGAAACTGAATGAACTAGGCTACAAAACTCTACCTCACCATGCTTACTTACCTGACCTCTCTCCAACCAACTACCACTTTTTCCAGCATTTTGATCATATCCTGCAATGGAAAGCCTCCAACAAGCAAGCAACTGCTCACAGCATCATTGAAGAGATCATTGGTTTGAGGATACCAGGATTCTATATTCTGAAATAAATGGATTTATTCCTAGTTTACAAAAATGTGTAAATTCTGTAGATTTTTTTTTTTCGATAAATAACTTTATTCCAAGTTCTAATATACTGTTTACTCAAGTCGATGGGGAAATTATTTTTGCGCCGACCTAATGATTAAAAGAAAAAACAAGATTAAGCTAATTGTTGTTTGTCATGTGAGATATTTTTTTCTGCTAAAAACATTCGGCTCTTTTTCGTTAGTACCCACTGCATGAAATACTTATAGCATTTACTGCTCACTTTTGCCAAGATAATTAAAAAAGTGAAAAATCCCAAATTGAACTGACCTTTACTCAGACTGCCTGACAACTGCAACCCCTAGCGGTGACTAAGCCTTGGTTAATATCTCGATAAGATGATAACAGCCGAGTTGCCGAAATATCTTCGACTTTTTTCTCTACTTCAATTCATTTAGAAAAAGCAAAAATACGGTGAGCTGGAATAGCTATGATTATGATTATCATATGTGGCTTGGAAAAGACCTTAACATTTTTTTCCATGTCTTTACTGATTGTTTTGATCAAGTTTACATCTGTATAGAACAAGTTGACAGGTTTCACCGTGTTGTGTTAGCTACATTGAAATGAGATCTATCGATTCCCACAAGGAATTTCTTCTAACGAGGCGCTACTTGTGAGAAATATCAAATTAGATTTTCTGCATCTTGGGGTCAGATTCACTAAACACAAGTGTGAAACTTTCAAAGACATAATTAGAAAAATACAAAAGATTATAAGAAAATGTTTTCGGAGAAAAATTTTAAAAACCGAAGTTGAAAAAAAGAAAGAAAAATTGAAAAAGAAATAAAGGGGGAAAAGGAGAACTAATGAAAGAATGGAAAATAGGAACTGAGAAAAAGAAGGGGTGGAACAAAAGGAAGAAGAAAAAAGGAAGAGAGGAAGATATGAAGAAAAAAATGAAAGAAAGAAGTTAGAGTGGAAAGAAGGAAAGAAAGTAGGATTGCAATAAAGATACGTTGGAAAAGTATTAAGTGAAGAGAAATTTTTTTTTCAAAGTGAACGGTAGAAAACGTGTTACGGTAAAAAGTATAGAGAGAAAGAAGATCTTGTAGGAAGTAAAAAAAATAAGACAAACATTAATACAAGATTTGTAAAAGCTCTGAAAAAAAGAATTAAAAAAGAATCTGAAGTCAGTCAAAGAGCAAAACTGGTAGGAAAATGTACCAAGAAAAACACGTGAAGTAAAAATCGTTAGTCAGAGAGCAAAAATGAAGAAAAACGGATTGGAGCTTCTCGCATCAAGATGGCTGTTCACGGTGGATAAGTTCATTAATCAACATTGGGCAAAAATGCGCAACGCAGTCTGTTTATGTAGCCTGTCTTCAACTTCATCTCTCTCAAACATTCATCAAACCATTTCTTCAGTTATTCCTGTATCTTGTATCTCTAAAGTCGAAACTCCTCGACCCGGTATGACAGATTTATAAAATCATCCGAAAAACAGTGAATTATCTAAAATTGAATCAAAGTTGATATCAGTGCTAAAATCTAATTTACTTCAGCACATCTCCTAGCAATGAATGAGGTCGACAAGGAGAACAGAATTAGTTCCTTCTTATGGCTTCTGAAAAGTCGCCGAAATAATTGATCAATATTAATGTTTTATGGAAGCTAGCAATGCATACATATATATATATATATATATATATATATATATATATATATATATATATATATATATATATATATATATATATATATGTATATATAAATATATATATATATATATATATATATATATATATATATATACTGGGAGTAAAAAAAAAACAACAGACATTAGTTCTTGAGGCACGCCCCCTAAATATTGACTGAGGTAAAATGGCAGGGGAATTGACAATACTGGCTCAATTTCCACAAGATAAAGTTTATACACATCAAGCTTTATGAGATTCGAGACAGATTATCACAGCCAAATCTGATTAATATTTGACTAAACCGTTCGTTTGATTTGGTCGTTCCTCATTATCTCGTTTTATGTGTTAACAGGCCGGGCCTGATCGTCTAATCCAGTTGACCTCCATCATCTCGTCATGCGTTAACACACCAGACGTTTCTGTTTAATCAGTTCACCTACAATATCTTGCCTTATATTTAGATAGGCCGGATGCGTTCGTCTAATTCTGTTGATCTCCAATATCTCGTCATGTATAAATGGGTCAGACTTGTTTGTTTCAGTTGGCCCCCATTACTACGACATGTGTTAACAGGTTGGGCCCGTTCGTCTAATTCAGTCGACCTCAATTATTTCGTCATGTATAAAACTGCCAGGCCTGATTGAGTTGACTTCTATTATCTCGGCTCGTGTGTAAATAGGTTAGGTCCCTTCACTAAATTCAGTTGATCCACATTACCTCGGCTCATATGACTGAGCCAGTCATTGTTTATAGTTGACCTGTCAAGAGGCATATTATCATGCCAGGAAAGGTTTTCGAGCATTTTTGACAGAAAAATGATTTGTATATTTATCTCACGATAAAGCTTTTTTATGTATAAAAAGCAATGGTAAAGTGCACGAAAGAAACGAGGGAGCGCACGGCTGCCTGGATAGGGCGCTATGAGAAGAGCCCCATTTTTTTTTTTATTTAGCAAATTTCAAAGACGTTTTGAGGCCCTATGGATATTTGGATGTATAATGGCTAATTTTTCTCATGAAGGGATTGTTCAATTAGAGAATTTTTGTTGTATATAAATAGTGAGGGAACGCCGTTACTCCTCCCAACACGTAAGGGTAACCCTCGCCCATGCATTCATACAGTGCCAAGCCGCTGGACTGGAGTTGATAGGAAATATCGTATTTAGTATTAGATATCTGATGTGCATGCAAAGAGGTATGTACAAAATTGTTTTGTTTCCTTCGCTCATCGTAGTGGGCGTGGATAACGTCAAGTTGAACATTATCATGGCATGATTTCAAAAGAGAGATCAACGAGTGTTATCGAAAAGAGAAGATCAAAATATCATTTGGGTCCATTTTACTCATACATTGATAGGTAGAATAAACTTCTGATTCTCATGAGAAAATTTAGCGTTCAAATATCTGGTTCAAAGTTCTATAATATGATGTGATGTATAAGAGTTGAGATTGTTGATGGTTAAAATTGCTCGAACCAATTCAGTCAATTGCTATGTATTCAAATCACTTCTTGGCTGCTTGTTGAATTTTTGTAAGTTCTGTATTGATGAATGGACGAATAGATGTGTTACGATGTAGGGTGAAAATTCAGAACTGGAGAGTACATGTCATCAATCAGGTGGAAAATTAAGTTTTCTACTTTTAGGAGCTAATATTCGCTTCGTTGCATACTGTGAGTTGAATGAGAAGTGTTGATGCAAGTAAAGTCGACAGTACGAGGGAACATTTTGTAAAGAGTGAATATAGAATGCTGACATTGAAATTTCGAATTCAAGATTTTCTTTTCAGTATTTTAGCTGTTCCGTTTCGTTTCTTTACTAATTCCAATTTTACACCGATTGTGTCCCAGTGAATTTCATCATCTCTCCTCTTTTTCTTGTTTCTTTCTTTCAGCTTTTTTTTTTTTTTTTTTTTGTAAGGTCTACTTTTTCTGTCTGTCTCATTTAAAACTTATTTCTTTACATCTTCGATCCTCTCTTCATTTTTGGTTACTTTCTTCCTCTTCATTTCATTTTGATCTATTTCTTCTCCGTTTTTCCCCCGATATTTCCTCCTTGTTTTTTTTTATTTTCATTAATTTCTTTTCATCAAATTTTCCTTAATGCAATAACGTACTTATTTACCTTTTATGCTTTTGATTACACGTTCACGTTTGACTTTTATTCAGTAATATCTTTCAGCGTCACTCACCTTTCTGAAGCAGTCAAACCAAAGGAAGAAAAGAAACATGAAAATAGATGAATTGAATAAAAGCTTATCAATGTTACGTTCGGTTTGAGATTGTTAGTCACAAGACGAACGAAGTTAACTTTCCGGTCTTTGCATCTAAGCAACGAATCACCATTAAACATGGAAAGAGTTTCAGTTACAAGACAGTATTTTGCACTCAAGTTTACCCAACAACCATTATTCTTTTCTTCCCAGGGACCCCAAAAGATTAAATTAAAAAACTGAAAGGAATTAAATGAAACACACGAAACCAAATTAAGGGAAAAAAATTATTCTGTTCTGCAAGCTTTCTTTCCTGAACTTGTAAAAGCATTTTTCTTGAACTTTATTCATCTCTGTTATTTCCAGTATTCACTTGAAAAGGAGAATTCATGCTGATTCGAGTGAAGTGGCTGAGGAAATCGTGGCAAATGTGGAGTTTCATCTGTTTGCTGAGGATTCGACAAGAAGTACAAGCGTCTCCCAGATTTTTGTTTTTACAAAAAAGGGATATGCGAAAATAGGGGTTTACTGTTCATGTTGCAATCAATCTTTATAGAAGGGCAGCAAAGTTTATTCATAACTGTCAGGCAGTCAAGTCTCCTGTATCTTCCTTCACCCTAACCTGTGACGATTCATTCTGACATACCATCATCACCATCTTTTGGGGTTTGGAGTGCTCAAATGTTTCCCAGTTTAATTTAATGGTAATTGCATTTTCATGTAATGCTATTTTGTCATACAGAAATAATTGACATGAACATTGGGGCTGCATACATTTTTCTTCTTCTTCTTCTTCTTCTTCTTCTTCTTCTTCTTCTTCTTCTTCTTCTTCTTCTTCTTCTTCTTCTTCTTATTATTATTATTATTATTATTATTATCATTATTAATTTTCACACCAGTCGCCTGGTGGTCAAAGCTGGAGGCAAAGTGATTGCAAGTCTCCTCAAATCCCTATCTCTCCTCTCCGTACTTTCACAGTCTACTGCAGTGCTGTGGATTACAATTTCACGCCGTTTTTTCAATGGTTTTGAAAGCAGAGTGACAGTAAGTATTTTCAAGTCTTCAGCCCTCTTCTTATCTCTCCCTCACTCATCGCAACGGTGCTGTGGTTCATACCTCTAGCACTATTTTGTGTGTGTGTGTGTGTGTGTGTGTGCTTTTTTTTTTCATTTTACCATCCAGTAGTGCAGTGGTCTGCGCAGTCTCAATCCTCCCCTTTATCTGTAGTCCCTCCAATCTCATTTGTCTTTGGTACGGTTCCGATTGCGCCTACCCTGACTTGCATGTTCCGCACTCTCTTCTGTTCTCTTGCCAGATCCTGGTATTTTTCCAGTTTTCGCTCTCTTTCCTCTTTACTCGATGGTCTGCAGGTACGTCCACCTCTATCATTTGTTAGTTTATCCTCTTCTTGTCCACGATTACTAGTTTAGGTCTTCTCGCTTGGATGGGGTGGTTAGTATGGATGTCTAAGTCCCATAGTAATTTGTGACTTCCATTCTCCGGGGTTGTCTCCGGTTTGTGCTTGTACCACTTTCCAGCATGGTTGAATCCCATTCGTTTTCTCAGTTCCCAGTGTATCCCTGTTGCTACTCTATCGCGTCTGTGTTTATATTCCTTCTGGGCTAGTTGACTACATTCACTAGTTATGTGATTTACGGTCTCATCTCTTTCACAACATAGGCAACACTCACTGTTTGTCTAGGTTTTGTCGATTTTTCTTTTGATATAGTTTGTTCTGATATATTTGTTTTGAGCTGCCATGATGAGCAATTCTGCTCCTCTCTTCAGGTTTCCTTTTCATAGCCATGTCCATGATCTCTCGTCTACCACATATCAGTCTTTTAAATTCTCCGTATAGTTTATTCTTTTTCCACTTTTCTTTCCTTGTTTGCTGTGCTGCTCCATTGTTTTCTACTTGTTTGTTGTTCGTTGCGCTGCTTCAAGCACTCTTTATGATGCCCTCAGTGTTTGTTTGCACATACCTCTCTATATCTGCTTCGGCCCTCAAGACGTGGTCCCCTATGTTGATGAGCCTTCTGCTGCCTTTGTTTCTCTTCACGTATTGTCTCTCCGTATCATCTCTCGAGTGTAAGGCCTTGTGCATTGCCATAAGTTTCTTTGTTCGCCGGTCAATTGACTAGAGTTCTTCCTCTATCCATCCAAAGAATGGTCCTGTGTATCTTACTACCGATACGGCCCATTTGTTCATTCTTTTTATAAGATCCCTGCTGTAGTTCGGTTTCTATTATTTCCTTTATCCACCTACAATATTCTTTTCTTATTTTCTCCTTCATTTCTTCTCGTTTTATCGTGTCATATTCAAGAACGCCCAGGTATTTGTATCGATCGTATGTGGTAAATGCTCTAATCTTCCTGCTGTCTGAGAATTCGATCCCTTCTGCCGTTGCAAGCCTTCCTCTGTGCATTACCATACTTGCATATTTTCTATTCTAAACTCCATCTCAATGTCATCACTATATTCCTTCACTTTGTTGAACAATGTCTCGAGTTCTTCCTGTCTTTTGCAAATAATTTTATGTCGTCCATGTAGATTAGTTAGTTGACCTTTCCTTTTGTTCTGAAGAATTGGTATCCTTTTGCTATTTTTCAGGATTCTGTTCGGTGAAATCATGTTGGAAATAAATAGTAGTGAGACAGATAGTCTCCCTGTGAGATTCCCTTTTTGATACTTACCTCTGCAATTTTTTTCTCCGGTGGCTGTCAAGTCTACCTTCCAGTTTTTCATAGAGTTGGCAATGAATCTTACCACTGGTTCACTGATCTTGAACCTATCATTATCATTATTCACATCATTATAATTGATATTACTATCATTATTACTACGTCATATCATCGTTAATTTTGAGATTAAGC
This sequence comes from Thysanoteuthis rhombus, assembly GCA_963457665.1. Lineage (NCBI taxonomy): Eukaryota > Metazoa > Mollusca > Cephalopoda > Oegopsida > Thysanoteuthidae > Thysanoteuthis > Thysanoteuthis major. The sequence goes on from OY735212.1 coordinate 26,682,775, forward strand.
AATTTCACTACCATCTTACCATTGCTAGTTTCACTGTATCATTATTATTGCTCTTCATGAGAATTAAGGGCCAATACACACCTCGATAACAAAAGACTACATATCTGTGCTCCGCTAATTTAATCAAGCTTCTATGACTGAAGTGACTGAGACAATATCCATAAAGTGAAAAAAACGACTTTTTAGAAAGTAATTACTCTCATATTCCAGTTTGTTTGGTAAATTAAACTTTAAACTAAAGTGAACTTTCCCTAAGAATTACCTCCTATTTACTTGAAAAATTACATAGATTACCTTCAGTTTTCATTAACAGTAGCAGAAAATACCTACCATCCGGGCTGTTTGTTCACTGTTTCACAGCCGTAGGATCCATATGACCTTGCACTCAGCAGCCTTTAGCAGTCATTTTTTCTTTTTTTTTTTTTTTTTTTTTTGCTTTCTCATCTCCTCCACAAGAATTCCATTGTTTTCCAAAATAATAGAATCAATTACCAAGTCCTATGAAAGGCATTTCTAGGGATAAGCTTGGGAACAGACTGATTCTCGCCTGGGAATTTACCATACGTTGATTCACGACATGGAAAGCCATTAAGTCTTCCCACGTCAAAGGAATCCAATTGCCTCAAGGTTATTTTGCTGGCACTCGAATTAAGCGCCTGGTTCTGTAATCTCTTCAAGGATTTACAAATCAGGAGTTCACGTGAGGCCAATTTCTTGGAAAAGATACATCTATTTCAAAGTCGAAGATAAAAAGTTCTCACTCACGAAAGTTCATACTCGGTCTTGTGACTTTGTTAAACTTTGAATAGAGGGAAAATATTCTACTAAGTGGCTTGTAAAGGGTGATTCATGATAAAAACCGATTTTATGACCGTTGAATGCTTCATACTGAATATAATGTACATGGCACTCTCCATTGACGGTATTGGCAGTCGTATAAGTGGTCTTCACAGATTTGCCTGACGTTTGATAAACAGATTATTCACTACTTGAATGCTTGCTCATCTACTCTTTCTATGGTGTCAGATGGCTTAATCATTGGTTACGAAACAGATTCGTGTGTGTCACATCCGACAAGGGTTGAGAAATCTTTATTTTCCCAGGAAAAATGTATTTGATGGATGATTAGGGATTCACTAAAATTCAATATTGGAGACATCATACGTAAATGAGCGTGTTGAAAATGTCATCTTGGACGGAAGTATTTGACTCTGTATATTGGTGAAGTTTTTGAAACAAAATTGAAAGTCAAATGAACTACAAATGACTAACGTGTAAAATAGTGGAGTTAAAAAAGTAGTCCGTGGGAGCCCCATCCCAACTCCCGGATTCTTTGATCACTTTTTTCTCCCTAATCTTCAGAGTGCCTCCATTATGATTCTGCCTGTTCCCAAGCAGACATAATGTTCCATAGATTTCATTTTTAACAATATACAGCACTGGAAAACGGTAATCGCATAACTTGCGAAGTGAATAACATAAAAAGACGGATGGGCACATTTTTATACAATTCTGACTGAAGGAATTGAGACAAATAGTTTTTATTAAGATTCAAATATATTTTATTTCTATTTCTGGACAAAAACAGCAAGAACAGAATGTTGAGAAATCTGATTAAAAGTTTCCATGCATAAACCCCATATCAATTGTTTGTTTTATTATCTGTCTTTTCTTAATCCTCAGAATGTTTATTTTATGTTACTCCTGTTGACAGGTCATTATAATATCCACCAGAGTTCATTTTTCATCGGAAAATAAATCAATAATCCATGGACAGCAGATTATAAAGTATACATGGTATTTTCATGAAAATGTTTAATACATAGCTTCACATTTATGTTTGTTACTTTTTATGTTAAATTAAAACAAACTAACAAGATGCATAGTTGGGAATCTGATCAAATTTTATTTGCAATGATTAGCCATGTCGAAGTATTTACAATTTTTTCAAATTCCCACTGGACTATGTCGATTTGAGCACAAACGTATTGCCCAAACTATCACTATCGATATTTTTGTAGGAATACCCGTAAACTAAGACTAACGTGCTTGATGTCTCTCTAATACAAAGAGAAAATTCAATGAGATTATGCTGTGTGGTTCCGGTGTTATGCAGTCACATATAAGGACACTAGCATACGATTTAGCAAAATAATAGATATCATCTGACTGATTTAGGATGAGCATCCACGAATTATATTATTTCAACATCGTGATAAATACTACTCTTTAATGTCTGGGCTTGTAAAGGTTGTCTCAAATCGGAAAAGATCTATTGGATTCTCACCATTTTTCTTTTTTTGTTGCTGTATTCGTCCGTAAATATATTTGAGACATGGTTGGATCTTAATAATAACCATTTTTCTGAATTTGCCGTGTCAGAATGATATCGAAAAATGTGTTCACTTGCCTCTGTAAGGTATTTACTTCACAAATCATGCAATTTTCTATCTTTCCAGTGTTTGGGTTCAGAACTGCACAACGTGCCATGTAAGGTTGAAAATGAATCCCATTGGACATTATTTGAGTTCAGAGACGGGCAAAATCTTGAAATAAACCCTAAGGGACTAGTCAGTGAGACGAACTTGCCAACCTCCACCAATTGTAAGAACTTATTAGAGACACAAAAATAAGTCTATCGACTTCACGCTATTTACAAAGCCTTGTACGATACAAGGCCATGCAATTGGAACACTCTGGGGATTAAAATCACTACTCAAGGGGATAAATCAACGAGAGGGACTTGTTAACCTTCGCCCATTGTGAGCGCTTATAAAAGACACGAAAATAAGTCTATCGATTTCACAAAAATGTTCACTATTTAGAAAGCCTTGTACGACAAAGGGAGCACTCTGAGAATTAAACTGAGTACACAAGGAGATTAGTCTGTGAGTCGAACCTGCCAATCTTTGCCTATTTTAAAGGCCAATAAAAGACACGAAAATAAGTCTGTCTAGTCAAGAAAACTGAATCAAGTGAATTGATCCATAAGTGATGAGCGTGATAAATTATCAGGCTATGAGAAACACCCAGCACAGAAACTTATAAAAAACCAAAAGAAAATAATGATTTGATCCGGTTCAAAGAACTTTTGTCAAATCGAGCATAAAGTTGTGGAAGACTAATTCCTGATCATTTGACTTTGAACGATTTGATTAGAATATTTCAGCTGCCAACAGAGCGTCTTAACATCCCCGTTAGAATTGATCAGACAGTTTCATTTCAGTTTCTCAGACAATCAATCTTTGAAGCGATCTTTGTTATAGAAACGTTTATTATTATTGCAGATGCTGAGCTTAATAACCCGTCCATTGTACTCAGTGAACCAAACTAGCGACCGTTCAATGTCATCTGGGTAATGATTTAAAAGGTCTTCAGGGGAGAAAATACAAAATACAAGAAACATCTCCACATCTTTGATCGGAACGTTCGACGAAGTATAAATCTACTTAAGGTTTTAAACGAGGTCGATCGGAATTATTGGTCCAACAGAAGAAATCTTTGATAAACGAACACAGGAGTTTACAAAGGGGGGTTGCAAGTGATAAATTCTCCAATAGACCGAGACTTTGGGTGCATCTTTTGAAATACCTGGGAATTTCGTGGTGTCTGTGCGAACTTGGATAAGAAGAAAAATGGACGATGAGACGTTTTATATATCATCCTCAAGTGTACAGGAAATAAAAAATTGATTTTATATTTGCAGGCATTGAACCATGCAGAAATATGACACTGCTTCTAGTGACAGACACACATTTTGAGGGTCGATGGAGAATACATAAAAGCGTAATTCATATATATATATATATATATATATATATATATATATGTGTGTGTGTATATATAAATATATATATATATATATTTATACGTATGTGTATATGTACGTCCGTATGTATGTGCACATATGCAAGAGCATATCAGCAGCCTCGTATGATGTGCCCAACCAGCCATTAAATAAAGTTTGACGAACTTTTGCTGGCTATATATTTGCTATTTCAGAGCTTCAAACTTCGGTTGTTTTATTTCGAAGTTCGACATTCGGCATTATAATTCTGTTGCACATGACAATCAATATTTTAAGGATACTTCATGCTATTTGATCATAATCATTGATTTTGCTTTTGTTAAAATCACGTGTCATTTTTAACGAGTTCCTCTCGCCATATTTTCGCTATTTTTACAGTTAGGAGGCTCATTTTTGTTTTGTTTTGAAGCTTTGATACTAGGCTCCTGGCTTTGATGCATACTAATGTTCCGAGGTATAATTATAGTGTGAATAAGAAAAATATGGAAGATTTTGTTTCTTTGTTCAAAACTGGGCCCTGAAAAATCTCATATTATGCATTGTAACTTTGTGAGTATTTGAGATTTGTTAATGTAATATGCATCAAAATTGTAAATCAGAGAGTTCAAGCTTCAGAATAAGGAAGTATTAGCATTATTGCTCTAAAAATAACAAAAATATCGTGAGCAAAAGTTGGTCAATTTTTTTATGACATGTTGAGCACATAAAATCCAGCTACTCATATATGCTTGCATACATACATATTTGGTTCATATATGAGAAATAGATTAACTTTATATATGATAATATAGACTATATCAGTATTCACAGGGTCAGTATAAAATTCTGATTTCAATCGAATTCTACGATCTCGTCAGAAATAAGTACATAACGATCAAAGATGCAAAACTAGAGAAAGTAGACCACTACATCTACCAAGGACAAGTCTCTGTGAAATCCTTAACAGAAGAAGAAATCAAGTGAAAATCACTCTATGATGGTGAGATTTCGGTTGAGTAAGCTCGTCCTTTAAAAAGAAAAACAATGCCATCAATCCTAAATAGAAGGGTATAAAACCAATGCATCCCTCGATAGTCATCTATTGAGTTGAAATATGGAACATAATCAAGAGAATGACCCGTTGACTGAGAAGCATGCAACGAGCACTTGGAAGAATCTTGCTTAACCTCAAATGGAGAGATTACAAGACAACACAGTATATCAGGGATAAAACAGGAGTCCAAAATATCATAGAATCTACGAGAAGACTCAAATGGCAATGGGCTGATCATGTTGCAAGAATGGCTGACAAGTGATGGATATTACGACTCACAACATGGATCCCCAGATATCACATGGGCAACCGAGGCTGGGAGAATGGGCAACCAAGGCCTAACAAACTAGACAAATTCAGATAATATTAGCTCGGCAACGCCCACGATAGAGAATTGTGGCGAATCCGGGGAAAGTCCATGTCCAACGACAGACGATAAAAGACTGATGATCATGATAATAGTATTGAGGAACCAGATTTATTTGTTTTAACCTAGTTTTAAAATAAATTTCTTTTTATTATAACTATGCCATTGCATTTAGGCTTAAACATCATAACATCTAAGATTATCTCAGCAATACTCTTCGATATCAACAGGCTTTCTTGGTCTTCAGTCATGGTGTACGAATACCAGATTAATTCAGTTGAATTTTTATTTTGTTTTTGGGGCTATTAACTTAGTTTCTTATGTAATATATACAGTACTACTATTATACATGGAGTACTGTTCATAAGTATTTCGATAAAGACGGACACGTGTGGTCTTGCTTATGATTGCATTCTTTTCGTCGTGGTCCTTTGTAAGGCTTTTCAACGAACTTGTTTGTCAACGCTTCTGAATGCGTCTAATGATTGTCACAACGAGGAATTCCACGGCATTCAATATGTTTTAGCGTTACAGGATGCTCGAAGCTCGTTGAGATAAAACAGGCATGTTTATATACGTTGTTAAGGGCATAAGCACTGAGACGGCCGGGTGAACAGATTTACAGAAGTTCGATACGTTTAATTACCCCATCTCTGCTTACGCACTCACATGCTTATGTCTCTTTAGCAGGTGATATATAAGCACCATTTCATGTACAACGAACATGCTGGGTGCAAAGATTCAACGATCGGAACCAAGGATTCAGAACGAGAAAGTAGACCACTGCATATACCTAGGACAAGGAAGAAATAAAGCGAGGAATCACACTATGCTGATAAGGTTTCGGTAGGGTAAGTTCGAATTTTAAGAACAAAAAAAATCCCACTAGTTCTGAAAAAAGGGTGTAAAACTAATGTATCTTACTGAAAGTCACATGTAGAGTTGGAACCTGGAACTTGACCAAAACATTGACTCTCAGACTGGGAATCATGAAACATACGCATGGGAGAATCTGCTCAATCACACATGGAGAGATCATACAAACAGCACAACATATTTTTTTTAAGTCAGGAGTCCGAGACATCATAAAAACTGAAAGAAAACTCAAATGGCAATGGGCTGGATACGTTGCAAAATTGGCAAACAACCGCTGGAAATCACGATTCATAACGTGGATCCCCAGAGACCAGATGCGAGGCTGTGGTAAACAAAAGCAAGGTGGCGTAACAAGCTAGATAAATTCAGAGTACTGGCTCTGCAATGCCCATGATAGAGAGGTCTGGTGAATCTTGGGGAAGGTTGATGACGATATATGAACCACTGAATGGTTATACCAACACGAGATTATCAATCACGACCAAACATGACTTGTCGACATCTTTTATCGTTTCCATTGACTACAAATACTTTTACGATAATTTCAGGGTTGATTCTCGCTCTAATATTACTCTAAAAACGTGGTTGAGGAATTGGGATTGTAAAGGCCTAGTTGAAAGGCCGACGGTCAAGGCAGGAAATGGCCATGTCACGCCCAGCACTTACGTTTTTTTGTCCATTTGCCCGAGGAAATAAATGTACTCGCTTTATCCAACCAGAATCTAGGGAGAAACATTTTTTGGCAATTTTTCTTTCTCTCACTTCAGCCTCTTCTTCTTCTTCTTCTTCTTCTTCTTCTTCTTCTTCTTCTTCTTCTTCTTCTTCTTCTTCTTCTTCTTCTTCTTGTATTCGTATTCATCCTTGGATCACTTTGGATTTTCGTTTCTTTTCTTTCTTTCGTCTGTCTTGTCCTTCTTCTTTGCTTTCTATTCCTCTATAAGCTGCCTGCCATTTTCCCTCCACATTTCTCTTATCTCTTCTTTTCTTTCTTTCTTTTTTCCTTTTTTATTCCTTATATCTTTTATGTTCTTTCTCCGTTTTGTTAATGTTACCTTTCTATTGTTCTCATCTTCTTTTTCTATCATTTCATTCCCTTTCTTCGCCTTTCTTCCTCCTCTATCGCATCTCTTCTTTTCTTCCTTCCTTCCATTCTTTCTTTATAAAAAACCGTCAACGTAGTTTTCTTCGGTTTTCAAGTTGGTCTAGCTGGCTCTCTCGTAATGTGTGCAAGTATGGCGCGTACGGGCAGCACTAACGGAGCAAAAGGATTGGAAATTTATACATTTTCTACTTGACATGTTTTGAAAAAACGATTTTCTTTGACTTCTTCCACCTTCATAGGTTTCAAGTTGGGGGTTCAATTTGCAAAGTTAGGTTATGCTACACTGGTTTCTCATTTTCTGTAAGGCAGTATTTGCGTTTTGAATATTCAGACATTTTTAGTGATATCTGTCCAACAAAGAGCGATAGGAGAAACTTATTTGTTGGTCACCCCTTTTTTCAATCTTTAATTGATCACTTTCAACACGGCATGCTGTCAAAAGACATCGGTCATGTGACAGTTTTTATTGGGTGCCCGTTTCTTTACGGTTCTTTTTCTCTTTATCACGTTCTTTTCTTCGTCTCTTTCTTTCATTCATTTTTCTTTCTCTTTTATTTTTTCTTTGTTTCCACATCTCTTTCTTAACTTCCGTCTTGTATTCAATACTTTTCCTATTTTTCTTTCTTATAAATTTTGTTTCCCCTCTTTTTTCCCTTCTATATATTTAATTCTTTCGTGTGTTTTTTCTTCTTTCTTCTTCTGTTTCACTTCTTCTTAGTTAATGATGATAAAAACTTTGTTTATACAGCAAATATTCTTCAACGTGGTTCGATGAGCAGGACGCACTTCAAGACATTCGTTTGTGAATCCAAATACAACGGCGTATGTTCTAAGAGGTACGAACCGAATAAGAGATTTATTTCAGTCGTATTCCTTGGACAAACCTTTCTGTGTTTTAGAGGAAATTCTATGAATTTCTTTCCTGCTTTTCGAACCGATATGATGTTGATTTGTTACATTTTGACTTTACTCGTTTGCTTTGTTCACTGTCAAAAAGAACCCCTATAAATATGTTCTCTTATTCAAAGAAAAGTTTACTTTCGTTTTTTATTCTTTTCCGCACTCTGACTCATAAAAATGATTTTGTAACATTATTATTATCGGTCAGTTGGCTTTATACAATTTCACTGAGCAGAAGCGCTTTTGGAACAAGCAAAAGTTTTTTTTTTCGAATGATACACGCAATGAGATTGAAGACAAATATTATGCAAGATTAAGGAATCGTCAAGTGTTTATTACTAACCAAACTAACAACCTCTTTTGTCTGGATGAAACAAAACGTCTTCCATCGAATGAAGAAAAAGAAAACCAGAAAAAATTTTACGAAAGAACTTGTCTGACTTGACACCATGAAAGTATCCCTAATAAATTTAAAATGTTGATTTTTGGATTTCATTAATTAAAAATCTATACGTGTTTATACTGTTAGATTCAGAAGTTAAAATGATGAAGGTACAATATTGTGGCCTGTGGTGGTGGAAGTAGCAATTGTTCATATCAACTGGATCTTTTTATACAGATAGAAGCAGTGGTGCATTTCATCACTAGCGTAATGATAAAGGTGGGCATGTCCTCTGTACCTATAAAAACTGTTATAATAAAATATGTTTCTTTTTGGGTCAGATTCAGCTAATCTTAGTCTATGTACAAATTAAAATTTTCTTTGAATTTACTTTAATGATTATGAGATTGTCCAGAAAGTAATAATAGCTTCCATCTTACAGTAACATTTGTAAAGTAAAACAATACAATTTAAGACACAACATGTAGTAATTTTTTATGGAGTAATTTTACAGATTTGAGCAACTTTAACAGAATAGACAAAATGTTCATTGTTTTAATCACAAAGTAGAGTCCAATGCTTGATATATTCTCATAAAAAAGATCGATCAATCGTTCTGCTCCCTGGTAAGTATATCCTTTGAAACTTGGAGGTGGCAATCCAGAAGAATATTCGATTAGTAAATTGAGTTTCCGGGGGTAATTCTATCATAATCTTCACCACTTATCTGTGTTCTGTTCCTCGTGAGTTTCTGCAACGCTAAAGTTGGCCTAGTGTAAATTTCTTCATGAACATTTCCGCATTTATCCGTAGTATGTATTGATCGCAATTAAAGGAAAGCGATTACTTATTACTTGATAAGAGTAACAGAAATTACGAGGCACCGGACCCTGGCTAACAACAGTAGTAATTACTTGATTCAGGCAGCTAACCATGCACATGTATATATCTATCGGTCTTTATCTCATCTACATTGATCTTCCATAAAACCGATAGCGCGTCAACCATCCATGCAGAAGTACTAGAACATTGCATTGATGACAAGGATGAGATCCTCTATTACGTCAGGTTAATGAGAAAAATTAATTTTTTATCTGATCTCTTCCTTTGCCTGCATCCATGTGGTACCAACAAATATGGCGCCCTTCACAAATCACCCAAGTTTCGTCCTTTAAACGGCGGGTTGATTCGCATGCTTAAAGAACTGAAAAATGACTTTGTTGCCCATGCAATTGAAAACGACCAACAACAGGAAGCCTTACTACTGATAATTGGAGGTGATAATCTATACAATATCATCAAATTGTTACCAAAGGAATATCATGAGCTGACGAGACGTATTTTGAACCATTTCAAACTGCAACAAAATATTGAATAACATAAGCAAGTTACCAAAGACATAGACAACTTTTATACTGAACTGAAGCAGCCAGCCCCCAACCTGTAGTTTTGCTAACAATGATGCAGGAAATAACCGCTGGCTGCAAATCATTGAAAGTCAGGGTAAAAGTCTGATTTGCCCCATGATGTCTCCGCAGGACTCGTTAAAGTATGCAAGGAATTCGCAATTGATGACCTCCAATGTTCAACGCATTGCAAACTTTCAGCATGTTGCCAGCGTCCACCAACTAATTAACAGAACACAACATCCGCCCTGAAACTAGCCACAACACAATCCACTGTCACGGCAACACTATTTCAACTGCTGTGGTCCATGGCATCATCCTTCGGGCTGAGCTCCTATTCATACAACCCTCAATACAGTAGTTGCTCTAAATGGAACCACTTTTCCGTCCGTAGCTCAAAATCAACACAATGATTATGACGTCTCCGTCTGTAGCTCAAAATCAACACAATGATTATGACGTAGCACCCAGACAAACATTGGCCTCACAGCCACGGTCATCAATGAGATGCCATGAAAGACCAAAAGAGAGATATATCAAATTGAGGACAACTGAGACAGCACTGAATCAGCGAGAATTGAACTCTCTATATTAGCTAATTTACCAAACTGGTATAAGGGTTAGCGTTGACCAGTGCAAAGCCACGGTTATTAAACACCCGAGTAAATCGATTGAGTAGACTGATATCAAGTTTAGATTTGTATAAAACCACAAAATTGGTAGACCAATAAAGAACAGATTCATTATAAAATGGGTTTCAAGATGAGGTTTGAAAATATTATGACATATTCGACACACCCTCCCTCGTATATATATATATATATATATATATATATATATATATATATATATATATATATCGACAAAAGTAACTCTTCGTGATTGATGTCACGTATAAAAATAAACCCGGCTCTTTGGGGACTCAATGACTCTTTTTTTTTATCTTTCCAATGAAAAGATATGAGGAAACAATGAAAATTCTTCTCCCTGAAGCTATCAGTGATGTCTTGGTTTGATATAAGGATGTGACAAATATTTAACTGTACGCTGAATAGTCCTCAAAAATCAATTAGAAATTCCCAAGCTTTCTACAACATTGTTCAAAAGGTGGTACTGAGAGATTTGGCAACAACAACATAATATCTGCCATAAAATGTCTTATCAATATATGTGGAGTCGGCCTTTCCACATACTCGACTTATACGCGAATATATGCGATTGTAACAGTTTGAAATATTTTTTCTACAAATTCCTGATGATTATTTACTTTTGTGAGGTGCTGTTATCTGTTTGAACAACGTCGAGGAAATGAGACCAGCTTTTTTAAAAATTGCATCGATGAATTATAATATCAAGTGCTGATCAATAACTGAATGTTTTGAGGAATAAAAATTTCCCAGCAGATGTCAGGAAGTTTATCTGATTCCGTGCTGATCAATGTAACATACAAAGTTTTTTTGGAGAAGTGGAAAAATCGATTGATGATTGACATCATCTATTTTTTCTGCCCTCTCTTTTTTTAGTTCATCTTCATTATCTTAAGAGTTGCCTGTTTAGTTTGAATATGTTACAAATGGAGACGGAAACCTGGGATAGAACTCTGGTGAATTTTGGTAAAAGTACACCACTCTAAAAAGATATGGGAACATCGGACGTCATTGGAAAGGTCAGACGGTACACCAGCTTAGTAACGAAGAATATGTTGCTACTTTAAATAAGTTATACAATAACAATTTAACAAATCTGCTCAGTTTAGTTTAAATGTCAAAAAATGATTAGATTGCAAAAAAAAAAAGTCAGATGCAATGTAAAGCAAAACGAACAGATTTCCAAAAGATCTTGTCAGAATACCTATAAATATTGAAAAAGGTATGATACGAAGTTTGGAAGACGCAAATAGAGACACCAGGAACATATGTATTTGTGTGATACTATTTACGTTGCAATTTTCAAAGTGTCTTATATGTTGGACCTATCACCATTGGCGGAGAATGACTCAATAGTGTCCCGCATTCTATCAATACGCCAGAAGTTATCAACGCATCAATGCATTGTTCAACATCGTTCTGAGAAAAACAAAGATATTATATTATTTGCCTAACGGAAGAAAATAATATTTAGTACATGTTTTCTCGAGAGGGATTTCGAAAATGGATTGCAACGATGTATACGTGTATGACTAATCTTATATTGTGTCTTGAACTGAGAGCATTTTACCTAAAGGTCCTTATTTTCCGGTTGCTTGTATTGAGTCTGGATTCTGATGGACGATTCCATGAATGTTCGTGCATTACGATTTCTATCGTTCCATCATTGTACTTTTGGTATTTGTCTATATCGATCTCTATAGCTCTCTTCCTCTCTTTCTTCCATCCCTCTCCCCCTCCCTCTATCTTTCTCACAACATATATATATACATATATACATATATATATATATATATATATATATATATACATATATATATATATATATATATATATATATATATATATATATATATATATATGTTTTTATCATATGTATATATATATATTCTCTTTCATTCCTTCCCTATCACTCTGTCACTCCTTTGTTCTATTTTGTCTATATATAAAGATAGATATAGATGTATACATGGGGAGAGAAATTGAGAAAGGGAGAAAGGGTAGTAAACATAGAAAGATAAAAGATGCAGCGTCTTTATATCAATAAAATATTCCAGCCAACTTATTTCAGCTTCAAATTGCGATCTGTCTGCATCGCAGCATCTGATATAGTTTCAGCTTTTGCTATATTTTATAGTGGTAAGTTAAATTACACAGTAAAACGCCTGAAAGATTATAAAGAGAGTTGAACATTTTGGAAAGTAGGAAATAACTTGAAAATACGGCAAATTTTATCGCTTTTTTTCACCTTTATATCTGAGCAACATTTTGGTCGATCCAGCTGCCCAGAACGTTGATGCATTAAAATTCCACTTAAAAATCTAATCCGAGAAAGTGAGAGAAATTTCGGTTATGAACAACCAATGAAAAATGCTTCAGACGAAGAAAACTCCAGCCAGGAGATGCGTTCTTCCAAATTTATGGGGAAAGTTTGTTATTAAGGCAACCATAATAATCATGGCAAACAAGAGAGGAATATACGCCCTAAACCATTTTTTCGTGATGGGGTTTGTCTTGGTAACCAACGATTCTGCCTGGGTGCATAATTATTGGCTTTTGGTAGTTCCTACCAAATGAAAGATAGATAGATATGAACAGACTGAGACCAAGAGATATGGATAAATTGAAACTTATAGATAGGTTGATAGATAGTGCGTTCCTTCCGATTGTAAGAATGTCGTTAGATTTGACGGCTTCGGATAAATGTTCCCAACTTTATCTTTTACTAGTGATTAGGGAAATCTTAGGAGTGTCTTAGGAGCTACTTCCGCTTTTTATTGCTTGAGCAATCGATGAATTGGGGCATAACGTTTACAAGCTTAAAAAAAATATCGGAAAATGGAATTTACAGACAGGGGCATTGTCTTTCCCTTTTTCCACGACCCAGAAAAACACCATTCTCATCTCGTCACCGGCAATGATAAGTGGATGAATAATGGAAATCATGGCTTGATCTAGGGCAGCTTTGAATATAGTCTAGATAAAATCTACGCGGAAAATGTCTCCTTTTTTGGATGAATTCAAATGGATTACTTTATGACAATTTCCTGGTACACAGAGATACTGTTACTTTATGTGTGTGAGTGCGTATACACTCTTACACACACATACACATACACATGTAAATTGATGACGTTGAGGACGATTCTGAGTTCAAGTTGCCTCCATGTAAGTAAATGTGTACGCATCTTTCTGGCTGCGATATTTACTTGCTCTGTAGAAAGCACTCTACTAGTGTAGAAATTTGTTGCGCTTAGCCTGGCCAATATTATTAGAACCCGTCAACCAACCTCCCACTAAAACTGTTTTTCAAGCTGGCCTGTTTGGCTGGTTGGCTGATTGCCTGACAGGCTGATTGCGTGACAGGCTGGCAGGCTATGAATACATTACACGTACAGGCTGCACTAATGTATCTAGAGGGCAAAAAATTTAAACGTCAAGTCCATATTACATGTGGAACATTTTTAACTACCCCTCCCCTGTGATAGAGTTTCATTCTAATTTGATCCTTTAGTTTCTGCCTGTTGCGTTCTTTTGAAAATTGAGATTGTTTTAGTGATCACTACTTCCAGTTTTCAATTGATCATCCTCAACATTCTGCCAAAATACATTGGTGGCTATTGGTTGCATGACAGTTTCTATTAAGTGACTAACCAGGCCTGTTGTTATAGTTGTTCTATTCTATCATTAGTTATTGTTGTTGATCATTTATTGTGCCTAATATATGAATTATTATTATATGTATCCGCAGGAAAGACATAATATACATAGCATGGCTGCCCCCAGGATTCACCCAATGAAGGGGCTAGCTTCCAGATCGTCCAACACCCAGCTGAGCTAATGCATTCACTCTAGGGTAATTTTTAACTACATGGGCGCAAAAATTGCTATCAGGAACTTTGAATTGAATGGGAAGGCACTTCAAGTACTCTATAATCCCGATATCTGTGATGAAAAATACACACCCTATTTTAGCAAAATTTTAAAGCGTTTCAAACTCCATACTTTTGACTAATACAAGAGTGTAAGAACCCTTGATGAGGTTTTAAAAGTTGAGGAGGATAATGTTAATACTTGCCACGGGGTGACCAAATGGTTGGCTCTGCAAATGAAATTATAAAAATTGAATCATTTAGATTGCCGGAAAATGCATTTAAGCAACATTATTAAGTTATGTTTTGTCATATAGTAATATTGGTGATCGGGGGCATTTTGACACGTCCTGGGCCAGCGTAACAGGACATTGCCCAACATTCCCCATGGTCTGGGAAATGAATATATCTCATTCACAACGACGGAAAGGAATAAAGAAAAACGAAGTGGAGTAGGCTTTCTCATCAATAATGAACTCGTAGACAACGTGGTAGGCTACAAAGCTGTCTCTGACCGCAAAGCCAGTGTCGCCGTATAACTAATCAACTGAATATCATCTAAGTCTACCCTCCACTCGCACTCAACTAAATAGGAAATAGACAACTTATATTATATGAACTTCTTACTCCATGATACCAGAAAATACTTAAATGTCATCATGGGAGAATTCAACGCACAGGTTGAACAAGGAAAAGAACGTTGGGTTGGCGAGTTCTTACATAAAGTACGGAACAAGAGAAGTAAACACCTCGTAAACTTCGTAGCCATAAACGGGTTCCAAGTCATAAACAATTTTTTCAAGAAGAAACCAAATAAAAATGGACTTGGAAGATCCTGGACCTCGAAATTAAGAACTGAATAGACTTACATCCTAGCGGACAAAAGTGACACCTTCAAAGACTTTCAAGTCTTAAATCAAGTCTCAACTGCTAAACGCATCTGAAGAACTCACCTGATCCTTCAAGCTTGAACTGAAAAACAGGTATAAAATTCAAGAAGAAAACGATGCCAACATCAACAAATTCAACAACAAAATAACAGCCTCTCTAATAGAAGTTGCCATTATATTTAAACCAAAGAGCACACAATCCAATAGCAAAATCTCAGATGAAACCTAGAATCTCATGGAAGAACGCAGAAAACTCAAGCCACCGACAAGATGAGAAAATTGAGGAGACCAAACTGAATAAAACAATCGAAAAGAAATGATGAGAAAACACGAGAAGATACACGACAGTAATCACCAAAAAAATTCAGACGGAAATAGGATTGTCAAACGACCCAAGAATTCTACCAAAACCTTATTCCCACTGACAAGAACTACAGAACTATGAACAGAAGACATAAGATGCGAGCAATTGGTTCCTGGATTTCCCAGAAGTTACACCTTCAGAGGTGAAATAAAACATCAAACAAAGAAAATGAAGGCCCTTGGATCAGATAAGACTGACCTCAACGTACTCAAAAAGTTGGTAAAATATTTCACTAGGTAAGTAGCCATTTTATTCAACTTATACCAAAAACAAAATTAAGTTCTGGAGAAATGGAACATTACAATCATAATGCTTTTATATGGAAAAGTGAACTCGAAAGAACTCAACAACTACAGGCCGTACTCAACTGCAACTACAAGCTATTTACAAAAATCATTATCAAAACGCAAACTTTAAACCAACCATAGGAGCAATTTGGCTTTAAAGAGAAAGCAGCAGATTACAAAATACCACTCGCTGTAGCATTGATCGACTTCAAGACACCTTCAGCTCAGTGAAAATTCCCAATGTCATTGAGGCTATCACTCTACATGGTGTAGACCCTTTATACGTCAGAGTACTGCTGCTTACAGCAAGTTCTTTAAGCTTCAAAAAAAAGGGTACGACTAGGTGAGACCAGATCACCCAAACTCTTCACAGCCAACCTCAAGATGATTTTTCCAAGCCTAGCCAGAGAAAATAAAAAGATCAAAATAGTCGGTGAATATCTGAGCAACCTCAGATTTGCAGTGGACATCAACCTTTTCACAGAGAACCTCCACGACTAACGCTAGATGAACTAAATGAAAAAGCAAAAAGTTCGTCTTCACATGAACTTCAGCAAAACGAAGGTCATGTGTAACGATCACGTCGAAAATGAATGCATAACTTGGGAAAGTAGACTAGTGCATACCAAAAACAAAGAGTTTCCATGAAATCTTCAACAGGAAAGAAATTAAGCAGAGAATCACTCTAGGATGGCGAGCCTTTGGCAGAGTAAGATCAACCTCCAAAAGCAAAAAGATCCCGATTGTCTTAAAAAGAAGAGTGTACAACTAATGCATCCTCCCGATAGTCACCTACGGAGCTGAAACACTGAAACCAACCAAGAGATTGATCTGCAGACTGAGGACAATGCAATTTGTACATGGAAGAATCTTGCTCAACTTTATATGGAGAGATCACAAGACTGCACAATATATCAGGGGAAAACAGGACTTCAAAACATCATAGAATCCATTATAAAAATGGTAATGGGTTGTCCATGTTGCAAGAATAGAAGACAAGCGATGGACATCACAACTTTCAGCATGGATCCCCACGCGTATTCGTGGCTGGCAGAATATAAGATGGCGAGTCGGACTGGATATATTGAGAAAGTAAGGTCTGGTACTTCCTGGGGAAGTTTGATGTCCAACAACAAATATCAAAAGACTGGTGATGATGATGAGTTTACAGATCAGAATGGTATTTGAGATGAATAACTTGTTTTCTTTTTAGTAACTCTTTCAACTGCTCATAAATGTCATTGAAATATTGTTTTCAGGATCTCGAATCTAGTTTCAAAGACAAGACAATTGATGACATAGATCATCACCATGCGTTCGCTATGAAAGGGTTTTTAAACTTAGTCGGTTAGTCAAATCTGAGCTTTACCGAACAAACTATTGTATCGTTAGCTTCAAAGTAAATTCTATTGCAGTGACCTTCAACACTCACTGGAGAATCTCCACAGTCATTAATGAGTCTCATCGTCAAACAATTTGTTCCGCTTTGCTTTCCTGGCACTGAGGGCTCTTCCACCGACGGGCGTTGTTTTAATTTCGCAACTATACGATCAAAGGATAATTTGAAGGAAGAATATTCCGCATTCCAACAAATGTCTGAACAGTTAGGTTGACAAGCGGTTGTCCATTAATAGATTTCATCGTCTCACTTAGCAAAGTTTTTGACAAGTTGTCTGTTGATGAATATAACCTCAGTCCAGATGAAAAACCGAAATAAACTGAAATTCTCCGCATTTGTAAAATGCAGCCATCGATTCTTACTCTAACATTCACTGTCAATATCTTTCACAAATTCATCAGTTGATTATAATTTACAAGTACTATCTGAAAACACGATGCATGAACAGTCCATTGTGTTACACAAAACTTGTCAAGGGAGTACGCTTTGTGTGTACATTCATCAGCATCAGCTTCTTCGTCATTGTTTTCTTCAATGAAATCAAACATTTTTTTTGAGAACCTTACAAAAATGCATATTTCACCTACAGTTCCCAATGCATTGTCATGGATTATACATTCAGACTTGATGAGTTTCACTGATGAACTTAAGGAATGTCCATGCAATGGCAAACCAAGGCTTTTGGCAACACCTGATTTACCCAAGCATATTACTTGCACGATCATATATCTGTGCCGTGCAGTTGGACAAAGATGATTGCATACGATTTTGCAGAAAATATTGAGTCACTTTTTACATCTGTCAGTCCGTAAAACATTGGACAAAAAAGGCCTTGGTAACTAAGTCAATACGTTAGAGAAAGATGCTCTTTGTTTGTATTCATCATACGTAACTGAGAAAGACATTGTTTTCTCCTATCTCCAACAACTGCTCTGTTTTTTTCCAAATTTGGTTTGCCGTGATTGTCAACAATTCGATCCAATAATCCAGATAAGTGCTTGAATCATACTTTGCGCGTAATTTCAACAATTGAGTAAAATTGCTGTGTATGTATCCCCTCGAAACTACAACCCTTCTCTTCCAAGAAACTGCACGCATCCCACAACTTTTATTTCTTCTCCGCTTGTCTTTATCTCTGAGCGACGGTATTCCCAAATTCGACTGGATCACCAGATTTTGAAATCATGCAAGATTGGGAGCAACTGACCTGAGTGTTGAAACTGAGTATTCCGTAGAAAAAAAACAACAATTTTCGATCATACAAGTGATTTCTAAAAAAACAGAGAGAAATAATGCACGCGCTAAAGGCTGAGAATAACGTAACATTTAAAGGAAGCTTCTAATTTCTTTCCATTGTTAAGGAGTTAGAATATTCCCGGATATTTGATGAGATCGAAAACAAAAAAAGAAGACATAGGGTTGTTTTTAATGAAGTCCATCCATTGTTAATATTCAAACAATGCAAAAATACTGATTAATATGCACTCCAGTTACTCAATCTGATTACCGAATTCATGTGGGATTCTTGATTAATTAGGAAAAAAGTAGATATAACGTTTTGTACAAAATAATTCTCTTTATTTTCCTTTTTCACAAATATGATTATAGAAATGTACAAAGAGACATATATGAAGTCCCTACACAAAAAAAACAATGTCACATTTGCAAAAAGGTAAGGGGTTTGTGCCTATCCAGCCCCCGGCATTGTGGGTCTTATTACATGCCATGATAGAGAATATCCAATTCTGAATCCGTTGAGGTCTTATTATTCATTGATTGACCAAAAATTATTTTTTCAGCGAATATTTTGTTCAATTATGCAGCAGCGAAAACACGATCTGACAATTTCTTGTCCGCACACGGGACGAATTGCTTTTTAAAAGATGTTTAGGAGAACTACCCCATAAAACAATGCCATTCAAACATCTGGAGTCAGTTGAGGAATCAATACTTAGTTCGTATAAAAGCAAATTCACACGAAGTGCTGGACTAATTCGAAAAACCCGTAGCGAAAGGCCGTCGCCATAACGATTTCAATAGTGTAATTTTTAATTCAATACCGATTCTCATTAAAATAATACGTGTTTATTGAAATTACTATGAATAATCGTAAAAATTATTGGAAATTGAAAGTAAAATGGTAGTAAAACAATAAACTGTCTGCTAACGCAAGATGAGGTTATTCCAGATTGAATGAAGCAAAGATAATCCTGTAAATACTATGTCACTACATCTACTTCGTTGGAGAGAGGAAATACAAGACTACGCCAACCAAATAACATATAAAGGCAGTTGCACACAATCTCAACGTTGATATCATTATTTCTAATTTCAGGATTTTTTTCTCAAATGTATACACACGTTATCCGGTAGGTTCATGTTTGAAAACTTTCTAAGTGACACAGTACTTGCCCTTAAGTAGTACAAATTATATAGGGTTTGGTACTGTTCACGGTTCGAGGCATCTGCTCCGAGTTTTTAACATATTCCTTGCGGATAAAGGGGGAATACTATAGTTACCAAATTTGGCAAAGCGAATATTGACATATCGATCACGCCTGAACATATCTATGTTGCTAGCACTGTTGATGGCCTTTTCACACAATTGAAAACATTATTCCATCTTGTTCCAGTACAACGATCATATGTTCCCAACAATGGAACCAGAATCTTCAATAATGAAGAATCATATTCTGATCAGTAGTTTTCAGTATGAAAAAAATATCTTGACTTTGGTTATTCAAAATAAATATCTGTTGATTTATTCCAAACCATCCATCTACGAAACCAGATTTATCCAATATACTGTGCAATATTTCAAAATAAAATTTTTTTGAACGAATATTTCTCATTCCACATTGGTATTCCGTCTCCTGATAGAATTCAAATAATGAATAAACAGATATGAATGGACGATGAATGCATGTTGAATCGTAGCACAACGTGAAACATGAATTCATTCTTCTCTGTGCGGGTTGAATAATAGAATAGAAATACATTCATTCCATACCTAAGTTGTTTTTTTCTAAGTTCTAGATTTTGTTTGAAATTTCCAATCTTTTCACTGATTCAGCTTTGGGATAAAAATATTGAGAAAGAATTATTCCATTTTCGTGTGCCATTTACATTCTGCTACTGTACGTTAATTCAATATTGAAAAACTGAATTATGTTTCTCTTTGTCTATCTCTACTATCAAACCTGCACAGAATGAATCAACCATTCGTTCATGCTAATGTTCTGGTTGCTGTAAACACCATTTTATTCTAGACTGAAAACACACACTAGACTGAAAAACAGCCTTGATTGGCAGAACATTTGCTGCCCCAAAAAGATATATATATATATATATATATATATATATATATATATATATATATATATATATATATATATATATATATATATAGATAGATAGATAGATAGATAGATAGATAGATAGATAGATAGATGGATAGATATATAGATATATAGATATAATAGAAAGATAGATGGGTGAGAATTAGATAGCCGATGATTTAATTTGTTTGGAAAAAATCCTTTGCAACATTGTTTAAAAAATGGGAGGTTAATATTGAAAAAAAAACAAAAACGGAGGAGCCAATGCGGAAAAAAAGGTTGGGCAATATATATATATATATATATATATATATATATATTGGGAATGAGGTAAAGTGAATGGTAAAAGTGTATGGTAACTTTATATTGATTAACTGATTGATAAATCAATGGATATACTATTCATGTTTCGATAGGGGTTCTCATTTTCAGTAGCATATGTGTGCCTTCCAGTGATTAAAAGGTTTTTGAAGAAAACCAATTTAGCATTTGTTGTTTTACTTACGAAAAAATCGAAATTGTACTATATTTTGTAGATTGGAAAATCTGCAGTGGTGTGGTTAGATATCGTGTTGGAAGTGATAGCAGCACTTGTGGGTATTTTATTGGTTGTGCTGCTCAGAGGGTGAGGCCATTCTCAAGCATTGGTGGTCATGGATACTAGGGAGCTGGATAGTGGTTTAGTATTAAACATTATATATATATATATATATATATATATATATATATAAACGGAAACATGCTGCCAAATTATATATATATATATATATATATATATATATATATATATATATATATATATATATAAAATGATTTGGCAGCATTTTTCTTTAATACACTTAATTGAATCTTATTTTTATTTTTTACTATTTTTTCTTCTTTTCGTTCAAATCAGAGGGTCACTCAATTGAACGGAAACAAGGAAAGATCACTAAAAAATGAAAAGAAGCTGTTAGATTGTCATTTATGATAGCATATATATATATATATATATATATATATATATATATATATATATATATATATATACATATATATATATATATATATATATATATATGTGTGTGTGTGTGTGTGTGTGTGTGCGTGTGCATGTATGTATGTATATATATGTATATATATATATATATATATATATATAAAGAGAGAGAGGGGGTAGGGGGAAGAAAGAAATAAAGAAAAAGAAAGAGAGAGAGAGAGAGAAAAAAACAGCACGCCAAATCTGGGAGATGTAAAAAATCTTATCATAAAACTAGAACCATAAGTTTGATGCGTCCACAGGTAGTAGAAATGTTCCTCACACTTGTAAAATATTGCAATATGAAAATATTCTGCGAGTACTGTTTTCAATAATAATTTTAAATGGCCTTTTGTTGTCCATTTTCGTTTTTTATTTTTTAATTACAAAAAAATGTAAGAAAATTCAGCAGGAATATTAAAAAGGATAAGTTATTCTAGAGGCTTTTAACTGATTAAACATCCTTCATCTACGAAGTATTGTTATTCATAAATACTAACCTCTTTCTTACTAAGTATAAAACATGAAGATTTCTTCAAGTTTTAATCAAATCATAAAACAAAATTAAATTAACTTTCCGCCAATACCAATATTTTTTGTATTCGTTATCAGAGACTACTTCGAAATGAAATCGATCAAAGATATTTCGACACTGGAAAATATAATTTTCGATTTCAATTGATTTTTCAATCGATCTTAGCTTTCTACTTGCTTGCAAACTCTAAAACTTAGTATCGTCAACCAGAGTCTAAGTCAATAAATCAATTTGATGTGACTACTCCAATGTTTTCAAGACGCATCTTGAAGTATCAATTGGATATTTACAAGGTTTGTCTGGAAAGTATCCAGACATTTTGAATATCTTGGTAAACGGTTGCACAGACCGTAACTTGGAACCAATAAGAGGGGAATTTGTTGAGCATGCACGAATAGACACTCCACCGTATGGTTATGCAGTTGGTAATGAGATGCCATTAAGCCTGCGTACTGTAGAGCCATCATATTCGCAAAAACTGAACCTGCTATTCTTCAGCCCCCGTGCATTTTTTTCAGCAAGACACCGTATATCTCATGTCAGCCAGCCTCCATTCAGTCCTCTGGCTCGTCTTTGTTGAAAAGGTGAGATTTGAAACCATGGATGAGATTAAGGGAAGTTTGATGAAGTAGCTAATGGTAATCCCGAAATCGGACTCTGCATACTGCTTTGTAAAGTGCAAGTGATATCAAGTGTGTGAGGTTGCAAGGGGAATGATTTGAAGAGAACGAAGGTATCATTTTTTTTAATTACATCTTTCTGTTCTTATTAAATTACCTAATATTTTTACAAGGATCTTGTATTCATGGACTAATAAAGGGGTGAGGTTAGGGTGCCGCTCATGAAAAAGTTTATTCAAGGAAAGCGTTGCAACACAATTCGTTCCACGTTTTTAATTCGCTCAATTAATTCAAATTGAATTAATAGAATTGAAACGAGCCGATGAATAGCGCCCTAAATGAATTGACATGTACGCACGGTGATTGAAATTGTGCCCTCAGGGCCCTTAGGAGACTTTTGTCTCTGGTCTCTAGAACGTTCTTGGGTTTTTTTGAACATTCTATTTCTTCTAGTTCTTTCTTTATTTCCAGTTTTTTTCCCGCTGAGAAGGAGCAAATTATGTAAATCATATTCATTTTGAAAATTACGAACGAACGAATTCTCTTGCAGGTAATAATTCTTGGCTGTTACAATTTCAATAATCGTAACTGGGCGGGCATTCACCACGAACCCAATATGACCGGCAGCAAACTCAGGAATGGGCATCTTTTCTCAGCTATCGTTTATGTCTTTGCAAATTCAGTAGAATTAAATTAAATTTCAGTATGGATACAATAATATAAGATCAGATACCATAATATTTCAGTCGTGTACTCATGCATGGATGTTTTTTTTTTTTTATTAAGCGCGGACGGATGACTTGCTTTTCTAAAAATTTTACACAGATTCAGAACTGAAGTACCAAGTTTTAAAAAAAGGGGTTATATCAATTGACGATGCATGTAAACTACACAATATGCAGTAGTTTTGCCAAAATTGGGGAAAGAAGTTGCCTATACCCCTGCCCCCAAGCTCATAGATCAATGAGTCGATTGGAATAACGGCAACAATTATTTCACAAATGTTCTTATCTTCACAATTACTTGATCTGGAATTTTATTTGGGTAAGCGTGATGTGTTTGAATTTCAAGGTTCCAAATCATCTGGTTTTGTGCCCTTGTCATTTGTTTGCAAAGTCAAATCCTGGTTGCTTGCATAATTCCCATTGAATTACTATTCCTACCCAATCATATCTATTTTTGTGCTACTTGAGAGGTAATCTGCTTAATCAAATTAAATGATCAAGGCTGATGTATCACTCCTAACAGGTGATGTTTTAAGTTTTTGTGTTTTGGGTTGTCATAAAAAGTGATTGTATTTCTCTTCACATCTATTCCTAGGCTTCCTCTTCTGGATATCCTCTTATTTTCTGTCTATTGAATTCCGTATGAATTTGCTCCTAATCCCTATTTTTTGTTGCACATTGGGTTTTTACATTCAGAGTGCCTGGTGGTTTTAAGGGACATCAGTTCTCTTCCACAGCACAGCACTGTTTTCCGAATTTGATCTAATTTTTATAAAGCTGTTGCCTTGATCGTCAGAGATCATCCCATGATTCCAAAGTCGTCTATTCTCAAAGCTCTTTGGGACCATTCAAAGTCTTCCAATGAGGATAAGTACAACAGTCGCTCTATGTCAAAAATTTATTCAGTTCTCTCGCAAAGTACAGTTATTTTTACAGAACTTTACTTACTTTAAAATCTACACTATGCTACGTCTCATATCCGCTATCTGAAAACTCTTTCATTTCTTATTTTTATTCGCTCTTTTATGTTTCTGTATAGCAACGGTTCACGCAAGGCCAGCACACAAGTGGAAACTTAATACAATAAGGAACTTCTTGACAATAAAATGTTAATAATGGTTTCACCCAGCTGGGAAAAATCGCACGATATTCAGATATTCCTGAACAGATTGTCTCCACAAAATTTACTGGTCGGCATTTTGTCGTCACACGCTCCTAACAGTAAAGAGTTATATTACCAATCGATACAAGACATGTTAGTATGCAGACTAAGTAAGGAAACTTCGAATCAAACTGCCTTGACATTTTATACACCATTCCATATATATATATATATATATATATATATATATATATATATATATATATATTCCAACTCTGGAATGGAGCACTGGTGGATAGGGAATAGTGTGTAAGTAAATATATTGCTTAAATTCAGTCTTACTGATCGTCCAGTTCGGTGAGGGGCAGGGGCAAAAATGTCAGCCTCTGTGTCTGAAGCGGGGGTTTTGTTCCTACCTCGTGGTACTGAATGGGATAATGGATAGTCTATAGCCAGACTTGAAGAGTTGTAATACAACAGAACAGCTCTCCGTGGATGACTCAATTATTATTATTATTATTATTATTATTATTATTATTATTATCATTATTATTTGGAATCTCACACCAGTTGCCTGGTGGTAACCGCTGGAGTTTGAGTGACAGCAAGTCTCCTCAAGTCTCCAGCCCTCCTCTCCTAGTACTCATAGGTCGCAGTAATTCTGCGATTTACAGTTTCACACCGGTTGCCCAGTGGTTATCGCTGAAGGCTGAGTGACAATAAGTCTCCTCAGGTTTTCAGCTAACGTCTCCCCTCTCTTTCGCATATCATGACAGAGCTACGATTTGTTGCAGTACTTATATCACTAGTACCTTCCTCAGTATCCGTGCAGTTCCCAGTAGTGCTGTGGTCTGTACGGTCTCTATCCTTCCCCTAATCCCAATCTCCTCAAGTCTCTCCCTCAGCATTTTTGGGACAATTCCTAGTGCTCCCACTATGACCGGTACTACCCTGGTTTTCATGTTCCACATCTTCCTTAACTCTCTTGCTAGGTCCTGGTATTTTTCCCTTTCCTTCTTTTTTACTCTATGGTCTGCAGGTACAGCAACGTCTACTATTTGGCAGGCCTTCTTTTTTTTGTCTACTATTACTAAGTCCAGCCTTCTTGCCTGGATGAGGTGGTCAGTTTGGATGTCAAAGTCCCACAGTAGTTTCTGTTTGTCATTCTCCAAAACTGCCTCTGGCTTGTGCTGATACCACATTTTTGCACATGGTTGAATCCCATATGTTTGTTTAGTTCCCAGTGTATCATCGTTGCTACTCTATCGTGTCCATGCTTATACTCCTTCTGGGCGAGTTGACTACATTCGCTAGTTATGTGGTTTACTGTCTCATCTATTATTATTATTATTATTATTATTATTATTATTATTATTATTATTATTATTATTATCATTATTATTATTATTATTATCATTATTATTATTATTATTTGGAATCTCACACCAGTTGCCTGGTGGTAACCGCTGGAGTTTGAGTGACAGCAAGTCTCTTCAAGTCTCCAGCCTTCCTCTCCTAGTACTCATAGGTCACAGTAATTCTACGATTTACAGTTTCACACCGGTTGCCCAGTGGTTATCACTGAAGGCTGAGTGACAATAAGTCTCCTCAGGTCTTCAGCTAACGTCTCCTCTCTCTTTCGCATATCATGACAGAGCTACGATTCGTTGCAGTACTTATATCTCTAGCACCTTCCTCAGTATCCGTGCAGTTCCCAGCAGTGCTGTGGTCTGTACGGTCTCTATCCTCCTCCTAATCCCGATCTCCTCAAGTCTCTCCCTCAGCGTTTTGGGGACAGTTCCTAGTGCTCCCACTATGACCGGTACTACCCTAGTTTTCATGTTCCACATTTTCTTTAACTCCCTTGCTAGGTCCTGGTATTTTTCCCTTTTTTCACCTTCCTTCTTTTTTACTCTATGGTCTGCAGGTACAGCAACGTCTAGTATTTGGCAGGCCTTCCTTTTTTTGTCTACTATTACTAAGTCCAGCCTTCTTGCCTGGATGAGGTGGTCAGTTTGGATGTCAAAGTCCCACAGTAGTTTCTGTTTGTCATTCTCCAAAACTGCCTCTGGCTTGTGCTGATACCACATTTTTGCACATAGTTGAATCCCATATGTTTGCTTAGTTCCCAGTGTATCATCGTTGCTACTCTATCGTGTCCATGCTTATACTCCTTCTGGGCGAGTTGACTACATTCGCTAGTTATGTGGTTTACTGTCTCATCTATTATTATTATTATTATTATTATTATTATTATTATTATTATTATTATTATTATTATTATGAATATTATTATCATTATTATTATTATTATTTGGAATCTCACACCAGTTGCCTGGTGGTAACCGCCGGAGTTTGAGTGACAGCAAGTCTCTTCAAGTCTCCAGCCTTCCTCTCCTAGTACTCATAGGTCACAGTAATTCTACGATTTACAGTTTCACACCGGTTGCCCAGTGGTTATCACTGAAGGCTGAGTGACAATAAGTCTCCTCAGGTCTTCAGCTAACGTCTCCTCTCTCTTTCGCATATCATGACAGAGCTACGATTCGTTGCAGTCCTTATATCTGTAGCACCTTCCTCAGTATCCGTGCAGTTCCCAGCAGTGCTGTGGTCTGTACGGTCTCTATCCTCCCCCTAATCCCGATCTCCTCCAGTCTCTCCCTCAGCGTTTTGGGGACAGTTCCTAGTGCTCCCACTATGACCGGTACGACCCTGGTTTTCATGTTCCACATTTTCTTTAACTCCCTTGCTAGGTCCTGGTATTTTTCCCTTTTTTCACCTTCCTTCTTTTTTACTCTATGGTCTGCAGGTACAGCAACGTCTAGTATTTGGCAGGCCTTCTTTTTTTTGTCTACTATTACTAAGTCCGGCCTTCTTGCCTGGATGAGGTGGTCAGTTTGGATGTCAAAGTCCCACAGTAGTTTCTGTTTGTCATTCTCCAAAACTGCCTCTGGCTTGTGCTGATACCACATTTTTGCACATAGTTGAATCCCATATGTTTGCTTAGTTCCCAGTGTATCATCGTTGCTACTCTATCGTGTCCATGCTTATACTCCTTCTGGGCGAGTTGACTACATTCGCTAGTTATGTGGTTTACTGTCTCATCTATTATTATTATTATTATTATTATTATTATTATTATTATTATTATTATTATTATTTGGAATCTCACACCAGTTGCCTGGTGGTAACCGCTGGAGTTTGAGTGACAGCAAGTCTCTTCAAGTCTCCAGCCTTCCTCTCCTAGTACTTTGCCTTCATTTAGACAATTTTGGAGTAGCTGAGTGAGTCTGCCGTGTAACGTGGTGAACTTTTTGAACCAATACCCATGGATCCCGTCGGGACCCGGTGCTTTCCAGTTGGCTACTTTCCTAAGAGTATGTTTCAATGTGGTTTCATTCAGTACTATTGGTTCTCCCTTGTCTATATCTTCTAGTTCTTTTCTCATGTTTCCTAACCATTGCGGTGTTACATTGTGTCTTTTTGGGTGCCCCCATATGCTATTCCAATAGTTCTTGGCCTCTGTGGCATCTGGTTTTATGTCCTGCCTTCTTTCCCCATTTAGATCTTGGTAAAACTTTTTCTCATTGTTTTGGAATGTGCGGTTTTGTGTGTATTGGGCCGTTCTTAGTCTGTATCTTTTTAGTCTTGCCTCTTTAGCTAGTCTTTTCTGGTGTAACTCTTCGACTACAGTTGCGATGCCTTTTTGTGCTACCTTATATTTGTTATAAAGTCTTACTCGTGGTCTGTCTGTGTGTGGTGTATTTCTAAGCAGTACTTCGTCTCTCTGTAGTTGGGAGATCTGCCTTTGTAACCTTCTCTCCTAGTTGGGTTTCCCTTCCCTATTATTGCTTAGGTTCCTATCTTGTGTTGTGAAGCTTTGTGCTACCATTTTCGCCCCTGCGTAAATTAGGTTGTTGAGTTCTAGGAGGGTGTCTGTTTCCATGTGCTGTAAGAGGCAGTTGACCTGTTCGGTCACTTCTCCGACTTTCTTTCTGTCTTAGTCTCTTAGGGAGGGGAGTGTTGTTTTCTCTCCTCGCATGATCTCTTTCAAAGCTTGTATTTTGGTTTTCTCTTCTTCCGTTGGTGCCTCGTCATCACCCTCTGGTGCGTAGCTTACTGTGGGGGTCTCATGGGGGATTATTCTAGTTTTGTTATTGGTACTAGTTGTGCTAGGGGGGGCATTCTTCAGATGTGTCACCTGAATCTCTCTCTACATTAATGCGAATCTCTAGTAGTTCAGTCTCAGACAGCCATTTCTTCTTTTGAATTTGCTTTACTTGGTCAGCAAGGCGTTGGTTCGATACTTCCACAGCAGATTTTTCCCTCCATATTTGGAGCATACGCTCTCTATAAGATCGCACTGAAGGCTTGCTTTTATAGTAACAGTACATAACTAGTCTATTCTCTTCCCTTGTCCATCTCTTTCTCTTGTTCTTTATAGCAGTCACCCCGTGAGGACTGCGCTTTCCCTGGGTGTCATTAGTGGTATACGAGTTTTGGCCAACAGTAGCTGTGTGACGACTGTGTCCCTCCTGAAGGCCATTAAGGGTACACGAGCCGGGATTTTGGCCAGCAGTCACAGGATGACGACCGGGTCCCTCCTGGTGGCTAACAAGGGAACACCTGCCGGTTACGACACACAGGTCTTGGATCTGTGCCCCGTTTTTTGCGGTAAAATGGTTTGGTTGTACTGTCATGATTGGGGTTTTTGGTTCTTTGGAGGTAGTACCAGACCTTGGTGGGTTGGTTAAGACCGATGTGAGTCGGAAGTAACCCAAGAGCCCCACCGGCCCTTTTGGTTCTTTTAAGGTAGCGCCAGACCTTGGTGGGTTCATTGAGACCGATGTGCACAGTGGTAACCAAAGAGCCCCACCAGCTCCTACCACCCAGGGTATGGCCTCACAAGGACAAGCCATTCAGGCTTGCAGAGATATCTATCTAGTGATATGACATTTGCCTGATTGTTGAACTAAAGAAATAACACTAAGCCTTTTTCTTGGTGAGGGGGGGTTACATACATTAAAGATCTTATGTCTCCCTTAAATGTTATAAGTCTCGACTTAGTATAAGTTTCGATATTCGTTGTTTTTTCTTCCAATGCCCGCTGGGTAGATGGCCAAGCGACCACAGCCAATTTATACTATACTAATCTCGAGGGAGGTGGGGGGTGCCGCCAGTCGAAAAGTTCATTCACACACACACACATATATATATATATATATATATATATATATATATATATATATATATATACTCGCCCCTCGCTTTTCTATACTTCTATGGGACAACTCATTTTGAATTATAAATTATAAATATAATAATTTTAAATTTAATTTTAATTCCACTTACCCACGTGCAGGTCCAGGAAACAACTTTTTCCGACTTGGCAGTGGCTTCTTCATTGCAAGAGAAAATTTCTCAGACTTACAAAGAAAACCATCTCAGAGGTACAAAGATACCATCAAAATATCAAGAATAATCAACCAAAGTAGAATATCATTGAAATGTTCGAAAATAATCAGAGTTCATCTCAAAGCCAAACGTTAAGTATCATTAGAATCTAAAGAAAACTTCTTTAACTAAGCCCAGAACAAAATCATCAGGGGCAGCCTGTAGTCAAAAAAGCATTATTATTATTAATATCATTATTAATAAGACATTCAATAAGAACCATCAAAGTATCAGGAATAATCAACCAAAGTAAAATATCATTAAAATGTTCGAAAATAATCAGAGTTCATCTCAAAGCCAAACGTTAAGTATCATTAGAATCTAAAGAAAACTTCTTTAACTAAGCCCAGAACAAAATCATCAGGGGCAGCCTGTAGTCAAAAAAGCATTATTATTATTAATATCATTATTAATAAGACATTCAATAAGAACCATCAAAGTATCAGGAATAATCAACCAAAGTAAAATATCATTAAAATGTTCGAAAATAATCAGAGTTCATCTCAAAGCCAAACGTTAAGTATCATTAGAATCTAAAGAAAACTTCTTTAACTAAGCCCAGAACAAAATCATCAGGGGCAGCCTGTAGTCAAAATAGCATTGTTATTATTAATATCATTATCATTATTATTATTATTATTATTATTATTATTATTATTATTATTATTATTATTATTAATAAGACATTCAATCACAGAGTAAATTTTAAAATCTAGCCTGAGTTAGTTAGGTCTTCAAAGTAAGTCACCAGAATTCATCTTGAAAAGGAACGAAGCCTTTTTGTCAAAAAATTTGGGAGGCTGTCTTCGATATTCGTTGTTTTTTCTTCCAATGCCCGCTGGGTAGATGGCCAAGCGACCACAGCTAATTTATACTATACTAATCTCACACCAGTTGCCTGGTGGTAACCGCCGGAGTTTGAGTGACAGCAAGTCTCTTCAAGTCTCCAGCCCTCCTCTCCTAGTACTCATAGGTCGCAGTAATTCTGCGATTTACAGTTTCACACCGGTTGCCCAGTGGTTATCACTGAAGGCTGAGTGACAATAAGTCTCCTCAGGTCTTCAGCTAACGTCTCCTCTCTCTTTCGCATATCATGACAGAGCTACGATTCGTTGCAGTCCTTATATCTGTAGCACCTTCCTCAGTATCCGTGCAGTTCCCAGCAGTGCTGTGGTCTGTACGGTCTCTATCCTCCCCCTAATCCCGATCTCCTCCAGTCTCTCCCTCAGCGTTTTGGGGACAGTTCCTAGTGCTCCCACTATGACCGGTACGACCCTGGTTTTCATGTTCCACATTTTCTTTAACTCCCTTGCTAGGTCCTGGTATTTTTCCCTTTTTTCACCTTCCTTCTTTTTTACTCTATGGTCTGCAGGTACAGCAACGTCTAGTATTTGGCAGGCCTTCTTTTTTTTGTCTACTATTACTAAGTCCGGCCTTCTTGCCTGGATGAGGTGGTCAGTTTGGATGTCAAAGTCCCACAGTAGTTTGTGGTTGTCATTCTCCAAAACTGCCTCTGGCTTGTGCTGATACCACTTTTCCCCATGGTTGAATCCCATTTGTTTACTTAGTTCCCAGTGTATCATCGTTGCTACTCTATCGTGTCTATGCTTATACTCCTTCTGGGCGAGTTGGCTACATTCACTAGTTATGTGGTTTACTGTCTTATCTCTTTCACCGCACATGCGGCATTTGCTGTTTGTCTGTGTTCTGTCGATTTTTGCTTTTATCTAGTTTGTCCTTATGCTTTTGTTTTGGGCTGCCATGATGAGCCATTCTGTTTCTCTCTTAAGGTTTCCCTTTCGTAACCACGTCCATGATTTCTCGTCTGCAATATCTTTTGTCTGTCTTTTAAACTCGCCGTACAATTTTTTCCCTTCCCATTTTTCTTTTCTAGTTTGCTGTACTGTTCCATTGTTTTCTACTTTATTGTTTGTTGCACTATCCCTCGCGCTCTATATGATTTCTTCACTATTTGTTTGCACATATCTATCTAGGACTACTTTAGCTCTCTGGACACAATCTTCTATGCTGATGAGCCCCCTACCACCTTCTTTTCTCTTAACGTATAGCCTATCTGTATCATCCCTAGGGTGTAATGCTTTATGCATCGTCATAAGTTTCCTTGTTCGCCTATCCATTGATTGGAGCTCTTCCTTTGTCCATCCTAGGAATGGTCCTGTATACCTAACTACTGACACAGCCCAGGTGTTCATTCCTTTTATTAGATTTCTGCTATTTAATTTGGTTTCTAATATTTTCCTTATCCTTCTGAGGTATTCTCTCTTAATTTTCTCCTTCATCTCTTCCCGTTTTATCGTGTCACATTCAAGGACACCTAGGTACTTGTATCGGTCTTGTGCAGTCAATGCCCTAATCTTGTTGTTGTCCGGAAGTTCAATTCCCTCAGTTATTGAAAGCCTTCCTTTATGCATCACCATGATTGCGCATTTTTCTATCCCAAACTCCATTCCTATGTCCTCACTATATTCCCTTACTTCGTTGAACAGAGTCTCAAGCTCTCCCCTGTTTTTTGCAAACAATTTGATATCGTCCATGTATATTAAGTGGTTGACCTTTCCTTTTGTTTTAGAGAAGTGGTATCCTTTGCTGTTTTTCAGGATTCTGTTAAGCGGTATCATTGTTAGAACAAATAATAGTGGGGACAACGAGTCTCCTTGGAAGATTCCCCTTTTTATCCCTACCTCGGCTAGTTTGTCCCCTGCGGCTGTCAAATCTACTTTCCAGTTTTTCATTGAATTACCAATGAATTTAACCACCGGTTCGCTAATTTTGAACATTCTAAGGCATTCGAGTATCCAGCTATGTGGAATCATATCGTATGCCTTTTTGTAATCTATCCATCCCATTGCGACATTCTTTCTCCTTTTCCTTACTTCTTTTAAGATCATCTGGTCTATGTAGAGTAAATCGTTTGCCCCTTTGGTTCCTATCCTACACCCTTTCTGTTCTTCTGGTAGTAGCTCCCTTCTATCCATTGACATGTATATTCTCTCTGCTATTTGCCGGGTCAGGATTTTCCACATAAGCGGTAGGCAAGTGATTGGTCTATAGTTGCTTGCTATGTTCCCCTTTCCCGGGTCTTTTTGGATGAGGGTGGTTCTGCCTTTAGTCATCCATTCTGGTGCTTTGCCTTCATTTAGACAATTTTGGAGTAGCTGAGTGAGTCTGCCGTGTAACGTGGTGAACTTTTTGAACCAATACCCATGGATCCCGTCGGGACCCGGTACTTTCCAGTTGGCTACTTTCCTAAGAGTATGTTTCAATGTGGTTTCATTCAGTACTATTGGTTCTCCCTTGTCTATATCTTCTAGTTCTTTTCTCATGTTTCCTAACCATTGCGGTGTTACATTGTGTCTTTTTGGGTGCCCCCATATTATTATTATTATTATTATTATTATTATTATTATTATTATTATTATTATTATTATTATCATCATCATCATTATATAGATGTATAGTGACTTAAAATTACAAATATCTGTCAATACCAAAATAGACAAGGAACCGTTCGAAAAATTAAACAAGAAATTCATTCAAAAGGTCCATCAAGTTTTGGGAAATGTGTATTAAAAGGAAATATTCGGTGTGAACATAATCCTTTTATGTACTATGTGTCTACTTTATAATTTAATGAATAAAAGTTTTTAAAAATAGTCAATGTTTTACTTTATTTTACAATATCAAGTATCCTGATTTACGACATAATTACAACCCCAGCGTGTTTTGATACTTTCACAAAATCATTCACCAAGGAGTTATCTTCCATCGCATGTAAAACTTATTCATGCACCATTTTACAGATATTTTCTAAGCTGCAGATTTACATTGATGAGAAATATTCCCACTTTTCTCACGAAAAACTGTTTTATAGAGAAATTCAGTCATCGGTACAATGAGTACAGGACGTTTTTATCAAATTACATTAATTAATCGAATTTCCGTCCGGGGTGTATCAGGCGTTCAAATTATGTTTTTAGTTCTTTGTAGTTGTCAAAAGCTAAAAAAATATTTCAAACAGAAATATCTCAAATGAATCATTGACAATTATGTCCATTTGAAAATAGATGGACAACGCTTTGTCGAAGAGATTTGAACATTATTACATATGATACTATTAGTGCTTGAACAAGGATGACGACAGATTTGCCTTTGGAGAAGTAAGGCATATTGTTCCATGGCTAGATTTAAAAGACTCCTGCCGTTTGATCTTTCTTAATCGATGGGAGAGCTGACAGAAAGAAGTTTTTACGAGGTTAGTGCAAAAATATTTGACGTTCTTTACCATCAACTTTAAAGCAGTAAATCTCAGCTTAAAATCAAAAGTATTTATCTAATAAAGAACCTTCAGATTCTATACATTTTTGCCAACTAGTAACAAGTTCGTTTATTCTGGAAGCATTGAATTCTGGTTTCCTGAAAAAAAGTATTTATTTGAAAGGCGTTTCCAGATACTGCTTGGTTATTGCATACTTTCCCCTGCAGGGAGTAATCGAAATGTCGGTTGGAGAGAAGTCTGACGTGTAATCTGGGTAGGTAAAGTTTCGTAATCTGGTTTGTTCTATTTCTGCAGAATCGTTTTCACGACACGCGAGCTTCTTTGCTTTTCATTCAGGGTCATTTGCGAGGTTTTTCCAAGTTCAGCATAAATGTTGAATGATCAAAGTGTGGTTCCTCTGCAATACCTCGAATTGTTTGGCATGGGTCTGCCGCAAAAATGACCCTCAACGTCTTTAAAACTTTCATCTCTATTTCGAAGTTATGGGAACCGATGTTGACCTGTACGTACTTATGTTTGTTGATGCCCTCCTAGCTAAATACTTGGTTAATATTGCGAACAAATACTGCTGCTTTACGTAACAGTTTGAACTCATACAAAAAAATACTCATATTTGCTTTATTTTCATCTTTGCTTTGAAAGCCACGAATGAACCAAAATAAATAATGAAAAGAAAATGCTCAGCTCGAATGAATGAATTCATACTTCAATATGGTATATTCCACGTGGGAAAATAATACTTTATTCCAAATAGGCATCAAAGTTCAAAATGACAAAAACCGCAATTATTTTTACACCTACCTAATAACGAGGATGAAAACTGTAAATTACAGGTTAATCATTCATTATCAGCCATGCATACTGACAACTGTTAAATGATGATGTGTGATTTGCAATAGAGGGCAACAGAAATTAAAATGAAAGGAATACTAATAAATATCCATTTGACAAATATCGCCATTTCTATAAAGTGAATATGATATTTTTCAATTTTTTGTTCTCCGAATGGCATACATTTCATGAAAATCACTTGGACTCTTATAAGCAATTTAATTTACAGGGACCTTGGCTATGCTTATCAATCTTGCAAAAGTTTGCAGGAATATATATATATATATATATATATATATATATATATTATATATATATATATATATATATATATATATAATGTGTACTGTAGAGAGTGAGACAGACTCGGGAGTGAAGTGTTTGGTGGTAAGGTTTATTAATCCTTATAAGTAAATAGTCCATACATGTTTCGGGATTTTTCCCATCATCAGTGGTGTGTGCTGTGTGAGTGTGTATTAAAATGTACCATGCAGAACCAGAGTCCACTGCCAGGAGCTATGCATTGTGGGTGAGTTGTGTTGTCAGGGCTGCTGGAGGCCTCCTGCTGAATGGAAGAATGTCCAGTAGGTATCAGGTCTTTGGTAAAGCAGCAGCAGTTGGTCTTAGGGAGGGTAGAGTGTGTGGGGGGGAGTGATGTGGAGTTAGATTTTTTGGTATGTTTGGGGTAGTGTAGAAGGAGGGGTGGTGAGGTCAAGGAGCTACATAGGTATCACCATTAAAAGTTATTGAAAATGTTTTGGCTATGATTTGGACAGGGGTTATAACAGGCTAAGGTGAGGTTTTTCCAATGGGTCTGGGTGACTTTGAAGC
This sequence comes from Thysanoteuthis rhombus, assembly GCA_963457665.1. Classification (NCBI taxonomy): domain Eukaryota; kingdom Metazoa; phylum Mollusca; class Cephalopoda; order Oegopsida; family Thysanoteuthidae; genus Thysanoteuthis; species Thysanoteuthis major. Next base: position 26,718,859 of record OY735212.1, read on the forward strand.
TTCCATTATTGAATGTGTCTTAGATGTGGGTGTGAGGATATTAATGGTAGGGGTTTTGTGTATTAGGGTTCTGTGTGATGAGGGTTGTTCAGTTTAGTGTTTAATCCATTAGGATATAGGGTTTTAAGTTTGTTGATCCACATGTCTTCGTGTTTCTCTAGAACTTTAGTTATGTCAATTGGAGTAGTTTTTTCTATTTTTTCTATGATGGTGAAGCTAGCGTCAGTGGCAAAATATATATATATATATAAAATTATATATATATATATATATATATATATATATATATATATATATATATATATATGATATAAATGACTGATTATTTATCCCACGTGCATGCACGTGTGTGTGGGGGAAGTGAGTATTACATAGATATAAAATCTGACGATATTAAAGTATTTTTATGAGATTAAGGATTTTTTTTCAACATGTTCCTGATGAAAACGCGTAAGCAAAATATATAAAACAAATTTTACAAAAAATCATAATACGAAGAGATTTTCAAGACATTGGAATATCGTTCACAGATTCTTTTCCAAATATTTTTTATTATATATATATATATATATATATATATATATATATGGGTGAATAAGTGGGTGTATGTAAAGACAAACTTGCTAACCGTCGCTCTACGCCAGACGCTCGCTACGAAAATGTATATGTATGCTTTCGTTTACCCTCTCATGATAAAATTTATTATGGACTAAACGAGATAATAATGTATGAGTTGCCCAAATTGAGGGCGTTAGGAGGGATGTATAGTAATCACGAGTCTATGTCTCTTGCATGACTGTAAATCGGGATCCAGATATAGATTATCTGGAAATTTATGGAGAATCTATTTACAGGGGTTGTCCAGAAATTATCTTGAGGGTTGGATACTGAGGTCAAAACACCAGTCGCGAAGTCAAGGACAAAGTAATGAAGTCAGAAAGCTGAAAATAGAAAAAATAGGCGTCTATCAGAGCGTCAATTATGATCCCTTATTTTTTCACATTTGAAAAAAAACATTGAGCACGTGAGCAACTGATAACAGATACCTAAGTCTCCTTGGGGAAAATTCCAAATGCAATAAATCTTACGTTAACGAGCTGTAAGATAAGACAGCATAGTATGTCAGAGAAAAAAATAGGAGCCCTCGATAAAAAAATTTAAAAAAAAAAAAAACATTAGAAAAACCCAAATGACAACAGACTGGATATGTTGCAGGAATGCCAGACGCATAATACCCCGACCCACAATATGGATCCGTAGAGGTTGCCTGATGAGCCAGACAGATTCAGAAAGTACTGGATACGCAATGCCCACGATAGAGAGGGCTGGTGGAAGGTCTATGTCCAACGACGGACGCTAAAAAGCTGATTATGATGATGATGATGATGACGATGATGTTATGTCCCTTGTCTCTCTGGGAATTGTCATAATGATTTTCGCCTTGTTAGTCTCCTCTGGGGGAAAAGATATAATTTCACATTAAACATAATCAGCTCTGGATTGAAAAAATGATTGATAGGACACCCAAAAGCTTTTCATTTAGCTTTTAAAGACGTTTTATGTCCTAACTAGATACCCTATACTTGTGTATTTGTGCCAGAATAAGCTTAGTTTAGTAAATATCAATATATTCACCAGGAACAGATAATGGTGAGCAAACATATCTTGTATATAATCAATATTTGATCAAGAAGTCGTAAAAATCATGTTTCCTTTATGGTTATAGAAATACAGACATCCCTACTTTCTCAAAGTCTTTTTGACTTATAAGAGAAGGAGTGCTATTGAGCTAACAAACACTCTCTGTACAAGTGTACTCTTTCCTTTTATCTCCTACACCCCATTCTCCAGTACTTTTAGCTAAAACTAAACCTAGTATACCACCCTGATCATTTTAGGGTGTGGGGTATGCTCAAGATATCTCCCATATGAATTGATTGTATATGGTTCTTCGCTTAACATCGTTTCCAAGGAACGCTTTATTTTCAGATTTCAGGGGAAATCTGTAATATGAAAACATCATCAAGAATAAAATTTAATCGTTAATGAAATATTTCTTTAATTGCAAGTATGTTTTTCGGAATTACTTTTTTTAATTTTTTAAGAAGAATCAAAAGCTCGACAACTGAACAAGGTATAAGCACACGCATTAGCGTAGATCAGCCGCAGCTTTTGTAGACACAACATTAAGCGGGTTTATATAATCACATAATACGCTCAACACTGAATAGTAATTCAGTACAAAAGAGAAAAAAAACGATTTGAAAAAGTTCAAAGGAGAATATAAGGATTATGGCATCTAAACGGCTTTTCTTATTCGAAAAGATAAAGTTGTTCGAAGCCAGTGAAGAAAAATCAAATGGAAAAACTGTATTAAAAGTCTCAGGGAATTTGGTTTGGGGAGAAAAACTGTTCAGCTGATATTATTGAAGAATAACGTGTCAAAATTGAGGTACAGGCGGCCTAATGGATAGCAGCATGGAAAATCGAACCAGCTGGTCGAGGTCAAACTCCAGCTATGATAGTTACACAAAAAAATAATAAAGGGATATATGTATATATATATATATATATATATATATATATATATATATATACACACACACACGCACACACACCATCTCTACTCTAAAACAACTTAACTTCATGAGTAAAAAGTTGTATGTATCGAGCACTCTATGAAATAAATTCATTACATTTCAAAAGTATGATTATATTATGTTTTATTGCAAACCTGATTTGTACCACATATACTGTATATATATATATATATATATATATATATATATATATATATATATATATATATATATATATATATATATATATATATATATATATATATATACATATATATATATATTTATATACACATATAGTAGAATATGGATTCGCTGCACAAATTAACTCATGTTTCTACCCTCTCTGATTCGCCTGATGTGGCCCAAAGAGGGCAGAAACATGAGCCAGTTTCTGTAGTGAATCCACAACCTACTATTTATTCCCAGCTCTACTCTAAAACAACTTGACTTTCATAGTATAAAGTTGAATGTATCGAGCACTTTATGAAACAAATCAATCACATATCAGATGTTGCTTTATATTATTATACCATGATATACTGCTAGCCTGATCTGTACCATATATATATATATATATATATATATATATATATATATATATATATATATATATATATATATATATAGTAACGTTAAAGTTGATCAACTGTAGCCATTAAAGATGGCAGATGGTTCTTCCTTTTCCTTCATATATGAAGGTGTTTCTGTGTCTGTCTCTGCGTTTTTAAAAATATTTTTTTAGTGTCTCCGGGAAAAGCTTTTTTCACCCTTTAAGACTCTTTTCTGTATGCTTGTTGGGTTATTTGTTTGTTTCAGTGCCATACCGTTTTATCTACAGACTAGGGACTTATTTTGTTTTGCTTTTCCAGCGCATCTGGCTCTACCGTTATGTTTAAAGACTTGAAAATTTGGCATCCGTACTCTATTAAACCATTTCAAAAACGCTTTTTTGACTTTTTGAAAAAAAGTTTCATCTTTTCTGAGCCTTATTCAGACAAGTTTATGATACCATGTAGATTCTCTGGAATGTTTCCAGAGAGGTTTTACTCTATTTAAGTTTTTTCCAGAAATAAAATTGCCATTGATACCATAATAGAATTTATTCTGATATTCATACTTCGATGGTATTTTCTATAGTTGACATGAAATTTTGATCCTACAGTTGTTCAATTATTGACTGTGATGGCGAGTCAATTTCCCTTTTGAAACACAAACAATCTATCATAGAAAATGGTAATAAAATTTTCCCTTTTAATATGTTTATATTCATCCATGTAAATTAATTTGACACAATAATCAAATATTGTAAATTGCCTTTTACTTCCGGATTCCCTGAGTCGACCCCTTTCTCGGATGTGATCCATTAAAGTTTCTAACGAATCCAGCTCCAATACTCAAATTTTCTGTCAAATATTATTCGTCAGTCCACGGATTATTTTTAGGAAGAAGTGACGCCTGAAGGGCAACAAGAAGAGGGCTACAGCCCCCTGTCGCCTCTACTGCCTGGGCAGAAACGAAAATCTGTCAGGAAATATCTTAAACAAAAATGTGAATTAGTTGTCTTTTGGAGTAAGTATTGTATCTCTTGAAAAGTTCTTGAACATGAACCTCCCCGAAAATCTGTGAATATATTTGTGGAAAATACTGAATTTACAGTGATATCAACGTCGAGATTGTGTGCTTTATGTTTTAATTGGTTGGTTTGATCTCATTTCCCACCCCAGTCGAGATAGACGTTGTATTTAGAAGATTCTCATAGCTATATTTGAGGAAATTTCAGAGCGTTGGTCGTTGTTTAAACATTAAATTGAAAATACGCTGTAAAATCCATTTTAGATCAGCAAATAAAAATGAACAATGGATCCAGAATTGGATATTCTTTATAATGGCATACATCAGGGTCTGCGACGCTGGGTTGTCTATACCCCCGAGAGACATTTTTGTGTGTGTGTGTGTGTGTGTGTGTGTGTGTGTGTGTGTAAGAACTTTATATATGACTCTTTTACCATCTCTATGATCCTATCAGTAAAAAAGAGAAAGAAAAGAGATAATTGTTATCTTACAAAACCTTATGTCTACTCCCCTCTAATTAATCGAGAATTCTGCATGATTTCAAGAATCTGATTGTCTTGCAGATTAACCTGTAATCTTACGCTGTTTGAATACCAACAATGGATGGGCTTCAATAAAAACAATACAATGTCTTCTTTTTATTACCGATCTTTCTTTTTAATGAAAAGAAATTGACAGCTTTCTTGTGAATGAATCGAAATGTCACGTTATTCTAAGCCTGTTGTGCAATCGGCTTTTCTTTCTATCTTTGAAGAATTCCTTATACAATCAAAAATTGTTCTTTCTACGAAATATTCAGTTTCAACATTCAAGTGAGTTGCTTATTTCAAAATCTGGAGATCCGGTTGTAACAGGGGATACTGGGGCTCAGAGGCAAAGACTAGTGTGATGGAATTTGTGCACTTTCACGGTAGACAAGGGTTGGTGTTTCATGGAGATACATCTCAGGAAGACAACTACCTTTCCAGGTAAATGAAATCACGTGCCAAGTATGATTTTAACACTCATACAGATTATCGAAACAAATTTTGAACATGTAGAAATTGAAAATATAGTTTCAGCAATAAAAAGATATGCTAAATCGAATTCTACTATCTTGATCCAACTACAGGGTGTAGATGTATGATAGCAAAAGCAATAAATTTGATCAAAATCAGTTGTTGCCTCCATAATTTGGAGTATCCAGCCTAGAGCCTTGGTTAACCATTGCCATTCAGCAAATGTCATCATGTCTGAATGTAAAATCCTTGGTGATACGATTGAAATGGTTAGTGAAATACGCGTTCTCCTTAATTTCCCTCTAAAAATGCTTGATTTCACCCAGAAAACATTGACAGAGAAGCTGATGCTGAAGAATATGCACACAACAAAGTGTTCTCACTTGTCAAGCTTTGTTTGATACGATGGACTGGTATGCTTCTTAATTATAATCAACTGATGGAATTGTGAGAGACGGGTATTCGTAAGGAAGTGACTGCGGATGTCATAGCGGGAATGATAGAGAGCAATTTACAGAGGCAGAAATCTTCCCTTTTTTTCGATATTTTACTCGGATTGAGGTTATATTCATCAACAGACAACTTGTCAGAAACGTTTCAAAGTGAGAAGATGGCAAATTTTAATGGACAGCTGCTTGCTGATTGAATTGTTCCGGCATTGTTACGGATACGAAGTGATGTTCACTTTGAAAATACATTTGCGAAATATGAACATCTTTTGGTGGAAGTGCTCTCTATGTCAAGAGAGCAAAACAAACCAAATTATTCGATTGATGACTGTGAAGGTGCTTTCGTTTGTCATCCTGCAAGGGTTGAAAATCAAGATAAAAGGATTTACTTCGAAGCTTTAGATAAAATGCTTTGTTCGTCTTAAGCCAGTTTTGACCAACCAAATTCCAAAACCTTTGCAATTTTGGAAAATTTTCTTCTTAATGCGATTCATAGCAATCGATACGGGAATTAGCTGAATCAACTTTAAGAAATCTATGGAAGTGACATCGATATTAATATCTTGGAAACGGATTTGAGGTCTTGAAAACAATATTTCAAGGCCCCAAGACAGTTTGTCATCTATGAGCAGAAGAAAGCTACTAAAGCAAGGCAAGTTATTCACCCAAAACACAATTCTGATATGTGAAATAGTTTTTGTCAAACTTGCTTCGACTGCCTCCCACAAGTGATCATTTTCACAGGCACATATGAGTAGGACACGGTTACGACTGAGTATGTCAAACAAAAGGTTCAATTCTCTGTCTACATTGAGTAGCTATAAGGAATCAATAAATTATCTGGACCTTTCAAAAGTTGGGAATGATTTCGCTGCACTTCATGTGAACAGGTTCTCAACGTTTAATAGATTTGATAAATCTGATCACCAAAGTTGATATTGTAGTTATCTTTTTGTTTTCTTAAGGAGCTATTTATGTTAAGAGAAAGTGCAGTCAGATATCAAAATGTACATAATGCAATTCACCATGGTGAAAATACCTTCGATTTTTTATATCAATGAATGTCAAAACATAACTAAATGATATTCCTTGAGTGCATTTTCTGGCCACCTAAAAAAAAAAACTAAAGATTTCACAGCGGCGCCAACCATGGGGGCATCTTCATCAAGCACTGAGTTTTTGCCCCTCCACTTTTGAAACCTCATCAAGGTCTCAGATATTTTTGTATTAGTAAACCATATAGAGTTGGACACACTTAAGCATAGCGTTCCCCTTCATTTTCCACTGCAGATTCAGGGGTGAATGAGTACCTTCTCATATTTAATTCTCTTTGTTGTCACATTCCTGATAATTAACATTGTGGTAAAAGAAAAGAGTTTTGATCACAATTTCAGCGTCTGTGAAATTCAAAATTACTCTGGGGAGCATGCCTGCATACCCTTCCCTCAGCCGTATTATCTAATACTCCGATCGGGGAAGCTAGCTAGCGCGTCGGGTAAATCCTTGCAAGACCCGTGGTTTGAAGCTTGTTTGTGTGAACTCACTGTCGCTTTCATAGATCACCGTTCAGAAAAAACAATGGGGAGTGATCAAATATGGTGAGCGTGAAGACCATTTAATTTCTGTATCCAGATGAAAGCTGAAATTGAATGACATTTGAGAGAAGTTTTTTTCCCATAATTAGTAAAACAAAATTTTCAAAGATCCTAGATGAACACATCAGAGGAGATTTTTTTTAATTTTTTAAATTAAAAACCATTCAAGTTTCAAAAAGAGAAGTTACTTTTACACCACGCTATATAAATGCAGCAGAATCCTATACATTCAAAGTATTTTAATCAGATGATTTTTTTCCCGCCAAAGCTTATCATTTCAATCCTTTTCTATAATTCTGATCTTCTCCTTTCTCTCATCAAATCTGATTATCCTAGTTCTTAATATGATTATATATTTCGTTCCTTCTTGGGTTCATCGTTTTTTGATTTCCAATTCATCTATAAATGATTTTATATTTCACGTCAATGTACCGTCCCGGTTTTTACATAACACATTCTTCTACGCACTTTCTCCTTTATCTTTCCAGTTTTGCTCCCAACGATCGTATACAAAATTTTCAACTTGTTTTTCTTCGTCTTGTTTGATCTCTTATGTTTGTTTACCAATTTCAATTCATTCAAAAATATTTTCAAATGGATTCTCCTTCTGTCTTGTACGTGATTAACATAATTCAGTTGTTCCGTGACTTTTTTTTTCCTTCTGTTCTTTTCATAGATTATTCACTTTGTTTTAAATCATTTTTTTTTTTAATATCCACTCAATATATAAAGAAACAAAAAGAATCCATCATGAAGTAGATAAAAAGAGAATCATATTTCGGTGCCAAAACAAGGCTATTAAATTTGAAAATGGTGCTTATAAATACAAACTTCAAAAACTGTTACTCCAGTATTTTTGTCAGAAAAACTGCTTAGCTTAACTCATATTACATGAATAAATATGAGTACAATATCGTCTATACGTTTTCCAGAGTAAACTCAGCAAAGCCAGCAAATTAAGAAATATGGCAAAGATATCTAAAAATAACAGCAACCAAATTAAAAAGTAAATAAGTCTATTTGCGAATGTCCTCCTTCCCTTTTCGAGGGTTCAGCGCTCAAGTTGAGGACTGCTGCATTCCAAACATTTGAAGTGGTTAGACATTTTGAGATAAGTAAACCTTATCCCTTATTTGACATTTCTTTCTCTCTCCGATTCGAGAACAAAATCTGGAATAAACCGAGAGCTAATAACTATAACAATGAGTTGGGCTGTGTATCCCTGCTACTACCCATACGCAAGAATATCACTGTCTGTTGTACATTGCTGTGAAAAAAAAAAATTTTTTAGAGAGGGGGGCACAGAAAAGAATTCAGAATTAACAGAAAATTATATCAATAAATTTTCACTTTCTTCAGAAATTAATTCAATAATGGATTACAGTTTCTTCTTGATTGATTTTAATACTCTATTTAGCAAACAGTTACACCTGGAATTGGAAAAGATCGATAAAAAGAATATGATCACACTGCATTATTTCAATTAAGTTCAATAGTCAAGAAATTACTGATAATTCTTCTGTAAACTTTCACCACTTCCTCAAGTGTTTAAAAAACATTATTAAAGCTGTTTTGTCTGGCATACAAAATTAAACTACATATGATCACCTTAATTTTTTACAAATGAAAATATGGTTAGCTGTAAAATCTAATATTATTCAATGTTGTGCTGACTATGGAGAACGATTCCAAATAAAGCAATAAGAAGAGGAGCTGATCCAATATGCAGCAGTTTAAAGCAACATACAAGAAGGTAAGACAGTGTTTACGCCGGTAAGTTGTGATCAAAACAACAACGACAAGGATGCTGGTTCAAATAATTAATGATCAAACAATATTGAATGTCCAAAAGTCAAATCTTAGTTGTTTATGACTGAATGCTGATCGTTGCAAATCATCATCAGCAGCAGCAGCCTTTTAGCGTTTGTCGTTGGACATAGATCTTCCCAAAGATTCGCTAGACCTCTCTATCGTAGGTGTCAAAGAGCCAGTGCTTACATTTTACTTGCAAAAGTTTCGCATACGATCTCTGAGGATTAACGTAATAAGTTTTGATGTTCATAGGTTATCTGACATTTTTGCAAAATGACCAGCCCGTTGCCATTTGAGTTTTTCAATGAACCACATGACATCCCTGACGCCTGGTTCTCCTCTTATATACTTTACTGTCTTAGGATCTCTCCATGTGATTTTAATCATGTTTCTCTCCTTTGCGAGTCTCTTTCTTTGGTTCCATGTTTGATCTCCATAAATTACTCTCGGTAGAATGAATTGTTTGTTCCCCGTCTTTTTAGGACCAATGTGATTTTCATGTATCCGAAGGTTGAGCTTTTCCATCCGACATTCAACCAACCTTAAGTAATTTTTCACTTTATTTCTTATTCTTCTTTTTTACGATTTCATAGAGATTTGTTGTCTAAAGCCGATGTAGTGGTCTACTTTCTTCAGTTCAGCATTTTCAATTCTGATCATTGTAGTTTGAATATATTCGTAGTACATGACATTTGTTTTGCAGAAGTTCGTGTGGAAATCTACTAAACCTTATTTCGAGCAAGTTAATTCATTACAACAAGCAAATTAGAATATACAGTAGGCAATCAAAAGCTACGGCATGCCATAAAAAGACGACTACCATCAAATCAAAATCCACTGCGAGAAATTTATAAAGTACATCGAGCAAACCTAAAAAAATTCCGAGTAATTTTTGAAGAAAAAAAAAAAGGTAAGCAAATCAAAAAGTATGACGAGTAAATTTTAAAAATACAGCGGGACTTTTTTTTCAAAGTGAGTAAATTAAAAACAACGACTAGAATCGATGAAAATGAATAATCAGATAATTAAATTTACTGCGTCAATCGCTGCGAATGCTATTTTTTCAGTTAAATTAGTTGAAACTTTTCCTAATAAGATTCATGGAACTTTTCGTTAGACGGCACCATGAGCACACCGATTCTATTTTCTTACTCCTGTTTTCAATTCGCTCGTTGGATTTTTTTTTCATTTGTTCATCTTACGTAATTTTTAATTTGCTCGCCGTATACTGTTAACTTATTTGGTGTGGGTTTTTTTTTTTGTATTCGTTCGCCCTTGATTTCAATTTTCTCGTTGAAGTTTTTGATTAGTTTGTAATAGTATTCAAGGCGTCGTGGTTTTTGATTTGCTTATTATATTTTTATTTGCTATCTGTAATCTTTCAGCTTGCTTGGGAAAAGATATAAACTATAACTAAATTTTTTTCCGACATCTTTATGAGAAAGGATACCAGCAGCAGACAATGAAATGAATTTCAAGGAAATATAGTAGATATTTGGATTATTTACCAAGAACTCGTATTTTCTAAACTCTTTAGCTGTTATTCAAAGACTTGCAGAACGTTCCTCATAAAAAATAGTTGTGGATCCGTGGGCAGTAGAATAATTCCTCAATTCGGAATATTTGGTAAAATGTATTGAGATATGTTTTACAATTCAGATGGAAAAAGCTGGATAAAAACTGAAGGAATTTAGTTATAAATCACTAATGGCCTCGTAGGTAGTAAGGAGAATCGTGACTGTGAAGTCTATTAAGCAAACGTTATTCATATCCCAGAACACGAATAAAGCATCGTTTTAACTTGCAAATAATTTCTGGAAAATTACCAAAAAGCATGGAGTAAACAGTAACGAAAAGATTAATATTGGTTGCTTTTCAAAAGTAGCCATTTTTAGGAGCAAAGCACATTCTAGAAAAATATTATAAGATCGAATGAATTATCTTGAATCATAAAACTTTTAATTGGATAAATATCACGATTTGAAGATTTGTCTGTCAAGCAAAGAAAAACTTAATAGTTTTGTGCTCACCGAGAAATACAAAATGCATTTGCCTTGAAAGGAAAAGAAAAACAAATTCTGGCATTAATCAATTTGGCTTGGAGCAAACGAGATTGACGCACGTTTGTGCCAGTTTGGAGTCACGAGAAAGAACGAGATATTCAAGAATAACAGACGTAATTGCTATTTGAATCGCTAAGCTAATGTATCTCTACCAACGTCTATCGTTCCATCTGTCCACACGATATCTCCGAAAGTACTGAGTGGATTTCAATTAAATTTTGTAGAAAGATGGGCGAAAAGGTGGTCAAATTCTGGAGCAGATCCAGGAACATTTGATTGAAAGATGTTGTTTTTTTAAATACATTTATGAAGGCCAACTCATTGACTTGGCTGAAACACTTTACCGGAAATCGAAACTTTACGGTAAAAAAACAACGTCAAAATCGTAGAAAATTTAATCTTATCGTCGGAATCTTCATGGCATAAAGAATAAGAAACTATTTGCGTTCACCTTATGGAACCGAAGAAACTTTGAAACAAATAGTGCAAAAAGCTGTAGCAGTATATACAAACAAAATACATATAATGACTTGCATACGAAAAATTTGCCTAATTCTCTCTTGCAAAACATAGATTTTGAAATTCTGCAAAAAACTGAAAAATAATTGAATCTTCTTATAATTTTTGGTATTTATATAATAAAAGACTTCTTTTTTTCAAATTCACCATAGGTGTTAAATAATGAGTTTTACACATATATAAAGATAAGTCTACGGCGGAAAAAATTCTGTTCACCTTTTGAAAAAGCACCTCTGGGGAATTCGCACCAAACTATTATTTAGACATTAAAAAACAAAAATTGAAAAATGAAGTAGAATGTTGCTGTTTTAGGCAACTTTTTATCTTTATTTGCAACCTAATACTTTATGGTTATTTCCTGTAAAAGAAAAAGAATATTAGTAATAAAGATCTTTTCTTATTCTTTTACTTACAATTGAAAATCTAATTGTATGTCACTTTTAACCAAGCAAACATGAGTTACTGAAAAAATTATTCTAAAAAATACTGCTTCGGGTAATTCCAACATTTTATTATTTTTTGTCGTTCCCTGTTATTTTTCATCGGACAGTATTTTTATGGATGGTCTTAACGAATAAAATCTTGCCAATCAAGCGATTTCCGATCATTCATTGGAATTCGTTTGCCTTTAACGCTTAATATCCTATACATGTCGCATGATATTGTGGGGATGACATCGATTTCCGATGACGTATTATACCAACATCTACAACTCAAATAAGCTATATTTCATTATTTTTTGTTGTTTTTTTTTTTTGCAGCATGTGACGATATTTTATAGCATTTCAGTTGTCTAATGATGGAAATAACTTTTTGCAAATTAAATTATAACCATTTCAAGTGTAAATTATTTTTAGTAGATTTTCAATTACAGTAGTTATTTTCTTTAGTTTTTTGACCTGTCAACAAAATGGCGTCAAAAGTATTGATTTATTGATGAAAAAGTGAACATTTATTTTACAAGTCAAATTCTACATTCTAATTAATGGAATAGTTACTCTTTCTTTTTTATAATGAATTGGATTTTTCTTTTTCCTCAGAGATCAGGAAATAAATTTATAAACACAATTTTTCATATTTTGATTACATTTTAAAATAGGTTGTCGAAGATTTTTAATGTTCTTTGAGTCTGCCTACATTTATGTATAGGCACATGTCTGTCCACTCGATATTTCCAAAAGTTCTCAGTGAATTTCTATCCCATTGTGTGGAACTGTCGGCTATAAGCCAAAGATGTGTTATCATATTCAGGCGAATCCATGTACAGTTGCCTCCCTCTGACAACAGGATTGACTCAGGTATGAGCTTTCTGAGTGTTTCCTACTTTACTCTGCATTTAAAGAACTTTAGACGACTCAATTTCATATATATATATATATATATATATATATATGTGTGTGTGTGTGTGTGTGTGTGTGTGTGTTTGTGCGTACAAAGAAAAAGAGAGAGAAATAAGTATTTGTCCATGTACGTACGTTGTGCGACTGTGTTATCAACCTGTGAGTAAAAATAAAATTACTCCTAATTACATTTACGTCAAGCCTACCATGACAAAAAAGAATTAGATATTGCCTGTTTTTTCCATTTAATTGATACATTTCGTAGTAATAGTAAGCATTAGATTCAGACATGAACGTTCCCTCCTATCAGATTGACCATATTTTTCTTTTCAATCTTCAAAACAATGATCAGCATTCAATGAAGTCAGAATGGTTTCAACCGTATTTCATTTCATTACTTGATACTAGATATCAATTTTTCCTGTTGGATTAATCTCATTTTCTTTTTCAAGTTCATTGAATTAATTTCGTTACAGGAATGAAAGCAAAAAATAAATTCTTGTCTAGAAATTCTCTTTAGAATTATGTTAAAAAAACAAACAACTACACACTTTAACTATGGACTCTGGCATTTATTTGCATTCTTTTATGTAGTATCAGTTGATAACATGGCTATGTAGCTAGAATGTCTAAGGGCCTCTCGACATCATGACAATGTGGATTCTGAAATATCAAATGCGAAATTGTGGCTGGCAGGGAATAAGATGGTATGACAAACTAGACAAGTTCAGAAAGTACAGCCTCTGTGACGCCTGTGGTAGAGAGGTCTGGCTAATCTTGGGAAAGGTCTAGATCCAGTGAAAGATGTAACTGCTGCTGATGATGATGAGGATTGTTGGTTGTTCTGGCGATAAATACTCCAGGTGTCATCTGGGCTGCTAGGGTTTGATATTTTGTCCTTAATGAAAATTCAGTGTTGTGTCGATGGTCAAGCGGTTAACAGATCAGTAAATTGAATTGGTGAGACTGATATAATCTGTTTTCACTCCGGATTATTGTCATTTAGAAAATAGCAAATGATGCAAGGGACAGGACTATGGATACTTGTCAATTTTCACTTATCGCAACCCTAGAAGAACTTCGAAGTTTTGCCTGGGACAAAGGAGCTCAGAGAAACTTGTGATATGTGAATGGGCACTATTTATCCATCTATCTATTCATGACAATTCGGTGAGCTAGGATCGTTTATTTGCCTTAGCACATCCACAAGTGATGGGCGGTAATAAAGAGCAGCAACGAATAGTGAGTAACCTCGTCTCTTCGTAACATGGAAGTCACGGGAGTTATTTGCTGGTACATAAATACTCTCCTGAGAAGAATCATTGACCTGTCTTCTATAGCAGCTAGTTCACCATATTTTGATGTATAATTAGGGTTTGACATGATACCTCATGATCTTTTATTGGACAGAAGCAGTTACCTACGGGTGTCAATCTCCTAAGATGAGAAGAACTGCTGACTTGACTACGATCATTATGGGATGGTAAGATCCTGATCAGCATGACTAGGGATAGGACATGAAGAATAGGATTCATACTGTCATGTTACCTGCGATACAATACATGTAATTCGTCCAGGTTAGTCGATTCCGATTTCCAAGTTAAGACCGATCACGCCATGTCCATAATTTACCAAGATGTCGCTTTGTTAAAGCCATCCAGACCAAGGGCAGGGGTACAACTGCATACCCATTTAGGCAGAGCAGTGTTATATTTCAAGCATATCAGTGCAATTCGAACAAAACCGTGTAAAAAATCTTCTGGTAAATTAAGCCCTCAGTACTGCATAACCAAAGACTTCCTGCACGGCCATGCACGCTGTTTATATCTTACTTTATGTGTACTTTTTCACTCTGATCAATATGCAAAATGTCGAATAGTTGACTGTGATACGCCGTAGGGGGGAGATCTGCCATTTTTTATGACATCGGTAGTTTTCTATTGAGCCGGTGAATTTTTCTGGCTGAGACATTTCTATTTGAAGACATTTCCGTTCTGATCATTGGAAAAAAAGTTCTAATCAGCAGACAGTATATTATCGTTTGCATAATGCGCAACAGTCACTTTTAAATGTGAGGAAAAGGCCATCCTGTTCGTGTAAATGCGTGTTGATTTTGTGAGTGGGTGACACAAAAGTAATTTCTTTGATGAAGATTCTGATTGCTTCAGATAATGGAGGTTCAAGCAGGTAGAAAATATTTCAGCTCAATTCATTTTCTTTTTTTTTTTTTTTTCATCTTCAAAGGTCCTGGTTTCCTGATTTCATTTTAATGGAAAACGAATTTTGAACGTTCTTCCGAGCATGAAATAAATCTAAACAGACAGACGGAGTTATCAACACGAAAGACTGGAATGCACGATAGCTTCTGGTGAACAGTTAGATAGGATATGTCTAAGGTAAAGTTATGGATAAATAGGTAGGCAGAGAAATTGAACTCTTTAAAAGGTATATAGATTAAAGATAAAAGGCACGAATTGATATAGATAAAAAAATAAGAGAAACAAATAGATAGAAAGATAGATAGATAGATAAGTAGATAGATATCAAAATTTTAGGTGATGTAAACAGTCAAATATATGTATATCTTAGTCTCTAACGACATTTTGTTCAAAATCTTCAGAGAAATTTTCTAGAATTACTCATTCAGAACGCAACAATTTTTTTTTTTTTCTTTCATGACTTTTAGTCGCGCTCAAACTTCTAGTGTATATCAAGAAGAATCACCTAGAAATAGAGATTGGGAAACAAAAATGTTTTGTTTCTCAAACAATTAAATATAAGTATATCCTAGTTTGTAATGATATTTCGCTCGAAATTAACAACTTTTTTTACATTTGTTAATTCAGAAGGCAACTTTTTTTTTCTGCTCGACTTTAAGTCACGCTCGAATTTCTAGTGTACATTGAAAAGAATCACTTACGTATGGAAATTGGGAAAGCAAGAACATCTTTCCCTCAAAAACTAGACCAAGCTCTACGTTCATTTCTTGTTAGGATGTCTTGATATGTAGAGTAAGACAAGCCAATTCTTTGAGAAAAAAAAAAAGCTATAAAGATTAAAACGTAAGGCATGCAAATACAAAAGACGAGTGAATAGAATGAATGAACACGCGTAATCAGATATAGACAATTCTGAGCAGTTGTCAAAACGCGACGCCTCACCTCAATTAAGTCTGTTCTATACTTTCCTTGTTCGATAATCCTCCTGAATCCTCTCTTTCCCACGCCTGGATTTGCACCGACTGTTGTTGGAAATTTACTTGAAGATATCCCGAAATGTGATAAATCTGATGCTTAAGTTGAAAAAAAGGGGACTCGTTGTAACAGAGTTCACTTGAAGAAGCAACATTTGCATCGATTGTATCAGTAACTGCATACATTTGATTACGCTTGTTGATCAACCCATTTTGCTTCTCTGTTTGTTTGTAGAACTTTCAATTCAATTCATCAAAATCCAGTGTTTGTTTGTTCTTCTTCTTTCGATCTTTTTTCTATTCAACCATTTACTTTGTTTTCTTGTTGTTTTATCCACTCCTTGTGTCTTTTTCCAAAGTCAATCTTCTCTTGTTCGGCTTCATCTCATTTACTCTAAACCGCCCGCCGACATTTTGTTCAAGAACTTGACAACCCTTTTCTCTACACAACCGACACCCACATTCGAAGCAACCAGGCCACACCGTGCGTGATAATCGTGCAGATAACGGTACGGTGAAAGGACAAGGCGAGACGAGTTCAAACTCTGGCTTGAGCAGTTTGTTTTTCATCGTCCATCATTGGACACAGACCATCCCCCGAACTCGCCAGACCTCTATATCATGGGCGTCGTGGAGCCATTACTCTCTAAACTTGTATAGTTCGTATTACCATCTTGTATTCTGTTGGTCTCAATATAGCATATGATCTCTGGGGATCATGTTGTGATTAGTGATGCCAGCAATTTTCTGACATTCTTGCAACATGACCAGCCCATTGCCATTTGAGTTTACCTACGGTTTCCATATCTCAAACCTCTTTCTTTTCTTTAATATATTGTGTGTCCTTATAATCTCTCCGTGTGAGTTTAAGCCTGATGCACGTTGCATGGTTCTCGGTCATCTTTTGGTTAGGTTCCATTTTTCAGCTCAATAGGTCACTCAGATTTCATTGTTCTTGAAAGTCGCCCAAACAGGCTGAGTTAGTGGTGACGTGATATGATTGAGCCGTGGCCAGCGTAAGAACAAAACTCACTTACTTTCAGGCCTCTCCGCTCTGGGGAAAAATGCAAGCAGTATCCAAGCATGCCAAGCGCATAACCATAACACTTCCCTTTTCTGTTTCTCTCGATGAGCCCCGTCTTCGCCCAATGCTTAGTTACGTATTACCGCTGAATGCACATGACATTAAAGTCTCTGTTCAACAAGCGCTTCTCCATTGACCCGAGGACAAATGGTCGGGGTGAATATAGGGAGAACAAATTCAGAGTTAGAACGACTGGGCTTTGAAATCTACCAATGGAATGTTGTGCACACGTATATGAATGAGTTACCTACATACAGAAATGTGACACACACACACACACACACACACATATATAAACGTGTATGTGTAAAGAAAATGGGGTTGCTTTTTCTCTCATTCTATATTTATGTGCGTGTATGCATATATGTATACAACATACGTATATCAAAGGATGTATAAATGATTTATGAATGCGTTGCATATTAGTAAATATATATTATTCCTGAATGCATTATATATTTGTAAATGAATACTATTCCCAAATGCATCATATATCATTAAATAACACGTATGTGTGTGATGTAAATAAGGTATGGATTAATGGCTAATCCGAAAGATGAGTGAGTAAATTGACAATATCAGAAAACAATTTAAGACAAATTACACTCTTTCTACCTTTCGCTCCTTACGAGCTACTTCAGCATCGGGTTGGTAGATCATCTTTGTAGCCAGCTTGGTGATAAGTGTGTCCCGACCTCGGGATAAACTCAGTAGTGGTACGTATGTCACAACTTAAGGGTTATGACCTTAGGGAATTTCCTACTAAATTTCAGTTCATTGGTGCAGCTAAGATAATCAGGTGTTTAATATGAGGTTAATTCAAGATTTGATTTATGGGGAAATTATCTCAAAATAAGGAGGACACAAACCTTCACACAAAAGCTAACCTCAATCAAACCGTCCATAGACTTCACATATGGAGCATCGAATTACAACATCCTACCCAGCCAAGATATATCACTGCAAGAAACCGATACTATTCTCGGTTTTAGTATGTATGATAAATCTTCAAATAAGAATGACATAACTTATACTCACACCACAATACCAAAATCAAATCAAAATCAAATCAAGAAACATCATTAGATCTTACATAAGAGCCCAAAAGATTTGCTGCGTTAGTATTTGAAAGATGAAAACTACATTGAACGTACTTTAAGGGACCACAACTACCCTGGTCCCAATTCATATGCAAAAGCAAGAAAAAAGCATACAATTTACACTAAATCTACGAAATAGCGCAACAGCACCATCAAAAAAGATATATTCCGCTACTCTCTAATGCACAATCCCTCAAAAACACCAACAAAATGAAATACCCAGATATGCACATCACTACAAGGACATCCAGGACAATCGAAGACCTTATTTGAAAACAAAAAAAAAACTACTCGGAGGCATACATTTATGCAATTCCATGCCAGGATTGCTCAAAAGTTTACATAGGCGAAACTTCCAGACTAATAAACGAACAAATATATGAACACGGGAAAGTTATCAAAATGCATGAAAATTCCAATGCATGTATCACACATTAAAACGGATTAAGACACAATTTCGTCTCACGCTACACTTTCATGATACATGAACATACAAAACAGAAGATAAAGATGTAAGTACTTGGGAGGATCATCGTGGGTTGATTATGTGCGAGCTTTTCAAGCAGATGATCTTCAATAATGAGTTAAATCATCACTTGTTGCCCAAGATTTGTGCTTTTGGTTCAGACTAAGCCCATCTTTGCAGATACTTGACCTCCTCGTCGCAGTCAGCAAACTATTCTTGTAGATCATTATTACTATATAGTGAGTCTGATCACCACATGGTGAGCCAGATTTGTGACCTTGTGCCTGATTAAGCTAAATTTAAAGTATACACACACACACACACACACACACATATATATATATATATATATATTAGTAAAATGACAATGTCAGAGGACATTTTATAACGAAGTAAATCGTCACGCCGTTTACTTTCTGCCGGACACAATTCTGCAAATGATCTTTGTAAGTCCACAAAGTCCTCATGATGTCCTGCTTTTGTCGAACTATCTCGCAACATGACCAGTCCATTACCATTCAAGTTTATTAATGAATTTTATGATAACTCTGACTCCTGCTTTTTTTTCTGATATGTGTTGTCTCTCTGTGTGATATTAAGTATGATCTACTCTCGTGCACGTTGGATGATTCTTAGTTCGGAAACCATTTTTTTTAATTTGCTCCCATGCTCAATATGTGACTATTAGGAGTTTGCATTGGTTGGATACTTTCTTTTTTTTTTTGAAAACTTACGGAATTTTCTGGTTTCAGTAGTCTGGGCTTGCTTTACAGAAAGCTTGCCAACTTTGGGCGATCAATGGTACTTTTTTTCTTTTGAGGATTCCAGGAATATTCGTTGACCCAAGCAGAAGGTTCATACTAGCTCTGTTAAAAAAAATAAACGAAAAAAACATTGAACACTCTATTTAATATATATATATATATGTGTGTGAGAGTGTATGTGTGTGTGAGTGTATGTGTGTGTGTGCCGATATGGAAGTCTTTTGTGCTTACGAGTATCTCCCCCTATCTCTCTCTCTCTCTCTCTTCATTCCTCTCTCTCTCTCTCTTCTTCTCTCTCTATATATACATGTGTGAATGTGTGTGTGAGTGTGTGTTGCCAGCACAATAACGAATGTATGAACAATAGGTCTTTTGTGCTAAAAGGTTCTCCAGCATCGCTGTTGGTACCTGTTCAGAATTTGTTCCGATCGAAATATGAACACAATCTCACTTGGAATAATCACTTGTATATGCCTCAACCGATAAATGTACGGAAGCACAATGTTGCTTAAAAGTAAATATGGATTTACTTATTCATTTTTGCATTTCATTTACTACAAGAATGGAAGAATATTGTGCATGAATAATGGTTGTATTTATGGCTGTCCACTGCTCATTTATTCTTCCCAAGTGACGATGTACATATTTTTACTATTCATAAAAATGGTTGCCTGTCACCTTGTGTTGGATTCGTGCGAAGTACAATCAACCAAATTGCGTATTATTAGAAATACTGCTCACAGTTATATATATATATATATATATATATATATATATATATATATATATATATATATAATGAGAGAGAGAGAGAGAGGGAGAGAAAGGGAGAGAGAGGTTGATAGATAGATATTTACAATTTAATTGTTACTGATCAGTCTCATTGTTTTATGGGGTATTTTTAGTATTGTTTTAGGAGAACGGTTATTTTTAAAAAATCATTCTCTGGTCTGGGTTGCTGGTGTTGGGAGGTGGGTTGTCCGCTCGTGGTCAATTGGTTCTGGTTGGGAGAGATGGTAGAAAGTGATGTTAGTTGACTGGGATGTCAGTTTTGGTTGAAGTGGGTTAGTTGCAACAGGTTTTTAATGAAGTTGTGTCATCTTGGGGGGGAGATGTGGCAAGTGGGAGGTTTTGTTGGGATGGGAAAGAGTGTATAGTACTTTAGGCTGAATGTCTAATTGAAATATATTGAATTGATTTGGGGGATATATATATATATATATATATATATATATATATATATATATATATATATATATATATATTGAATTGATTTGGGTGATATATATATGTATATACGTATATATATAGATATATAGATATATAGATATATAGATATGAAGGATAGGGGTGCAATTGAGAATATGATTAAAATCAAAATTACAATAAAATCAATTAGAATCAATACCGTTAAATGAAATTGTTATATAAGTAATTGAATACATGAAATTGAACGGACAGGTTACGGTGATGTAAATAGAGTTTTAATGTAAAAGTGATTGAAGTATCTTGAGGGAAGATTGGGATGGGACGGGGCGGTGGTATTAATTAATTGATGAATAATCAAAATATAGTAAAATGGGTTTGGAAAGTGATAGTTTTTATGGACGATAGGAATTGAAATTATATGAGAGATAAAATTGATTAAATTTAGAATTAATCGAAATTAGTAAGATTAAATGAAATTGTTATATCAGCAAATATATAAATGAAATCGAATGATGACTATTGAAATTATGATGCTGAATATGTTAACGTTGACTGTTCTGGTGGACAGTTTCTGATATATACTAATATGGATGAATTCAATTTCATATACATGTCTATGTATTAGGAAATGGACATGCCGTTGAGCCAGAGATATAAGCCTTAAAACGGCTACCCTATCGGTGACAGATTCAATTCTTGTTTAATTATGAGAGTGTTATATTAACCGTAAAATGAGGGGAGATCCTTTTTAATTAGTTCCTATATGATATAACATAATGCAATTTATAATTCATACACGTGTATGTAAGACTGTATGTATTCATATCTTGATCGTGAGAATAAGGTCCAGTTCAAACTTTGAAATTTTAAGCCATACTGTATTTGTTTTTTTCAAGATCAATAATCATTCGATTACGCCATATCCCATTGTAAACCACAGACACTCAAAGAAAGTATATTGAATATCTTAAAATGTCATTACTCTTTGAATTCTTATTCATGGAACTGAATCCATTTTACCGATAACTCATCGAATAATTATATGATAGTCTTCTTTCTAGCGAGATTGGGTTTTAAGGTTCAACTGATTAGATTAAGAATATTATACAAAAAGAGAATGCGTCAAATCATCTAATTTTCAAAGCTATATATTAAAAGAGTCTTTACATGGAGTCCATAGAAAATAGCTAAATTGCAATAAAAAGAAATGCTTTTCTTTGGCTTAGGTAAGTGTGAATACTTTGTACATCGAAAATTATGGCAAGAACTTATACTAAACATTATAATTATGCGCAAATGTTTTCATTGCCAACGGCACGCTTGTGTTATCTTGAAACTATAATTATCTACCTACAAAATACCAACCAACTTATCTACGTTATGCGTACTAACACAAATGCAACCTTGTGAAAAGCTGGGCAGACGGGGACTCGGTGAACTGAATATTCCAATTATATCAAATATCAAATGATTGAGGCAACGAAAATAAAGAAAGCGTCAGTCACTATTCAAGATTGGATGAATAATTACAGAGGAGAAACAACTGATCTATTCGGTAAAGCATCAAATATATGTTCACTCACTGCTATTCCATTGGTCTGACTTTGATTATTTCTTTGCGGTGTGAACAATGGAAATGTATCGATGTATTTAGAGTTATATCAATGTGGAGAGAAAATTGAAAACTGCAATCGAACTATGAGATGAAACTCACATGAACAGCAACATGAACAGACTGTGATACATACATATATAGTTCTGACCAAACTGTGATACGCAGATGATTACGAAGGGGTTAAGCTGGATGGATTTGATATTAAAGTGATTCGAACTGACCTAAATGCATTGATAATTATCGACGGCATGTTACCTGGAGAGAAATAAGAATAGATTTAAATATATTTATTGCTCTGCATAGATTATCACACGAAGAGAGATGCGAACGGACAGGGGCAGCACAGTAGAAAGATATAAAGACGGATAGTTTTGAACCGAGAATAAACAAACTAGATTGAGTTTTTGGTAGACGTTATGACAGCTCACTGATCAACTATAGAATGAAAAAAACACTCGTGTTGACAACAAAGATTGTCCAATATCAATGCTTTTATTAACTGTGTGGATCGCGCGGAGAAAAGTAAAGAAACAAACGAAGAAAGTCGATTGCAAAGAAATTAGTATTCGTAGAATTACTGTGAACAAAATGCTGATCTGTTTGTTGAAACTTTGTAGTTCGAGTTGATAATGTAGATTTGAAACAAATCTGAAAGTGTTATCAGCTTCACATGTAGTGGGTAAAGAGGGTCTCGAAGTGAAAAAATCGTTTCTCGATGTTTTTAGCGAATGCAAGCACTTTGACGACGCTTAGATTTGTTCGGTGTCTAAGTGAAAAAAGAGGAAATTGGAATGGTGCTCAACACCTGCTGCGGTTTAGGGCTCAGGTCACATGATCAATCTTGAGTGCTCTCATTGGATGGATCTTTGCAAATTCCATCCAATGATGAAGTAATGTCTCCGTAAGCCTGGAGCTCTTTTTATGGCAAAGTAAATGAACAATTTTTGAAGATACAATGAATTCCAATATGAGAAAGAGGGAAACGGACAGGTGAATAAAAATAAGAGATTGATTGGTGGATAGATTTGAAGTTTTGATAACCATAGATATGAATAGAATGAAATAAGTATTGATATATCGAGATAAGATAGATCTCTAAAAAAAATTTTGGTAGCCCGATGCTGATTTTAACAGTTTGGCTGAAGTGTCTTCTTCCAGTCTTAAGTGAGATCATTGTCGCCATAAATTATCCGTGAATTGTAAGAAGCCCTTATTTTCGGAAGGAAACGTTGTTATACTCATTTGATAGCAAAGAGAATAATCAAAGTGTTCAGCCACTGAGGAAAAAACACCAAGACGAGGAAAAGCAATGAATGTACTCAGAAGAGTTCGGCATAGATTTCTTGTCGGTTGGTCAATGTTTGTCATGGTAAGCCAGATCATATAAAACATGAAGTAGCCAAATGTATGGTGCTTTGTCAGCCAAATGAGTTGTTTCATTAACGTAAAAAATGGTGTCGAACCTTTGTCGCGAAATAACGATTTCTTTAACCTGAAGCCAAAGGTCGACGACTACGTGACTTATGTAAGAGTATATGTTGAAATTAGCTGGTATAAAAGGCCATAAATAAATACTGGCATTACTTGAACTTTGCCTTATTTATCTAAGAACATAAACGGAACGGTAAGGAGTCACGATTTCTTCTAATTGAAGAAACGATTCTCACACGATAAGAAATATCAAGCGGAAACCATTTGCCCTCTGGAAAAAATACTCTATCACAAGAATTTTATAGAAAATAATGAGCTGAAATAAATGAATTGAATCATTGTCAATCGAACTTTGCTCTCTTGTCGAGCTTTCTATTGTAGTATTCTCACCGGTGCTTGTGATCGGTTTTCGAGCCTAGAAAGATCTTCTATAGTAGATTTTCAAGGCAGGCAAGCCGTCCCCGCTGGTAAGATTAGCACAATACGCTCTTTCTATTACCCCATTTGTCTTGATTGGCCTTGTGTCAGTCCAAGTTTTCTAATCATCTGTATTGTTAGGCAAACTTTGATAGATAATTTCAATCAGCTTAATCAATCGATTTACGACATTTGTTATATAATCATATTTTGTCCCATGGTTAATATACTTGATTTGATTAATTTTCTTCTTTCATGAATTATATTGATATAGTATTCCTTCATTTTCAATGAAGTCTATAGCTTAAGTCTTTGACAGTAACTTTTACCATTATGTTATATTTGAAATGAAAAAAATGTGCACGTGCAAA
Organism: Thysanoteuthis rhombus; assembly: GCA_963457665.1. Classification (NCBI taxonomy): domain Eukaryota; kingdom Metazoa; phylum Mollusca; class Cephalopoda; order Oegopsida; family Thysanoteuthidae; genus Thysanoteuthis; species Thysanoteuthis major. The sequence goes on from OY735212.1 coordinate 26,743,439, forward strand.
AAACGTAGTACAGATATCCCCAACTAGATAGATTGCTCAAACCACATTTTCTTTTTTATGAAAAACAGCAAGAATATGAAATAGCACTTCACATTTGATTCCTACAGTGGTGTTATAGAGGCAGTATGTACCCTCCTCCTCTCTCCTCTAAAACCCAGTCTCTTGAACTTTCGATGACGACCCTGCCTGTTGATGTCTCAGTGTCAGTATACATTGGGTTGTACAGAAGGATTGTTTTATTTTTGTCCTTAGATGGCAATAGTAGTGCTTAGTTTTAACTAACTTCGATAAAAAGTCACTTTTGGTTGTACTACGACAACTTCCATATCAGTGGGCATATTTTTTAGATATTTGTCAACATTGGCGTATTTTTGTTTATTACTTTTAAAGTTTACTTGATAACCATCACCCAATAGGAAAGCCCCTCGGTGCAGAGCTTGTGGACATTATCGACCAAACAGCAATGTCTACATTCTTGCTAGTTTCGATAAGAAACTAAACACTATGCTCAATCTTTATTCACATGCATTTTCTTTCCAACAAAAATGTAAGTAATCTAGAAATAAAAATGTAAAAAAAGATATTAGAGAGATGAAAGGGATAGAGCAGACACTCTTTTATTGTTTCCTTTTCATCTGCAATAATCGATTAAGAATAATTCTCTCAGGTTGTTTTAAACAGAATTTCTCCCATCAGGGCTGAAAAACTGAAGAATCACTGGGTGCATCTTGGGGGATTCTCATGGACCAAATATCACAGCTCTGTCTATGGTGTATTTCTTTGGAGCCATTAATTTTCGAAGATTATTTTCTTTATTTCTATTAATAAGAATTATCTTTTTGTTCATCTCCGTGTATTCAATATTGGCTAAGCTTATTTGAAAACAAAGTAAAATATCAAGAAGGAAGAACCGGGCTAGGATTTCAAATAGTCAACGCTAAAATTTTATTAAAATCAAAGAAAGAATAAAATCATTATCATTATCATCATCATTCCTTAAGCGTTTGTTGTCGGATAGGGACCTTCCCCAAGATTCGTCATTGTGGGTGTCACGGAGTTAGAACTTTCTATTTTGTTATGCCATTTTATTTTCGGTCAGCCCCGTTTTGCATGTGATCTCTGTAATTCTGTGTGAATTGTGATGTCCAGCGGTTGTTTGCCATTCTTGCAACATGACCAGCCAGTTGATATTTGTTTTCTTATGGATTCTTCACCTTGGACTCGTTTTTCCTCTAATATATCATGCTCTCTTGTGATATCTCGATGTTTTATTGAGCATGATTCCATCTTGTGCATGTTGCATGGTCGTCGGTTTAAGGGTCAATTTTTTTATTAGGTCCCCAACACTGTGACAATTAAGGTGATGTATTCGTTATATACCCTTCTTTTTAGCATTAATGAGATGTTTTTGACAGTTGAGCTTGCTCTGTTCAAAGCTTGCCAACGTAAGTGAGGTGATTCTTCGCTTGATTTCTCCTTCTTTTGAGGATCTCAAGGGAATTTATTTTCCTGAGTAGATGTAGTGGTAGATACTAGCTAATCCAAACTCTCACAGCTTACCTCAAGGTGATCTTCCAAAACATTACAAAAGAAAATGAAGGGATCTCAATAGATCCCGATTACCTAAGTAACTTTAGATTTGCAGATAGCATCGTCCTTTTCACTGAGTACCTTCATGACCACAAGATGATGCTGGACAGACTGATCGTAGGAAGTAAGAAAGTTTGTCTCCACATGACCTTACGTAAAACAATTGCTACTTACAACGAATATGTTGAAGACAAAGACACAACAATCAAAATCGAAGATACACAAAAAAAACATCAATGACGTTGCATGGTCTCCATAACAGCAATAGATATCACAAGATAAGAAAATAAAGTGATGCATTTGGTCAGCAAAACGCATCATTAGCAATTAATTGTTTTAATTATTTTAACAATAATCTTAGTAGCACGGTAATAATCATATATACATTCGTTTTTCTTTTCGGCAAACGTAATACTTTATTCAATTTTTTTATTGATGATATTTCAGTCTGGCTGTCAAAGCCCCTTTCAAACTGATTCATGGACGTTACTTCTTAGGAATTGATTTCTTCTTATTTGGTAATAAACATAAGAAAATGATTAATAATTATTTTTTCCAATTCGTCAAGTCATATAAATCATACATAATCAGAAATGCAATTTCACTTGTAATGATACACGCACACACACACACGTACATACATACATACATACATACATACATACATATATATATATATATATATATATATATATATATATATATATATATTGTTTCTTTTCTCAGAGGACTGGAAGTATTTCTGTGGTGAAACGAGATACCAATTTGAGGTGACTTCTTCCTTTCACTTATTATTGTTGGAGATTTTTTTAACGTGAGCATTAAAAATGAGATCTTGTGAAAAATCTTGGTACGGTCGATTTTACTGGGTGCCCTGGGAGGAACATCACCAAAATTACATCACATGAAAAATGCAAGGGTGGAATCTTTTGAAATGTACAGAAAATGATGACACAACCATCGCAGTTTCTGAGTCGTTTTCCCGGCTTTCAGGAAATAACAGACGTTGATGGTGTGAAGAGCTGAAAATACAGAACTTGAGAAAGAAAATATGATAAAGAAAAATGGTGTCTACAGAAAGAAAAAAAAAAAGAAAAAGATAGCTGTTATGATTTCAATGAAAATAAGAGGGTAAGATGGAAAAGGAAGGCAACGAGGCAAAAATCTGACAAAAAATGGAGAATAATATGAAAAATGAATTAGAAGGAAGAAAAAAAAAACTTCAACTGTGCCATTGTGTCAATCTAAGCTAGGAGCTTTTCCTCACTGACCACGTATTTTATTAATTGAAAAGACTCTAGTCTAACAATCAGATTATATGCCTAGGTAGTATAAGTTGTGTGAGAATTACGATATTGCTGTCTTCGAAAATGGATATGATATAATTTCTAATCGGGCAGTACATATATATATAGAGAGAGAGGGGAGAGAGGGGGAGGGGAGAGATGGAAATAGATGCTTATTGTAGCAAAATTATTTGTTTGTAAGGTTATTCCTCATTTGGTGCGCTACTAATGTGGCTTAGTCTAAACAAAGAACCCCAATAAATAATGATATAGACGTCTATCATAGCATGCTGAATAGGAAGCTCCTTTCAAGTGTCAGTTCAGTCATACAGGGAGTTTGTATCTGAAAAGTGCACTATCATTAGGGCTTTGTGACAGACAAATATACGCCTAGTAAAAATATGTATTTTGCAAATGGTCTTTGACCTTTACATTAAACTTGAACGTAAGATCGAGAAAGAAGAATAATAAATGATTGAAATTCATTTACATCTCGACTTTTTAAGGCAGCAGTATAAGATATTAAGAGCAAGGAATGGCATTATTAGATTTTAGTTCTGCCATCAACTATGTGAGATGCATCTCTAGTGAATAATCCTCCATTAGTGAATTATCTTCCGGACTCGCTCGCTGCTTCTTTAGGGTGAGCTCTCCATTTTTTACCAACCAAGTGATGAATAGGGTCACACAAGTTGAGAACTTTCACTTCATTTGCATGCTGCCTTAGAGACCAGCTTTTTCAGCTATCACTAAAAGCAACTATTTTGTATAGATTATAGCATGATTAGACAAGTTATGTGATACGTCAGTCATGGAATGACTGATCACTTCCGTCACACTGAAGGGGAAGGCAATCACAGGGACTTGCTGGGAAGGTTTTTTTTTCACTTGATTTCCTAGCGCTAGTGCAATTCAAAGTATAGGAGACCGTCGGTCATTTGGAAGACGGACTCTTTGTCTTGGTTGTCTTCACTTTTTTTTTTCCGTCACCGGTTTGAATAAGCCTCGGTAATTATAAAACTAAAATCACAGAGTTGTTCTACGTTTGGTGAGAGACGTCAATACCAATAACAGATGATCGCACGTTCAAGACAAACTCAGGAATATTAGAGATATTTTGTTGCATTGGTGGATAGATATAATGTAGGAGAGTTCATTGGACATAGACATGCTCTAAAATTCAATAACTCTTTTTCTTATTTATTGCCCACGGTGCCTCAAAGGTTCGTTGAAATTCATTCAGAACCTTTGAAGATATCGTGGGGACAGAACTTTTGTGATTGTGGACAGTAAGCGAGGACATAGGGGAGATAATAGTGCATCAATCTGCTTCAATATTTCCTGGCTTTTTCTGTAGCCCATTGCCCACCATTTCACGAATTTTCATTGATATTCATTCATTCTTTTGAAGATATTTGTGTGAAAAGATGTAAAGCCGCTGAAGATAACTTTGTGTAGTGGAGGGAAAAGATTCATGACCAAAATTGAACAAACCATTGCAAGGATGCATCGACACTTGAGGCTCTATTTCCATAGAAAGTACGAATATTCATCGCCGCTTCAGAGGCATGTGAACCTTCTTTGAACTCGCAGAACATGCAGTGTTTAAAATTTGCCTCATCTACGTCCATTTTTTTCTTTTTGATTGAGAAAATTCAAATTTTCCTAAACGGAACTTTGAATATTTCTGAAAGAAAAGAGGAATGACGAATATCTTAAGCTTTCGCCATATGCAATCGAAGAATAACCACAAAGTTACTATAGCAAAAATGTGTCAGAACTTTTTTTCCAACCTAATATTTTCCTGACAAAGGCCGTTTGAGTATTCGATCATAAACATTGCTTGATGCCTATATTATGTGTGGATTCCCAACTGACCAGTGCGTTGCACTATGCATTGAATTCATTCAATCAAATGCAAAATAATGTCTCTCCTTCGGTGACTCCTTTTTGAGGTAAATAAAAAAAAAGTTAATTCGTTTCTAGTCTACAACAATTGGGTATAGCAGTACACTGCGTAGCCGGTCTGACTTTGGGTATGTTACTCAAGACTTGATCAGTATCCCCACCATTTGAGGTGGGGATGACAACTGACGATTAGTCACGTGGCTGAGGGAGGGGAAGTTCAATTCATATCCGTGTAGTCATGAGAAAATTTTATTAAAATCTGAAGAGATAATTTTTTGTCTGCGGAAATGGTCTTTTGGGTTTAGAAGGATTATGTGACCATAGCTACCACCCCTCTCCAAGTACATTGCCATACGTCGTCGAGTGTTTCGAATGTCACTCATCACATTTGTTATTTATCCTACGGTGAAGTGGTTGTTCTTGGAGAGCTTTTACTGGACCACTTACTAACAGACTATCACTGGTCATACCTGATTAGGCACTAGGCCAGTCACACGCAATTATCGCCTACATTGACCGTTATCAAATACAGCGGTTTGCATTCAAGGTACTGGGCACTATTGTGAAAAAAACTAAAATAATGAATTTGAAAAGATAGGATTGACCGAACAAATTTAGTAACCTGTCATTGGTCTATCCCACTCACCCTCAAACGTAAAGTCTAGTCAGTGTTCGAGCCCAAATATTACCCAGGTTTTTGAATATTGATTTTAAAATCAGATTATCCCTCTCATCATGGAAGACAAGTGTAACTCAGTTCTACCAACGATTGTAAATAACTGTATCGGGCAAATATAGGAAAGTACGAATGAACGACGAAAGATAGATAGATAGATAGATAGATAGCAAAGTAGGAACAGATCCAGCTTCAATGACCCATTGGTAGTCAAACAGACAACTGCTCACTTGTAGAATAATGTACGTTCGCCTCACTTTCTTAAAACCTATAGGACGTTCAGCTTTAAAAATGTTGTCTTTTGTATGAGTTTCAATTTCATTGAATATTAAGAAATTAAAAAGCGATAGATTTCTATCCCTTCACGAAATCATTTAATCCCGAAACGTCTTTCCTGCTATATCTTTTGTGCGTTAAATCTCCCTATTCATGTATCTGCCTTGGTATATTTGTATTAATTAAGAAAGCTCTCTCTCTCTCTCTCTCTCTCTCTCTCTCTCTCTCTCTCTCTCTCTCTCTCTCTCTCTCTCTCTCTCTCTCTCTCTCTGTACAACGGAATCATCCATGATACAATACGGCCACTGCATCAGAAGAGTCAAATAAACACTTTTTTTTTTATTCAACTGATAACTGATTTGGAGGAAAAGCGAAAATAAATCATCAATAATGGCGATTGTTATGAAGAAGGGGTACAGTCTTTGCTCAGCTGGTATATAAATCGGGAGATGCTGCTCAAATCTAATATCACCTTCGCACTCGTGGTTTAAGAAAAATAAACCCCAAAACCCAGGACCGAATTACTAGATACGATTAAATGAAGGTCTGCGAAGTTATGGGAGAGGGTCGAATCACTATCTATCTTCTCCGTCAGACATCGTTGCTTGCCACTGACGAAATGTTTTGTCAAATTATCAAGCAATGACACAGAACACAGAGAGATGCCAACCGATGCCTATATCACGAGTATGTCTGTAGAGTGAGCATGAAACACCTCAGCTGGAATTCGAACTCGTTCTGCCAATTCCATGCTAATGACCGTTACTCTACCCGGCACTCCCAGACTCCAAGTTCCAAGTATTTTGGACAAGTCCTTTATTTATTAAAATGAATAGCTTTTTATGTAACCTGATAAAGGAACTGTTGTGACTGTCTATGTAGCAGTCTACGCATACGTATTCTAGCAACCCCTTTATGAGGCTATAGAACTGGAGCCCTTTCAGCTCCAAAAAGAAGTAAGGCAAGATGATACCAGTTCACCCGAACTCCTTACAGCCTGCCTCGAAATGATCTTCCGAAACTTAGGCTGGGAAGACATCGGAATCAGAATAGTCGGCGATTACCTAGGCAACTTCATATTTGCAGAGAACCTTCACGATCTCAAAAATAGCTCATATATTTTTTTTCCGTTGGGAAAAATATTGCAACTTTGCAGTGAATATCTTGGAATAATTTAATTCTTTTCACTCTAGTCCTTTGAAATGTTTTTTTTTATTCGAATAGAACATGGCGTAGACCTATCCAAAACGGAGTCTTTTAAATACTTCTTGATAGTTTTAACTGAGAGTGAATGTTTTCAGAAGTAAGATGTAAGATGAGTTATTATTTATACATAGTTAATATGTTTGTTCTGTTGGAAAAATCTATTGATTTTGGTTGATGAATTCTTTGGAACAGTTTTTATACTTAACTACTTGGAATTAATGCTGTGTTTTTCTATAATCAATTAATCGACCAATTCAAACTTTAATAATTTTTGTATTGTTGTAAATTTCTTTAATATTCCCTTCTTTATGATGTTTGAAGATTACGTTCTTTTTCGTGCATTTATCTGTAATATTTTTTTTTCCGATTCAGAATCCCGGCTGTGCCAAATCATGGATCCGCCCGTCATATACTTACCTTCAAGGTGTTAGTTTAAAACTTCAAAAACTGTATCCAGAATTTATACTAAATATCAAATAAAAGACTTTGGTTACAAATGAAATTCAAAGAATGGAACAAAAATCATAGAAACTACACACGCTAAAAGAATTTTGGAATTTCACCTTTCGCGTAATTCTTATTTGTTCAACAGACCGAAAGCAAACCAACAACTATTGCTAGATGAACTGAATCAAGAAAATTAACTTTCACCTGTACTCCAGCAACAGAAAAGATATTTGCATCAATCACGCCAGAAATGAAGACACGCAAAATTAGAGAAAGTAGACCACTACATCTACCTAAGACAACACATCTCCATGTAATCCTCAGAAGAAGAATAAATCAAGCAAAGAATCACTCTAAGATGGCAAGGATTCAGCTAAGCAAGCTAAACCTTCAAGAACAAGAAAATCCTATTAAATCTTATAGTATACATCTTGTGGGTTTGGCGCGATACAATCTTCATACGCACACTTCCTTTGTCATGGGCAAAGCTGAGCTTGGCACATAAATATGAGCAAATCCAGATAGATGGTTTTGAATAGAGTATGATATATATATATATATATATATATATATATATATATATATATATATATATATATATATATATATATGAACATACTTCATGAACTGTCAGTGTGTCGCAAAATATATGTAGATAGGTTCCATGAACCGAGCCAGTTTTTTCTTTCAGCTATGTAATGGAGAATGGGGATTTTATGTTTAATTAGAAGACGATCTGCACACTTTCATTATGCTGCCAGATTTTCTTTCAACGAAAACTTTCTACGCTGATGGATCCGATTAATAGGCAATCATGAATGCCAACAGTGTTACTCTTGTTGTAAAAAGAATTTAACAATGTTCATCTTCTTGAAACAAGACAAAAACTAAGCAAGGGCGGGCTATTACAAATTCGTCTGTCAAAGGGTCCAAAATGTGTATTTGTACCTCTCTAATTTGCTACTCAAGTTTATATTTTGCATAAGATCCTTAGCAAGTGTATGTATAAGATGATAATGTTTTTAAATCATTCACACCATGTTCTGTGCTAGCAGGGGTACACGGCTTTATCCAGACGACAGTTGTTATAAATTTGACAAAACGGTAATAAATATCTTTAATATATTTACACAGACAATGAATAGATGGTATGCGGTATTTAGCTCTTACTGCTAAACTCTAAATAGATGATGTAGTCCCTGATTATGACAGAGCTTCTGGGAAGCCCACAAGGACCCAATTTTGCTTAGGAGTCCACTCTAAATAATTCTTGTTAAGAAATGTCTCAGCATTTACAAAAATCCCGAAATAACTGCAGTATGGATTAAAGGCACAAAGAAATAAATTTTGGAAATTCTTTTTTTCATATGAATCTACCCATTCATTTAGCAAATGAATTTCTCCATCTGGACCCACTTCGCAAAAATTAACCAGCCGCAGCATAATCAATTTTTCAAAGTCTATCGTTGGACATAGGCCTTCCCCAGGACTCGCCACATTTCTCAATCGTAGGCGTCGTGGAGACAATATTTTTTGAATCTGTCCAACCTCTCGCCATCTCATATTCTGCCAACATTGGTCTCATGTTTGATCTCTGGGAATCTATGTTGTGAATCGTGATCTTCATCGGTTGTCTGCCCTTCTTGCAACATGACCAGCCAATTGCCTTCTGAGTTTTTTAATGAATTCTATGATGTTCTGTTTTTTTTCTCTAATATAATGTGCTGTGCTGTGGTCTCACTATGCAATGTTGAACACGATTAGCTCATCTATTCATATATCAAATGCACTATTGAAATTTTGACATACATCTGGATCCTGTATATGCTTTTAGAATATCATGCATAACTATACTCACACACACATACACACAGACACGCACACATATATATGTATACATACATATATTCTTCTCGTTTACCTTTCTTTTTTCCTTCAACCTTCTTCTTATATATATATATATATATATATATATATATATATATATATATATATATATGTATATATATATATATATATATATATATATATATATATATGATCATTTGAGTGTACGAAAATTTCCACGGATCAGTGTAATATATACTATTCAAGATAAAACGGTCCATATGAAGAGCATTCCATACATATTGTTTCATTCTCTCAGGGATGCTTGCATGAATTCCTAACCACTCAGTATTGCCAGATTTCTAATCAAAAAAATGCCGAAACAAGTCTCAGTAGGGAAGTGTAAATTGTCCCTCATCTCCTCTTCATATCTTCTTTCCTTTCTTTGCCCCTCTTTTGATATTTAGTTTCGTTTTTTTTTTTTACTATTTCCTAAATCAAATTCTCTTCTTACTTTTTTTCCCTTTTTTTCTCGTCTTTCTGCCTTTCCTTCTTTCTCTTACTTTCTTTTCTCACTTCCCCCTCTCTCTTCTCTCTCTTTCTTCTTCTTCATTCTCTTTCTCAGATTTGACGTTGCTCAACTTCAGTTATCGTATGATAACCAGTGCGTCCAACGTGATTTTCCGTAATCAAAGCAAGAATATATCAACTATATTACTTCAGGCAACACCGTCGTTGCTGCCATAGAAAAGAATCTAAGCTCTTCAATATTATGATATTATCGATGCTTACTCTGTTTGTCCCTGACAGTTGGTAGTGGTGTGACTGTTGTCCTTGTTGAACTCTTTCTTATTGATCATTGATGACTTCTCCAAATGAAGCTACAAACACAAAACGGAAAGAGACAAGAATGACAGCTTCTTATCATGATTATCCATCTTGGAATGTCTTCTTGGTAAAATGTTTTGTCATGCTAAGAGATGGCATTAGAGTATGATTATGTATGATAACGCTACACTGTAACCTCTCTCTCTCTCTCTCTCTCACACACACACACACATGCACACACACATACACACACGCACACACATACACACACACACACACATACACACACATACATCTCAAAGCGTTTGGAATCTGTCTTTCTCTCTAATTTGGTCTGAAATAAAACAATTTCATTATTCTTTTATTGGGACGATTATCGTTATCATTATTGTTTTTAATGCAATCATTCTGCTGATATACTCTTCCTCTATTATTGTATTCTTACATGTCTTGATATTAAGTATCCCAAATCTAGGTTTTCGAGAGAAAATTTGTTCGAACGGATTTCTGAATTCAGTCTAAATGCTGAGCAATGAAAATCAAGCAAGAATGTTACTGTCAGTGGTCAGGAATTATGCCACGCGTCTGACAGAATAGGGCCATTATATGTATAGTGCAAAAATCATTGTTGATGTTTATACTGTAACAATCATTGGAAAAAAATAAAATAGAATGTATTCATTTTACTCTAAGAATGTATTGAAAAATCATGTAGAAAGGGATTGTCAATCTTCAGGAATTAAGGAAAGAGTTCCTGAACAAATGGCACTACCATATATATATATATATATATATATATATATATATATATATATACAAATCGCACAGAGGTTTTCTAGGACAACTATAATAATCTTGGCTTCATTTTTTCCACAATGTTCCGGCAAAGATAAGTCCAAATTCCTAACTGGGTGGTTGATGAATCCAGCAACCTTTCAGCAACCCTTTTGGGTTTGAATAATCATTCCAACACATTTCCAAAGCACACAAAAGGAAGCATAAATAACAAAATGGATTTATACAAACCCTTACCCCGGACAGTCACAGTGGAATGAAGACAGTCTGCCCCTGCTGACCGAAGAGGATCGTCCTGACATTCTGAAGGTGTTTTAGATCACGATATCCACCCCGAGAAAGTTGTAGTATACTGCAGCGAAAATATTGTGCACAAAGGGACATGAAAATAAGGGCAAGTCTGAAAAACATCTATGTATAAAAATGATTATTGAATTGAAAAGATCAAAAAGTTTAGTTGTAAGCTTTCTGATTATTTTTTGCGTTCAGCATGATTTGAAGTATCAGTTTCTTGATTAATAACGGGAGGGTATAAATTCAGAAGTAGACATCTTGATAGTAATGGGAAAGGATAGATTCACTTAGCTACATTAGTGTGTAAATAAGGATGCATGAGGTGAATATACTTTCATATTTATATAAGTTCGTAGTTGTAGCAACCTTGAATGAAATTATTGATGGCTATATTTCAGCACACGAAATATACTCCGAGCATTTGTCGCCTTTCAAAAAGTGGTAGAATGAACTATAAGATTCTAACTGGATATGAATTGGTCAGTGAGGTAGTAAATCAGCTCACTACTGAGTTGTGGGTTCGATATTAGCTGTTCCTTAAACGAAACTAACCCTAAGGTGCATCGGTGTAGATTTATCGTTAGTAAACTCGTGCAGCATACCTTTATTCCTGAGATGGCTCCTCACTGTGTGCTCTACCCCCGTGGCTGAGTGCCAGGATAAGTTGAATTTTAATAAACTCCGATTGGGAACACCTATCTTTGAAGTAATGATTAGCAACATGATCTCGCACTTGGCGACCCTCTATTCTGCCTCAATGCAAGACTGTGAAGTTAGTTGCCTAGCTTTGAAGCAAATGGTAATAAGCTAATCTAGCAGACCACTACAACTTTGGCTATTCCAATCCTCTCTGGGTGTTCCACACGGTGGCTTCATGCCCAACTAAGCTCATCTAAATATATATCAATCGTATGCTTCATTGAAATGGTTATCAAACTTGCTTACAAACCATTGCTTCTATAGTAAATCACGCTTGTTTCCTCGGGCCGTATAAAATTATAATTAGTGAATATCAATAATGACTGTATTATTATGCATTAAATGTATGCTGCATATCCAGACACGGATTTGGGAACCAATTGTGCCTGTTTAAACTGATAGTTACACACACTATCTGACCTGATTATATAATTGGCTGTCTTTATCACGTGGAATTGAGCAGCCTATTACGATTATCTCCCTTTAAAAATAATATCTCCCACCGAAGGAGACTTGGAGCTGGAGATTCTCAAAGGAAATTTCCTTTTCCTTTTTCAAATATTGATTGCAAATAAAATCGTGGCAAGGATTTTTTTTATTTCACATTTTCAATGTGCATTAAGTGTTTTTGTTTGTGTTCATACCGTTCAGGTTCTGTTGATCGTATAACCGCTTTAAAAAAATTGAAAAGGAATTAAAAATAATTATTCTATTACGAGGCCTGTCCGCAAAGTATCCGGCTATTCAATATTAACAAAAACTAAGCATCTGCAGGCAGTGAGGCTTCAGTCTGTAGGATTGTAAGTTTCTGTTGGCTAATGTTGGCTATTTCAAATACTCTACTTGGGACCTCACACCGTTATCCCAGCCTGCGTTCCACATTTCGAAACGGTCTTCGAAGTCCTCTTTTGATATTGCTGTCAGCTAACCCCACCGTAGTCTCCTTAATCTCGCCCACGGTTTGAAATCTCTCTGGGAGGAGAAAAGGAGTAGCAAGAGGTCAAATCTGGATTGTAATAGGAGGCTGACAGACCTGAGTGATGCGATGTTTCGCCCAAAACTCTGTGCGAGATCAGAACAATGACTCGTTTGATCATTGTGAATACCACACCAACACAGTACACGTTCGCTCAATGGTGGCCCTCTGCTCACTGATTAAATCCAAGGGGGAAGTGTTCACGCATGCATAGTAATATTCTCTATGAATAACTGTCAAGTGACAGCAATGCTGCGCAACCAGTCAATGTGATATTCGAATTTTCCGAACGACCTTCTATTCGTGTATCGCCCACCTTAATTCCTGACCCACAATAATTACTTTTTTCCCGATTTGCAATGTATATCTAAAACATAATCATCCACAATGTCTTTGTGATATGCATATTATATGTCTATTTAATAAGGGATACTTGCCTTAATTCTTGAACGCTTTCTATCCTCCTACCTGACTGCAAATGTGTTTTTATCGTGATATCATTAGCAACGCAGTTGCAATTTAACCATATAATGAGCTTATAGGCATATTTTTCTCTCGCTAGCGCATCTCATTGGTTAATTTACGTTCCTATTACGACATAAAAATAATGTCATGGATTATGATATAAAAACTCTCAAGATATAAAATATCTGATCACATTGAAAAAAACCTTGCAGTTTGGGGGGGGGTTCATCTTGAAATTAGGTTGCTTGAATTATTGAAAAAATAAAGTAGTGCCAACCCATACACTAATAAGCCCATCATTTTGGGCGACTAGATATTCTAGTTTTATACATATGATATCCTTATTCATTCCTGGCTACTACAACCACCTTTTCCTCATTCGTATTCTTCTCTAAAATTGCATAATTAGATATCTTATCAGAAACCTTTCCCCACCGACAGGAATATTTAGGTTGTTTGTGCAATAAAGCTGAAGTGTTGGGGTAGCTATCACGTCAGAAACAGCGATAGCAGAAAACCAAAATTTTACACACACACACACACACACACACACACACACACACACACACATATATATATGTATATATATATATATATATATATATATATATATATATATATATATATATATATATATATATATATATGTATATATGAAATGGATATGTATTATTAGGAAATTTTTTTTATATATTTCTATTAAGAAATAGATGTATAAACAGACTGAAATAATATTAGGTGCGTTATATTACTTTAAAACTCTGTTTGAAATGACCTCCTGGTAATTAACTTTAATTAATTTTCGATTAGATCCAAGGATTTTCAACAGTCATCTCCTCTTCTGCATCGTTGCTATAGGTTGCACAATATCTCTAAGAATTTTAGCGACATCATGTGGAAGGGTGGGCCGTGATATTGATTAAATTTTGGGGAGGATCAACGAATATTTCACTGTTACATCCCCTGCATCGTAGTTATATATGAACTGATTTTCTTCAGTTTTTAGTGATAATAGCATTTGCCAAGGTATGCGCTCACTGAATGATTTCTAAAATAATATCTTCTACCTAGCACCAGTGAATCCACTCAAGATAAGGAGCGAAATATTTGACACCGTACCAACACTATCGCAGGTTACATAAACAACGTGTAAAATATCGAAAAAAAACGCATCCATGACGTAGATTCCTGTCAGCAGGTTAAAAGATCAATTCAAATATGCCTGCGACGAGACTGGCGATTCTTCATTCAACGTTTGATATCTTATCATCTCGACACTGAATAAAACGAGCTGGGAAATATCAAATCTTCCATTTATGGCACCACGCTTTTACTTCTCATACGGTACGGCATTTTTTTCTTTAATTTCGCCACACACCGGTTGGTTTCGTGATACCTAGTGATCTTCGGGGAGACCCTTGAATAGTAAATCTCTGCATTCAGTACTTGATCATAAAGCGTATTGAGATACTGGGTTTCCCAGTCGGCAGAATCCCACTCATGGCCTCCTAGATGTAGTCAAAAGGAAAACAGAACGATACGATTAGTATCTACTTGCCTACAGAAGATACAGGATTGAAGTCGGAGTTGGCATCCATCGGCCTCAAGGCAGCTCCACCGCCCGTTTTTAATCAGAGTTTTCTGTCTCTTAGATTTCCTTTTCTATTTAACTATAGCAAGGGTGGTGGAAGAAATGGATAAATTCTGATTTACTTCCCCGTGCTGCTGACCACAAGACCATCCAGAACTAACGTCAATCGACTAAATGAGCCAATACGTTAATATCCTCCTGACGATCGGATCGGCTGCTTCTTCCTGTTTAGGGTAAATGATTTGGGACCTCTGATCACGTAATTGACAATATAAGCGTTGGTTCTTTTGGAAATCCTCCATTGAGTTTCGTTTCGAAGACCTCAACTACTCCAAGAATCTGATCCAATCATTCTTGAAGCCAATATTCTGTTTGAATCTGAGATTTGTTTATCAGTTGTATCGAATTGACTTTTCTTACAAATAATCAATATCGGGAACTGATTGTTTATTAGTAGAAGTAAAGTCTAGGGGATAAAAATATGTGAGAGAGAGAGAGGGGGTAAACAGAGAGAGATAGGCAGACGGAGACAGAGAGACATGGGAGAGGAAGCTCTGAGAGAGTAAAGGATGGATTGTAGGGAGAGAGAGAGGGGGGAGAGCTTGAGGGTTATAAAAGACAGAAATACAGAGATAAGAGTCGGAAGAATAAGAAGAAGAACCAGAGAGAGAGATGGAATAGAATGGTACTTATGAAGGTTTAAGAAAGAAAAATAAACAAGAGTAGGGAAAGAGAGAGGGGGGAAGAAAGAGGAAAGGAGAGAAAAAGAGTATATATTTCTTCCTTTCAAGACCGGAAAGGTTTGTCGAGAAAAAGTGAAAATTCTTGAGATGGGTGAGAAGGAAAGACTGAGATTAAGAATGGGAGGTCGAAAGAAAGCGAAAGGGAAGAAGAGAGATGCAAAAGACTAATAGAAAGAGAAAGAGGGTGTAATACTAAAAACAAAAGAATGAAAATGAAAGAGGGAGAAAGGGGTGTAGATGTAGATAGGAGAGGGAGATTCAAAGATGAAGCAAAGTGACGTGAAAAGAAAAAAGAAACAAATGAGAGAACAAAAGCATATGGAGGTGTGGTTAAAGAGAGACGGAACTGAAAGAGATATAGAATTAGAGAAAGAGAAAGGGGGAAGAGGATTCATAGCATAATATGGAATAAAAGGCCAAGAAAGTATTTATGTATGTATGTATGTATAGATAGATAGATAGATAGATAGAGAGAGAGAGAGAGAGAGAGAGATAGTTGAAGTTGTAGTATTCTTCAAAAGGATAGACGTAATAAGAAAAGATATACCAACGAGAGAATAAACGTGAAAAGGCGTGACTAAAGGAATGTCAGGTAAAAGAGATAAAGAGAATGTAAGCAGAGAGAAGAGAGAAAAGACAGAAAGACAATTATAAACACGTTGATGTGGAGATAGAGATATGGTACTTTGTCGACTAACCACTAATTGCCGGGTGGTCAAATGTCGTATGGTATTCGCTCGGGAAATAAAACCGTGACAACAAACTAATATAACTTAGCCACTTGATATGAATGGTCGGAACCGAAGTAATGTAGAAATTTGAATTATTATTAGCTTGTGAAATCTTCACAACTTCATTGTTTACTTACTGCTTATGCAACCAACGATATCATAGGTAGGATTCATGAAACTAATACGTCAAAAATGTTATCCACTCTGATGATTGTTGCATGATCATCGTTACTCCTGAGGGGCGCAAGCGCAGTGGCAAAAAGGAAGAAGGGTGATGCACAGAAAACACGCACGTTGTGCAAACAATGATGCTGTAACACACAAGGTAGAACACGCTGTGTAGAAAACAAACATCTTGCATTTTATTTCCTCGTGTCGACTGATAAGTGGGGGATCATTGTTTACAAAAAAGAGCGAATAAAACTGAAAAATGGGTGTATGACAGGCAAGTTCCTGGATGGATCTGCTCTCTCTCTCTCTCTCTGTCTCTCTCTTTTCGGATCTTATTATCTATTTCTTGAAACTAGAATTTACGGTGATTAGTTGAATGGTCACAATGAGAGTGTGTCGACGTTGTAGCTAAAAACTCTATACAGATAATGAAAAAAGATATGAAAAATTCAATTTTAAAATAAGTGAAATTATATTGCAGTTTGAAATTTGAATGGATCACAGAATAAGAGTTGATAGCTGACGTCTTGCGAGCGCTCCATTATTATAGTGTTGTGCTCAAGAAATGATCAATAAGCACACACACACACATGTTTACCGCCAAGTACGACCAACAATTATTGCAAAAACTTGTATGAACGTCCATCAGAATAAACTGAATTAAAATCATTTAATTTTCTCTATTAAAGGTTGAGGATGTCTAGACTTGAAATCCTCGATTGCGAAAATCAATCTCATTTGCGTATGTTCTGTCCAAAATGTATGAAGCCATTTAATTTTGATAAAGAGTCTACTAAGTGCATAAACAACTTAGTACCATTTAAATTACAACCGTTAGGGCCTGATAATCTCCAAAGTGCCCTGGACAAAAACTTTTCTCATCTCCTTCCATGACGAGCATGATAGCTCTAACGACTGCAATGCTACGGCGAGTGGAAGTTTATATTCTGCTGCCTTTTCTTTCAGTTGATTTATCGAATGCTGATGGTCCATGCAGAAAACTAGACTATGAGAGTAAAGGAATCAGAATAGACGGTGAGTATCTGAGCAACCTCAGGTTTGCAGACGACATCACCCTTTTCACAGAGAACCTACACGACCTCCAACTAATGATATATAAACTAAATGAAACCAAGAAAGTCGACCGACAAAAGAACTTCAGCAAGAGGAAAATCATATGCAACAACCACATCGGAGATTTTAAAAAGTCACTAAGATCAATATTGAGGACACAGAACTGGAGAAAGTAGATCACTACATCTACCTAAGACAACTAATCTCCATGAGACCCTTAACAGAAGAAGAAATCAAGCGAAGAATCACTACGATGGCAAGCCTTTGGCAAAGCAAGCTCAACCTTCAAAAATAAGAAGATCCCATTAATCCTAAAAAAAAAAAGGTGTATAACCAATGCATCTTCCCAATAGTCCCTTATGGAGCTGAAACATGGGACCTAATCAAGAGACAGATCCGTGAATTGAGAACCATGCAACGTGCACGTAAAAGAATTATGCTGAGCCTCACATGAAGAGACCACAAGACAGCACAGTACATCTGGAAAAAGACAAGAGTCAGGAACATCATAGAATCCATTAAAAATCTCAAATGGCAGTGGGCTGGCCATGTTGTAAGAATAGTGGACAACCGATGGACATAGCGACTCACGACATGGATCCCTCAAGATCAAATGCGGAAACAAGGCCAGCATAATATTAGATGAAGAGCCAAGCTAGACAAATTCAGAAAATACTGGCTTCACGACGCCCATGATAGAGAAGTGTGACGGATCCTGTGGAAGGTATATGTCCTACGACAGACGTTAAAAGAGTGATGATGATAGATGATGATGATGATGATGACGATGATGATATCTCATTATCTTACTCCTTTTGCAACATTTATCTTGTCGAAAGCATGGCAATTATATATATATATATATATATATATGTGTGTGTGTGTGTGTGTGTGTGTGTGTGTGTGTGTTCAAGATTCCTCTGAATTTAATTGGCCCTGTTTCTGTGTGAACGTCTGTGCGTACGTTTATACATAGAAATAGAGAGAAAAGGGGTCAAGGACAGGAACAAAGGGAAAGAAGTACTTTTTTTTCTTAGTATTGTCAGGTTTTTATTTTATTTCATTTTTTATATAATCATTATTTCTCTGGATCAATTTTCCAGTGGAAGTTCAACTTCTTTCCACAAGAATGTCTCTTTTGTTCCGAATCTCTTTCCCTATCTCTCTTTTATTCCAAAAGTCTCTCTCTCTCTCTCTCTCTCTCTCTCTCTATCTCTCTCTCTCTCTCTCTCTCTCTCTCTCTCTCTCTCTCCTCTTATCCATCTTTTGAAATATAATTAGGACCTTGACCTTATAATCTTTTTTAACCTTTGCCAAACAAAAGTTGTTTTTTTTTTCTCTAATCTCGTTACTGGTAATAATTTCCTGATATTTTTTGTAATTATCCAACGAAAAAACAAGACATTGTTAGATTTGAAGACGAAAGAGAAAAATTAAAGAATTGATAAGTAAACGTCAGAATATTTTTCTTTTTGAAATCTGAAGACGAATATAAGAAATTGTATTGAACTTGAAATACATCATTTTTTTTTCTTTGTATTGTTAAAGGGAAAACTCTGTGAAATTTTTTGTATCGTAAAGTAAACCAGGAATCATTTTGTTGGCGAAAATGTTCGTTTTATAATCGTCATCAAATGAGACAAAATGTTTTGCTTCAACTAAGTTTATTTGAAAAGTTGTTTCGTGATTTCGGTGTGGCATTTCATAGTGCAAATTTAAAAATCGTTGAAATTGATGTATCTTTGTTTATTGATTCGAACATTGTAGATGGAATCAAAATAAGCAACAAGCTCGGCATATAATGCTTTTTTGTTTGAGGAAGAGTAAAATTGCTACTTGAATACAAAAGATGTCAAGTTTTTCGAGAAAGCGCTATGAATGATCAGAGTGGTCTAGAAGTTCCATGCTGGTACATTTTCATAGAACAATTTAGCTTGACAGAGATCAAAGCGAGATTTTACTCGAGAATGAACAACCTTACATGACATAAAAGATAGCCAATGCACTCAGAATATCCACATCAAGAGTTGACAATGATTTGGTTATGTTAGTCAAATTGATGATTAGCTTCCTTATAGGTTAAGCAAAATATCTTGCTGGACTACGTTTCCGAATGAGATTATTTATCTGAATCAATAAAAATGTAAATTAAAATAATGGAAAAATAAAAATAAAAATAAAGGTAAAAATGTTTGCATACGTACGTAGTTCGTATTTCTATGTGAGATTCGTTACCGACACGTAATAAAAAGCGGTTAATTGATCAACAACGTGGAAAAATAAACTTGGCAAGCCGAGTTCAAAATCTGACTGAGACTGAAACTGGCATTAATGTCCTCACGAAATGCATGAATCTGACTCATACCTCCAGCTATGGGTAACGTGGTGTATGGTTAAGTTATTTGCGCCGCTAAGGATGCTCGTCGCCGGTAAGTCTATTTCATGTGGTGGTATAACATCAAAGAACTCCGAAACGAGGTGGAACCAGTAATATGTGAAGCATGGGCAGGGAAAACTGCAGCTGAGACCCGTGTGAGGGTGAAAATCAAACTGTGACGAGCCATGTTAAATTTGATGCTCTGCAGTAACGTAGGACAATTCCGAACGTGAAAGATCGTGAACAATCAAAAAGAACCACCACTTACCGCACCAAAAGCCAAATTCAATCAAAAGATGGCATTGTCTATCTGATGGGATTGAGAGGAAAACCCTGCAATAAGCTCTTTCTGCAGAACCAAACGAGTCTTTCGAACAGATACTGCTCCCTGCTGGAATAGACAGCAAGTCCAAGTTTGGTCAAAAGAAAGAACACAATATGCCATTGGTATATTGTTAGACTGCTAAAAAAACTAATTCATGATTCATAATTTTCCCACCATAAAATTAATTTACGTCAGTTCTATTTTACGGATGGAATACTCGAATGGGAATTTTTCTGTTATCAAAATTTAAAGGCTTACGTTGCTTGATTCTCAGTTTACTGGGGAAGTTACCTGTTCTTGAATTTTCGTGAATTCTCAAAGGTTTGAATTCTTTTTTTATAACGGATAGAGAGTTGAAAAATTATAAAAACCATTTTGCTTAGTCCTTTGGAAATACGCATGAGTACTCCAGTGAACATCTTCTGAAGTCGTTTTTCAAATTTTGAAAAATTCTTGGTCTAAAAAAATAAATTAATCTTATTTCAACGCTACCGGATACACCATATGACCTACAACCTTTCAAGTACGCATGTGAACTCAACTGGATATTTTCTAAGAAGCTTTTTTTGAGGGAGAATTTTTTTGGAATTCTTTAATGCAATTTCTAACGTTTCTTGTTTACTCTCTTAATCGGCACGACTGGGCAAACCTCGTGAAAAAAATATAACGTTATAATCAAGCCTTTTCCTTTTTCGTTTCTAAGCACATAGATAATGGCAATAGTTCATTAACGCTAATCAAATATCGATATCGAAAAAACACTTCAAAATTTTCAAATCAACATAGAACGAATTCCCAACATTAATATATACAGAACAGTTAACACATTACATACGTGTATATTCCAAGTTAAAACTACATTATTTTAAAAAGTTGAAAGGACATCGTGAAGGACTCGATATATGCTACGTTGTTGACGAATACAGAGTCATTTCATTTTTTACTATCTCAATTTCGAGAACTATGATTAGCCTCATTTCTGTAAACATAGCAGGTTTGCATTTTTTTATATTTTCAGCTGGTCATAATATGATTATACCTATAACAGCCGTATTCTGTCAGTGGCACCTGTCTTTATTCATGATCACCGATAAAAACTTTCTTCCTTATCCAAAATGCACCACAAATAACTAGCTAGCGTCAACGGCATCAGCACGTTAAATAGAGTCTTGCGACTTTCGGCTTATTTCAGTTATTTAGCACTGATGGTGATGGTGATGATGATCATGATAATGATGATGAGCCGCCGAGGTAGCTCCGAATGTAGATAGAAATAATTAAGCAAATGATGTGTAGTCGAATTGAGTCAGTTATAACCTCCCGTGACTTTCATTGCTAATCTCATTAGACACTCGATAAATGGAATAGAAGCGAAATTAAAGAAGCCGTACAATTTTGATGGATTTGACAATGAAACCGAACAGAAAACATGTTTTTCATTAAACATGAAGAAATTCAGACGATTACAAATTGGGTACTGATTCCTTGGGCGCACAAATTGAGAAGAAAAATATGGATTCAGTATCCAATACTCATTTGATTAAAATAGGAGGTTCAGTTTAGTCTCATGGTATCTGTTCAAAAGTTGAATCAAGGCTTCAATGACTGTCTAGATATCTATTAAGGAGTTGAGTCAAAGCCTAAATGACTCTCTGGATATCAATTCCGAATTTGAACCCCGACCTGTGTAGCTCTCTGTGTATCAGTTCAGGAGTTAAACCAAGGCCTACATTAAAAGAAGAGTTACATAGACCGACTTGAACAAATTACTGTTATTTGTTACTCGTAAATCTATTAATTTATCTCACAGTAGTATTTATCATACTTAATAAGAAAGTTCCTTCTGGATAAACTAATAAATTCAGATTAACAATTTCTTTACAACTACGTAATCTTTTTCCAGGCTCTTTCAAAGAAACATTTTTCAGTGTATATAACTCGTTTGGTGTCAGTTCTGAAGTTGAGCGAAGGCCTGTAATTTACACCTATTAATACAGAATTAATTTTTTTTTCATTATATTTTAAGTGGGCTGCTTGGATGATACAAAATCTGATGATAGATATTAAGTCTGCTCATTGACATTTCACGCCGCTAGTATCTGTTGGCTTTCATTGAGGATCATGTTCACAGAAAAAAGTGTTACTTAGTAAAAATTTAGAAAATTACTCTAATTTACTCTTAAAAGTAAATTTATTAGTTTATCACAAACTAATATTCACCATATTTGATCATGAATTTACTTCGAGACAAATTTAGGTTAACTTATTTTTTTTTCAACGAAGTAAGCTCTTTAGGTTGGTCCAAAGGAAATTTTTTCCAATGTAACAGCATATCTCCTCAAATCTCCAGAAATTTCCTCGGTATTCTGGAATAAACTAGAATAAATATAACCTGAATTTTTGTAATAAAATAACATATATGGGGATACTAATCAGAGAAAACGTGCTGAATGCTACTAAAATTACGTCAACACTGAACTTCGGAGAACAGAATTCATAGAGAATATTTACCAAGTTAGAAACTTGTGAATAACAAACATTTTGATGGAATTGATTGGTAAGAAGAAAAAATTATTGAAGTGATAGCATTATAGATATATTGGGATGGGGGATATTTTATTCATATAGATTGACAGCATCAGACATTATTTCCCTAGTTTATGACATTATGTGACCTTTCAGCTAAATTAAGAACTCTATCATAAAAGAATGATTCAGGCTTTGAATCGATGATTTATAAAAGAACATTTTTTGATAATTTTAACTTGTTTTAAACGCTGAGCTGACAAAGTATGTTGCATTCAGGAAAACAAGTAATCATTTGAAGGTGACAGGTTTCAACAATACGGCCTGGTGTGAAGGATTATCTGACCCAAACATTATGACTGTTGACTGCGTTGTGTTTGTAACCTGAACACCTGCCGCGCAGTAAAATACCCACTCAAATTCATTGCACAGAGAAAGGTCATTTCTGTTCCAATGCGTCATTCACACGATGCCAATTGCTCATTGTAGCATTATACAGTCATATTTTGCCCAGCTTACCACAATTTATATTAATAAGGTTCCCTCTGAATTTATGATACCTCAACTTCCTATGAACCCTATCTAACAAACATAAATTTTTATCCTCTGGATACCATTAAGTGTGAAATGTTCAAAGCTGTTCCGGATGTACGGATAATTTTCCTATCCATAAGTTTAGATGAGACGTCTTCTCCTACCTTGCATCACAGCTGATTGACTGCACAACGCATTAAGAGCAAAGTGAACTTCTGAGATTTTTCTAACATTGAGCAATGGATGACATTGAGTGACTTCTACACAACCTAATTGAAGAGTTGGAAACATATTTGTAAAATAAATATCACGAAACACGTTCTACTATTATTCTTGAACTAACTGAATTTTTTTTTTCAAATTCCTTTTTGTTATTCCAACACACCATAGTTTTTTTTTTTTTTTTTTCTTTTTTCTATTTCACTGCCATTTTGAAATATTTAATTGAAGACGGTTCTTTGACATTATGGGAAAAAATAACAATTTTATTGATCATTGGCAGAATATCTGAAAATCAAAAGCACCATAAAAAGCTCTCATAACACCCAGTCAGTCTATTCATATAGATATTAGCACCGGATTATTCGTTTAAATGTTTTGAAATTCAGTTTTATACATCTATCTCTCTCTCTCTCTCTCTTTCTCTCTCTCTCTCTCTCTCTCTCTCTTAATTTTGCCTTGCTATCATGAAAATTACTTCATCGTAAAACCTCTACTTATTGTGACCAATATAAAAAAAAAACGAGCAAATAAAACCATTGTTCAATTTTTTCCTTAACACCATTTTTTTCTTTTCTCTAGTCAAATCGATTCCATCAAAGCCATTTTTTATTTTCCTCGATTCATGCCGATTCCATCAAAGCTATCCTATCTTTATTTCAGTTTTACCCCCAATTCCATTAAATCCGCCACTCGAAGCCAATTCATTGGTAAGTGATAATTAGTTTAGAAACCTTTAAAAGATTAATCTAATGCTAATAAAATATAAATAAATTCAAGACAAAGTAGCGAGAGCTTTTAATGGCACAATTAATTTTCAACTAGCCGGCCCACTGTCTTGTTTTTGTTTTCTGGGTTTTTTTTCGTTTGTTTGTTTGTTTGTTTTTGTTCTTTAAACATTTCTTGTGTAATATCGAAAAAACGTTCAGCATTAACTATTCAAATGTTCAAAAGGTATTTGGCATCATGACACTCAGGAGCGTACGATCTGGCAGATCTTGAGGAAGGTCTGTGTTCAGCAACAGACTTTAAAATTCCCCCAGCATTGCTGCTGCTGCTGCTGCTGCTGCTGCTGATGATGATGATGATGATGATGATGATGATTGCAGAAATATCTTAACAGCAAATTCTTTACTTATTGTGCCCAACATTAGATACGGAACTTAAAATGTCTTTGGAACTTTCTTTATCTAATCTTTCCTTATTGCCATTCTTTCTTTTTCTTCAATAAACGCCGATTCCATCGAAGACATCTTTTCTTTTCTCAAATTCACTCCGATAATCGATTGAAAAATGCTGTTGACAGTGCAACAGATAAGAAAACTGTTTTAGATTTTTTTTAAAAAGAAGATGAACAATGAATCTATCAAACTGACTGACCTGTCGTTAATTTTGCCAAAGTGATCAATATCAAATTATTGGCAAAAGATTTAAACATTTTGGTGGGAAATCGAAATGTTTTTGGGGGGTGACTGAAATGTTTTTGGAGCCAGATTAGGCTAGATTAGGCTAATTTCTCAAGCAGAAGATTACGTCCTTTTGGTTGAAGATAAAATTTCTTCCCGTTGGAAAACAGACTTTTGACACTGAAATATCGTTGAAATTATAATTACCGTAGAAATAGTGATTACTGATCTCTGAGGGGAATGAGATAGATTGTTAAGTAAATCGACTTCAGAAATGTTGGATCAGTGATAGAGTGACAGTGAATCAAAAACAAAGTATGCCTTCTGAATATATTGAGATGTAAACTGCAGGAGGGTATTGTAGGTATGAACAACCGTCAAACCAGCCATAACGGTTTATTACATTCTGGAATAGTTCTTGAAGATCTGGTGCTAGCCCGTCTCACAGAGAGTTCCAATTCTCTGATGCATAAAACTGCCAAAAATGAATGATGGAGACTTCAAGAAATTTATCAGACTGGTCGATTTAATTTTATCAGTGGTTAAATGTAATCTAGTAATACACAGCGTAAAATTCATGTTATTGTCGAAGGTCAAACTTTGAATAATTCATGAAACTATCTCTGATAATTCTTGTGAAAAAAAACGATCAATATCTGTAAAAGATATCATCAATCATATGAAACCGATTACTGCTTTGATTATTGATACTTCAATCTAAAAAGCTGAACGTAAAAAGGAAGATTACAATAACTGATCGGCATTTGATTAGAATTGTCACACACCCAATCTCTGTTGTAAGGAATATGGTCCCGTTGTTGTCGATCGAAGAAATCTTTGTTATTTGTAAAAAGAAGACACAGTCAAAAGAATCATTCAGCAGTTTGACTTGCCGATGTAGGTACATTTAACGCATTGAAGCTGCGACGCCCACGATAAAAAGATCTGATTGAGATTGGTGAAGGTCTATGCCAAATGACGGGCATTAAAAGGCTGCTTCAGATGATGATTTATACAATTGGCTTTAATTGAAAGAGTTAAACATACTGAACAATGTCTGAAAAATGCAAAAGAAAAAATATTTCTATTTCTCATCTACTTCTTATTCCTTCTTTTTTCTTTTATTTCTTTCTTCTTCTCCTTCCTTTTCAAACTCTCCCTTTCCTTCCAACTTCCTTCTCATTTTCTTCTCTCTTTCTTTCATCTATTTTTCACCTAATTCTCACTTCTTTTTTCTTTCTCCTCTCTTTGTTCTTCTCTCTCCCACCTCTATTTTTTCATTTCCATTTATTCTTTCCTTTTTCTACTTCCTTCTCTCTTCCTTACCCCTCCTTTTCTACCAATTTTCCTCTCTTTTTCTCGCTCTCTTACACTTCCTTGCAACCCAATTATCGCAACTCAATTCGTAGACATCCAAAGCCGCTCTGATTAAATCAGCCAATGAATTCCATTTTTCAACTGCGATGAAAGTCGACGGTTCCCAGAACGGGGGAAATTCACGCTAAGACCATTTTTCAAATCGGTTAACAGCATTTGTGGATAGTTCAAAAGAGATAGACAGCGTTTTTTTCTTTATAACTTCGTAGGATTGGTAAAGATAGAAAGATGCGATCTAGAGAGTAGACAAAGAAAGGGGGTTTATTTTTATTTTTTACGTCACACTACGTCATACTATCCCTTTTGGGGATCCATTCTCGAGATTAAAAAAAATAGAAAGAAAGAAATAATGCAGCTTATACAGTGTTTATTTACACTCCATTTGTATATTTATGACTACTTCATTAAATCGGCAGTCAGGGGTTCAAATTAAATGTAATTTGTTATCCAGAAAAGAAATAGAAAGATAAATAGAAATCAGATAGCGTCTTATCTAATTTGTTTTAAAGATTGATATAATACCACTTGCCACGCTATTAGAAAAAAGTGTGGATGGGTATTGTCGGAGAAGTGGAAAGCTAATTTGAGGAAGGAAGATCATTTAACGTAGAGCAAGAGTCGGGCTAATGTCAAAAGTGGTGACTAATGTGAGAAAAAAGGTTAGTATTTTGAAAAAGAGGCAAGAGGAAAAATTTCAGAAACGCATAATGTTAAAAAAGAAGTAGGGCTAATCTCCCCCGAAATCGGGGACTGATGTAAATAAAGAGGGGTCTATTGTAGAGAAATAGTAGAAAGTTTAAATGGAAAGGTATAATGCTACACATTGGGGTATCATTTTAAAGAAAATGGGAGTGATATTAAGAAAAAGGGGACTATTATTAGAAGGGGCCTGATATTAGAAAAACTGCGATGAAAGCCGACAGTTCCCAGTTTAAAAGTAGGCATAAAGTAAAATAAGGGCGTTGGGGTTTGATATTTAAAAGGGGAGGGTAATGTTGGTAAAGGTAGGGAGTTCTCCCTCGATTTTGAGCAATAGAAGAGAATAAAAATGACCTTTAGAAAGTGAAAAAGAAAATGCCCCCTCAATTGTTTTGGGTTGATGTTTAAAAGTGGACTTGGTGTTAAAAGGAAAAGAAAGTCCCCCTAATTTTTTTACCAATAAGATAGAAGAAGAGATTCATTTCCATTTTGACCGCTCAAAATGAAAAACAAATTCATATTGATTTTGACTTTAGAAGTGGAAAAAAGTTCAATCTCCACGTCAAAAACTGAAAGTGAAAGATTTGATCGTCGAAGGAAATTTCCTCTTCAATTCTAACCCCTAAAAGTGAAAAAGACAGTTCCAAATGGGGAAAAGATTCACCCTCTGATTTTGAAAATTTCCTCTTGATTTCAACTTGTTTTTTCGGATGATATCAGTTTTTGTAACAAAAATAAAGTTCGTATGCATTTTAATTGCTCGTGCACAGTATACTTTTTACCAAATCTCACACAAATTGTCCAATTTTGTGAAGAGACCCCGAATTGCCAAGTCTGATAAAGATTTTCTAGCGAACGGTGATAAAATCTGTTCGGAAAAGAATTTAATTTCCTTAGGTGAAGTCCTCGATGCAAAAAAAGAGTCAAGTCATCTGACTTCTTTAGAACGAAAAAGAGAAATTAAGCTGAATCTTCAATACTTCACAAGTCACGCAGACTCATGAGTTCAAGTAACGAAAAGTGAGTCCCGAAAATCAAACCTTGTTTAATTATCAAGTCGTTGCGTTGGTCAGGGTGTTGTTTATTGCTTTCATCTTCTGAGTTTCATTTAATTTTTCATTTTTGAACGAAAGATAATTGTATCATAAGTTGTTTTTTATGATTTGATGAAATGTTTTTTTTTCTATTCATCCGATAACTCTGTGAAGTTTTTATACCTTTTTTTGTGAGACAAGCGTGTCAAATAACTTTGTAGCAATAATAAGAACGAGCCAATAAACATCAAGATTTTTTTTATTTTTAGAATTAATGGTGAGATATAAAATTCCAGTAAAGAATCTGATAGGACCAGAGTAGCGAAATCTAATCTTGTGACTAAAATCATTCTCTCCCAGTAGGAACTCAATTTGATAAGTTTTCCTTTTTTTTTTCCTTTATGTTTTCTCTTATCCCTATAAAAATATTGTTTGCTTTCGACACTTCATTTTCTCTTCTGTTTTCTCTATCCTCAGCGAATTTCCCAAACATTCCAGGTCATAATCTCCATCATACACGTGCAGGGAGAACTGCTCAAAGTATTTGAATCCCTGACTGCCAATGAAGTCAAAATTCAAAAATATATTTCAATAGAGGACACGTTACCAGTACCTAGTTTTCAGGAACTAGTTCTGCCGATAGAACATAAGGTTATTAGAATTTATGGTAGTGGATGTAGAAGTAGTAGTGATTGTGAATTTTATTTAGTGTATTAGGTGCCGGTATATAGTTATTTTTTGGTTACATTCGATGTTTCAGCTCCGTAGGTAACTATCCGGAAGATGCATTGATTTTACACTTTTCTTTTCAGGAATAATGGGATTTTTTACTTGAAGGTTGAACTGGAACTAACAAAAGCTTTCAGACCTAGAGTGATTCCTTGCTTTATTTCTTCTTCTTTTGGCGATTTATTGGTGATTCGGTGTCTTACATAGATGTAGTCGTCTACTTTCTTCAACTCTGCACTTTCTATACTGATCCGTGTATCTTTATCCTCTACGTGTTTGTTTTAAGAACATGTTTTAAAGAAGTTCTTGTCAAGTCCTACTTTCTTGCTTTCTTCATTCAGTCCATCTAGCATCCTTTGGAGATCATGGAGGTTCTCAGCAAAAAAATGATGTCATGTTAGCAAATCTGAGGTTACTATGGTATTCTCTGTCTATTTTAATTTCTTTGTTTTGTTTTGTTTTGTTTTTGTCTTGGTTTCAGAAGATCATTTCGAGGCAAGCTGTGAAGAGTTTGAGTGAGCTGGTATCACCTTTGAGAACAATGGAACGTGCCCAAGAGAGAATCACGCTCAACATCTAATTGAGAGATCACTGACAGCACAGTGCATTAGAGGATCACCAAGAGCCAGAAAAATCATAGAAATCATTCCAAAACTCAAATGGCAATGGGCTGACTATATTACAAGAATGTCAGACAGCCGCCGGATATCACGACCCACAACGTGGATTCCCAGTGATTATATACAGAAATGTGATCGGTAAAATATGGGATGATGTGACGAATTACACAAGTTTAGGAAGTATCGGCTTGCAACACCCGTGATAAACAGCTCTGGTGAATCTTGGGGAAGGCATGTATCCAACAATGAACGCTGAAAGGCTGTTCCTGCAGCTTATGATGATGATATAGTTGTCATTTCTCGTTTGTTATGGTTATTTGCTGTGGTAGTAATTCGACAGTTATTTAGTTATCATCTATCATATATTACGGTAATTAGTGGTATGTTTCAAGTTAAGTACACCTTTTTTATATTAGTTTTATATTTACAGTTGTAAATATTAGATGAATATTTTTGAGTTTTCACATCCCCAAAAGCCTTATGAATAGTCCTACTTTCCAACTGACATTATACAGTAACAAATCTCGCAAAATATTGGAAGGGGCCAACTCAAGGAGCCAAGCATCCGTCCGGGCTCTCAAATCTCTAGTTACATTGCAGCTTTTGAAATGACTGTCTACCAAGGAAGATCACGGATCCAAGACCTTAAAATGGTCTATCCATTGATGCCCTGTAAAACTTTTGAGGGCCTTCAGGAGTCAGCGGGCCACAGGTTGGGAGCAACTGCACTAAAGGTTGGTGATTTTCTCTTTTCAACTGAGCCCCTTCTGAGAGTCTATGCTCGTTACTGAAGCACACAAACAAACGGGTACACACATACACATACATACACACACTTGCATTCCTATGTATCAGGATTATTTTGGCAGAAATTACTTTGGTACCAAATAACGTTAAACTTTTTAAATTTTTAGTATTATAGTCGTTTTTATATGTTTATACATAATGTTTATTTTTGAAATTTTTTGCCTGAATAGTAACTATATATGCTTTTATTGTATGTGTGCAATCTTCAGAGTGAATGAAAGTTTTTGACGAATTAGTTTCATAAATGCTCTCCATGTTATTGCGGTTTATCTGAATAGCAAGCAAACAATGGAATAGTGAAGACCTCACGAGTCAATATAAATTCAAATTTCGACATGACTTCGTTCCTGACCATTTACATTAAGTAGCTGTTATATTAGTTTGTTGCTGAGGTTATATACCCCGAGTGAATACTATAAGATATTAGGCCACCCAGCAATAAGAGATCAGTTGATGAGGTACGAATGGTCCTGCATCTCTATCACATCATTCAATTTTTTCATTTCCCTTCTCTCTCTCTCCCCCTCTCTCTCTCTCCCTCCCTCTCTCTCTCTCTTCGATACTTTCCACATCAGACCATACACACCCTCTCTCTCTTTCGTTCGATTTCATTCTGTCTTTGTATTTAGACTTGCTCTCAGCAAGGCCTTTTATGTTTTCCTGTGGTTCTTTCTTTTCTTCATCCGTCCCTCTTTTCATAGCGATTCATTTTTTTTTCATCCACCCTTCTCTCTTTCTCACTCTTTCTCTTCTTTCTTTAGTCATTTTCTGAGTTTCTCGTCCTACATAATCAAATCTCTCTCTCTCTCTCTCTCTCTCTCTCTCTCTCTCTCTCTCTCTCTCTCTTTATACTCGGTTTTTTATAATAATCCCTCTCCCGTTTCCTCTCCCTATTAGTCTTCTGCTTCTATCCTTTTCACTCTTGCTTTCTTCTGACCACAACTGCTTTATCTCATTCTTTTCGTTTCTTCCATCTTTCTAGAATTCTCACTCTCTTTGGCTGCAGGTTTTTTCTCTCTCTCAGCTCTCTCAACCACTCTCACATCCTCCATTTATATCTCTCTCTCTCTCCCTCTCTCTCATACACGCACACACACACACATGCAGACACACACACATTTTCATTGATTGGACTTTCCTTCTATCAGTAATCAATCAGCTCCCAATATCAATTACTTGTGGGAAAAACCAATTAGATACATATGATTGATAAATCTCAAATTCAAACGATATATTGGCTTCTGAAATGAACAGATCAGATTTTTTGAGCTGTTGAGGTCTGGGAAACTCCATTGGATGGAATATCTTAAAAAGAACCGACGCTAATATTGCCAATTCGGTGATCAGAGATTCTTAACCTTTCACCCAAAGTAGATATCAGTTCGTTGCAATGACTTATCAATATTTTGGCTTATTTAGTCGATCGAGGAGAACGTGGGACATTGATATAAAACCTGATACTTCACGATTGTTGGGATGTATCTAGATGGAAATAAACAGAAATATGAAACGAAACCACAAAAAATGGAATATATATATATATATATATATATATATATATATATATATATATATATATATATATATATATATATATGTGTGTGTGTGTTTCGATTGAATATATATGCGAGATGTAGACCGAGTCACTTTTCAGTAAACCTGATAAATCTTGAAATATCCCCCAGGGGAAGCATTACTCGCTTATGCAAATGTACTGAAAATGTGTACAAAGATTACATTGGTGCAAATGTTTCCAACGTTTATTCAGACAAAATCTTTTATTCAAATGAATTTTTAGTTTCATTTCTCATTCATCAAAGTATTTCTTGACCTTTTCTTTTAAGATTTTCTGATTTGCTCTTCTTGGGACCACATGTAAAAATGACGTTTCTTCAGAACATAACGTGGTCAAGCAACGCCACAGAATATATTAAACTGAAGTTTAGTGAATACCAAGGAGCCAGTGATCGTAAGTATGACTTTTAAGAAAATAAAAATACTTACCTCGACCGAATTGTGGGATATCGGTCGAATTTAGAGACACAGAATCAGAATTTACTAAACTTTGATCGGATTAGTATGATCTGAAACGAGATGAAGAGAAAATCAATAACAAAAAAAGAACATTTAAACTCCTGGTTGATTAGCGATTCATCATGAGCTTGAATCTTCTCATCTTGAATTAAATTGTATCCCACATAGATTTTCTCGGAGCTGAAAATTGCGTGCAGATTTCGATTGAATAATGAAACACAGAAAAATGTTGAACAGCGCACAAGTTGTTAGGGGTGACCGATAACGAACTTGAGAATTCGTAAGTTATACATCAAAACTATTTTGATAACTTAGCGGAATTCTTTTTTCGCCATTATGCAACGCTTATCAAGTGATACTTATCGACAGGAAAACCAATTCAAGAATATTATTTTATTACTGAAATGCATTGGAAATTAGAGAAAAACCACACATACTTTTAGCCAATCAGTGCTCGTAACGTCTAAATTGGGAAGAAGAAATAAATGACTGATGAGACCGATTAGATAAGAGTTGGAAAAAGAGAAAAATGGAAAATTGAAAATTGAATTTCAAATAATTCTGAATGTTTTCATTTATGTTTTAGCTAATACAGTTTCTGACAGTTTTCGGTATTGTTCTAAGTTGTGACATAAACTATTATCTTCATTTATGTCAGCAAACGAAGCTGGAGAGGGATATGCATTACCCAGTCTCTATTTGCTTGCTTATCCTTTCGTCTGCCCACACGATATCTAAAAGTGAAAATGATATTACAACTTCACACTTGTGGAGTAACTTGTGGAGTAATAGTGAAACTATAATTCCACACTCTGCAGAGTGAAAGTGAAACTACAATACCCGTTTCTATAGGATTGAGTGAAAATACAACACCTTTTATCTGTTAAGTGGAAGGGAAGCTACAACACATTTTCTCTTTAAAGTGATAGTGAAACTAAAATTCCTGGGTCCTGCAAAGTCTAATTGAAACTATAACGTCTAGTTCTAAAAAAAAAGATAAAGTAAAACCCCTCTCTCAAGTAAGTTGTCAGTGGAATTATGAATCCACACGTCCGTATAGTAAACATGTATCTACAACTCCGGTCTTCCGTGAAGTAAAAGTAAAAATGAACTTTGCTTCATCCGTAAATTGAAACTAAGATGACTATTCGTAATCCTGAGAAAAAGTGAAACTACAAGTTTCCTCTTTTATAAAGTGAAAGTGAAACGACAATTCCATGCTTTTTTGCCGAACATGTGTTCTTTATCGACGGCATGTTTATCGAATATTTACCAATGAGCTGTGTGAGCCACAAGAGAAGCAGGTGTCTGAAAGGGCAGTACTACTAGAAACTGCAAATAGCGCTGTGCTCAACGACAGGTGCAACTTATGTAGATGCAGCATTGTCCATGGGGGACGGTAGGTGAAATGGTATGAGAGATGCGATTGCAGTCGTAGCAGTAGTGCCAATAGAAACGGTTGCAGCAGAAGTTGTAATAGTTTTGGGTGATCGTGCCTCACACGAAACACGCTGCACTTGTCCGTCTTGACAGGTACTAGTTTCATTGTGGAAACCAGTTGTAAGAAAGTTTGAATGAGATTATGCGATACTATATTGGGCGATGCCTGGGACAAAAGTACGAATTAAGCTTGACTTTGATTTGTTCTTCTCTTGAAAGAAGAAAAAGAAAGAAAAATAACTAAAACTATATATATATATATATATATATATATATATATATACACATATATATGTATATATATGTGTGTGTGTGTGTGTGTATATATATATATATGTATAGTAAATGATTATATATGTATATATACACATAAATGGTAAAAAGTGATGAATATTTTCGTAAAAAATATACGTATGTGTAAGGAATTTTAGATCAATCAGAGTAATCTATTCTCACTAACTACCTCACTCACATACACCCACAATATAACAGACACATACATACCCGCACATACTGACATATAATGTATTACTTTTTCATGATGATATCAAATTCAGTCATCTTTACAAATAGAGTTGCCCAAGTAGATGAGGACAAATAACTATGCCTTTTTCATAGGTGTGCAGGCGTGTACACACCTTATTTGTCACTTATATATCTACGAGCATGCTCACCTTGAACTCAAAAAGTTACATAGATCAGTACATACATTTTGAAGCAGTTATACATTCTTGGAAATATGAGTAAATCCTAATTGGTGACTTATGCGACACATACATAACTAAATTTCCATGGACCTTACATCTATTCTTGAAGATAAAAACAATGTAGCGAGGTATATATGCACAGCCTGTACAAAGTGATTTCTGTGGTTTTAAATGGTGCGAGAATCTTCCACCCAAATATGTATATTCCTTCTTGTAAGATATATTGAATGAATAGATTGGGATAGATAGATAGATCGAGGGATCGATACACTCATAGATTACTTGTGTAATTGTGCATTCAACTTATACGTCCATATAGTGGGACACTTCACCGTGGCATGAAGGTCATGAGTTTGGAATGAGTCTAGTCAGATTGTTACAACTGCATATTGTGTCCAATTATCACTAGTGGCCACACACCTTGTGCCAGACAGAAGTAAACTTAGTATGCACACAGACCGGGGTTGACAACGCACACAAACGCACACACCCAGACACACATTTATATATATACATACATATATATGTATTCGTATTGATATCCATATAAGGCTGCTTGTTGCGATCAGTGTGGGACGGTGTCTTCGAGATGAAGATAGCTGGCTGATACCATTAAGCGAAGTATATAAAACATTGGAACTATTCACATTCGGAGCTATTAATTTATTGTTTTGCTATTAAATTCATTTTATTAAACGACATTATTGGGAATTGATGTGAAATGTATTTCTTATTATATTCTTTTTTTTGGGGGGGTATTGATTTATTTCGAAAAAAGTATTTGAGACCAACTGTTTTCGATAATATTAACCGTTGATAACATTTCCATGTTTATGTTAAACAGCTTCTTAGTGATATTGGTATCGATGAGTGTGAAGATTTATACAGAACTGAAGTGTAAGAGCCTTATTGAAATTGTATGTGTAAGAGATTTTGTAGGAGTAGTTTATTAGTGTATTCGTATATGTCTATTGAAAGAGTATTTTTGTCATCCCAAATGTCCCCATCGGGTTTATCTCTTCTTTTGTTATATGGAAATTTGGTTCATAAAATCTCGGAAAAGATTTTTTATGTGTCCAGATAACGATTACTGATTCGACTGAACTTTTCAATAAAATCAAATGATTAAATCTAAGGATAATGATAAGAGAACTAGAAAACGTTTCAAACGAAATTCACTACTTGTTATCAAGTGATACAGAAAACTGTGGTTTTGAAGTTATGGTAATATATATATATATATATATATATATATATATATATATATATATATATATATATATATATATATATATATGTATGTATGTGTGTGTGTGTGTGTGTGTATGTGTGTGCTTGTGTGTGTGTATACTGGTGTACCAACGGGGGCAGCCAGGCTTGGCTGACACTATGAGAGGTGTGACACTATGAATATTTTGCAGCGCGAAAACTCAACATCGATCGCTATTTTCTAGGCTATTTTAAACGAATCTAACTATTTTCGACAATTAAAATCGCAATAAAAACGGTAACAATGTCTTTTAGCGCATTCGTATGTGTGTGCGTATGAGTATGTGCAATTTTTCCTGAAGTCTAGTCGTTGTAAAATCTATAACCAAAGACAATGTTACCCCCAAAAAGTATTATATCTTCCAAGCTCTAAGTAAGGGTGGATGTAACAGTAATATGCACAGCCAATCCTCTGGAGAGATCCTAACTTTGTTCTCTACTCTTGTCTCTGTCTGTCTCTCAGCTTATTGTTAGTTCCAAAAGCTGATGCAAATAGCCAATGAACGGGTCGGTACCAAGTGTGAAGGTAGGTGTGCGTGATTCAACTGGACTGAGTGTCCGTCTTCCTCTGGGCATGTGCAAGATAGAGAAACACAGCAGTGCAGATTTCCCGTGGTTTGTCACTATCATTTTCTGTTAACGGAGTCACAACAAGGAACCAGGTGCTTTAATACTACAGCAACTGATGCTACAACTAACATCTGCACAGACTCATCTGCACATACCTAATGAAAATTTATGTACATATATATATATATATATATATATATATATATATATATATATACTTATACACACGCACATAAATACTCACATACCTATATGATTTACATCATTATGTGAATAAATACATGTAAGTATATGAAAGTATGGAAATGGGTCTTTTTCTAAAGGATTTTAAAGCGCTTTTTTTTTAAATTTCTCAAATGTATATTACGCTGTATGTGTGCATGCGCTTGTATATGGATGTTTGGTGTGTATATGTTATATATATATATATATATATATATATATATATATATATATTATTTAGTGAAGTTCGTATTTATTGAGATTTCTGTCCATTGTGCCATCAAACACTATTAGAGCAATAATCCCTATTCTTACCAGTTGAAATGCTTTAGGACAACTAACACTCAAAGCGAGCCAACTGACCTTTTCTCATCGACTGTTCCCCCCTGGAGATTTGGCCCCAGAACCCCGAACATACACACTCACGCAATGCTCTGAGACAGAGGCAAATCAAATCTCATTATTTTGCTTATTTTGCTACAACTAGTTTCTAGGAATTAGTCAAGGATACTGCGATTAAAAAGTTCAGGAAAGACTTGTAAAATTCAAGTAACCGTAAAGTTCTAAAGAAAATTATTTATCTATTTCGTATACGACTGAGCCGACCCTTTATACTACAAAGGAATTTCATACGAAACCCTACTTTTCGCTATATATTCAAAACATCACTTCCTTCGACGACCCCCTATGAAATCCTTGAACTCACGCAGTCAAACGTTTATCGACCCTGGCATTTGTAGCTGTTTGGGCTTATTTGGCCCTGGCATGTCGAGCTGGTATTCTTTCTTTACTACTCTATATACTCGCAGCCGGTGCAGTTCCTTCTTCGTGACTATATATATATATATATATATATATATATATATATATATATATGTTTTGTCACTTATCTTACCCGATGATTATTCGCAAGAACTTTATAGCCATTAAATATGAATACTGCAACTACTATTTTTGGCGACCACACAAATGCAACGTTTATTATTTCGCCCTTTTTAGCTCCTTTTTGCACCCATCCTGACTAAACACCTTTCATAATTTAGCTTGGTCAACTATACCACTCATTATAACAGGCACGACTAATTAGACGCCATTTGATAGATATACAGAATGGCATTAAACCCGTTATTCCTTGCGTCCCCTAAATTCTTATTCTATCCTATATCTCATTTTTATGCTGAGGAATAACCTAAATCTAACAGGCCTCTGTTTTCCCTTCTTTCCTCATCAAGTGTATTAATGTTTTCATTCTATGTATTTCTTTTACATTCTTCATCTCCGCATTGAATTTATCTCTCATTTTTCATATTTGGATACTTATATGTGTCTTTTTTACTCTGTTTAATACCTGTGCCCACTTTCGTACTTGGCGCGCATGTTTTCTATACACATCCCCTTCTTTTTCAACTTTTCTACTCACGTTCACGGTAGCCCATAATTCTTGCAGGCGCCTATTCTTCAACAAGAACTATCAAGAATCATGATTTCTACTAACGGTTCACCTTCCAACTTGAATATGTACAACACGACTATAGAATATCCAATAAACGAAAGAATAATAGAACAACCTTTATTCAATTAGGTTTGGTCAAAGAGATCTCTTAAAAAAACAGGAAAGGGGTTATAAATCATCAAACATTCATTACTTCTTCATCATCATCATCATCCATTTGTTAAAGAGACCTTCTCCAAGATTTGCCGGACATCTTGATCGTAGGCTTCGTGGAGTCAATATCTTTGGAATGTGTTTGGGTTATCAAACTAACTTATTTCTACCGTTTTCACATAAGATCCTCGGTATCAATGTTGTGAGTCATGATATCCGGGAATTGTCTGGCGCTCTTACAATATGGCCCACCAATTGACGCTTGAGTTTTCTCATGGATTTTGTGTCACTGATTCTTTTTTCTCTAATATACTTTTCTGTTTCGTATACTGACCTCTTCTTGTGCACGTTGCATAGTCCTTAGATCGAGAGACAATCTTTCGGTTAGGTTCCATTTTACAGTTCTATAGGTGACTATCCGATTACTTGCTCTGCAGAAAACTTGACAGGCCCAGGTGATTATCCGTTTGGTTTCACCTTCCTTCGAGATATGTTGTCTCAGATAAATGTAGTGGTCTACTCCCTTCAGCTCTTTGTTTTTTTATTTCTATCATTGTTCCTTTAACTCCGATAAAGTTGATGGATATGATATTTGCTTTACTGAAGTCCATGTGATAACCTTCTTCCTTGCTTCCTCCATTTAGTTCGTCTAAATAACCTTAGATTCGGTGACAACATTTGCTGCTGATGATGATGACGATGATAACAATGATGATGATGATGAACATTGGAGCTCATTGGGGCTCTTTGCAAAAAGGACAATGTCGTCAGAATCCGACTTTGATTCTTTTATTTGTCCTATGTAAGTTTTGGAACATCATTTCGAGACGTGCAGTAATGAGTTCTGGTTAGCTGGTGTCGCCTTGTCTTACCTTTGTTTCGAGCTGGAAGGACTCCAAATATCTATAGCTTGATATAGGAACTGCTGAGTTGGTAGATGTATTGAAGAAATCTGGCATATACGAGGTATTCGCCTTATATGATTGCGTCGATGACATTGTTGATTTACACTGAATCAAAGGCCACCTTCAAATCAGCAAATGCCACAATGAGTGGCATTTTTTCTTCTCCTTCTTTCCATTTTAGTTGATTCACCGAATAGACTAAGTCTTTCTGAAGCTACCCTTTTCCCATGGTTGGTTTTCGTCTC
This sequence comes from Thysanoteuthis rhombus, assembly GCA_963457665.1. Lineage (NCBI taxonomy): Eukaryota > Metazoa > Mollusca > Cephalopoda > Oegopsida > Thysanoteuthidae > Thysanoteuthis > Thysanoteuthis major. Next base: position 26,782,673 of record OY735212.1, read on the forward strand.
GAATGTTTGTGATTCGGTTGTTAATCAATTCGGTGAAAAGTTTGCATATGCAGTTGAGCAGGCTAATTTGTCTGTTGTTACGTAGATCCGTCAACCTTTTTTATACTGGTGACTTCAATCGGTGAGCTTATTATTCTGTTGTAGTGCTCGTTTATGTTGGTGTCGTTCTCTGAGAGTTCTGTAAAAAGTTCACATCTGTTTTCAGTTCAAGATGGAAGGATTGCCTGAACTCTTCCTGTTCATCAAAGGATTGCTGTTTGGTACTGGACGTTTTCTTTCGTTCCTTCTTGGAGTTAATTTGAATTTTGCGTTTCACCATTCTGTCGCCACTTCCTACATTGACTTAACTCAGAACCTGGAAATATTTGACAGTGTGGCTTTTGTCTGATAGGGTAAAGTCGATTTTCTTTGTTTTTTGTGGTCAGGACTCCTTCAAGTCAATCTGTTATTGAGTTTCTTCTCGAAGAAGTTGTTGGGGTTTTTTTTTCTAACCCTTTTGCTGTTGCAAAGTGTGAAAGATATCCCTCTTTTTCATTTCGTATTTTCTATCCGTACTTTGGACACGCTCCCACTGTTTGTACCGCTTTGAGAGCTCTACAGTGGCACTGACGGTCCAGGGTAGCTTTGAATCCTACAACGTTATCTTTGATGTCTTTGTGAATAGAAAAAAAGCCAACTCCACTCTGTATACTGTTTTACCATAGCTGTATAGAAGATGTTGGCTCTTTAGCTCGAGTAATTCTCATTCCACCAATCCCAATGATACCCCATTTGATGTTTCCTACTTTATTTCCAAGATTGGTGAGGTGTATGTCTGCAGAGAGTGTTCTGCCGTTGCAGGTATCGATGTATAGTATTTTATCCTTGGTGAAGTCCTTGAGGTTGTTCTTTGGGTAGTCGCCCTTGAAGGACATTACTCCCACTCAAAGCAAGTGATGTGGCCAGGCCTTGATTTGAATCTGCCGACCCAGCAGGAACAGCACTTATATTTTTGACTGTGCAAACCATGTGAGTGTTAGGCCAAAACTTGTCACACTAACCCATGTGTTGGAGAGGGTCTGGGCAGTAGATACTACTGGCGGAGGGCAATCTCCATTCCAAGTGGTATGTGACCGGTTATAATGAGTTACATGGTTCCAGTTGCAGGAAATGACCCCTGATCTGACCTTTATCTATTTCTTGCAGGCATTCTAGATTTTTTTTGAATATCCGACTGAATACTAATGTAGAGAGAGGCGAGGAGAAGATTCAGTACAACTAAGAATGGGGTGCTGCATGAACACCTGGATAGGTTCCTCTCATCAGACACTCTCCACGCGCAATAAAGTAGAGATGTATCAACTATTGGGTGATGAGCTCCTTTTAAACACAGTAACAACTGTCTCATCGTCATTCTTAATGTTGCAAGTTTTACACTTTTCTACCAATGCTTCCATAGAACATGTCTGGAAAAAATGAATTCTCTGGTCCCTCTTGTATCAGAGTTTTCATTTAAGACTCGATCTTCAATTCAAGCACACCTGCTTCGTTGAATAAAATCCTTTCTGAATTTCCAGACGAACTACGATCTCCAGCATGCTTCATTCAATGTTATTTTTATCTATTCTCTCACTGCTCTTCAATTTAAATCTTTCTCTTATAGGTCATTTTCCCATTACTCCTTTTGGTATTTTCGTCTTCATTTTGAACGTGTAATGTGGGATGAAGTCTGTATCATTGACAGGGAATGCAGATGGAAACAGAGAAAAGTCAAGACGGGGAGCCAACATCAACATGCAGAGTTCAATCCGATGTGGCTTCCATAAACAACGGACGAAGTGTGGAAATCCAGGCCTAACAAGGAAAGAAAAAGGGAAAGACAACACCCAAATCCAAGATTGTAGCATTGCTACCGTTGGAAAAATTCTATTTACAATCAGTACATTTGGATTGTGCGCCTGAAGAAGGACGGAGAATGGATCAGACAAAATGTTATGTTAACAACACGAACGACAAGGAGTAGAACCACCTGAGAAACTTTCCAAATATCACGTTTCAGTGTTTCCAACATCAATAAGCTATTCTAACATTTTTTATCGTTGGTCTCAATTTTGTGGCATAAATGACTCTGTTCTCCCATTGATGTGAAAAGTGGCTAAAATGCCTTGCATAGTCTAAACAAAAATTTTTAAAAATGACTAGTATTTGTAGGAAGTCACCAAGTCCAAAAAAAGATGTCAAGTTTTAACATTAAGTCTATTCGACGCTCCTTTTTCACTCAGTGTCCTTTTGTTTTGTTAAGAATTTAATGAAATGAGATTTAAAGAGCAAATCATGTATATTATGAAGGAGTACATATTTTTGAAAGGGTTTGCTTATAAATGATGTAACTGCTCAGAGAAGTATGGTTTCAGCTTTGAAATACATTTATAGGTATCTTGATCATTCTGTGTCTCTCTAGGGAATCCTTTTGGTCGGCTGTTGCAATTGGAATATTGCTTGATTAGGAACTTCCAGTATCATAAATTTAAATACATGCATGTATATATGCATGTATGCATGCATATATGTATATATGTATAAATCAGACACATGCATTGCCTGCAGAAATGCACATGTATCTAAATAAGTATGGGAATAAATAAATTGCTTGCTTTATAAATATAAAAGGGTTTACAAGCAAGGATCGATTATCATGAGGATATCTTTATATGCTCACAGAGACACATGCACATATTTACTCGGATTTGCATACACCAATATGATATGTATCTTTGTATGGAGAAGAGCATATTTGCACCTTTCTATATCGTATACAAACGGATATATGTATACACATTCCCATATATCCACAAGTATTTTTGTAAGGGAAGATAAGCAGATATGCTTGTATCATGATCAATTCGGAAATAAATTGAGATGAAAATACATAAGATGTTGAGGGATAGCTGAATGGATAATAAAACTAAATGGATGAAAATATTATAAGTAGGGAGATAGATTGTTCAATTACCAGAGACAGACACAAATAAATTGACAGGAAAATTGTCTTTTGATGCTATGGAAAGTGTGAATAACTGTTGCCAACTAATTCTCTTGATGTCACAGGAAAAGTCAGGTTGGATTATGTGCATGGCAGTACAACTAATAATTGAAATTGGACATATATTCCAAGTTTTTGTAGTAATGAGTATCACTTGCAAGGCTCCAAGACCTGTGGTCTCGTGCATATCTATGAAAGTCTTTTTTATGGATATTTCAGAAATCCATAATATCTACATCACATTTGGTTGTGAGAAATTATTGAGAGAAGCAAATCACCATAGTAGCGGTAAATGTTTGTGTATAAAGACTCATCAATTAATGACGAAATTAATGATGATTTGACCAAAGACTGGCAGAAAGTTGTTCTCTGCATGATTTATTGAATAAAAAAATAAAAACAAAATTCACCTCGATATGAATCACAAGAAAGATTACAAATTCATAGATCATAACTGCTTCTGTGATAAGAGCATACATTAATGATATAATTGATTTGATAATGAAACTTGATTATTGTCATTAATTGTTTAGTTTTTCATGAGTAAATTGAGTTTGGCTCAATTCCATTAATTCTGGTGAATGTGTAATCATGTATTTTGTTCAATTATGATTGTAAGTGTTTAGGAGAGTTGAGCAGGAATAGCTTGTCTTTAGGAAATTATCTGAAAATTATGTATGGCTCATCTCTGTTGTTCAGGATCAGCCTGTTGGGAAAAGAAAACTTTTCTATTAGGTATCTTGTTTATCATGCAGATATAAGAGCTAATAAGACCTTAGGGACAATACTGGTTCTATAAAAGTTGCCATTCTTAGGTCGATAAATAAAACATGCAATATTTTATATAAAAGCCATAATGACTGGTTCTTGTCAAAGTTGATAATAGGTGTGTTAGCTTTCTTTTGTCCCTGTATGAGCTGATAATGTTATGGAAGAATGGCTCAAGAACTACATCAACTCTCTTCTCCATCAACTATCATGGTATGCCAGTGATAAGACCATCTTTATCAAAATATCTGATGATGGGATAATATGGTTCTTCTAACCCACCTTTTACTCTTTAGTATTGATAAAGTATAGTGTAACAATGATAAATAAGGTGTCATAATTTCTTTAGATTCTTTGGACTGTTCTGTGTTGACCATTCTTTTTTTTTAGACTTTCATGTTGCAGTGATATGGCCTTACCATTTCTGTTCTAGTTTACTATTCAGCCTTGGCACTGTATGTCTTCAGTAGAATAATTAACACATTGGAATTTCATATTGATATCAGTATATCTGATTCAAAAGTCAGATTGCACAACCAGCCAATTTACTCTGCTTTGTGTTATCATGTTTGCTAGGAAGTAATATCTCTCTCTCTCTCTCTCTCTCTCTCTCTCATTCTTGTTCTATCTCAACTACTTGTCTCGCATCCTGAAATCTAACATCACTACTTGTCTTGACTTAATTATCTTTTATGAAACCATAATGTTATGATGTAATATAATTATATCAGTATGATTTCATACTTTATCAAGGTGTCAAAGCAAACACATGTTCAGAAATTGAACTTATATTGCACTCATATAACCACATTACCAGGTTCCCTGCCTTGGTAAAAAACATTCTTATGAACACACACAGTCCAAGATCCACTGACTATCAAAGCATTTGAACTATTCAAATTTTGTGGGTCTGGGACAACTTGTTGGCATCTAAGAGAGTGTAGGACTATTTTATCTTTGGTTTGCTGATGGTGACATCCCAGTGCATGAGATACAATTTAACGGGGGACCATTTTTTATTCTCATTTTATATGTCTTAACAATTTCTATGAGCTTTGCTGATTATTCATAATGGTAGAATTTTGAAAAGTAAGCATTTGATTTTAGAAATTCTATAGATGTCAAAAGGAGTTCAATTTTGAAGTAATTTACATGAAACATATTACAAAGTTATATCATTGAAGTATTTGAGGTTTTTTTTCATTTTTCAATTTTTTTTTTTTTATAAAAAAAATTTGTGATTCTCCCACTCCATGGATGTATGAGTTAAAAATTGTATACTACATAGAAAATCTTTTTCCTCTTTACCTGTGTTATTCAGGAACGCCATAACGGCAGTCAAATATTGCATTTTCTTATCACTTGCACAAAAATAAAGTACTCCATAATTCAAGTATCATACATTCATACATAAAAAATGAAGAGATACTCATCATACTTTTGGAAGTATTTTATAAACCATTCTTATCCGTTATTTTGGGATTTTCATTTCCACTTAAAACATGCATTGAAATTTTATAAATTAAAAAGTATACTTTAAAATATATAGGATGAATTCAATGGGAAGTTTTCTTTGTGGATAGAATTTATAAGTAGACAAATCTTGGGAGGAATTTTCATTGGACTAATTTTCTGGTCATATTTCTAAAATAACTTATGCTGCCAGAAATGGATTCTTGGGGATTGTATTTTGCTTTGAAGGTCGTACAAGTTTTACATTCTTGTAATAGAAAACTAGCTTATTGATTAATTTCATTTTACTCTATTAAATTCTCCCTTCTTTTACGTTAAAATTTAAATGTAGATTGAAGTAATGTCTTTGGAGGCATGCTTGCCTCTCTATAGGAGGTCCTGTCGGTTAGCTGGTCTGTCTGTCCCCATGTAATTTCTCAGCTGTTTTATTTCTCATTTACTTGAAATTTGGTTGAATGATGTCTCTGATAAAACGTATCTTAGCTAGAAAAAATTTCCTCTCAGGGTCACATGATCTGGCAATAATAACAAATTATAGTGGACATCTCTTTGAACTTTCAGTTCTTGTTAGAGGTATGATAAGGTTTTTCATGACAATAAAAGATTAAATCAAATGAATAGTTATCATAGTCATAACTTGAATCTGTTGATGAAATATGGCTTTTTGAGTGTTTTTTTTCTATTGGTGGCAGTTTAGGTTATTTAATAATACCATTTTTATTGAACAAGACAGTAGGACTGCTGTTATAAAACTTTGAGATTATATTCAACTCTAGAGTTCTACTACTTGTGCATAATTCTTCCTAAAGACTCACTGAAAAACAAGCTGGGAAAATGATGGTGTGGATATATTTATTCGCGTTTTCAAAAAATATTCCGCTATTGTAAAAGTTTGAGCTCCACTCTGAGAATGGATTTACCATAAATTTTCAGCATAAAGGTTTTTAAATATAATTATGTTGTCAGCTGAGCCTTATCTTTGCAGTCATCTTGGTTGAATTGTCGAATAGAAAATGTTTCCATGTTTCTGTCTATTAAATTATTTTGAACAAATAGTTTGAAGTTGCTGCCACGGTGTTAAAGGACTGAATTTAGGCTGTGTTATAAAAATATATATTTTTCTCCTGTATATCTCTATCAGGTTTATCAGTGATACTAAGGTTTGCATTCATTTATAATCTATATTACTATTTCAAATTCATATTTGAATTATGTAAGAGCCATAAAATTTTCCTAATACAACAAGTCTTTTTGTGGAAATTTGGTGAAAATCATTTTGGCAGTGAGGAGAAGTTACCTGTAAAATATGGATTCTGTTGGCAATGATTTGATTTTGAATAAATGATGAATTTAGAGTTATTTGAACAGAACTTTTTTCTTTATCTTTCCTAATGTTTTTGCAGGTTCATTACTAAAACCTATTCTTGTTTGCTCTAAGACGTTTTCTAGCACCTCTACCAAGATCAGAGTGTAGTATATGGGTACTCATAGAGAGTGGCTCACATTCATACATAAAATATATACGGATACACATTATTGTATATATATATATATATATATATATATATTTGTGTGTGTGTGTGTGTGTGTGTGTGTGTGTGCGGATTTTTTGACCCATTGTAGATAAGAACTGCTTTCGGGCATATCACTTTTAGTCTTTTACAGACCAACAACTGAATTAGTCATTATAATCTTTAGATGATGAAAATGAGTGAATGAAATAGAGAAAAAATCAGTTTAATGAGTGTACAGTCTCATCAAATCTTGAAATCCTCATTGCTTCAAGTTGAGAGCAGATTGCTATCAACCCTTTCGGCAAATATTACTAACCCTCGATCAAAATTACCACCAAAACTATCAGCATAGGTTTCTCTAGTTTTTAAGCTGGTCTGGCTTGCTGGCTATGTATATATTACATGTACAGTGTTCACCAATGGAGTTAGAGGGATGAAAATTTAAACATTTTCTCCTTATCATGTCAGTTGAAAAATGTTCTTTTAGTTTTTTGAAAATTCCTTCTCTGAATCGGCTCTTAGTGATTGGTTCTATTTACAATATTAGTTTATGCTAAAGTGGTCCCTTACTTTTTGTCCAGCAACATTCACACTCGTTTTTGAAAATTTGGACATTTATAGTGATCACCGCCCAACAAAAGGTGCGAGTATCTATTTGTATGTTTTTTTTTCAGATTTTAAATTAATCAACCCCAATAAGGCATACTACCTAAAGACGTTGGTCACATGACCATTTCTATTTCATGACTATCTTTGTATTTCAATTTTATTTGTTGCTTCTTGTGATTTTGAAACATTAAGAAAATAACTATACTTTATTTTATCAATTTTGATTTCTTCAAGTACCTTTATTTCAATGTTTTTTACTCTTTGTTTTAAAATTAATTTATGGGCTAGATATACACAGATATCATACACACTCACACTGATACACAAACACACACAGCCACTTTTGCAAAACAGAGAGATGTCTCTCATGAATATTTAATCATTGTAAATTTGTTGAGAACAAAACCAGTTTTGTGACTGTTTTATTTTTGCTTTCGAACTTGAAGATATGTCTGTTGGAATAAAAGAACAACTTGATTAGGGAATGTGTGGCAATAAAATTGTATTTTGTTTTTTAATGAGAAGTGAAAAGAAATGTTTGCATATTACATTACTTCAACTCAATCCAAATGATTTAAATTTAGCAAAAAGTAATGTTTGCAGAAAATTTTTTTTCTTTTTTAAAAAGTGAGAAGGAAAGGTGATGTAGTCTTTGCTCAGGGTTGCTTAATATTTCTTCTATCTGTAGGTTGACTAAAATCTTACTAATGAAATAATGTAAATCCAAGACAGGAAAAAAATTGGAATTGGACAGATGTAACTATAGATTTTATCCTAAAATCTTTATATGGATGTTTAAAAGATAATGATAATGATGATGATGATAATGATGATGATGACAACGCCGATGACGACGACGATGACAGTTATTATTATTATTATTATTATTATCATTATTATTATTATTATTGTTATAATTATCATTATTATGCAATCTCACACCAGTTGCCTGGTGGTTACCACTGGAGGTTGAGTGATATATTATTATCATTATTATTTGCAATCTCCCACTAGTTGCCTGGTGGTTACCGCTGGAGGTTGAGTGACAGCAAAATTTTCCTCAAGTCTCCAGCCCTCTTTTCCACATTCTCGTAGACCAAAATGATACTGTGGTTTACTGTTTCACACCAGTTGCCTGGTGGTCATTGCTGAAGGCTGAGTGACAATAAGTCTCCTCAGGTCTTCAGCTAACATCTCTTCCCTCCCTCGCCTATCATGCCAGTGCTGTGGTTCACATCTTTGCTTTCATTTTTCTTCCTCTGTTAGGCCACTGCTTACATTTAGTGTTGCAGTCCTTATATTTCTAACACTTTCCTCAGTATCCATGCGGTTCTTAGCAGTGGAGTGGTCTATACAGTCTCAAACATTCCTTTTATCCCGAGCTCCTCCAATCTCCCATTCAGTGTCTTTGGGATAGTTCTAAGTGCGCCTATTATTACTGGTACTACCCTGACTTTCATGTTCCACATCTTCTTCAGTTCACTTGCCAGATCCTGGTATTTTTCCAGTTTTTCACTCTCCTTCCCCTTTACTCTATGGTCTGCAGGCATAGCCTCATCTATTACTAAGTAGTTTTTCTTCTTCATGTCTACGATTACCAGGTCTGGTCTACTCGCCTGGATGAGGTGGTCTGTTTGGGTGTCAAAATCCCAAAGTAATTTGTGGTTTCCATTCTCCAGGGCTGTCTCCAGTTTGTGCTGGTACCACTTTTCTGTAATTTTCCATATTATCATCAGTAGTAGTATTATCATTATTGGTATGGGTAATATTCAAACCCTTTGAGCATGTGCTCTTTTTAAAAGAATATATCTTTCGAGTTTTGTATTGTAAAGTTGTTTATATAATTATTGACATAAAAATACAAAGAAACATACCCAGACATTCAAATCCACATACACGTGGGTGTGTGTGTAAGTGTGTCATTATAGACTATGAATATATATAAATATTATTAACATATCCTAGGTATTTATTGCCAGTATTTATCTTTATGCTGTAAAGATAGAAACCATAAAAATAAAATTATTTTCTCCCAGATTTGTTATTTCTATTATATGCAGAAATTGGTGCCAGAATAGAATTTGGGAACCAAATATTTATCTATATTTCATGCATTGTTACAATAATCATGTTTATAGAAAATAATTCTATTCCAAATCCTGAAAGCCAGTAAGTTTCAGTCAATATCCTTCCATTTATGAAATTTTCATTAAAAAAACAGTGAAACTCCCCAACTATTAAAATATCTAGAGGCTTGCTTAATGCTCGAGTAGTGATTGTGTCTCTGTTGCTGGAGAGACACTAAGTCAAAACTAACATTTTGACTGTTGATATTCATGCTGGGCCAAATCTTTCAACTTAAAAGAATAACATCAAGCAATATGCTTGTTCTGAATAGTGAACATTTAAACTTTTAAAATAATCAAAATCATATATATATATATATTATTGTGTCATCCACAGACATCTGTTTCGATGTATTACATCTCTTCAGTGTAGCTACAGCCTTTCTATTATCCCATCCAGTACCGCGAGGCAGGATTGAACAAACAATATCTGACTAAATTGAAAAAGAAGAGAAATGAAAAACATAGATATATTCCTATTGAATTGCTCAGAAAGATGATGAGAACAAGCCTGGCTGCTGCAGTGTCAGACTCCTATCCTACTTTTCTTCTGACTGAAGATGATTACTACAATGTTGCATAGTAACTCATCCATTGTAAGCTTATGCAATGCTCTTCCATAGGAATAGAGCACTCTGGTGGATGAAGAATTTCTGTGTAAATGGATATATTGCTTAAATTCAGCCTTACTGACTGTCCAGTTCCGTAGTCATAAGGTAGGATATTGGCCTCCGTGTCTGATGCGAAGGTTTCAATACTGCCTCACGGTACTGGATGGGATAATCGAAAGTCTATAGCCACGCTGAAGAGATGTGATACATTGAAACAGCTGTCTGTGGATGACACAATAATATATATATACATATGTATACATATATGTATATAGATGAAAAAAAAATTTTTAGAATAAATACATCAATTTATTAGAATGATATAAGCTCTTTGGTATTTGTAACATTAATTTGGATGGATATGTAAGACCGATCAGTTTGGTTGAGTCGGAAAAAGAACCACCTACCAACCATCTAGTCATGATTTAAAATCCAGGGAAGGAAATATAAACGTGTTTTGTTTTTGTTTTTTTAGAATGAAATAAGCCCTTGCTGATTTGTAACATAGATATTTACAGGTATATAAAACTTGTCAGTTTGGCTCATTCAGTTAGAGAGCCATCTGCCGATTACAAGGACGTAATTTAAAATCACAATAGGGAAATGTTAATTTTATATATGCCTTTTGTTTAACATGCAAAAACCAACAAATAGTGAAAAATTTACTCTCCTTACATATTGCTTCTTTCATAAGTAACATCTTTAGTTTAAATGAATAGCGTGCTGAATGTAGGAGATAAAGGAATTTTGTCTCTACATGGTTTTGCAACATCTCTGGAGATGAGGAAGGAGAAAAGGAGATGTACGAGGAGTATGCACGTCAAGTATGAACATAAACGCAGAGATGAAAAAAGGTAAAAAGAACACGTACTTGTATTTGGACGGACAAATAAGATGTACAACTAATACAAGGACATTAATGACAAATGACAAATGAAAATGAAGTACGTATAATGATAACGTGATTCTGATCTATTGTGTGAAGAGATGGGAAGAGATAATGAAAGGTGGGAGCTTTCTTGTCATTGATAGTACTGACGTCAGAGTCGAAGCGAAGGTGTCTGAGCGGCTTGTGAAACCTATTGTTTGGATCACACCAAGGGATACGTGGAAACTTGATTCAGTGTGTGAGCTGGACTGCCAAGTTGTGTGTCTGACTTGGGTTCTAATCTCTAACGCAGATAGATGCTCAACGGACAGACCATGAATGACAGAGAACACGGAATTTTATCATACGTGTTTCCCAAAGTAAAGAATATCGTGACTATCGGATAGTAGAAAATGAGAGGTGCATACACGTTTGGAGCCCACGGTGAAGACACGGTGGCGTAGCGCCATAGCTGTACATATGTGTAATGCTTCAACATTGCTGAGGTGGAACGGGAAAAGATAGAACAGAGATTGGTCACGGTGGAAAATGGTTAAAATCTGATTGGCCGGGAGGTCAGCGAAATGATAACAATGTTAGGAATGAAGAATGAGAAAGAAAGAGTAGCCGGCAACAAGTGCCAGGGCCACCAGCGTAACCAACGCATTGGACCATGTGAGTTCAGGGTTTTTATAGGGGTCATCGCAGGAAGTGACGTATTCGATATTTAGCTAAAAAGGGTTTCGTTTTTAATTCCCAACTAAAAGTATAGGAGGTGCTACTCTTTACTTCGTTGTTACTTGGGAGGTAAGGGCGGAGACAGAGTCAAGACTAATGTCTGTCTTGAATTGGAATTTGATCATATTAGGAATATCATTTATTTTAGCAATTATCGGTGGGTTAAAATTCAGTTTAACCAATGTTTATACTGTTAAATTATTCTTTCCTCGAGATAATGTATGATTTTTTCTTAGAAAACCCAAACAGCCCTCAGTAATCATATTTTCAAATGAGCTAATTGGCATGTGTTGATTAGAGAAAGTCCTGAGTATGATAAGTGCTTAGCAACAGAGGGGCAGTAAGTATTCACACACTATGGTAAAATGAACATTTCATCCAATATCTTTCTTCATACTGTCGCATAGTGCATCATGCCCGATAAACAAGACTGGTAACTTGCTCCAAAAAAGATAATGTTATATCACAGGAATGTCTGAGGGTGTGATTGCTGATGGACTACAGTTCATACAAAACATGCTAAACAAATGGATAAGGCCGTTTTTCCATATGTTGTTTTTATTCTCATCGATCCTAAGTCAAATGAAAAATATACATACTTATATGAATGTACATGCTTGTAAAATGACGATCGGAAAGTGAAAGAAAAATATAAGACAAAAACAGGTGCTATCTTTCAAAAAAGTTCTATCATTGAATGGGCATGTTCTGATGCATTTTGATGGTTGCCAACCACCTATTCCAGAGAATTTGCAGCAGTTGCGGAGAAAACTGTGTAATATTTACATGTTGAAGATTTGAGGAATGAAATTGGAATAATTCTGTATTTTGAGGGGTGATGTTTGAAATAAAAAGGATCCGTGAGAAGAAGGGTCAGGTGATGTTTCTATCTGTGTCGATGAGTATCAGGCTGGTTTGAGATAAGAACGGCCAGTGAAAGGGGGGTCAGGATAAAAATTGTCAAGAATGTATGGCTGTGTTTTGTTTTTTTTTTCAAATAGAGAGGTGATGTCTAGCATTCAATGGATGGTTTTTGACGTATATGGGGTTGGGTTGAATTGAGTTGTGTTTATAATTTATAAATGTCTATAATTATATATTTGATACCGAGTGAAACTATCCCTTCTTAAAGGGATCTTATGTGTGTGGTCATACTGTTTCTTAAAGGGTCTGTTGTGTGTTAGCTGATTCCTTGTATGTTAATGTTGCTATGTATTGTTTTTATGTGATTTTGTTTTAAAATCAATAAATTCAAAGTGTTTGCAATCTGGGAATGTCCATACCTCTGGGTCATTGTATTGCTTCTTGATATAAGGGCTGCTTTTATACATTTGCATCTTGAGGAGACATGTTTATTTTCAATGAGATATGCTTTGTGAAAATTGAAATTGTTGTTGTGTGTGACCATTTCATACACTCAAAACTTGGTTTCTATTGAGGTCAAGTGCCAACCTCAACTCGGACCTAAATGTACCATAACCTGCTATGTTCAAATTAGCTACAACTAAGATAAAACATTTGCAATGATACACACAAAATATGGAGTAGATACATCCATTATTAAATGAGTTATGTACCAATATTGAAAAATATACAAACAAAGAGTATTAGTTAGAAAATTGAACCTAAGTAATCTATGGATAATTTTGTTTTTATTCAATTACTTTTGTCAAATGATTTTGTTAGTTACCCAAATACTTTGGGGAAGTTCCATCGTGAATTTTACTTGATTCCTTTTTATTGGCTGAACTTCTCTAATTCCAGTATTCTCTTGGGATTTTTTTCCTATCATCCATTTTCGATTCTCACCACACATTTTCAATAGGATCTAGATCAGATGATTGCAAAGGCCATGGTGAAGCATTGATCATTTTCTCTTCCAACCATTCAGTCTCCTACTTCCACTTATGTTTAGGATCATTGTCTTATTGGAATATCCAATTTCTTCTCTTGCGGAGATTTCGATTAGAGCTTTCTAGATTATCTTTTAGAATATCCAGAGAGTTTTCTTTTATTATGGGTCCTTTGTTCTGCACAATTTGACCAACCTCTCTTGCATTGAAGAAATCCAATAGCATAGTAAATCCCCCCCAATGCTTCACTGCCAGGATGGCACTCTATGGCAAATCATCATTATTGTTCTTTTCCCACTATACATAATGCTTGCTTGAATGACTAAAAAATTCCAGCCTCATCTCATCAGACCACAAGACTTTATCTCAAAATCCTTTGTTTGTTTAGATACTCTTTAGCTTAACCTAATCTGGCTTTCAAGAGTCTTGGGTGCAATAAATATGTCATCTTTAGTCTTCAGCTTTTCAGTTCCACATGGTGGAATATATTCTTTGCCACACTTTGAGTTCCATGGTAATCTTGTCATATCTCTTTCCTGCCTCGTGCTTATTTCTAATTAATTGCATCAAATCGATACTGAGCTCCTTTGTCCTTGCCAAGTTCAAAGTGACTGAAATATGAGTGATATGATGCTTCAAAGAGCAGCCATAATGATGCAATGTTACCAAATATATTGATCAAGTAATGCAAATGCGTCAAATAATTCTATGAAGATCAAAAATAAATCATATTCAAATATTCACCCAATCTTCAATGAGTTATATCAACCATACTAATGCGTTTTCCAAATATTGTTTCGTAACTCCTTCAATAGTAAACAGATTTACTTCACACTTCATGTTTATTATTGCCTTTGTTCTACCTCTGTTATTACATAATTTGAACTTAGTAAGGCACATATAAAGAGAGTTATTTGACGAAGCAATCAATTTTTTATATCATACTCAGGCTAACTGCCCCATTTGTACCTTGTATTCGAGATTGAATGCAAAGAATGAATTCTTATGAAAGCTCTTGATATGGGTTCTGCTTTTTTGAATCGTTCAGCCAATTCAGAGAGCATTTTGAATGTCAGTTGTTGAACGGTAATAAACTTGCACATTTCAGGTATTGTTGTCACTGTGCTTTGAATGAAATGAATGGTTAATCGGAAATGACCAATTCCCTTCATAATTTAATATAAAAGAGCAAAAATATTCTCTTTATAACATAAAGTTCAGATATTGCTGCCATTGTGCTTTGAGTGAAGCAAATGGTTAATCATAAATGACCAATTCCCTTCATAATTTGATATAAAAGAGCAAAAATATTCCCTTCGTACATAAAGTTCATACGGTATCACATTATTCTGTTTTTATTCCATTTTCTTCCAATTGTATCAACTGAGCTTGGACAATAAAATCATCTGGCTGTTCTTTATTGTTTGTTTGGCTATTAACAGCTCTGAATGAGTGAGTAACTAATGTTTCTTGACACACTGTATTCATCCTCTTTATGGATCTCTAAACAAAAAACCCTACTTACACAAATTTTTTTTGTAATTTTTTGAAATTTGGGAACCTTTTACTGACAACTACTTCTATTGTTAGCACAGAAGCAGATCTCGTACTACTCCTTTCTCAAAGTCAATGATACATTATGCAGCTTATAATCATTCAGAGAGACAAATATGAGCCTGAGGCACATTTAATAATGCACAAACTTATTGTCTCTAATGCCCTGAAGCTCAACAATGGGATTTTTATCAGTGAAGTTGACTCCTCAATGTTACTTAACTCATAACTGGGGTAACCTTGACTTATTGCTAAAGGTGTGTCCACATGCAAGTGGAATATTGTAATAGGTCTATGGGGGTCACTCCTCTGGAGGTTTTGCTTTTGGCTAAATAGCCTATCCCTCAAGGCACAGTTACTTTTGGATTTTACTGGGTTGGTCATGAACTAACAATTAACAAACACATTTACCAAAAGCATTGAATTACTTTCTTCCTAACAACTTTCAGAAGTTCTTATTGTAGATGAGAAAAAAAGCATAAGCTCCAGGATTTCCTGCCGCTAGCCGAGTTGACTGTGATCCCCAGACAGATAAAATCCGTAACCAGTAAGGCGTCTTAAAATTTCTGCTCTTATCTTCTGGACTGAAAGATGACTTTTCCAATTATATTGTCAGACTACACCCAAAACACAAAAGTTTGCACTTCCATTAACAATAAAAACTCTCAAGTTTTGTCAGTATCAATGTTGTCTTTGATGAAGCCATGACGGTTGTTCAACTTCAAAACACCTCACGTTTTAAAGGTCTTCAAACTTTTCCAAGAGTTGACCTCTCAAAGGATTTTAAACATCACCTTTCAGATATAAATCTGGAATGCTAATTTATTTTAACGGACTCAAAAACAGCCAACCCTGCATTGGAAAATAAATTAATGTTATTATTCCTATTATGTACAGAATCTTCTGTCTTTCTATTTCAAGTTTCCCAATAAAGAAGAAAATACCATCACCAGGCAGCTGACTCCTATAAATACAAATACCATCATCAGCATCATCATCAACATAGTGACCCTCCTACACTTAGTACCCCCCATCTCTTTTCACATCAAGTCTTTGAATAAGACAAATTCCAATGTAAGATCAATGAATCATTTCAACATTATAAATGGATACACAGATGGTTACAGATTGAAAAAGGCTGCCAATATGTCATATATTATAAACGTATTCTCTGGAAGCTTTCTAGATATATCAATCCTAATTCATACTCAAGTGGTACTTCGATATCTTTTTTTCAACATCGGTCTACGCCTCATTGGTGTGTGTTTGCATTTGTCATCAGGGACTGTATAAGCTGCTCTCTATTGATTTTTGCCAAGAGGGTGTACCATTTCTCTTTTATAGGTTTTCTTTTTCCTGTCACAACTTTTACAGATGGTTTGGTTTCCTTAAAAGTGATAAATGATTAGAACATTTTTGCCGATATTAGCATCTTCTTTAAGTGGATACAGGAAAGTTTGGCTCATGTCAAAATCTATTGGTTAGGATTTGCATTGTCTTGAACAATAGCTGAAATCTAAGCAGATAACATTTCAAGTGTTTGCTTTGGAAACAGAAAGAAAAAATAGACTAACATCAATCTGAGTAACTAAACCTAGTTTTCGTAAGGCGTTTTTTGTTCATGTTTGAAACTCATTTGTGTGTTTGTGAATTCATTGCTGCATTGAATCCATAGTTTTTATTATTTGATTTTTCTTTTAAAGAAAAGCGAATACTATTTTGCTTTGTAACATTTAAACACACATTTTTTTGCAGATTTTTTAGCAGAAGTAAATCTAAGCTTTGTGTTTTTAATCACAGAAGCCAGGATACAAAAAATTGTGAATCATTTTGTTCAATTTGAACTTTTCAGTACTTTTTTGTGTCCCCTTATTTTCATCACAGAATGATGAATATCTAAAATTATCATCATTTTCTTTTTGTTTCGATTCAAAATGATTCATGAATCTTCTCTTTTCATTGATGACTGGGAGGTCTATATTCTGTTCAAAGTACCAGCTTGTTGAGATAATTCACCACATGCTTAAAAGACTTGTAAAATCTATATGTCATGATAAATGAAAAACTTACAATTGCCCACAATGGTTTCACCAAGGTCCCGTGATGACCGTCATCAAGATCTGTTTGTTTACATTTTTCATCTTCTGGAATTATTTGATGGATAAAACAATAAAGTATGATGATTGCTAAGGGATGTTCATTAACAAAAAAATGGAAAAATAATATCAAGTATCAGAAAAAGAATAATGGTTCTCAACTGAATTTAATCTTAGAATGATTAAGAGAGGCAGAGCTCAAGAATACATTCTATTCTTTTGTTTATTAAAGAGGACGGAACCATATTTGATTGATCTCTGCCATAAATACAGAATTTCATGTTTATTATTTAGAATCATTTCCTGTGGGAAATGAAAAGAATATGCAGAATTTCTTTGGGAAATTATCACTTCTTGGCTTCGATCACAGAAACCCATACAGAACTAATGTTCATTGCAGAATGGCTGATCGGATACATATATTCGGCCATATATATCATGTTCTTGATCTCACAAGCCCATCATTAGGGACCTGATTTCAATATCTTTTTGTCCTTTCATGTGTACTGTGGCTCTTCTGTGGCTGCTTGTATCACAAATCTGTTTTTTTTTTTATGATGGAGGATTTGAATTGTTCATCATCTTGTTTGATATCATAAAAATTTCTCATTCAGGATTTTTAAGAGAGCATCTCTTAACTTTGATATAACCCTGATTATTCTTCTATTTTTTCTCACTCACTGCAGTATTTAAAGAAAAAAAAATGTTTCTCTTTACTTAATTATCAAAGAGACATTTTCTTAAATTGTCCAGCTTGCATTATCTATATTTTTTATCATTTAGATATGACTGTGTTGAAGGGCACACATACATACATAAATACTTCAATACACACACGCATGCACATACACATGCACAAGGCCATATTTACATGTGTTCTAAATAGAAAAGTTTGGAAAAAGGAAAATTCATATTCAAAACTCCAAATAATTTTTCTCTCTCACTTCCTGTCAACCTCACAACTACTTCCTAAAGGAAACAGTTTGGAAATCAAATTACTTTTCATGCAACATTATTCAGAATTTATGAATATCAGATTAGATAACCGATATTTAAACAATAAAGACAATAGAATTGAGACAAAATTAATAATGTAAGTGTTTTATCTTAAAATTTAGATATATTTGTTGCTTATCACGATAAACATATTCTATAAAATAACAAGAAGATATTTTTGTTGCATTTGGATACTATATGCTTCAACTGTTCATCAGATATCCTATAGATTGATCATGATATTGATAAAGTAAACCTCAAACCTTTTCATAGAAAAAATGGACACGTGCAAATTTATGCATCCATAGACTAATGTCCGTCAATCAATCTGTGGCCTAAAACACATCAAATTTTTACACATCAAATATTCATTTTCCAAATAATCTCTTTGTTGGGGCACATAATTCATTGGTGCATATTTATCAAATAGATAAGACATTGGTGAAAAATTCAAATCAAGATTCAGCTAATAGCTACATCAGGCTAAAGACATTGATCCCCCCTTTTATATGTGAACTGGAGAGATAATGCTCTTTTGCAAATGTTTTTGGTAACAGTAACTCAGCAACATTTTTGTTTGTGGTTTTATCATGGATTCATTTATTTTTGAGTGTATGCATAAATGGAATGAGGATAACAATCCTATCTTTTGCCATAATGGTTCGATCCATGTTTCCTCTTGAATTACTTAGCTTAGTCAAGCAGAGCAAAATTCCAACTAAAAAAAATTGGTTGAAGGCACTTTGTGATTATAATGAATTCCACATGGAATTTCTTTTGGAATTTTGCAGATATTGCTGGAATGTCTGCATGATTGCACTCCCTACTTTTTAAGGTCACTATTTCTACTTCTTTCTTATTTTGAATCGAATTTGTTCACAGAAACATTAGGATAACAAATCTGTTTTTTGCACTTTCCCACAAATGCTAATAACTTATTGATGATTAATCTTTTAAATCTTGATTTTTCATTGAGATATAGCCCCTGCTGCTTACTTGCTGTTGTTGTTGGAAATTGCAAGTGTCAGTTAATGCAGTAAATGTGTCATTAAGTTTTCTCCAGAGCAAAATGAGTTTGCTGAGATAATGTCTTTAGTTGCAATTGGATTTTCTCAATTCCACTGTTCTGAACTGTGATTGGTCTGTTATCTCTATTTTTCTTCTTCTCCTGACTGCATCTCTGATCTCTTCTCCTGTTTCTCTATCCAATTTGCTCCATTAATGCAATCTTGATCTTGGCTTATGTCTTCATCAACTTTTTCAATTTTGTTACGGAGATATCAAAATCTCCAGAAAACAAGTTACAAAATCTCTTTAACCAATTGAATTGGAGGAAAAGTTGATTGCACTGAATTTTACCTGTCCTGGTCAAAATAATACAGTATCATGCAAAGTTGGTTTCCTGCGTAAAGTCTTCATAAAGGTGATATGGAACAACAGCTCAAGAAAATGAGAATTTATAAATACATGTGTTTGGTTCCTGTCAAGTAAAATGTTAAATAGTAAGGTCTGTCTTGAGTTTGAAATTATAGTATAGAAGTGAAACATTTTCTTCTCACCAGTAGTAAGCATCAAAGGATAAATCAGCTGCTTATAGGTATATTTCAAATTGGATTTCTAGCCTTGTGTCTCACTCAAACAACTTGATTCTCACTCCCATCCAGAGTTTTTAAGATAATAGGAACTCAATCACTGACAAAATATTCTCATTACCTGAAAAAGGAGAGTCCTTGATGTCTGCGGTTTGTACTGAAGTGTCAAAAGCACTTTTTAAACATCTGACTGGACAAAATATTGAGCGCTCTCTCAGGTAAAGACAGAAAATACCAACCGGGAAGAAAGATATTCAATGGCTTTCAAATGTAAACAGTGATTTTCTTGTTTTTTTATTCCATTCACTTTGAAAAGCAGTAACCTCATCATTAATTAAATATTTTTGGCTTCACTGTTGTGTGATCGGTGGTTATTTTATGAATTAGTTTCAATTTTTATAAAACATCGATTTTGGAAATATTCATTTTAATGATTTAATGACCCATTGGGTAAAAGAAACTTTCTCAAAGTAAAATTTTTGTCCTTGAGTATTTCATAGATGCAAATACATGCAAAGTTGTTTCATTGAATTGGATAGATTTGAAATGCTGAAACTGAGATGCCAATGTTTTTCTACATCATGGCTCATCTTATCAATGTATTTTTGCATTCACATAAGAACAGGTTGAGTCTTTCTTCATACCAATTTCAATAACATCTTTGATTCTGGGTATAAAGATCTCCAGTCGAATGAGTTTCCTTTTCTTGCTATATTAAAGGAGAGACTGTACGGTGCATTCAATCTTCTTTCATTATCAAGATTCATGTCTGCTTTGAAGAATGACTTGAAGGATTTCTGATCAGAGTGTCCTAAAAATTCAAGATCTTCATCTCCTGTCAGATAGAATCTTTTAAAAGTGGTCTTTCATCATTACACCTACATAAAGAGCCACATAGACATGTTTTCATCTATAAATAAATGTATAAATCTGAATTTCAAGTACTCTTATTGTCGGCACGCCTTTTTAGCAATGTTGGCTGTATTACAATACGAGGTCTCTTTAATTGACTATTTCATTTTATTTCTAAATAGCATTTTTGTTAGAGATACTTCTTAAGTGGGTACATGTGAAGTATACTTACATACTTGGTCAAAGATAAAATAAGTTACAGAGTAATACTTTTCAGACACCTAGAAGACAATAAAAGCATCTTAAGTAGATTTATTGACAAGATTGTAGGTCATTTTGAACCCCCACAGATATATAGCCCAAAAAAAAAGATATATAAAAGAAGAAAGTGAAAATAGGTTGATAAAGGGACAATGTATAAAAATTCTACTGGTGGAAGTAAGGGAGATAGATTGTGAGTTTGGTGTCTTGAAAAAACTATAGAAAGCCAGAGAAAAATGAAAGGGAAAGAAAAGATGATCATCTAGATCCGGTGAGGCCGACAGAACACAAGATAGAGAGATGAACTTGACAGATTCAGGAAATACTGGCTCCGCGACGCCCATGATACAGAATTGTAGCGATTCCTGGGGGAGGTCTATGTTCAACGACCGACGTTAAAAGAATGATGATGATGATGATGATGATGATGATGATGATGATGATGGTGATGATTAGGTAGAAGAAGAGGGTAAGTTGGATTAGTGAAATGGATGACAATACAAAAAGAGGCCTAGTCTGTGAATAGTGAACCAAAGATTGGTGACCAGAGAAGTGAACAAGCGTCGCAGACAAGGGGAGAGTAGACCTGAAAGAGGGTCGGACAGTTTGCAGGCCCCTGGCTGTAGGAGGATTGATCAACTTCTCACTCTCCTCCACTTTTTCCCCGTGAGTGACTATCGATATATTTTCAGTTGGCCATAGAATAACAATAAGGGTTCGATTTGGGATCCCGACATGAGTCTTGCATCTTTCGTTTCTTCCCATGCTGTAACTGTAGTGTGTATATATGTGAAGAAATGCTTTATGCTCCATGGTCGAAATGGTGCCGTGACCAGGATATCTGCGCATGGATACGCACGAACTTTCTTGGGTTTGCAGCTTACTCAGTTCCTAAGATGGATGCACGATAAACTTCACGAACGCACCGTCGCTTGGAGCCGCAGTAGACCCAGAGAGGAATAGAAAGAACTAAAAATGGCCCCTCAGCCAGACGTTGAGGGATTGAATCAATATCAGGAGTTTTTTTTTCTTTGTCTACACATACACACTCACTCACTCATGTTTAAAGTTACGGCAAAGAAATGAACTTTTTAGAGACTTTTCAGTTAAAGTAGTTATGTCAATCCTTCTTCCTTGTCCCCACCTTCTTTTCTTAATATTATTTTTGCAAGGTCCTGTGTAACTGCATTTATATGTCTGTTTTCCATTGTCATTGTGATTTTTCTGCGTATCATATAAATACGTATTTTGAATTTCGATATTTTTGTCCCTTGCATCTCAGCTTGAGCGAGGGGACACAACGAATTGTTGTAAAAACAGATGTATGAACGTGTATGTTCTGACTAAGACGTACAAAGGTAAAGGTGTGGCACTTGCAGTATGCTTTATCGGTGTAACTGGTTGATGATTTCTCGTGAAGTCAAAAAACAGACGGACTGCCTGTTCCGATGGGTATGGTGTAAGTGTCATCGCAGTCGGAATGTGAACAGTTTGTTGAAGGTATGAGTAGCGCAAAGCCGTTTTGAGACGCAGGATTTTGCTTCCATGTGGCTTGATATTAGCATCGATGTCACTGACGACGTGGAAGAAAGGGGGGGTGATGTAGAAAGATTATATGCATCAAGTATGAACGTTGACGCAGAGATAAAACAAAGTACAAAGGAATGCATACAAGTATCTGGATGGACAAATAAAACGTTCATTTAATACAAGTACAGTAATGACAAATTACAAATAACAAATGAAAATGATATGATAAGATTAGTACGATCGATTGCATAAAGGGATGAGAAGAGCTAGTGAAAGGTGGGAGCTTTGTTGTCATTGATAGTACAGGCGTCGAAATCGAAGCGAAGTGTCTGAATTGCTTTTGAATCCATAAGGCCTCGAGCGTACCAAAGGATGATTATGGGGACCAGGTTCCATGAGTTTGCCAAACTGCCAAGAGACTTGGGGGGTGCTATTCTCTGACGCTGGTAGACACTCCACGGACAGACCATGAAAGACAGAAAACACAGAGGTAAAGAGAATTAGGAGAGATCATCGTGACTATCAGATAGTAAGAAGTATTGCCATTTCATTCATGTCGAAAGGACACAGCTGCATATGTGAGATGAAGAGAAATGGACAAAGATAGAACAGAGATTGGTCACAGTGGGAAAATGGTTAGGAACTGATTGGCCAAGTGGTCAGCAGAATGATACCAATCTTAGTGAGGAGGAAAGAGAGAGAAAGAGTAGCCAGCAACCAGTGCTGGGGCCAAAAGCTTAACCAGTTAGGAGTGCCGGCGCCAATGAATGTATGACCATGTGTGTCCAGGGCTTTTCTAGGGGTCATCGTAGGAAGTGATGTTTTCAATATCTAGCTAAAAAAAAGGGTTTTGTATCTAATTCCTAAAAGAATAGGGGTCATTACAATGGCAATAGTGATAGGATTTACCTGTGGAATCGTTGCTTTCCTGTGAAGTCAGAGCATAGTCTGAATAACTGTTTCGACTCATATGGTGAAAGCATCCCCATTCTTTGGAACTGGTCTATAAGTCATGCTGCAGGACAAAATTTTGTGCTTTTTGCTGAAGGGAATTTTTTTACCCTTGAAGGGTCTACTATGTTTCTTTAGTCTTCCAAGTTCGAATTCATATTTGTCTTTTGTTATGTGTATTTTGTTGCTTGTGTCATTTTCCAGATTTGCATATGTGCATTGAACAGGCTCTTTGCTGTCGGAACGAAGAAGAAGGACGAATGTTTTTTTCGTCTTTTCTTGTTTTTTTAACTCTCTTGTCTTGTGCAATGAATTAATATCACAAGTAGCAACATTTGTTTGTCGTTGGTAATCACTTACTTTACTTTGTCGGTGGAAGATTCATTAAAAAAAATATCAAGATATTGTCAACATCATTTTTCCGTATGGTGTACAAGTGGTATTTTCCCTATGAAATACTTGGTTTTGAAAAAATATCAATAATAAAGACAAGACAGTAAAATCCAACCACAAAGATACATGAAGATACTTTTGAAAGTGATAGACTTGTATTGAAGTGAAGGGATTAAAGACTTCTTTTTTTTCGTGGTAAGAAGCAATGTTCTCTTTCCCGTTGTATTTTTTTACATTTTTTCATTTGTGACTCTGTATTTTTACGGTTGCATTTCATTCCCAGTATGCTCTGTTTATACGATCATTTTTGTGGATTTTCGTAAATTTTTGTTGCCGACGTTACCGTGAATTGCGTCTTTCGTTACTTCCCACGTTGCAGTCGCGATGCCCATACTTGCAAAAAAAAAAAAACCCAACACATTATCTCTCAGCTGCCATTGTGCTTATTACAAATATGTCAAATCTTCGAATATCTAAAAAAGAAGGTAGAATGTGAGAGGAAAGGAAATCCAAGTCAATTCATCTTTGTGGAGACAGGTATTAAAATGGAGTCCAACTCAAGATAAATTAGTAAATTAATAAATAACAGACATAGTTTTATACTGTTGTTTTTTGTTGTTGTGTTTTTTTTAATAAAACAAGGCCAGGAAAAATCAAATATTACCAGACTAAATAAAAGTACAAATATTTGAAAATTTGAAGACAAAAGAAAAAATTTTTTTCCCAAATGAAACCATCTCTGATAATTATCTATTATCATCACATTTCAGTAAACAGAATATAGAATAAAAAGTCAATAAAAACTAATTATGTATAAATCAGAAATGTGTATCACCAAGTTCAATTGATACCCCTCCCCCTGGTGTTTATCAATCCCCTCCTGACCTGTAAACATTTATGAACCCCCTGTATAGTCCAACTAACCCCCAGAGATCATTATCCACTACTTTTGAAATCCCAGACCATAATGAATGAACAGAAAGCTTTCTTAGAATTTGGTATATGAGTGTTTGGATGCATGTACATAACGTCTCTTTTGATGAAAATATGGTGAGCTAGCCACAAGTGAATTGGGACTATGATCTTGCGAGGAATGATTATTTTTACACAAACTGCTAGAACAACAAACATATCACGAGAGTCCATCAGATTTTTTAAATGATGCATACAATTTCCTGTTGGAAGCTACGAGCATTCAACACACCATTTCTGTGCATGTGTGAGTTTTTATATCACAGATCACAATTTCTTTTCAATCTTTTCCTTGAATCACTTTCCCATGGAAAATGTCTTCGGGTTCTCATCAGTTGCTGATTATAATAGAACCTGTCATTTCTCTTGTATTTCTTCGGATCCAATGGGACCAGAAGTGCTAATCTCATTTAGAAAGACCAGCAGGGAAAATAGATTAATGATATTGTGCCTTTAAGAATTATACATTGATTAAAGGTGTTTTGAAAGTGATCTAAACAAGATTGGAATAAGAATAGATTGGAAGTCATTGCCTGAAGGATCATAAAAAGGTTGGAAGAGAAAATGGAAATTGCCACAAGGCATAAGGATGAAAACCTATTCTGAAGATTTCAAAGCTGGTCATATTTTTAGTTCAATTTTATTCTCAGTTTGTATTCTCTTTATTTTTTTCTTTTTATCTTCGATATATCTTGCCATCTTTTTAGTTTTCCTTCTTTTATTTTTATTTTTTGTTTTCCCTTTCGAATTTATTTGATAGTTTTTCCTTTTTTTTCCTTTGGATATTTTCACTTATTTTCCTCTATAATTTCTCCATTCTCTCATCTTACTATTGACAGATTTCTTTTCCTCTCCTTCTTAACCAACCTTCATGGCTGAAAAAGAAGACAGCGTCATCACTCACTTTTTATCCTGTGACAATTCCAGATTGCCCCTTCCAAAAGTTAACTGAGTGTTTGTAAACATAGTAATGAGTCAAACTGAGAAACAATTTAGATTTTTAAGGCGTTTTATCTTCACAGAAAACCAACAACCTAATCATTGACATCATAATCACTTTCTTAAAAGTTGTAAAACAGCTAGAGAATACTGTAAAAATTACAGAAGATGATAACATTCAAAAGATTTCTCTTTGGAAATAATGTGGATACCAGCTTTGGATATAAGAGGTTCCGTTGAAACTTTCAGTCATGGTTAAATAGTGGAATTACTGAAGTATTTGAAGAAAAATAAAAGAAATAAACACTGAACAAAAAAGTGGAGTAGAATACACTTTCAGTTGTATTCAGGATATGATTCAAAAGGTCTCTGAGCAAAAGTGAATAGAATCATTTAAATTGGGTCTTCAACTTTTGGATCAAATCATTTTGGCCACTGCGTTAGATTCTCTTTTCCTTTTTTATGACTGAACCACTGAATGCTACAGAAAGTTTTTCCTATTTTGATCTTGTGATCAACCCTTCAAAGCATCATTTTAGGGTGTTGGTGTCTGCTTGATGGCTCTTTTTTAATAGCACCTTCTTATTATCATATAACTAAGAGCATACAAATTTGTATTCAGTCCCATTTTTTTGTTTAGTTCCTTGGCTGATCATCAAGTAGCTCATAATTGAACGAAAAGAAATGTGCCTCAAAACATTACATGGAAATTTATTCAGATTCTATTGCCATTAACATACTTGTATGATTCTATACAACTAAGAGTGGTTTGTGTTGCAGAGCCTGGTTGGTTTGTAGTAATTTCTGTCTAAGAATTTATTTGTCGATGTGTTTTTCAAGAAAGATTTCAAGGAGAAGTATCTAAGTAAGTATTTTCTTAGTTATACATTTGAGCATTCACTATATGTTCAATGTTCAAATGGTGTAAACATGCACTTTTGAACTTAGAATGACTACTTCCTGCGGGAATCAGCAGTAATATGTTATCTGGCTTCAAGGAATGGTTGTTTGGAAAATATCATATCATTATGTAAGTACCAATTTAAGAGACATGTTCAGGTGGTGGCGTCATTAATCACTTGAAATCACAGTTCAGGCAATGTAGAGATCAATCGAAGGGGAGAAAAGAGCCTCAAGATTTACCTCACCCCTCGTTGACTTCCCTGAAATTTGATACTAATATCCTGGAGTGAGATACGATGCCTTGAAAGACTTCTTTCTCTCTGTTTCTGCTGCATACACAATAAAATGTCTCCATTTTTCTTGTAACTGTTGATTACTCACTCAATTCTGTATTGAATGTAGCTGAACTAACAAGAATTCTGGCAAAGCTCCCATTCTTTGTTCATCCAAGTTATATAAGATTATTTCTTTGCAGAACTTTGGTAGATATAAGGAGATTAATAAGAAAATACCACATATACTCCAAAGGAAAGTTTTCTTTCTGTTTGAGGTCAGTTACTTCCTTAAGGGTTCCATTATATCTGATTAAAAAGACACTGAGAACAAATCAATTATTTCTGAAAGTTACTGTTTGTTCATATTTTCTGAGAAAATCTGGATACAAGGAATTCAATTTAAGCGAGCCTTTATGAGATTTTATTTCTGATTCCTATTTCAGAAGTGCAGAAAGTTGGATATTAATCTGCTGTATTTAAGAATATTGATTGAATTAAAAAGAATTATATCTTAATGGATAACTTGGGTAAATTCTGATAACTTTCCCAAATTTATCCCACTTATATCATTGAGTCCTCCACAATATCACCTGAAATATTATCATCTTTGGTCTGAGAGAGGTGAAATGCAGAGAAACATCATGGATGGCAAAATAATTGTGTGTGTGTGTGTGTGTGTGTGTATGCAGATTAAAGGAAAAACAAACAGGAGGAAAGATTATGTCCTCACCATAACCGAAAGAGAAAGAATAATGTTAACAACAATGGAGGAAAGAGGGAAATGTCCACAGAATCAATGGATGAGACAGAATGATGTCAATAGAATCCATGTCCTCCAATGATAATGTTTACAGCATGGAGGAAAGAGGGAAATGTCCATAGTATCAATGAAGAAACAAAGAGAATTATCTCGATTTTTCGTGAAATCAGAATATTCTACGTTTATCTTGGCTTTCTGAATAATTCCTTCATTTAAGGCATGCTACAAATACTGGCATTCTTTTGTGTATCATATGGAATATCAATCAGGGAATGTTCTTGATTTCTAATTTAAAAGAAATAATTTTCTGGGAATTATGCTACGGAATCTTTTAAAATCACGAGGCCATATAATTTAGATGATGAGTCTACATGAGAGTTTAGAATTTTCCATCTGTAATCTTTATATATTCATGTATTCCTAATTTTACTAATAATCTGAAAAGTGACTGTTTTTGTTCAAAGCTCTAATAACCTTTGCACTAAGGGTCTGAACACAAAAAGTCTTTTCTTGAATGCATAAGCTGAACATTTTTGATGTGTTTGGTTAGCAATGTTTCTGGGAGGAATCATCTGCTGCTTAAAGATTTTTTTTGTCGAACATTTGTGTCTTTATCATGTAATTTTGTGATCAGGTCAATATCCAATTACTTACAGGATCTTCCTTCAATGGATTGACTTTCTACATTTTGTGTGATCCCAGAATCTATTCCGTGAGGGTAAAGCAAGTTAAAGCAGCAGATCAAGCAGATTAGACTACAACAAAAAGGTGATCAGCATACATTTATTTATATCTTTTCTATTTTGAACTAGCAAGTGTTATCTGAATAAAAATGTCTATGGCAATCATCATTGACCATTTCTCCTTCTAATTTTTTAGGCTTGATAATTTGACATTTCAATTATTGAAATATGAATTGAAACAATTGGTCAGAACATCCAGACAATCAGATTTAAAATCTTCTTGCACAAGTTTATGATGCTTGTAATGTAAAATCTCTTTTTTTGTTTCCTTGGCTTCTTTTGCTAAAGGGAAAAAGGCATGTATTAATTTTTTTGTTTAAAAGTCTAGACATCTCTCTGCCTTAGGATTTTTAGTCATTGATTGATCTGGTCAATATGCAATCATTTAAAAGACTTTTTTTCTATAGATTAATTATCTTCTTTTTGTGTGACCACAGAATTCATTCTGTAAGAGTAAAGCCAAGTGATTGGCCAGAAAATCAAGCAGATTAGACCACAGCAAAGAAAACTGATCTATATACATGTATTTATGTCTTTTTTCTACTTGATCCAATGAACTAGCTGGATTAATTGGTGTTGCCCATATAAATAGCTGTGCCAATCATTATTGAACATTTCGTTTATCAATTTTCTTTGTTTGATAAAAACTTGATCTAACATTGGATTATCCAATCATGAATTGAGACAATTAGATGCGTGATTAAAATAATCAGATTTAAGAATTTGTTGCTTGAGTTTATCATAATGGATAATAATAGAACCTTTTTTAATTTGTTTTGGGGATTTTTACTTTAAAAGGAAAAGAAGTATATATCATTTTCTCACATGAAAATATAGATATCTGTTTGTGTAACAATTTGGAAGTCCAAAAATTTGTAAAAGTAAAATGAAATTGAATTCTTCCTAAAATATGTCATTGAAAATGTCTTTGTATGTTTCACACAAATGCGAGCAGAGAAACTATTTATCTATATCCCAATCATAACTAGTTAGGACTACTCATTCTTTTACTAAAAGTTATTCAACAATTTTCAGAGTAATAGGGAATACAAAGTTCAAGTGATTACCTACAAGAAACTGATTCCTCTTTCCCCCTCTTTTTCTTGACTTTCTGCCTTTCGACCCACCAGCTGAACTGGTGCACTAGGGTGCATGACACTTGGGGGTCACCACACAAGAGATCTACAAGATGGATGAGGACAAGTAATACCCATCCATTCTACTAGGGATGGTGAAGCATAAAAGGCATCAAGGGTGCTACATCTATCCAAAGCATATATGTCGATATATGCATATATATATATATATATATATATATATATATATATATATATATATATATATATATTCTAAAACTCTTTCTCTTATAACTCATTTAAGAATGAGCCAGATGAGGTAATGGTTCATCCATTTTTTTGACTGCTGACAAACTTTTTCAATCGATAATATTTGAAAAATATTTAGATTTTTACTTTTCCCTATACTTATCACTTGACCTTTGCTAGAAGATATGCTGTTGGTATTTAAATATGCCTGACATATCTTGACTGAGCATGTTAGACCAAAAATAAGACTTAATACTCGTGAATCATCCTCATTTGAGGACAGCAGAAGACAAAGCAGAAACAAATAAAGAAGATATTACTGAAGGATGGCCATCAATCTCATGTCTATTTGTGTTGGCGATCCTCTCTAATTTACTGAAAATGTAAAGCTGATGAAAACTAATTTCAATTTTAATGTTAATTGAAAGGAAAATTAGTGAATTGTTCTTTTTATTCAATGATTTAAAAACATCTAGGATATTACTGGTGAATATATAAATCTTTTTGGCAACTTACTAGAACTTAATCAGTGCCCATTGCAGAGTTGTTTTTCTTGTTCTTTCTTTTCAAAATATCAGATATCATCTAAGAGTGTCTCGTTAGGGGGAGAACTTTCCTAAAGTGTGGAGAAAAAGAGAAGGAGGAGGGAAAGGAATTGCTCTCTGCAAAGAACCATCTGTTATTATCCTTTTTCAATACTTGTTCCTGGGAGAGTTAAGTATACAGATTCAGGGCATCACATGGGATTAGATTTGAGTTATTCACATTTCAACCATGTCATCTTGTCTGATCAGAGAGAGAGAGAGAGAGAGGGAGAGAGAGAGAAAGGGAGGGAAAAAGGAGGAAGGAGAGAGCTTTGGAGAGGGATGGGGAGATAGGAAGAGGAGAAGGCTCTCCGTTTCAATTTTGTTTACTAGAAGATTCCCTGTTTTTTCAGTTTACCCATCGATCACTGTTTTGCTTTTTCCGGCTTTTTATTTCCTTCCAAGTTTGCCCTGTTTTCTGACAGAAAGAATCAGAAAAGCTGTCGCTCATTTCCAGCCTTTATAAGGCAATAACTATAGCGAAGAATCACAAGAACTCTCTCCTGTGAGAACAAAATTATTCAATTGCATATCAAACTAATACTACATTTAAGAATATGTATAGTTGATCCTTGTGAAAAAAATCACACATATTTGAATTTCTTTGAGGTGATTTTTTAAGAATAAAAAACACAAATAAAATAAAATGAAAATTCTTTTCAGTCAAATGCTACTTAGTTTTGAATGGTGAGTTGGAGATATTTGTATCAGCAAAATTGTTACCTTTGAGTTGAAGAGTCCCGTGTAAAAGACAGATAACCAAAATAATCGCACTGCTCATTATGTGATTATATTTAAACAAATTAAATACATTATCACAATTATCATGATTATTATTATTATGACTGGAATTTAGCTGAAGGTTCAAATCAGTTTACAGCTAAAACCTAAATTATTTTCAAACTATTTCTGTTGTTACAAAATAGATTTGAGCTAGAATATAATGAATGGTAAAACTTGCAAGTTACTGTCTTAAATTTGGAATCATGTATTTTATAAAAAGCAAATCTTATTTGTTACATATTCAACTTTGATTACTCTATTGTGTTGGCAAAAATGAATGTAGTAATTTTCTTTTTGTAAGTCTCGGTTAATAGGCTTGAATTTTTGTAACCGATTTTCTTTCTCTGTTCTTATTAATATTCAACACTTTTCATTTTTGTGCTTAACAGTGAAGTGCTAAAAACTTTTGTCAACATCCTTTGTCATTGAATGCTTTAAAAAGAAGCTCTTGTAATCCAAAATTAGATTTTCTTCTTTTAACTAATTTTATTTTAAATTCTAAATGAGGATTATATTTATCCCTGCTATTTCTTCATTTTAATTCTTTCATTGAATTCTTTCAAAAAGAATATTTCTTGGATTTTGCAAATTAAATTGGTTTTAGGTTTCAATGGCCTTTTCAATAATTATCCTGAAAATGGACAGTCTTGAACATCTTCAGATAATTACTTCAGATTTGATTAATATTAATTGGCAAAATCAGATCATATTAGATTAATTAAATTCTTTTTGTGCGTCATCAAAGAAAAAAATCAAAAATCTCTCATGAATATTTGAGAAATTCGCTTATAGATTTTGCACGTTATTTTTGGAAATTGATTCCTAAGCTGGGAATAATTGTAGGGATTTCCGAATTATGGTTTATCAAATTACTTGGATGTCAATAAATGAACTTTGCTCACTCCCTCAATCCTGGTGAGAAAAAATGGTTTCAAATAAGTAATTATAAGTTTAGGGTTTCAGTGACTGATTGGTTAAGCTTTGGAAGGATCATTGAAAGCCTTCATATAACCAATCAAAGGTACATGCATATACTGGACTGTATTAGGTAATTAAGTGCTACACTATTTATGAGTTAATTGCCTTATTTTTCATATTAAAAACCTTTTTACTGGCAATATCTGCAGTTTTCAAAGAATAGTTCTCTTGACATGAAGTCTGAATAACTTACATTGTTCCAGTGATCACATTAATATGTTCTTATTCAAATTTGATGCCAGTAGTATTGGCTAGTTTTGATTCACATTTTCTGCATTGACTCATTTAAGAATAAAATTGTGTTAATGAATCAAGTGTTTTCTGTGCATTGAAGGTGTTACTACAAACGTATAGTAGCACAATTTCTATTGAATGTTCTCTGCTCAATTTTTAGTTATAAGTTATCAGGAGATTTGAGAGAAAAAAAAACCTTTTTATATTCAAATACTACTTTTCTCCAAAGAGACAAGTATTGTTTAAGTTATAAATGTTGCATAGTGGGTGTCTATGATGCAAATATCCAGGTATGAAGTTATTGAATTTCCTGAGATTTGCAACCAAATCAGATATCAGCAGTTTGATTGAGTGTAGTTCAATCCCTCGATGATTTCTCCATTTTATTGTCACAAATTTTCGTGCATGCAGCAAATATGCAAATTTCCAATTACAAAAAAGTGTCCTTTTTTTTTCAACAAAGGTATTGTTTTGTATAGAATAGTTTCTTGCTTGTGTGTCAACAACAACAGAGAAAAATGGAGAGAGAGAGAGAAAGAGAGAGAGAGAACCACTCCCAATGCAGGAGCTACAGGGAAAAACTGACTTCATCAAATTACACATTTCAACTAGTGAGCAAATAGCTAATTAATCTCTTCTCAGATTCTCTGTAATTGACACTAACTCTACTAACGTCCTGTCTCATCTCTTTCTTCTTCTTTTATTCACTTTCTTTTCTCTTAACGTGATTTATCTCATTCTATTTTTTCTTTTGTCCTTAGTTGAACAGAATAATTCCTCTTTTTGCTTTCTAATCTCTCATTGTGTGTGTCTGTTCATTTTCAAATAATTCAAGACTTCTCTATCTTTTTAAAGAATGTCCAGACACCCCATGAAAGGGGGATGGGGTGCCAAACAACCATAGTCCACATGCGAACTGATTCTCAGGCAAAAAATTTGATGCTTGGGAAATTTTTGGCTGGAAGCAATTTGTCCAATCAGAGTACAATTTTCTATAGTCTCGAAACCAAAGTTTTAAATTGTAGAAATCACTCTGTTGTAAAACCAGCCTATGTCTGAATTATTTTACATGAGTAATTCAAAATGTTCTGCCGGTGGTAGTAACTTACATGACAAAGTGTGTGAGCTAGGTGTGCAAGTTATCTATAAGTGAATGCTGAATTGTGTTCTAAGGGATATTTTGATTTTTACCTTGATATTTGGCATTAAATTTATTGCCTACATTGGTATCCTTTATAAACATAGTAGATTGTATCATTTTGAATTACTTAGACATGTGAGGGAGTAGATAATGTTGATTAGAAGTTTTTTGGGGATGATGGGTCTGTGAGTAAACTGTCCATGTTACCTTTAATTAACTAATGTATGGATTGCCATATTATGTTTGTTAATAAGAATATTGAGCGATACCAGCATTTAAGTGTTATTTCATTTTTCCTATCTAAATAAATCTAAACTTCTCACCGAAGTCCCCAAACGAGAATCTAAAAACACATATAATCAGTTGCCTGATGAGACCCAGAGAGGGCAGAAACATAAACTTATTTATGTAGCAAATCCACTTCCTATTATATTTCCAGCTCTACTCTAAAACAACTCAACTCTCGCAATATAAAGTTGAATGTATCGAGCAGTCTATGGAATAAATCCATCACAGATCAGATTGCTTTATATTACATTATATTCTCCATGAGACCCTAAAAAGAAGAAGAAATCAAGCAAAGAATCACCCTAGGCAAACTTACCTTCAAAAACAAGAAAATCCTATCAATCCTAAAAAAAAGGATGTACAACCAATGCATCCTCCTAATAGTCGCTTATGGAGCTGAAACATTGAACCTAACCAAGAGACAGACCTGCAAACTGAGAACAATTCAACTTGCATGTGGAGAGACCACAAGCAGCGCAATACATCCGGGGAAAAGACAAGAGTCAGGGACATCAAAGAATCCATTAAAAATCTTAAATGCCAATGGGCTGGCCATGTTGCAAGAATGGCAGACAACCAATGGACATTGTGACTCACAAGATAGATCCCCAGAGATCACATGTGCAACCCAGGCCGGCAGAGTATTAGATGGAGAGGCAAGCTTGACAAATTCAGAAAGTACTGGCTCTGCAATGCCCACGATAGAAAAGTGTGACGAATCCTGGGGAGGGTCTATGTCCGTCGACGGATGTTAAAAATCTGATGATGATGATGATGTTAATATTACGCTATATTGCAAACCTAATTTATACTACATGTACTACATATATATATATATATATATATATATACATATATATATATATATATATATATATATATATATATATACGTGTATACTGTAAGTGACATGTATTCTGCTAGTGATATGTTGATTATAATAGAAAAAATGTCCAATATTTTTATGAAATAGAGCTAGTGTAATCATTACACTGATGTATACTCATGACACCTGTTTCATCATAATACAGTCAGGTGGGTTTTTTATGTAAAAAAATTATTTATTGTAGGAGCTGCTTCTTTCCTTATCTGTTACTTTCATTCTTGAATCTGTATTTAGTTTAAATCAGAGTTACTTCCCTTGTTTTCTATATGCTGTGTTTATACAAATATTCTCCATGGAAAGATAATATTTTACAATGGGCTTAATAATGAATGATTTTATTGAAAGATCAAAAGTACAAAAAAATCAACAACAACAACACACTGGATATAGACGTTCAAATCAAATAGAAAAAAGCAAATACCATAAAAAATATTTAGATTAACAAATTGTGTGCAACATATGTGAATCTATAGAGAGATATACACTCATCAATGTTTTTAAAACTTTTCTTTGAAATATATATCAGCAATATTTTTGCATGCACACACCAACCGTAATCTGTACATGGATACACACATATATATAAGTAATGTGTCCAATCATACAAGTTCAGAATGTCTTATATTTACTTTTTTTTAAAATCTACTATCATATATCCATGTAAAGAAAATCTACCATCATATATATAAGCAAAAAACAAATAAATTATCTCCCAATCTACTTTGATGTACAAAAAGTTTTTCATGCTTCAGTGTCCTC
The DNA here is from genome assembly GCA_963457665.1 of Thysanoteuthis rhombus. Taxonomy (NCBI): domain Eukaryota; kingdom Metazoa; phylum Mollusca; class Cephalopoda; order Oegopsida; family Thysanoteuthidae; genus Thysanoteuthis; species Thysanoteuthis major. The sequence goes on from OY735212.1 coordinate 26,818,050, forward strand.
TTTTTCCCCAAACATCCTTGCCCATTTCTTTTTAATGATATTTTTCCTCCAATCTTTCCCCTTCAGGAATTTCATAAGTGATTTTCTCATTCATATAAAATGACTGCCTGTTGCATCGGTGCATTTATTGACAATTTTATAGGCCCAGCCTTTACACAAATTGAAGTGTCTCTGCCCTTGATTTAAGAGAAAAAAGAAAAGAAGGAGGTTTCCGAATAGGTTGGACAATTTTGTTCTTTGTTTATTAGAATCTTTGGACTTATTTTTCCAAATCTTTTGTTGAAAAAAGATATTAGAATGAAACATTAGTGTGATCACTTGTTTTCACTACCATGTTCCCAGTTTGAGAGAAAATAATAGAGATTCAGACAAGAATTATTATCTGTTGATTCTCAACTCATTGCTTTGTGATTATTTGGTTGTTACACTTGGGCTTTGCAGCTTTAATAGTGATCAAGACGTGCTGGAAGAAGTTTGTTAAAGGTGGCTGAAGTCTGAAGTTGGCATTTTTCCATGGATTAAGCAGACTAATACGTCCATCTTTTTGTTTTGAACAAAATGTTCTGGCTGGTTCATTCTCCAGTCTTCCTCAGGCGCTGATGACAGTTGGCAAAAAAGATTTTTCCATTGTTTCTGACTATTTTGTTTTGTTTTTCTTTCAAATGAAGAATTATCATTATACTAGGATTTTTTAAAACTTATTGGCCGGATTTGAGTGATTTTGATAAATCTTTGGGTCAAAGGATAAGGTCAGAGTATTTCTAAAATGACAAGGCTTGTGTGATGCTCACATTGGGATGAGTAACTTTTGGCAGGGGAATGAGGAGGGCTAATTCACCGACTACTAACAGGGCAATGGGTGGCCAAGACTTATCAATGCAAGAGGTAATCGGAGTACAAGCTAGCATAACGGCTACTGTGACACAAATTCCAGATAGCTTCAATCAAGGTGAAGGAAAGAATGCATCACAACACAGTACATTGGTCTTAGTTGCATATGGGGCTGCATAGCTGCAAGCTAGTCAGAGTATACATACTGACCAATGTCCATTACCAAAAGTGTCTTCAATCTGCATGCAAGCATTGTAACTGGATCTTGCTTAAGAAGAAGAAGGTCACCTGTTTCAATGAGTCTCACTTTCCCCTGGAAAAGGATACATCATTTTCTCAGGGAATGCACTATGGGGAAATGGAGGCAGTGTGATGAATTGGAAACAGTGGGTCCTACATGTGGAAGGTACTTTGTCACATAGCATTTACATCTGTATCATTAGAGACCAGGTACACCCCTTAATAGCAATGGTTTCCAACAATAGCAATCAGGGGCGTTCAGATGCTTATATATAAAATGTAGAATCCTAGGCTTTAAAGTGACCCTGGAGAGGGGTAATCAGAAAAAAAAGACAGAGAAAAAAGAAAGAAAGGAAGAAAGAGAAAAACAGAAAGAAGAATAAAATGACAATTTGTGCCTTCCTAATAATTCTTTGAAAGACATTCTTGAAATGTTCTTTGAAGTTTTTTTGACTGTTTAATCCTCTTGAGAAGTATTTCCCCATCTTTCCCTCTGGTCCATCATCAAATTCTTCAATGACATTTTTCATACCATGGCTACATATCTCTGTGTGGGAAAAATATCAACAACCCATACGTAATCGTTCATCAGATTTATTTCACTGATCGACTCTTAAACTAAGAAAACTTGGAACTAAAAACTATAATATTACATTTTATTGCTGATTTGCCTTTCATCTTTTGCTAGAGTTCTTGAATTTTAACTTCTAGAACCAATTTTTGTATTTTTACTGTTACAAGCCATCATTCTGGACAAAGGAAATCTTTTCAAGAAATATCCAATGCTAACTGATTTTTAAATTCTATAATTTGTTTTTTTTTGCAACAGATACACTTTTTAAAAGGAAACTTTCAAAATGAGTGATTACCAAACCAAATCTCTTATTGTGAAATGTAAGGAAAGTGAAAAAAAATGCCAGACTTTTCTGGACTTATTTGTTAAACATCTAAAAATTCAAGAAGTCAAATTTTCATTAAAAATAGAATCTATACAAGAACTAGGCAGTGACAATTTACTTTCCGGCACTTTCATCAGGAAGATGTGATGGAAGTACAAATCCATGATGAACTCATTGTTAGTGCTTCTCTTGATACAGGTGATACTAATGAAGACGCTCCTGGAATGTTTATGACAGGTGACATCCTGGGAGTTGAGGAGTTGAAAGTACATGCCACCCCTCCTCCTAGTTACAACTTCCATGATATTGGATTATTTCAAAATGATTTCATCCCCCAAGACATTCTCACAGAATATGTTAAAGCTGGACCATCTTCTTTTCTATGAGATATTAAGAATGATGAAACAGGGAGAGCCTTTCCTGATTCAATTCTCTCTACCATTCCTCAAAATGAAGAAAAAGGCTTCAAGATAATCTTGCATATAACCCAAGTTCAAAAGCTGTTTTTTGCTGACTTTTTCTCCAAAATCAGAAAAAAAGTTCTTGGCATCAATGTGAAATCCATATCAAAACATCAAAAACAGTTGTACTTCAAATAAACACAAATCTCATTTAAACTAAGAAGTTGCGAGATCTACAAAATCTAATTCTTAAAGTAATTTTTTTTCTAGATGAACGTGGTCTGGCTCTCAATTTGAAATCCTCACCATGGAAAATTTGGGGGGTCTCATTGAATAGCTTTCATTATGATTCTACCCTTGAAGAGCATTTCAGGGAAATTTCCAAATCTTGTGAAGAAGGTAAAATAATACAAGTTCACTACTTTTCACACAGAATCCAAAATCAATCTATTAATCTCTGAACAGAAAAAATTCAAGACTATGTTCTCTCTAAATACTTTGATGCTAAGAACTGTTCTATTATTGTAGATGCATGTTGTTGTTGTTGTTGTTGATGATGATGATGATGATGATGATTTTACTGCATTAACAAGTTATCTCTTTCATTTTGTTGTCTACTCTTTTGTTCAATGGCCTTCATAAAACCTATGAAAATGCAAAATTTCTTCAACACTTTTTGACTTTATTCGATTATTACATGCAAATATTTTTATTGATCAAGAATTGACAGTTGTCAGTTGGTCTGTCTGGAACATTTGGTTGGAAAAAAACAACCCTCTGATGTTTTAGAGTGTTGGTAGCTGATAGCTTTTCATACTGAGTAAAGATTTATGAAATATGCAGGTTTTATGTTTACTTAAATATGGCAAACAAATTTCGTTTTGAAATTGAAAACAGGAAAATGAGTTCCGATTGGATTCAAAATACCTCCTTGATGAGATGAAGGCAATTCAAATACTTTTTTTAGATTGTAGTTCATCATTGGTGATCATGTTGTGCTTATGTATACTAAGAGGAAGGAAATCTCAATAGCATTAGACCTGAGTATGTGTGTACATGATAGTGAGGAAAGAAAAATTGATAGGATGATTGGTAAAAACAAGGGATTGGTTTGGGAATTAACTGAGCTCAGATGGAAGACATGCAGAGTTGAGAAGAGAATGTGAGAAAATTGAACTCAAAAAAAAAGGAAAAATTTACCAGGAAGATGAAAGAAGATTTGGAGAATCACATCAATCTGGGAATTCTCAGCATCCTTGCCAATTTCCAGAATTATCTCGCTTTGAAGCATTTGTCTGATGAAAAGAACAACAGTCTTTTGGTCTGTGAGCCATGGTATTGCTTCCTTTCTAAGTTTTACCGATAAAAAAATTTCTTCTGTTTGAAGAGAGAAGAATACTTATGTTCCAAAATTTTCCTTTTTATTTTTTTCTGAAAAAGAGAACTTCCCATTGTCCCTCAGTGGTCTTATGGTTTCATTGTCAGAAGTAAATGTATTGAAATCTTGAAAATCAAGTACTGTCTGACCAACCTTTAAAATAGGTTGGAACATTGTTAAATTTTGAATTTACTAAAATCTTACAAACTGATGAAGTAAGTGAAAATTTCCTGTAATGAGTAAGAAATGTATTCTGTAATGATATATAGCTCTGATGTGAAGATTGTTTTCTGTGCGTTACTTTTTGTTGGTTGTTCTGAGTTCAAGACTTGCATCAATTATGTTTTTTCGACTTTCCTCACTGATTAAGACAAACGTTTTCCTGTTCATACCTGCAAAAAACGTTCTTTGGAGCAAAGTGAGTAAATGAGAACTGGTTGATACTTTTATCATCTTTTTTAATCAGCAATTTCTTGATTAGTTTTTGTGTCTGAGAAAGGTTTTGTTGTGTAAAGCATAATATCTATGCATCATTAATATTTACAATAAATAGATTGATGATTGCATAGTAGCTATAAAAAATGATAGGATTATTTACATATAGATCAGCATTTCTGCCAAGGATCCATGTGTAGTATCTGTGCAAATGATGGGAAATCATTTCGAATAGGAGTTTCAATATCATATAAAACAATTTATAATCATTCTGTTGGGTCATCTATCTATTTCTTCTTATATAACTGTTATGTGGAAAGAAATGAATAAAGTAGTTATTGACTGTGAATGTTGAAAATGAGAATTTGGGGTTGGAACAGTCATTTGCACCTTTGCATTACCAGCAACTCTTTAGCTCATTGATAGGAACAAAGCTAGGTTGAAGCAGCTACCTAATCAGTTGGTGGTTCCATCACACAATAGTGAATTGGTCCTTGATATTAATGTATGAACCATCACACTCTAGCAGATGCCCTGAAATAAGGAAAAATATCTAAGTGAACAACATAAAAGTATTTCTCAATTCAGTTTATCATTAATTGTCCTTCATTTGATTTTAAAGAAACAACTGATCTTAAGTAACAAAATGGCTGTTCCTTATTAAAATTCATTTTTCTTTTGAAAAAATACCTAATTCACCATATCTGGAATTGGAGTAATCTTTATCATTTGAACACCTGATTTTGAGCTTCTTCACTGAGCTATTTTTTAATTTACTCTTTTAAATCCATGGAGGAAAATCTCAGTCCATGAAATTAACTTGCATGTTGACACAAATCTATGTGTATGTTCATTGAGTGTATATCCTCTTTTCAAAGTTCATTTTCATCATTTACCATATTATCATTTTAAGATCTGGATTCCTATTTCTGAAAAAAATTTCTTAAACAATGTTTTAAAACTCTTGATACAAATATAAATCAATCAATTGATATGATCTTGTTCGTGTTTGGTTTTTATGAATAAATTTCCTCAGTGACTCTTTTTTTTTGTCCAAATAGAGAGCAACAATCAATTTTGAATTTCAACCAAAATAATTCATTAATCAAAATAGAAGCATTAATTTTGCTTTGCTGATTCAATCTATTTTGTAATAAAAATATATTTTCTTGAAAATAACCGGTGAAAAGAAGAAGAGCAAATAATTCAATCAATTAATTCCTTTCTCATTCTTTTTGTTAATTTCATCATTTATATTATTATCACTGTCAAGCGTGAAGAAAAAGTGATCAACCCAGGTTTTAGAATCATTTACTCATTAGACGACTGCTGGACATCCCAACTCACAACACGGATCCCTACAGATGATTTATTTACCAAAGTTACCAAAAAGCTTGTTACATTTTTATGGTGTTTTTGAAGAATAGATGCAGGTCTTATCACATTATTTTACTGATTTCAGTTTGGCTTCGTATGCATTCATTGTAAAACAATATCAACCATTTGTTGAATAAGAATGATATAACCAACTTCTCAAGCAGATGGTTTTGCCAATTTGCTCAGTTTGCAATGAGATTGACAACAGATACTAGATGCTGATAACTCTTAATGAGTAAGTAAATCATTCTGTTGAGCTATTCCTTTATTTTGGTAACTTAAAATAACAGACCATTCCACTTCTCCCTAAGAGATTCATTTTCATTTAATATTTTAAAGATGTTGATAAATCAATTCAGTCAATGTAGCCGAATTAATTAAAATCAATTAGTATAAACTGAATAAAAAGCAAATTATAGTTATGTTTAGGGAACAATTCATTTTACCATACATTTCTTTCTTTCAATAATAGACGTTTCAAATATTTTTTACTCTTATTGTCAACTTTTTTATCACAGTGTTCTAGATGGTATGTTATTTGGGTTTTAAAGGAATTTGACAGAAAGGAAAAACTTAGATCATATTTGAACTTGTATCACATGCCTCAGAAGCTTGTTAGGCCATGTAGCAATCCCTGTATAATCTTAGCCATTGAAGTTACTGAATCCAAGAATGTGTACTAATTCTACTTCCGTTGCCTTCTTTCCTATTCATTCCATGATACTTTTAATGACTACCTAGTAGTAGTAGCAGTAGCAGTAATAATTGCAATAGTAGTAGTAATAATAAGGTAAAGTATCCCTTCAGAGACATCTGTGGAATATGGAGGCCTGGAATGAAGTCCTAGGTTTCTGCTGCATGCATCAGCTTAGCAATCCTTGCAAATCTCAAGTCTGGTCAGGACGAGGATACATCCATCCTTATCACATTGTGAAATGTGTCTGTATGAAAAGGTCTCCACACACTGTTCATACCAGGGATCGAACCCAAGACCTTCTGCATGTGAAGCAGACATGCTAACCATTACACTAAGAAGGAGAGGTGGTGGTGGTGGTGGTGGTGGTGGTGGTGGTGGTGGTGGTGGTGGTGGTGGTGGTGGTGGTGGTGGTGGTGGTGGTGTTGTTGTTGTTGTTGTTGTTGTTGTTGTTGTTGTTGTTGTTGTTGTTGTTGTTGTTGTTGTTGTTGTTGTTGTTGTTGTTGTTGTTGTTGTTGTTGTTGTTGTTGTTGTTGTTGTTGTTGTTGTTGTTGTTGTTGTTGTTGTTGTTGTTGTTGTTGTTGTTGTTGTTGTTGTTGTTGTTGTTGTTGTAGTAGTAGTAGTAGTAGTAGTAGTAGTAGTAGTAGTAGTAGTAGTAGTAGTAGTAGTAGTAGTAGTAGTAGTAGTAGTAGTAGTAGTAGTAGTAGTAGTAGTAGTAGTAGTAGTAGTAGTAGTAGTAGTAGTAGTAGTAGTAGTAGTAGTAGTAGTAGTAGTAGTAGTAGTAGTAGTAGTAGTAGTAGTAGTAGTAGTAGTAGTAGTAGTAGTAGTAGTAGTAGTAGTAGTAGTAGTAGTAGTAGTAGTAGTAGTAGTAGTAGTAGTAGTAGTAGTAGTAGTAGTAGTAGTAGTAGTAGTAGTAGTAGTAGTAGTAGTAGTAGTAGTAGTAGTAGTAGTAGTAGTAGTAGTAGTATGTGCAGTAACACCCTAAGATGGCAAGCTTCTAGGAGAGCAAGCTCAACCGATAAGAACAAGAAAATCCAATTGGTTTTAAAAAGAAGGATTTGCAATCAATGCCTCCTCCTGATAGTGACCTATGGAGCTGAAACATGGAACTTAATCCAAGGAATAATCCCCAATCATTTGTAAAATGTAAGGTGGCATGATTAAATAGACAAGTTCAGAGAGTATTGATGATAGAGAGATTTGGTTATTCCTGGGTATGGCTTATGTTTAACAATGGATGCTAAAAGGATGATTATGAGGATCTTTATTATTTTGTTGTTTTTTTCTATCCTAACATTTTAATCAGGATGCAAATCTTATGCTTGGCCAAAGTTAAATAAGCCTTAATTATAAAATCATTCAGATTAGATTCTTAAAGAAAAAAAAAAAGAGTAGAAAACGTTTTCCACTAATTAAGATGAATCATGTGTATCTGTTATGTTAGCAAAGAATAGTGGAAATTTACATATTTCCTGACATATTTATTTGAACATAATTATTGTAATTATGGTCTGTAATAATATAAACGGAAATTCTTATGGTTTGAGTGGAAATAGCCTCAATACACTGTACTGAACAACAAAGATCTACAGAGAAGAAATTGTAGTTGTTTTGTGATTTCAAAAAACACAGTCACTCATTTTATTAATGGTGTCGGCTAAATTTTTTACGATATAACTTTTTCAAAGTGTTTTTATTATACAATTTGGTCTTCAATAATTTTGTTTTGAATTATTCTAATTGTCTTGCTTCTATCTTAATGTGACTTGTGAAATAAGAGGCATAATTTTAAGGTAATTTAAATGTCTCAAGATTATTCTAATGTATATGTATGTAAATACACATTTCCAAGAACAACACCAAGCAAACAACTCTATACATTAGCATCTACAATCTCAGAACTCTCCCTAAAGATATAGAATGATCTATTGAACTGATGGCAAGCACATTCTGTACAACTATGGAAAAAAAAACAAAAAAACATGGACACATAGTGTAGGGGTTAGAGAATCAGACATTCTAATGGTTCTAGGTTCAATCCCAGTGTGAGACAATAATAATTTGCGAATACTACTACTGCTAAGAGGGGAGTGCAGTCTATAAAGGTTGAATAAAGGGTTTGGTTTGGCACCTACCAGATGATACCTGATGAAGGCCATAGAGTACAACGGCCAAAACATTGTATGAAAAACAACCAAGATGAGGATAGTTGGAATAATAATAGAAATAATAATAATACCTCATCTCAAAAATTCAGAGAAACACAAAGTGGATTGGGCTTTTTAATTCATAAAAAATCCAAAGACAACATTGGAGGATGCATAGAACCCATAGTTAGAGTCACTGTATAGCTCTGAAAGAGGTAAAACTGAAGTGTCCGTTATTAGACATAGACCCTCCCCCAGATTCACTAGACCTCTCTATCATGGATGTCACAGAGTCAGTATTCTCTGAACTTGTTTAGTTCATCGTGATATCTCATATTTTGCCGGATGCATTTGCTGGTGATAAATGCATTGAATCAAAACAAATAAGCAGTGTCTGAAGAAAGCCAATCAAGCAAGCAAAGAATAAAACAATCTGTAGACAATTAAAGATATAAGAAGAGACCCCTTATTCTGATGATGCAAAATTATTCCAACTCGCTCCTGACTCTGTGTAAGGAGGTCAGTCAGACGTACAATGATGGATTCATGTTGTTCACGACTGTTTGGTTTATTTTTTTGGTTTTTCAAATTTTGTACCTGGTGTCTTTTTTTGAAACTTAAATTTATTTAGCCTATTTTGGGTATAAGTTCCAGATGGAATTCCTACTGGCACCAACTTTCCTACTCCCTCCTTTAAGACTGACCATTGGTGAGATAAATGGGAAGGGTCTTGTTGTAAACTAGCTTCACTTTCAAGGTTTTTAAAGCTTGTATATTTATTGTTGAACAAAGAAACAGGTTAGATCAGTAAATATATATATATTTATATATATATATATATATATATATATATATATATATATATATGAGAGAGAGGTAATTGTGCTAGTTCTGACATTTGTAATGAAATAGAGAAGTATGCACACATGACATTGATGAATGAAGACAGATATTCTCTCTCCTCAACCGACAAAGTATCTTCTTCTTACTAATTATTTGATTTGTTACCAACCACAGTACCTAAACAAATGGCAAACAAGAGTGATTGTGAGTATATGTAAGTGAGGATAGGTTCAATAAACATGTCTGCAATCTCTTGGCTTTCTCACCTTGCTGTCTGCTGATGGACCAAGTAATCTGTTTTTGCTACTAAATTCATCCAGAATTGAAAACTTGACGTACTAAATTGAAAAAGATGTAATGATATGCCACAAATATCCAGAATAAGTAAACAAGTGAAATTTAAACAGATCTGTAGTTTTCTAGTTAAAACAGAATTACTTTATTATATACCAGTACACTCTGAATATTGTCCCCGTCTTTGTTGTTATAGATACATTTCAACTGTCGTACCCACCGACCTTCTTCAGGTGTCAGTCATAATTAGTAACTTTATGTGTCTATAAAAACCAAGATAAGGCTGCAAGTCCAAGTAAATCAGTGTATGGTAATGATGATTCCAAAGGTCAGAATTTCAGATAAAATTAACATGATTACAATTCAATATTGTTCATAATCAAATGAGCCAAGAAATTAATTTTCATAAACAATCAAATATCTTTCTTTTATATTTGATGTTATAATCCAATGAAATTCTTTTCATCTAACATGATTCAGTATAAGACTAAGATCCGTTTTATTTATCTATTTTTTTACTTTTACTTTACTGAAATGATCACTTTCATACCAACATTTCTTACTCTACCATCAAAGAAAATGAGAATGAGTCAGAAGTAAGCGACTAATTCTCTTATGTAAAATTACCAACTTACACAAACCATTTTTAGATGTGAATATCCAATTGCTGAGTTTGTTTAGAATTTTGATCTCTTCTTTACTATTAATCTTATACCTTTCAAATTTCAATGTACAAATCAGTTTAATAAGGGAAGGCAGAACTGATTAGAGCTCTCAAATTTTAAAGGCTAACTTCTAGTAGGACCCTTACTAAATCAAGACTTGAATGATATAAGGAAGAGATATAACCACCCCGATAATACTTATGTAGTTACATGAATATCAAAAGAAACTATTGAGGGAATAGCTAAATCTAAAGCTTAGTGATATAGGTTGTGAGTGATTGGCTAAAGACAATCACCCAGTCATCCTCTCAAGTGCTGTGCATACCCATATGCTTTCTCATTGTGCAAAAGCCTTATGGGTGTTAAGAACTGGTGGAGCTTGGAGGTTACTCTGAACGATATCAATTCTAACTAATCCTCCAAGGTTCGCTACCACAAGCCAGACAAATACGAAAGTACAACCAAAACAATTGATAGAAAAATAAGGGGCACAAATTCAAGATTTGTGCATCATAACCTGCTCCCTTGTTAGCCACGAGGGAAACCCAGTAGTCATCCCGCAATTGCTGGCTAATACCCTAGTTTGTGTACCTCCAATGACCTTCAAGAGAGTCACAGTCATTACCATCTTACTGTTGGCCCAAACTCCAGCTCATGCTCCCCTATTGGCAACCAGGAGGAATGCAACCATCACCAAGTGGCAATTAGCCAGAATAAGATGAGGAAATGGATGAACAACAAATTAGCAATGTATTGCTACTTCAAAAATAAACCATCTATGCAGTGCTATGCAGAACACATGCTCAAAATATGAAAGGAAAAATCCACTGAGGTGGCATCAAGTAAGGGCCTGGCTGATTAAGTAAAAGAAACCCTGAAAAACAAATAGTTCTTGGAGATAGAACTACAGGAAAACTGCAATAAAATAGAAAAAGAAGAAAGTGGCTCACTCAGAATCAACTACCCTATGGATATGGACGACATAAAACTATTTGCAAAAAACAGAGAAGAACTCGAAACAGAGAATACAACAATGACACTAGGATGGTGTTTGGAATAGAAAAATGTGCAATAATGGTAATGCACAAAAGGAGGCTTGCAGCAGCAGAATGAATCAAATTACCGGACGGCAAAAAAATTGGAGCATTGACCACACTTGGAGTTCTCGAAAGGGGTACAATAAAACGGGAAGAAATGAAAGACAAAAAAAGAAGAGAATACCTTAGGAGGATGAAGAAAATATTAGAGACAAAAACTAAATAGCAGGAATCTGATGGAATGAATGAACACACGGGCTGTATCAGTAGTAAGATACACAGGACCATTCCTTGGAGGGACAAATCAACTCCAATCAATGGACCAGCAAACAAGAAGCTTATGACAATGCACAAAGCCTTACATTCCTGATAGACTGTACATCAAGAGGAAAGAGGGTGGTAGAGGACTCATCAGCATATAAGACTGTGTCCAAAAGGCAAAAACAAGATTAGAAAAGTATGTTCAAGCAATAGTAGTGAAGACATTATGGAGAGCGCCCAAAGCAGTGCAACAAACAACAGCAACAAAGTAGCTAACAAAGGAGTAGCACTGCAAACAAGGAAAGAGAAATGGGAACAGAAAAAATTGTACAGAAAATTCAAAAGATAGATACATAATGTTGTAGATAAAAGATCATGGACATGGCTACGTAAAGGAAGCAACAAACTATATCAAAGCAAAAACTGATAGAACAAAAAAAAACAGCATATTGTGTCTATATAGGGAAAAGGATGCGACTGTGAACCATGTAACCAGCAAATGTAGTCAACAAGCACAGAAAGGGTATAAAAATAGACAGGATGGGATTGCAACAGTAATACACTGGGAACTTACCAAACAAATAGGAGTCAACCATGCGGACAAGTGGTATTAGCACAAACCTGAGACAGCCCTGGAGAATGGAAGCAATAAATTACTCTGGGACTTTGACATCCAAACTGACCTCTTTATCCAAGCAAGAAGACCTGACCTGCTTATCTTAGACAATAAAAAGAGAATCTGCTAAATGATAGACGTGGCTGTGTCTACAGATCATAGAATTAATTGAAAAGAGAGAAAAAAACTAAGGCAATACCATGATCTGGCAAAGGAACTGAAGAAGGTGTGGAACATGGAAGTCAGGGTAATACCAGTAATAGTAGGTGTTCTAGGAACCATACCAATGACACTGAAAATGAGATTGGAGGAACTGAAGATAAGAGGAAGTATTGAGACTAAACAGACCACATCACTGGTGGGGGACCACATGAATGCTGAGGAGAGTACTGAATATGAGACCGCAAGCCCCAGCTGGTAGCAATAGCCAAAAGTCAAAGAAAAAGACATGGTCATGGGGGTACAAATCACAGCACTGCTGTGACAGGTGAGGACAATATAAGAGCTGGGTTGAAGACCTGAAGAAACTTACTGTCACTCAGCTTCCAGCAATAACCACAAGGCAATCAGAGAATGTATGAAGAGGAGGGCTGGAGACCAACAGGCAACCAGTGTAAAAATGCAAATAATGATAATGATTATGATAGTTATGAAGATAATAACAAAAAATGTATCAAATATCTTTTATGGTAGCAAACATTTTTTCTTCAACTAACTTGTTTGCAATTATTATAATATGTAATGACATATGTTAGCAAGAGAAGTTTATTTTCATAAAAAAAAACAACTTTATCATAAATCAAATACATCTGTATTTAATCCAAATAAAAGATACCAGTGATTGTTTTTATGATTTTATGAATCTGCTTCATTTCACTGAAATAATTCTCACCAAAGTGTTAATATAAAATATTCTGTATAATTTCAAGCGCTTTTTTCGTTAGCCTTTGTCAAGATTGCTTAATAGGGTAAGAGCATCTTGCTGCTATTGCTTGGGCAGGTAATTAGGGGAGTGTGGTTTGCCCAAGTGGTCCCTCAACTATTGTGGCATGCCAGTAATAAGGTATTTTTTAAGATATTGGGTGATAGGACAGAGTGCAGAGTTCATGCCTCCTTCAATGGCATTAATTCAAAGTAAACACACACACACACACAGACACTCACACACACAGACACTCACACACACACAAAGACACAGACACACACACACACACAGACACATTCACACACTTTTAGAAATTATTTTTATCTATAGAGCTACAAAAAGATTAAATACCCATTGGCCTATATCCTCTGATTGCTACTAAAAATCCCAATTTCATATTGATTATTTTTCTAAAAAAGAGATTTTGAAGTAGTGTGATTGGCCTCTCCTCCTCTCAATGTGCTTATATTCTCAAAGTCCTGAGCTATGCCAAGACGCATTCTGTATGGCTGCATTGACAAAAGTTTCCATCTAAAAGATATTGGGTAAGTCACTCTTTTTTTAATGCACCTACCCCCCAAAAAAAAGAAATGGGAAAATTTTTGAAAAAAAGCAATTATGCACTTTTTTTTCCACAGTAAAAGTCACTACAACATTGACATAGTCCGATTCTCATGAAACATTGTCTTTTCACAATGTTATTTTGGTCTCTCCAATTCCTATCTTAAAAATCTAATTCTTGTTTTTTTGCAAAAAGCCTAGAAAAGCACTGATGGAAATTTTGATGTGATATATTGTCTTGCTTTTGCGACAGCCCTTGCTAAATATAACTGCTTGTCATACTCTGAATGTATGATATTCTGCCTTTGTAAAAACATAACTTAATGTTCATATCTAAAAACTTGTTCAGGTCACCTTGGCAACCAAACATAATCTAAGAGGTTTTGTAGGAAGTTTCGATTCTGTTAAAACTTTCAAAAACACCTGCATCATTATTTTAGTTGTTTCCCTAGCTACTCATGGCTTTTAGTGCGACACATTTTTGTCGGAAATACAAACCACTTTTTTACAAGATGGAAATATCTGTAATATTTTCACAGTAGTGGAGGAAGTAGAGCCTTTTTTTTTGTAATGAAATACAGTTAACCACGTACTCCCATGTAAATAAGAATACAGTAAAGAGTTATAACAGATTTGTGCCAATCATTGTTCACGTTCTACATTTATACTTGAAAATAAAATGTGTTATTGAACTTTCTATTGAAGAAATGCTTAGATTTTGATTAGAAGAGTTTAAATGAAGTGTTGTTTACATTTAGCAGTATATGCAGCATAGAATATCCATTCCAAACTGAGATTAAGTGAGAGAGACATTTGATTAAAACTATGTTGAAGGAACAATTTCATACTGTTTCAATATGTTCAATTGGTACAGACTTTCTTTCATATATAACATATTTTTAACAGCACCATGCTTTTTCTGGGGAAAAGCGAATAGAAGAAAGTTATGTATTTTTGTGAAGTTAGTTTTTTTTATATTCACATTTTAGAATCTTCTATCTATGTTCTTTTTTCTACATAAAAAAACAATTAAGTGAAGGGAGCACTGCTTTTTTTTTCAGCAAAAATCATGTTGTTAATTCTTTGAAGTATTTTGAGTTAAATTTCATCTCACTTTTGTAATGTCGGTATCTGTGTGGTGAGTCATTTTTCATACCATCTTTTTATCTTCATATATCTAGGAGCACAAACATTTATATTGTCCCACCATTTTTTTAGTACCCAGACTGATCAACAGATGGCGGAGTAGTTCAAAGTCGGAAAAAAAATGTGCTTCACAGAGTTGAAACCTCACACATCAGAGATACTTTCATATTTGTTTTTATGAATTTATCGCACTTTTCCTGCACTCATTAACACATCAAAATGGTTTCTGTCATCAACTAATCTATTTCTTGCTATTATAACTTTGCCAAATGAATTAATTGAAATGCTTTGGGGAGTGACCACAAAATCTTCCATACACAAAGCGCATGGCAAATCACATATAATCAAGCAGATACCTTTTTTTAAAAATGAGACATGTTTATGAAGATATTATGAGCTAAACAATAAAAGAATGCTTATGTAAAGATCTTTCAAGATATTTGTTGAGCTGTGTTATACTTATGGTGCCAAAAGAATTGAACTTAGCATCTGTATGGTAGAGAAACACAATGGCTTTCAAAGAACACAATAAATCAAACAAAACAATTAACTGGAGATCCTTTCGAATGACAACAAGATGGAATACAGAAAGAAATCCAGGAATCAAAGACAATGAAAATACAAAAAAAAAAAAAAAGAAGGATTTTACATCCTCCAATTCTTTCTACTCTTGGCAGTTTCTCCTTTCAAGGAGATGAGAAAGTATTTTGTAATTTAATATCATTCTTGAAGGGGTATTTTAACTGTACGAGTAACTAGCAATGAAAGGGATTCATTTACAAGAAAGCTTTTAAATAGGGAAATAAATGATTTTGATTCCTGGGGACTCTTTGTAGAGCATAGGGCTGCAATCACTATGAAGTTGTTTCAGTAGGTTTTTATGGGGTAGAATGCCCAACCCAACTCCTTCACCCTGAATTAGGACCAATATGGCAACTGCTAAGTTTTGACGGTTTTCCTGACTAACTTTCTTTAGATGGACTGCCTTACAGGGCTCCATCTGTCCTGGTTTTTATCTGTTGCTTGGGAGGGATTGCATTCATATCTTTCCAAAGAGCATGTGTGAAATGAATGCAAATAGCCTGGGTTGAAACTCAAACTGCTGATTATGTTTTCTATGCAGGTAACCATTTCACTATTCAACTCCATTTGAGATAAGACCTGAAAGATTATGATCGATCCTGGGACAACCTGTTTGTGTAAGATTATCCAAACATTATGAAATATACATTTTCATTTCCCAAAGTTCTATTCTAGATTCATACAACCACAAAAATCTGACATTGCATTTGTTTCTTTTGTATAGTTTTGCATTGTCTGTAGAATAATGTCTTTCATTGTTACAATATCATAAAAGATCTTGAAACCAAAAATGACCAGAAGATTTGCTAATTAAATATTACTTTGATTCCCAGTAATAGTAATTCCTAGTAACAAGAAGTTCAGACTCTGTTCACTTTTTTTCTTTCAAGATTTCATGAATATTATGAGAGACATAGGATAGATCATTTGCAGAAAATGTTTCAAATAATGATAATTAGATCAATATAATTTTTGTCAAATTAAAAAGGAGAAAACTATGAAATGGGTTGTATAAAGTTTGTTCCACCATATTGTAATATTGAAAAATCAATGATGATATTCAGAGTCCATTTGAAAATAACTATGAATATTTTGTTATAAAATTACCTTCTCTCGATATAGTGACAGAAAACAATAAATCAATAAAATCTTTTTTTTCATTGATTAAATGTGAGTAAAAATAATAAGGAAAATCTTCTTCGCAATCCAGTAACAATGTAAAATGAAATAAAGATATTTTTCGAGTATAAAAAAAATGAATTGTTATTAAAAGTTTCAAAAATATTTTCCCAAAACATTTTAGCAGTGGCAATTCAATCAGAATATTTCTTATTTTTCTGATATTAACATGTGATTTCTGTCTCTCCAAAAAATGAAGAACATTTGAAATTAGTGACTTGTTCCTTCCTTGTTATAAATATGAATGAGGAGGTTAAACAAGGAAATTTTCACAATTAACTAATTTTGAAAGCAAATGAAGAAGATAGTTTCAATGTTCAAAAGCTGTATGAATATTTTAACTGCAATAATTACTAACTGCTTAGTAATGTTAAAATTGATCATATGATTAATTAAGACACAAGTTTTGTTTAATGTGTGTCAAAGAATGATCAACAGTTATAAAACAAAACGTTCCTCCCGCACCACTTAATTGTTAATTTTAGTCAAAATCAGTATCTGTTCAGGAAAAGTCTCAAAAGTGAATTCTTTTCCATTTTTGATTTATATTGGGTTGCAAATTGATTCAATTTGATAATTATTGATTTAAAACTACTTTGCTTATTAAGTAATAGGTGCAAAACTGCAAAAGGAAAATATTCCCCTACACATGATTACTCCAATAATAAACACCCTGCGTGTACACAGGATCTAATAGAAACTATCTGAGAAAAATAATGTAGTATTGCACTGTCAACATCTCTTTAAGCTGTTTTCAATTTTCACTGCTACGTATTTAAATATGGGCATGATAAAATATGATCACCCATCAAAGATTATGGATGTTCTTTAAGGTAATTGAAAGTCTTTAGATAATAACATATGAGTGTAACAGAGTGTGTATGTATTTGTGATCAGTATATCTGACTTTGGGCTTCCATAGTACTGGCTTCATTACAAACTGACACCAAGTTGGATCAATGATGGTTTGTGGTGATGTAGGTGTTGTCTGATGGTTTTTTAACTGGTACCATTGTTTGATTCAATACAGCTGACTTATATTCTTTGATACTTGCTTCATTACAAACTTACCTGAAGTAGGATCAATGATGGTCAGTGGTTATGTAGGTGTTGTTTAATGATTTTTGCCAAAGTACCAATTACTTTAACTTTTATCTAATTAGTAAGAGTCTCAGAAAGTGTCATTTTCTTCAGTATCTCATAGACACGTTCACTTTGCTCGTCCCATTTCTATTTCCAATCAATATTCATTGATTCCTTTTTCTTCTGTTCCCATCTTTTCATCTTTTTAATCAAGTAAAGCTTAAAAGTGTCTGCATTATTGAATTTATTAAATTGCTGATAAGTTGACTTCTTTATTTTTGCCAATGATCTGCACTCAGTGCAAAGGACCCCCAACCAACCTGCGCCAGATTATGTTTAAGAAACTATTTCTGCTGATTGCTACCAAATGAAAGAAACCCTTCATTGCGTTAGCATTACTACTACTACTACTACTACTACTACTACTACTACTACTATTATTATTATCATTATTATCATTATTATTATTATTTGGAATCTCACACCAGTTGCCTAGTGGTAACCGCTGGAGTTTGAGTGACAGCAAGTCTCCTCAAGTCTCCAGCCCTCCTCTCCTAGTACTCATAGGTCGCAGTAATTCTGCGATTTACGGTTTCACACCGGTTGCCCAGTGGTTATCGCTGAAAGCTGAGTGACAATAAGTCTCCTCAGGTCTTCAGCTAACGTCTCCCCTCTCTTTCGCATATCATGACAGAGCGACAATTCGTTGCAGTACTTATATCTCTAGCACCTTCCTCAGTATCCGTGCAGTTCCCAGTAGTGCTGTGGTCTGTACGGTCTCTATCCTTCCCCTAATCCCGATCTCCTCCAGTCTCTCCCTCAGCGTTTTGGGGACAGTTCCTAATGCACCCACTATGACCGGTACTACCCTGGTTTCCATGTTCCACATCTTCCTTAACTCTCTTGCTAGGTCCTGGTATTTTTCCCTTTTTTCACCCTCCTTTTTTTTACTCTATGGTCTGCAGGCACAGCAACGTCTACTATTTGGCAGGCTCTCCTTTTTTTAACTACTATTACTAAGTCCAGTCTTCTTGCCTGGATGAGGTGGTCAGTTTGGATGTCTAAGTCCCAGAGTAGTTTGTGGTTGTCATTCTCCAAAACTGCCTCTGGCTTATGCTGATACCACTTTTCCACATGGTTGAATCCCATTTGTTTGCTTAGTTCCCAGTGTATCATCGTTGCTACTCTATCGTGTCTATGCTTATACTGCTTCTGGACAAGTTGACTACATTCACTAGTTATGTGGTTTACTGTCTCATCTCTTTCACCGCACATGCGGCATTTGCTGTTTGTCTGTGTTCAGTCGATTTTTGTTTTTATGTAGTTTGTCCTTATGCTTTTGTTTTGGGCTGCCATGATGAGCAATTCTGTTTCTCTCTTGAGGTTCCCTTTTTCATAACCACGTCCATGATTTCTCGTCTGCTACATCTTGTATCTGTCTTTTAAACTCCCCGTACAATTTTTTCCCTTCCCATGTTTCTTTTCTAGTTTGCTGTACTGTTCCATTGTTTTCTACTTCATTGCTTGTTGCACTATCTCTCGCGCTCTTTATGATTTCTTCCCTATTTGTTTGCACATATCTATCTAGGACTACATTAGCTCTCTGGACACAATCTTCTATGCTGATGAGCCCCCTGCCACCTTCTTTTCTCTTAACGTATAGCCTATCTGTATCATCCCTAGGATGTAATGCTTTATGCATCGTCATAAGTTTCCTTGTTCGCCTATCCATTGATTGGAGCTCTTCCTTTGTCCATCCTAGGAATGGTCCTGTATACCTAACTACTGACACAGCCCAGGTGTTCATTCCTTTTATTAGATTTTTGCTGTTTAATTTGGTTTCTAATATTTTCCTTATCCTTCTGAGGTATTCTCTCTTAATTTTCTCCTTCATCTCTTCCCATTTCATCGTGTCACATTCAAGGACACCTAGGTACTTGTATCGGTCTTGTGCGGTCAATGCCCTAATCTTGCTGTTGTCCGGGAGTTCAATTCCTTCAGTCATTGAAAGCCTTCCTTTGTGCATCACCATGATTGCGCATTTTTCTATTCCAAACTCCATTCCTATGTCCTCACTATATTCCCTTACTTCGTTGAACAGAGTCTCAAGCTCTCCCCTGTTTTTTGCAAACAATTTTATATCGTCCATGTACATTAGGTGGTTGACCTTTCCTTCTGTTTTAGAGAAGTGGTATCCTTTGCTGTTTTTCAGGATTCTGTTGAGTGGTATCATTGTTAGAACAAATAATAGTGGGGACAACGAGTCTCCTTGGAAGATTCCCCTTTTTATCCCTACCTCTGCTAATTTGTCCCCTGAGGCTGTCAAATCTACTTTCCAGTCTTCCATCGAATTACCAATGAATTTAACCACCGGTTCGCTAATTTTGAACATTCTAAGGCATTCAAGTATCCAGCTATGTGGAATCATATCCTACGCTTTTTTGTAATCTATCCATCCCATTGCGATATTCTTTCTCCTTTTCCTCACTTCTCTTAAGATCATCTGGTCTATGTAGAGTAAATCGTTTGCCCCTTTGGTTCCTATCCTATACCCTTTCTGTTCTTCTGGTAGTAATCCCCTTCTATCCATTGACATGTATATTCTCTCTGCTATTTGCCTGGGCAGGATTTTCCACATAAGTGGTAAGCACGTGATTGGTCTATAGTTGCTTGCTATGTTCCCCTTCCCCAGGTCTTTTTGGATGAGGGTGGTTCTGCCTATAGTCATCCATTCTGGTGCCTTGCCTTCGTTTAGACAATTTTGGAGTAGGTGGGTGAGTCTGCCGTGTAACATGGTGAATTTCTTGAACCAATACCCATGGATCCCGTCGGGACCCGGTGCTTTCCAGTTGGCTACTTTTCTAAGAGTATGTTTCAATGGGGTTTCATTCAGTAATATTGGTTCTCCCTTGTCTATATTTTCTAGCTCATTTCTCATGTTTCCTAACCATTGCGGTGTTATGTTTTGTCTTTTTGGGTGCCCCCATATGCTATTCCAATAGTTCTTGGCCTCTGTGGCATCTGGTTTCATGTCCTGCCTTCTTTCCCCATTTAAATCTTGGTAAAACTTTTTCTCATTGTTTTGGAATGTGCGGTTTTGTGTGTATTGGGCCGTTCTTGGTCTGTATCTTTTCAGTCTTGCCTCTTTGGCTAATCTCTTCTGGTGTAACTCTTCTATATTATTATTATTATTATTATTAGGAATCTCACACCAGTTGCCTGGTGGTAACCGCTGGAGTTTGAGTGACAGCAAGTCTCCTCAAGTCTCCAGCCCTCCTCTCCTCGTACTCATAGATCGCAGTAATTCTGCGATTTACGGTTTCACACCGGTTGCCCAGTGGTTATCGCTGAAGGCTGAGTGACAATAAGTCTCCCCAGGTCTTCAGCTAACGTCTCCTCTCTCTTTCGCATATCATGACAGAGCTACGATTCGTTGCAGTACTTATATCTCTAGCACCCTCCTCAGTATCCGTCCAGTGCCCAGCAGTGCTGTGGTCTGTACGGTCTCTATCCTCCCCCTAATCCCGATCTCCTCCAGTCTCTCCCTCAACGTTTTGGGGACAGTTCCTAGTGCTCCCACTATGACCGGTACTACCCTGGTTTTCATGTTCCACATTTTCTTTAACTCCCTTGCTAGGTCCTGGTATTTTTCCCTTTTCTCACCCTCCTTCTTTTTTACTCTATGGTCTGCAGGTACAGCAACGTCTACTATTTGGCAGGCCCTCCTTTTTTTGTCTACTATTACTATGTCCGGCCTTCTTGCCTGGATGAGGTGGTCAGTTTGGATGTCAAAGTCCCACAGTAGTTTGTGGTTGTCATTCTCCAAAACTGCCTCTGGCTTGTGCTGATACCACTTTTCCCCATGGTTGAATCCCATTTGTTTACTTAGTTCCCAGTGTATCATCGTTGCTACTCTATCGTGTCTATGCTTATACTCCTTCTGGGCGAGTTGGCTACATTCACTAGTTATGTGGTTTACTGTCTCATCTCTTTCACCGCACATGCAGCATTTGCTGTTTGTCTGTGTTCTGTCGATTTTTGCTTTTATGTAGTTTGTCCTTATGCTTTTGTTTTGGGCTGCCATGATGAGCGATTCTGTTTCACTCTTAAGGTTTCCCTTTCGTAACCACGTCCATGATTTCTCGTCTGCTATATCTTGTATCTGTCTTTTAAACTCCCCGTACAATTTTTTCCCTTCCCATGTTTCTTTTCTAGTTTGCTGTACTGTTCCATTGTTTTCTACTTCATTGCTTGTTGCACTATCTCTCGCGCTCTTTATGATTTCTTCCCTATTTGTTTGCACATATCTATCTAGGACTACTTTAGCTCTCTGGACACAATCTTCTATGCTGATGAGCCCCCTACCACCTTCTTTTCTCTTAACGTATAGCCTATCTGTATCATCCCTAGGATGTAATGCTTTATGCATCGTCATAAGTTTCCTTGTTCGCCTATCCATTGATTGGAGCTCTTCCTTTGTCCATTCTAGGAATGGTCCTGTATACCTAACTACTGACACAGCCCAGGTGTTCATTCCTTTTATTAGATTTTTGCTATTTAATTTGGTTTCTAATATTTTCCTTATCCTTCTGAGGTATTCTCTCTTAATTTTCTCCTTCATCTCTTCCCGTTTTATCGTGTCACATTCAAGGACACCTAGGTACTTGTATCGGTCTTGTGCAGTCAATGCCCTAATCTTGTTGTTGTCTGGAAGTTCAATTCCCTCAGTCATTGAAAGCCTTCCTTTATGCATCACCATGATTGCGCATTTTTCTATCCCAAACTCCATTCCTATGTCCTCACTATATTCCCTTACTTCGTTGAACAGAGTCTCAAGCTCTCCCCTGTTTTTTGCAAACAATTTTATATCGTCTATGTACATTAAGTGGTTGACCTTTCCTTTTGTTTTAGAGAAGTGGTATCCTTTGCTGTTTCTCAGGATTCTGTTAAGCGGTATCATTGTTAGAACAAATAATAGTGGGGACAACGAGTCTCCTTGGAAGATTCCCCTTTTTATCCCTACCTCGGCTAGTTTGTCCCCTGCGGCTGTCAAATCTACTTTCCAGTCTTTCATTGAATTACCAATGAATTTAACCACCGGTTCGCTAATTTTGAACATTCTAAGGCATTCGAGTATCCAGCTATGTGGAATCATATCGTATGCCTTTTTGTAATCTATCCATCCCATTGCGATATTCTTTCTCCTTTTCCTTACTTCTTTTAGGATCATCTGGTCTATGTAGAGTAAATCGTTTGCCCCTTTGGTTCCTATCCTACACCCTTTCTGTTCTTCTGGTAGTAGCCCCCTTCTATCCATTGACATGTATATTCTCTCTGCTATTTGCCCGGTCAGGATTTTCCACATAAGTGGTAGGCAAGTGATTGGTCTATAGTTGCTTGCTATGTTCCCCTTCCCCAGGTCTTTTTGGATGAGGGTGGTTCTGCCTTTAGTCATCCATTCTGGTGCTTTGCCTTCATTTAGACAATTTTGGAGTAGGTGGGTGAGTCTGCCGTGTAACGTGGTGAACTTTTTGAACCAATACCCATGGATCCCGTCGGGACCCGGTGCTTTCCAGTTGGCTACTTTCCTAAGAGTATGTTTCAATGTGGTTTCATTCAGTAATATTGGTTCTCCCTTGTCTATATCTTCTAGTTCTTTTGTCATGTTTCCTAACCATTGCGGTGTTACATTGTGTCTTTTTGGGTGCCCCCATATGCTATTCCAATAGTTCTTGGCCTCTGTGGCATCTGGTTTTATGTCCTGCCTTCTTTCCCCATTTAAATCTTGGTAAAACTTTTTCTCATTGTTTTGGAATGTGCGGTTTTGTGTGTATTGGGCCGATCTTAGTCTGTATCTTTTTAGTCTTGCCTCTTTAGCTAGTCTTTTCTGGTGTAACTCTTCGACTACAGTTGCGATGCCTTTTTGCGCTACCTTATATTTGTTATAAAGTCTTACTCGTGGTCTGTCTGTGTGTGGTGTATTTCTAAGCAGTACTTCGTCTCTCTGTAGTTGGGAGATCTGCCTTTGTAACCTTCTCTCCCAGTTGGGTTTCCCTTCCCTATTATTGCCCAGGTTCCTATCTTGTGTTGTGAAGCTTTGTGCTACCATTTTCGCCCCTGCATAAATTAGGTTGTTGAGTTCTAGGAGGGTGTCTGTTTCTATGTGCTGTAAGAGGCAGTTGACCTGTTCGGTCACTTCTCCGACTTTCTTTCTGTCTTTGTCTCTTAGGGAGGGGAGTGTTGTTTTCTCTCCTCGCATGATCTCTTTCAAAGCTTGTATTTTGCTTTTTTCTTCTTCCGTTGGTGCCTCGTCATCACCCTCTGGTGCGTAGCTTACTGTGGGGGTCTCATGGGGGATTATTCTAGTTTTGTTATTGGTACTAGTTGTGCTGGGGGGTATTTTTCAGATGTGTCACCTGAATCTCTCTCTACATTAATGCGAATCTCTAGTAGTTCAGTCTCAGACAACCATTTCTTCTTTTGAATTTGCTTTACTTGGTCAGCAAGGCGTTGGTTCGATACTTCCACAGCAGATTTTTCCCTCCATATTTGGAGCATACGCTCTCTATAAGATCGCACTGAAGGCTTGCTTTTATAGTAACAGTGCATAACTAGTCTATTCTCTTCCCTTGTCCATCTCTTTCTCTTGTTCTTTATAGCAGTCGCCCCATGAGGACTGCGCTTCCCCTGGATATCGCTAGTGGTATACGAGTTTTGGCCAACAGTAGCTGTGTGACGACTGTGTCCCTCCTGAAGGCCATTAAGGGTACACGAGCCGAGATTTTGGCAAGCAGTCACAGGATGACGACCGGGTCCCTCCTGGTGGCTAACAAGGGAACACCTGCCGGTTACGACACACAGGTCTTGGATCTGTGCCCCGTTTTTTGCGGTAAAATGGTTTGGTTGTACTGTCATGATTGGGGTTTTTGGTTCTTTGGAGGTAGTACCAGACCTTGGTGGGTTGGTTAAGACCGATGTGAGTCGGAAATAGCCCAAGAGCCCCACCGGCCCTTTTGGTTCTTTTAAGGTAGCGCCATACCTTGGTGGGTTCATTGAGACCTATGTGCACAGTGGTAATCAAAGAGCCCCACCAGCTCCTACCACCCAGGGTATGGCCTCACAAGGACAAGCCATTCAGGCTTGCAGAGATATCTATCTAGTGATATGACATTTGCCTGATTGTTGAACTAAAGAAATAACACTAAGCCTTTTTCTTGGGGAGGGGGGGGTTGCATACATAAAAGATCATATGTCTCCCTTAAATGTTATAAGTCTTGACTTAGTATAAGTTTCGATATTCGTTGTTTTTTTTTCTTCTTCTTCCAATGCCCGCTGGGTAGATAGATGGCCAAGCGACCACCGCCAATTTATACTATACTAATCTCGGGGGCGGGGGGGGGAGGAGGTTGCAAGTGGAAAAGTTCATTCACACACACATATATATATATATATATATATGTATACTCGCCCCTCGCTTTTCTATACTTCTATGGGACAACTCCTTTTGAATTATAAATTATAAATATAATAATTTTAAATTTAATTTTAATTCCACTTACCCACGTGCAGGTCTAAGAAAAAACAACTTTTTTCGACTTGGCAGTGGTCTTCTCATTGCAAGAGAAAATTCCTCAGACTCACAAAGAAAACCATCTCAGAGGTACAAAGATACCATCAAAATATCAAGAATAATCAACCAAAGTAGAATATCATTAGAATGTTCGAAGATAATCAGAGTTCATCTCAAAGCCAAACGTTAAGTATCATTAGAATCTAAAGAAAACTTCTTTAACTAAGCCCAGAACAAAATCATCCGGGGCAGCCTGTAGTCAAAATAGCATCGTTATTATTAATATCATTATTATTATTATTATTGTTAATAATAAGACATTCAATCACAGAGTAAATTTTAAAATCTAGCCTGAGTTAGTTAGGTCTTCAAAGTAAGTCACCAGAATTCATCCTGAAAAAGGAGGCCTTTTGTCAAAAAATGTGGCAGGCTGTCTTCGATATTCGTTGTTTTTTTTCTTCTTCTTCTTCTTCCAATGCCCGCTGGGTAGATAGATGGCCAAGCGACCACCGCCAATTTATACTATACTAATCTCGGGGGCGGGGGGGGAGGAGGTTGCAAGTGGAAAATGTCTGCTGGTCACAGTTGGAGACTGACTGACAGCAAATTTCAAGCCCTCTTTTCGTACTTTCATAGTCCACTGCTCCCCAGATCTCCAGCCCCTCTGTCTTCATCACTTATCACAGCAGTGCTGTGTTTTGTGCTGCCTCCATCATGCCTTTCCCTTAGCTATTAGGCCATTGCTAACAATTTGGGATCGTAGATCTGTAATTTCTATTACTCTTCACACTATTCCTGCAGTCCCCAGTAGTGCTGTGGTCTGAACAGTGTCAATCCTTCGTCTTATCCCCAGTTTCTCCAATCTCATTTTCAGTGACTTTGGAATGGTTCCGAGTGCACCTTCTATCACTGGTACTACCTTGACTTTGATTTTACACACCTTGCCAGGTCCTGATATTTCCCTAGCTTTCCACTCTCTCTCTCCTATCATCATTGTTATTATCATTGCTGTTGTTTTTGTTGTTGTTGTTGTTGTTGTTTGTTTGTTTCCTCGATCTACTATTTGCTACAATCATTTACCAAGCCTTTCACATGAGACCCAAGGTAAATGAAGGTTTTCCTTTTTACTCCTCTCTTTTCCTTCTTTTTTCTCCCTCTTTCCATCCCTTTTTCTCTTCCATATTATTTGTTTCCTGCCCATCGGGTACAGACAGGCATATAGACTTGAAACAAAAACTCAAGTATGAATTATTAGCAACATCTGTAAAGATTCTCTGGGAAGAATAATGATAAAAAATAAAAAACGATACCTGCACTGAAATATAGATGTCTTATAGATTCTTATCTCTTTTCCAAACTTGGAAAATTAGAATTAGGAAATATTTCTCAAAGAAATAAAGATTTCTCCAGAGATTTTGTAGGCAATTTCCTTCTTCCTGGTCGGGAAATATGTCCTAGAATAATGCATTTCAGTACTTCTGAATCTTATCTTTCATGCCAAAGAAAAAACAAGCGAGAAAATCAGGAAACCCTTTTTAATTTATTCATCACAACTATTAGACGGGCTTCTGCTTTCAAGTTCACCTCCCAGAATGCGATAAGCTGCCTCAGTTTCTGGGAATTTGCATACAGATTTTGCACTGCATAAAATGAACAAAATCCTTCCAATTTGGTCGTGGTCTCCCTCATCAGCTTCGGTATAAGATATAAATTTGCTTTTGGCTTTAATTTTGTTTATAGAAGTAAATAAAGTAAAAGAACATCAATACTGACTCAAACAAGTATCTTGATGTTCAATATGTACACTAAAGTCTGACTGATACAAATGTCATTGATGGGTCCTCAACAAAGACTTCCTCAGCAGCAATAACGTATAAATTAGGTTGCTGACAGTCCGTGATGAGTGTGTTGGTTTGTATGTATGTGTGTGTGTGTCTGTGTGTCTGTGTGTGTGAATGCACTCACACATTTTCTTTTTCTTTTTATAAATGATGTTTTAATTTCTTGCATTTTTTTCTTTCCAGTTATGACAAGCCTAACTGATAAGTCCTTAACTATTGTTGCGATCTCCTCAGTCCACTGTGAAATTTCATTCTTATTCCAAATATATACTTTATGAGAAGAGAACACAAATCATTCATTGCTATTTTGTATCTCTAAGAACCATGTGGAAGATTATACATTATACCTAGCCAATTATGTTATCATTTATCCATCACTCAAATTATGAAGCAATCCAATCGTAGCCACTCAATGGCCTGCAACACAGAGGACAGGAAGACTTCACCCCTCCCCTGCAACCTTGTAACTAATAGGAATTAATGCCCTTGTCCAGACTTTTAAATCTTGGCAATTATTGGAGCTTTCATTTGCCTAAATTCTGAACTTCTCTAATGACATTCCCTCTTAAAACATTTTAACCTTGTCTAGTCAGTGTGCTCTTTCTCTCTTTTAGTCTGTGATTCGTCCACATTTTCAATTATTCAACTACATACCCAACTACTCAAAATAAATCCTCATGAATTTTAAGCTTCTCGGACTACCATTATCATATGGTCAATCTTTATTTTCTATATTTACTTAGCACTGGTTATTTAGGCCTTGTGAATAGAAAAGATTTTATATGCACTAGACTCACTTGTAGTGGGAGGAGATTTTTGGTATTCATTGAAATTATAGAGGGTGAATAGTGACGAGTCTCTTCTGTCCAGTACCAGAATGAATTTTCAGTGTTATCTAATGTCAACTCTCCGCAATCTGTGAGAGTTAAAAAGTAAAAGGTATTATGTGTCCATAGCAATGAATATGAATAAAAATCATATAATTCTATATTTCTTTCTTCCGTGCTAATCGACAACAATTCATCAGTCTTTTATCGTCCATCATTGGACATTGACCATCCACATAATTTGGCCACAACTCTCTATCATGGGCATTGCAGAGCCAATATTTTCTGAACCTATCCAGTTCATCTTACCATCTCATACTCTGCCTGCCCCGGTTCTGCATTTGATTTCTGGGGATCCATGTTGTGCATCATGCTGTCCAGTGGTTATCTGCTATTCTTGCAACATGACCAGCCCATTGCTATTCATGTTTCCCTAATGGTTTCTATGATGCCTCAGACTCCTGTATTTTCCCTATTATACTGTGCTATCTAATGATCTCTCCATGTGATGCTGAGCATGATTCTCTCACATGCAACCTGCATGGATCTCAATTTATTGGTCAGTCTCTGGGTCAGGCTCCAAGTTTCAGCTCAATGATTAATTATCAGGATTCATAGGTTGTATACCCTTCTTTTTTTGGACTTATGGAATATCAACGGCTTGCCAACCTTATATGATTCTTTGCTTGATTTGTCACTGTTTTGGGGATTCCATTGGAATCATTGTCCTAGGTAGACTTAGTGGTCTACTTTCTCCAGTTGCATGTTTTTGATTTTAATTATTGAGTTTATTATTCCATTTATTGCACAAATTTGATCTGTTTCATCCAGTGGAAGCTTTCAAACTTGGCAGATGTTTTATGATGGCTTTTGCATTTATAGGAATGTTACTTTACATTCACACTTTCCTCGAATTTAAATATATAACATTTTTTTGATTAGTTGACTAAGACCATGAAGTTATCTCTCTTAGATTGTAGAGAGAGAGAAGGGGGAAACTAACTTTTTAATTCCACTTTTGTCTACTGCTACAGGTTGTGTTTCTTAGCTTGTATTTAGATATCCCAGTTATGATTCGTAATAGCTATCTTTTATAAATTGAATTCAATTGGTTTATTATTTAGACAGGTTAAAATATGAATTGTTAAATATTAAAGTTTGATTTTTTCATTGTTGATATCATCTGGTTTATTTACTTTTCAATTCCGATTTTGAGACTCATGTTGTTAGTTTTGTTTTACCTTCTACCAATTTTGGAAGTATGTCTTAGCTTGTATTGAGATAATGTATTTTTTATTTTTTTCATTGTTGGTATATATCTATATCTGCTAATTTCTTGTTTCATTCCAAGTTTAAGATTTATGTTGAGTTATGTTTCTTTTAGATTTTCAAGGATAAATTTTGTTTTGTGTCTATACTTTTCTCCTTTTTCTTATTTTGAGTTTATTAAATTCTTTTTCTGATTGAATGTTATCATATTGAATTTCTCTTCAAGACATAATAGACATTCTGAATTTGAGCTTTTACAATTTTTTTTGATTTCCTAATTTCCACTTCACCATAGGTGTTTTTTTTCATGTTTTTGAATAACCAGTAAAAATTGGAGAGAGGTATCATGTCTATAATTTTCATGTGTGAATTATTTTATGTGCTTGGCTTGTCTGGTTTTGAATTGGTATGTGAGATCCCAATGTAGAATTTTGATTTATTTGGAGTTTAAGATTTGCACTTTGAAAGATCCAAATGAATCAAAATTATTACTATTGAACATTGATGTCAATATAAATTAGATAATAAAAAATATTCACTAAAGCTATTATAGATCAAAATATGCTGTACAGATTTTTACATTCTGCTGTTCAACTGACTTGTCCAGTCCAAACGCACATTTTTTAAGACACCAAAATTGATTTCTTCATTTTATCATAATATGCATTAAGTTTTGATGGACAATTTTGAAAAAAATCTTTTAAACATTTGGTTTTGAAATGAGTCAGAAAAAGATAAATCTTGTGAGTCACTATGTTTACAAAAACATTAAAACTTTTGAGGCTTTATACTTTCAGGATGAGTTTGATTAATGCTTCCAAAATTTGTATTTTCAACTTTTTTCTGAAATCAGATTCATTACTTTGTAAATAGGAAATCATCGCGACATTTTAATTTTGGCCAGAAACTCTTCAATATCTTTTGTTGAACTCTGATTTTTTTAATCTTCTTTTCAGAAAGGAACCATAGAAATATCTCAAACTGTGAAATAGATTTGAATTCACCTAGATCTACAAATCTTACATATATGATTGTATATGATATTTTATGCCCATCATTGGAGATACAAAACTGTGAATATAGACCAGAATTGCTAAAAGAACCCACTTTCTTGAATATTGGTGTAAAGTAAAAATATTTTAATTATGTGCCTTGGACTTTCTGTTCTTCTGAGAGAAATAAAGCAAATATATATGATTGGAGCTGGATCACTTTTTGGTTCTTAGAAATTGATATCTGAATTCAGGAATGTAACTATTTGCTTGCAGAGAGAGAAGGAAGATGGATTTTTTTTTTCTGTGCTTAACACAAAGCTGTCACATAAAATGCATTTGTCATTGACTCTTTTTTTCTCACTCTCTATAGTCATTAATTTCATAATTCTTCTGGATCTTATTAATCACTCTGGTAAAATCATTGTGTATCGGATTTTTTTTTTTGCAAGAGAGAACTAATCTCTATTCAGCACTCAATTATCTACAAAACAAATTTGTATGATTTCCTTTTGCATCGTCTCTATGAATATTGGATTTATTTAAACCCCTCAAATATTGCGGAGACACTGGTAGCATTTCTATAAATAAACTTTCATTTTTTGATATATTATCTCATGAATTATGGAAAAAAAACCTCACATTATCATCAGCATCAGCATCTTTTTGTCTCTCATTAGATATAGACCTCTCCCAAGATTCACCAGATCTCTCTGTCATTATCAGCATCATGATACCAAAATCTTTTGAACCTGTAATAATTGTCATACTATCTGTTGGATACAGTTTTGCCTATGATCTCTGGGATCCACGTTGTATTTTGTGATGTCCAGCAATTGTCTTACATTCTTGCAACATGACCCACCTCTGTCACTCAAAAATTGTTCTCAATCAGTCAGGTCACCATAAACTTTCAAATTACATTTTCTCAAACTGACTTTTCCACCAGCTTATATAGTCTAAGTTTATCTACTTTCTTTGACAACTTACATATCACCTATTTCCTTGGGAATAAATTTTTTGTGAACTAAAGCATAATTGTTTTTCTTTGCCAACTTGTATTAATGATTCTATTTCTTTCTTCCAGTTTGCCAAATTTCATGAAGGGATGATGGTCTGTCAGTATGAAGCACAAGAAATAAAATACAACAAAATAAGTTTAATTACAGAAGGTATATAATATTTCATTCTTTTTTTTCTAATTTAGGTTTTAAATTCTATATTCTTCTACCACTAAGGAGATCATGTTTGCAGGAAATGAAGAATCACATTAGATTGACAAACTTTTGGTAGGGCAAGCTTAACGTTCAAGAACAAGAAAATCCTATTAGTCCTAAAAAGAAGGTTATACAACCAATGAATTCTTACAAAAGACACCTATGGAGCTGAAACATGGAACCTCACCAAAGGATTGACCCACAAACTGAGAACCATGCAACATGCACATGGGAGAATCATCATCAACATCACATGGAAAGATCACAAGACAGCACAGCAAATTAGAAAAAAAACAGGGATATCATAGAATTCATTAAAAATGGCAATGGGCTGATCATATTGTAAGAATGTCAGACATAACAACTCGCAATGTGGATCCCCAGAGATCATGTGCCGAACTGTGACCAGCAAAATACAAGATCAATACGAGACCAACTAGACAAGTTCAGGGAATATTGGCTCTTTGACACCTATTGTAGAAAGGTATAGCAAATCCTTGGGAAGGTCTATGTCTAATGATGGATGCTAAAAGACTGCTGAAGATAAGTAGTAGTTCATTTGAATGAGGGATGTAGAAGACGATACAATACCATTTGACACTCAGACAAGCTTAGAGGAATGAGCAACTAGAATGTGTTGCTGGGAGCAAAATTTGTGAGGGAGATAAAGATATGGTTTTGTAAACGTAGGAAAGACATCACTTAATTTGGAGATCTAGAGAAATTCTCAAGTACCAAACACTTTCTGAATAAGATCACAGATAAAACGTTTTTCATCACATTTATGCAGTTTTCATATGAAGATTTGTTTTCAGTTTCCTGATTTTGATCATTGCTTTGCTAAACTTGAATCGTTAATCAGAAATTTCAAAGGTTTGTTCACAATGTATCAACCTGTATTTAATCAAATATTGCTTGTATACTGATACTAGTTTCATGCAATATTTTATAATTAGTATTAGAAGCTGAAAAAAATAATTTTTGAAAATGTATATTAAAGTTAAGGCATTAATAGAAATTTCTAGTTTTGCAACATAGAGATTATGTAATCATCATGTACAAATTATTTTCCTGGGGAAGGGTATTCTTTACAACAAATAAAGGTTTTCACCTGGAGATGTCTTCATGATTTATTCATCTTTCATGAAGTATATAATTGAAAGAAGGGAGGGGAAAGTTCCAGAAGAGATACTAATCTATATGAATACATACATGCATGCACGTACACATATCCTCATACATATACACAATCATGTTACAAACTGCCTCTGTCCATCAAACAACAGAAATCCACTGACCTCTAAATGATCTCAAGACGAGAGTTCTGAAGCCAGAACTTATTTATGTGACCAATTGACCCTTTGAGCAACACATCAGAACCAAGGTTCTGAAACTGCCAACTTCAATATGAAATCAACATTTGCAACTGTTTTGATGAGTGAATGAAAATAAAACCAAAAAAGAAGAAAAAATATTATATATAAATTTACTTATCTAGAATCTGATCAATTTTAAATTTTAATACATCCTGTAGGTGTCGTATGA
Source organism: Thysanoteuthis rhombus (assembly GCA_963457665.1). Lineage (NCBI taxonomy): Eukaryota > Metazoa > Mollusca > Cephalopoda > Oegopsida > Thysanoteuthidae > Thysanoteuthis > Thysanoteuthis major. Next base: position 26,850,905 of record OY735212.1, read on the forward strand.
GTGAGAGAAGGGGAGATAAAAAAAAAAAAAAGACTCACTCACTGGTGACTTTTCCGCCTCTGAATCATCAACTAAAACAGTATTTATGACTTCCAACATACAAACTAAAATTTGTACTTTCCTCTTCAAAGAATTACTTGCAATATAACTGATGGAGGCCTTGCAGAATATGAAGATTTATGGCTTGGCAACCAATGTGTTAACCCTTTCAAGACCAACTTATTAAGGTGCTTAATGCCTGAATTAAAATGTCCAATTAGACTACTAAAAAAATATCTACGGAACATACATACCCCAGTAGTCATAAAAAACTTTGGGTATGTATGTCCCAGGAAATTAGGAAGGAATGAAATAACTCAGTTGCCTTAAAGTTTTTAGACCAACTTTTTTTACATCACAACTTCCATTAAAAGAAAACAGGTATTTAGACTATGCAGAATAATCTCAAAAGAAGAAGAAATCAAGCGAAGAATCACACTAGGATGGCAAGCCTTTGGCAGAGCTAGCTCAACCTTTAAAAATAAGAAGGTCCCATTAATCCTAAAGAGAAGGGTGTATAACCAATGCATCCTCCCAATAGTCACTTATGGAGCTGAAACATGGAACTTAACCAAGAGACAGACCCGTAAACTGAGAACCATGCAACGTGCACATGAAAGAATAATGCTGGGCCTCACATGGAGAGACCACAAAACAGCACAGTACATCCGGGAAAAGATAAGAGTTAGAGACATCATAGAATCCATAAAAAATTTCAAATGGCGGTGGGCTGGCCATGTTGCTAGAATGGCAGACAATCGATGGACATCACGACTCACAACATGGATTCCCTGAGACCACATGCGCAACCGAGGCCAGCAAAATGTTAGATGGAGAGACGAGCTAGACAAGTTCAGGAAGTACTGGCTCCGTGACGCCCATTATAGAGAAGTGTGGCAAATCCTGGGGAAGGTCTATGTCCAACGACCGACGCTAAAAGACTGATGATGATGATGATGATGATGATGAATAATGTAGAACGTGAAGGATACAGAAAAAAAAGACCAGCTGTGACTTGATAATGCACCATTTCACTTGACCTTAATGAATAGCAACCGCTTCTTAGTGACTTCATTTCTCATTTCTTCACTTAGACTCCTGAATATGATAGGAATAATATAATGATATTTATTCAATTGATACAGAATAATGTAGAAAATGACAATAGCTCCAATGAAAGACCAGCTGTAATTTCCTGATGCTACCATTGCACTTAAACCTTGATGGACTTCTTAGCTGCTCTATATCTCAATTAACTCTTAGATATGAAAGGAATAATGGAATGATATTTATTTAATAGATGCAGAATAATATCAAATATGACAAGAGATGCGAAGAAAAACCAGTTGTGGCATCATAATTTCTAACATCGCACTGAAGTCCTAATGGATAGAAACCACCTCCAAGCTGCCTCATTTCTCACATTTTAACTCCTGAATATGAAAGGAATAATATAATGGTATTTGTTTAATAGATACAGAATGATATAGAAAACGATGATAAATGCAATGAAAGACCAGCTGTAGTTTCATAATGCTAGCATAGCATTGAGACTTAATGGACTTCTTAGCTACTTTACTTCTCACATTTTAACTTCTAAATATGAAAGGAATAATACAATGATATTTATTTAATAGATACAGAATAATGTAGAAAATCATGATTGTGCTACCATTGCACTTAAGCCTTAATGGATAGCAGGCACTTCTTACTGTCTTCATTTCTCACATTCTAACTTAAAAAATATGAAAGGAATAATGGAATGATATTATTTGACAGATGCAGAATAATAAAGAACATAGCTTCAAAATATTATTGGTACACTAAAGCTGTAATGGATAGAGACTGCTTCTTAGTGACTTCATCTCTCATATTCTAACTCATTAATATAAGAGGAAAAATGGAATGAGACTCTTTGAAATCTTCCCACACAGTACTTGCCTTATTATCATATGAAAGAATAATGCACATTTAGTTTGTTATCAAAGATTAAAGGTGACTTTTTTCCTCTATAAATACTTTTGAGGAAAACTGAATTATCCAAACAATTGTGAGAGAAAACCGTTTGCATGAACAGAAAATACTTTGACTGCATCCATTCAGGGGCTTCCATGAAAAATTATGAGTAACTGTATTTGATGAAAATTTATTCCTGGATAGTATTAATTTCCCCAAGTTTGAAGTTGACACATTTAGAGTTAAGGTTTCTGTCATATAGTTTTCATGTTTTGGCTTTGTAGATAAATATTTGAGAGAGTTTTCCACATCTTATAGTCAGTTGGGTGCCAATGAGGCTTGCTAAAGTACCAATCAATACATAAATAAACTAAGCATTTTGGGGGTACTATCCTGATTTTTCATTCAGGATAATGTATATTTACTCAAATTCAACCAAATTAGGTTCAAGATGTCATGTACTGAGAGCTTAATGAGGTTTTAATTCATTATCAGTGGCTTGTAAGGCTTGGAAGTGTTAACAAGGACTTGATAATTCAATGAGTTGTCAACCTCTATAGAGTTTTTTTAAGTCTTGTACAGAAAAGGACTTTATTCTTACGTATTCTTTATGATCAACCCTTTGGTAGGGAGCAAATCCAACAAGAGATACTTTCACCTTAATTACACAGCTTGGAATATACTCAATCAGTTGCTGAATGCAAACCCAAATTTGTCCTAATGTAGTGTTTTCCTACTTTTCTCTCATACTTTAATCAAACACAACACCTTCAGCCTGTTCCAGTCGTATCTAAAACCATTCAATTCTAGTACTGGAAAATAAGTCTTTTATAGAATAGATTTTACATTTGACAAGCTCTAGTCTTATAAAGGGAAACTCTATCATGCATTAAGATAAACAAGTTGTACATCTATTGATCTCGTTCTTGTGATTGTTTTTGCTTTTGGCAAATGTTATCCCCATATAATTGGGAAGGCCTATGTCTAACAACAAACTTTAAATGGCCGGTGATAATCTATAATGCGCAAATGGTTGAATATTGCTCTGAGGCTAGAGCTTCAACTGATCACAATTGTATATACTTGGTCTATGTTAGCCAAGAGGTCTATTCAGTCTTTGGAGTAATTGAATGACAAACAAAAGCAATAGGATTCAGGCAAGATGTTCATCCGTGCTTTCATGTAATCCTAAATCTGTTCCCTTCTCACAATCCACAAATCAGAGCCTGTTTCTTAAACCTTTCCTTTTCATTCCTCTCAATTTGAAGCCTCCATCTTTTCATCTTTGCAATGTCCAACTTGTGGCATCCATTTGTAACTGATTGTTCTTTTCTTGTCCCATTCATTCTCCATTCAATGAATACTTTTTTTTCCTGTGCTCATCTTTCTTTCTGATTTTGTTTCATCAAACCTTATCTCTTTTCTTATATTCTTTCTTATATACGTCTGGTATTTATCTGGATTTTCTCTTGTTCCTTTTTGTTGCTATTTCTATGATTTTTTCTTCTTCCTTACTCCTTGTTTCTATCTCTGTCTCTTTGTCTCTGTCTCTCTCTCCAATCCCTTCAATCCGCTTCATTTCCCTTTGGGTTTTTTACATTTTTTTCTTTTTGCCTTATTTTTTTTCTTTCCTTCCTTTTTCCTTCTAATTTCTACTTTTTTTTTTCTCTCCTTCTATTATTCACCCAAAACTTACTTTGTAGATATTTAATGCCCATCCATTTTTTGTTTTCCAGAAAACAACATCAGAAACTCTACATCCAAACAGACATTTTCTTTGCATTCCCAAAAGATGAAAGACATTATTTCACATTTTTTTCCCTGAAAAAATCCTGGTAATTTATTCAGCAAAAGATTTCTTTGAAATACACAAACATTAAGTTGTTATTACACTTTTGTTAGGCATACAAAAACCTGAGTATGTCAGCCAACACTGTTGAGCCAAAACACTATGACCAACAACATGCAGCAAGAATGTCAGCTACTGTCTCAGCTGTCATGCTCAGTGGTATACTGATATACATATCATAAGTGACCTCAAGTATCTCATTTCTATTGATTGTCATAGCCAAAGCCAAAAAAAAGTTTTTTAGTTATAATGCTGTGGCTCATTAGTGCCTATTCAAATATACCTCAAACAAAAATGTTTACACACAAGCCTAAGCACTTACTTAGTAAGTATACAAATATTTAGATGTTTCAAAGCTTCACTATTTAGGCTTCTTAATCTGATCATAACGTGTTGTCCATCTGATATATTTCAAAAGCAGAAAAAAGTTCATATCAACAGAAGAGTAAAAAGTGCACTAATATAACAATGAGAGAATATATTCACTATTATCTTCATATGGTTGATATTCTTCAGCAAATTTACTCCTTTGAGAATTATATCTTTTTCCTGACTGATAAATTCTGGTTCCAGATTTGTTTGTTAGTTTTCTCTTTGAGGGCGAAAAAGTAATCAAAATTTGGTAATGATTGAAACAAAGAAAAAAAATAAAAGGGAAAAGTCATTAGTTCTATAGAAGAGAAGTTCCTTTTAGTACGAATGTCAGCATTTTGTTTGTGTTGAATACTTCATACATTCTTGTAATTGCGTTCTTTCATACTCTTCCGATCTTGTCACAGCAAATCAGGAAATAAAACTGAAAAGAATTACAGATTATCTAACATCTAACATAAGGCTGTAAAAGTTTAGAAAAGAGACGGTAGATAGTATTCTAGATTACAAAGCAACTGTTGTTATGTATTAGTCAGCATGTGACAACTTCTTCCTTCTTGTTCATTTGTTTCTCAGGTTTCAATCTTATTGGATGATATTTTCTACTTGTTAGCCATAACAGCAATAACCTTTGAAGAAACAAGGAGACAGGAAAATAAATGTTAATGTCTTTCTTTCCTTTTTAGTTTCTATAATTCCATTTCTACCTGAGTTGACAGCAGTTCAACTCAATGACTCAAAAGGTTTGCACTATTATTTATAGATATAAGAAATAGCCTCACAAGAGTTTTGTTTTAACTTAGGAAAGTCTTCATCTTGGATTTGTGTCAATATTCCAATCATTTCTACACTCACTCCTCCTGGTTGATTTCTTTTTATTAGGTTTTTGGTCTTTGCCTTTTGACTGGTAACGCTAAAGACTAGAATGTATAATAGCTTTTTAAATATCCTTCTTGAGGGACAGGGACTTCAGTTCAATTATGAAAACCTCTTGCTATAAAAGGCTTTAAATCTTTTTGTTCTTTCTTTATGACTAAAAGACTGAAGCAGCCAAAGTCAAAAGAGACTCAATTGTCTATTGGTAGAAATCGCCTTGCTGCTTGTCTGTTTAATGTTTATTTCTATTTCAAAAGCAGAATCAAGTTTTGAATCAAATCAGAACTGCATCATTCATGGATGACTCCTTTACAATGATTATTGATTATGAATCAATCACTGTACCATCAATAATTGTAGGAGATTTCATAATGAAATTGACCAAGGTTTGAGACTGAATCAAAGGACTGTTGTAGCGGATCAGTAAACTGATGGCAGCAGATTGGAAATGTCCCAGACTATGGGGGGTTGCCAGACTACTGAACACTGGATTTGAGAGGTACACGTATTTAAAATGAATCTCCAAACCATTTGAGTCTAAAAGCCTATTCATTGCATAAGACCTACAAATGTTATACAAGAGGGGTATAGTTCTCGATAGGAATTCATGAGCATTCAGGTTTGTGCTATTTCGAGTGAGTTTTTCATACCCTAGGTATATAAATGCATCACTTGCACTCACTAAAAATAGTTACCAAAACATTTTCCCTCAATAGATAGTAACAAAACATGAAAATGTATGAAAAGCAAGAAATAGAAGGAAAAACTTTCCTGCTTCTCTAAAAGATGAAAATAATTGATTCCCTGATCATTCATTTTAACACTTGATCATTTTTTTTTTTTGGCTTTAATGTTATCTGATATGGAAAATGACTTCAAGCAATAGAAATGTAAGAGAAATTAATGGTTAGGTCCCGTCCACCTATACATAGTCTTCAGATGGGGAGGTTAAAAAAGGGATGGGCAGAATGTGCAAGTGTAAATCGCTGTTATTGTAGAAGGGAGTTATATTATCAAAATGATATTTTCATAAAGGCTTTTAAAAACAGTACCTAGAAAAAAAATCAATGAAAAGAACACTTTTTTTTTTTTAAGTTGATGAAAAGAGCACTTTTAATAATGTATCTGACCTTTGAAATTACAAAGTGAGTGCAACATTTTGGATTATTCTGCGGTGAGAATATTTATGTTTGGAAATAAAGTTCAATGTTTGTTTTTGATTTTTATAGCAGTTTATGCTTTTTGTGCATTTATAACATTTCCATAGTTGTACTCTCTCATCAAATAGGGAGAGCTTTTATTTTGTGTGGAAAATGTATTTGAAAAGAAATCAATTTATCTGCTTTCATTTTTTGTGACTTGCTGAAATTCACAATCTGAAGACAGCCTAGAGGTAAAAGTATCTTAACTCCTATTGAATAGATAGTTACTGACTTGAAAATAAGATTTTTGCCATTCTACTCAATGGGATCACAATACTTTTTTTCTTTTATTATTATTATTGCTAATGAACTGAGGAAGGTTTTAAAGAAGTTGGACAGCAATGATGAAATAAAATGATATATGTGAGAATGTGCTTCAAGAACAATCCAGTACAAACAGCTCTCAAAGGCCACACAGAAAATTTAGTTGTTACTTACTGCTCAATAATTTTAACAAAAAAAGTACTTCCCTATGTTTACACGTGTATGTGCATGTGTGAACATATGTGTATATGCAGACTGAATAGCAGTTTCTCTTCAGAATAGATATGCAAATATCAATATGTCTATGCATACACATATTTGTGTATGTATATATACATATAAACAACAATAATATATATATATATATATATATATATATATATATATATATATATATATATATATATATATATATGTGTGTGTGTGTGTGTGTGTGTGTGTGCATGATGTGTGGGTGTGTGTGTTGTTGGCAGTATGAGCAGGTGTGTATGTGTCATGGGGGCAAGGTAATACACATACATGCATGTCTTGATGATTAGCCAAGTTGTTTCAGCATCAAGTTAGAGGACGACATTATGTCTGGCTATAATCAACTAAATCGAGACCTCTGCAATGCGTAAATCTGATTTCATAGTCTTTCATTCCTCAAAAGCAGCTATTGGGACACAGAATTAATTAAATCTAACAAACCAATTCCATGTGGATGTCGGTCACATGACATTGTCTGACCAACCAAGAATTACCTAGGAAGTTAGGAGGAATTTGGGGTTTACACTATTGGAAAAACTTATTTGAAGGAGAAACAAGTTTTTTTCTAAAGAAGTGGGCTGCATGCGCAGCTTTGAGTGTGAATAGTGGTTTAATAGACCATAACAAGGTGGAGAAGAAGATAGCAGGTAGAGAATGGAAAAGAAAGGTGTGAGACAGAATAAATTGATTTCAATTTTTTCTGGTTCTTTAGAAAACTAGCAAGTCTATTAGGAAAAGACGTAACCTGGATGAAAAAAAAGTTAAATTTGCAAAACGCTTCTCTCATTCGATTTATTGCGTTAATATGAGAATGCAAATTAGGGTCCTCTTAACGGCTTCTCTGGCAGAGAATTACGCGACTGAAGACAACACCAGAAAGGTATGCACACTTTTGGCTTCTATGCTCATTATTTTCTCTCATCTTATCTCTTCAGACTTTTGTTCCCGCATTAAACACTTTCAGAATTATATTGTTCATGTTCTTTCTTCTCCACTCTTGGCAACCTGTTTGAAACATAACAGATGTTCCATTGAGGTTGCAAATTGCATATATGCATTTGGTAATGCTACAAAAGCTGCTGGGCATAAAACAGGCTCCCAACCTTCTATTATCAACTAATTTAAGATCAAACAAACTTTAATAGCGAGCAGTTGTGTATAAACTGGGGATTAAGAAACTATCTACATTTATATTTTTCTGTCACTAAAATTATTGTTATGTAACAGATATGCCACTTGTATCAATAAGGCTTTTTTTTCTTGATTAAATACCAGTTATGTGTTGACTCTAATGATGTACAGGGACACAATTCTTTCATAGAAACCATTAGAAAACTTGAATGGCAATAGACTGGCCATGTTGCAATAATTTCAAACAACCACTAGACATTATGACTGACAACATGGATCTGAAGAGATCATATGTGAAAATACAGTCAGCAAAATATGAGATGGCATAACAAACTAGAGTTCTGAAGGGAGCAGGCTTTTTGCATATATTGGACATGGACATATTAAAATGATGATGATGATGATATGTGTCGTGAAGGTATCGATTGCTGAGTGATTGAAGCTATGAGAAACGGGATCTATGAACTGAGTTCCAACTCTGGCTCAGACAGTTTACGCTCATTTTGCATTATTACCCTTGGGAAAGGTATGTATCTTCATCACTACCAATATGCCATCGGTCAGCATCTAAGCCTTGGTTCCTTATCTATAGAATGGAAGCTTATTTCACTTCAACAGGCCAGGAAAGCTTCAATTGAATTATGATAAGAGGATGTACAAAAGTAATGCAACTAGTGTCTCCACTTCCCATTGGCACCCCAAGTACAAATGAAAGTTTTAAAAAAGTTATATACATGTGATATACTAACTCAACTCAGTTTTCAATGACACAGACATTTTAAAATTTCATCAGAGTTTTACCTGTTATACTTTTAAGAAATATTTCATGATTTTGAAGACTGTCTGTTTTTTTAAATATGCATCAGTGTTAGTAGATGTCAAAAAGAGATTGCTCAAGTTTTTTTAAAATTCTGTTTGTATTAATAGTAATAAAAGGTGGTTCTGGAAAGTAGTGAGCTATTTGATATCGATGAAAAAAAAATAGCCTACCTAGGGTAAAGATGATCCTTTAGATGCTCATCCTAGCATCACCTCCTTTTTCTGAAACAGTCAGCAAAGTTCTCCCCCAGAATTGCTATCATTTCATTGCAATCTCCTTAATCTTGTTCATTGCCTGAAATTTTTGGTAGAAAAGCCAGAAGTTGTGGAGAACCAAATCTGGACTTTAGAAAATCTGATAGAGTGAGGTGATGTGATTTTTGACAAAACTCCCTGCTAAGGACATGAAGAATGGGCAGTCTCAGTACTTGTGAATGCAGTGGTTACGCAGTACTAACTCAATAGAGTATCAGCACCAACTGAGTAACCCAACAGGAAAGTGTATGTACACTCATGCAGAGTAAGGTCCCCTGTGATTGGTTGCCAAGTTACATCTAGTTGGTACAACTGATTCTCTAGATATTCCGATTGGCTGAATACTTTCTGGATGGACTTTGTATTCATTTGTGTAAGTAAAAATCCTGTATTTATGCTGTGAAACTCATGAGTTGCTTCTTTATGCGTATTTTTTTCAATAAATAGGCTACCAAGCAAAGCCAAGCAAAGCTAAGCAAAGTGCCTAAAAATTGCCACTTGCCATACTACTATTGAGAAATATCTAGCATAGATTATGCGGGGTGAAATACTTAAGAAAAAACAGATTTTGAAAAAACAATATCGAAATGATTGTATAGGATTTAAATCAATGAAATAATCTCAACAATGTCCGTAGGGTCATTAACATTCAAACTTTTATCTGGACTATCAAATCTTTTTTTTATCAGTTGTTTGGGAGGAAAATTTTGCCTTATCTCTTGGAAGCTACACATGATGAAAGCTGAAGAGAGGATCTGCTGAAATGTCAGGTAAACAATATCAAAAAGGTTGGGGAGAATTTTTAATCCCTGCACAAAAGTTTGAATGTACCTCAACAAACAAAAATCTTTAAATTACGACTAATAGTGCTTTAAAATATGAAATGAAATACTATTTCAATAGAAATTAATTGTATTGATTCAATGTTGAGGGTAACTCACCACATGATTAATATTTCCTCTTCAGGATTATGTATTCAGACGACAAAAGTTAAAGAAATTTGTATTCAGAAAGTTGAAAAATAAACCAATGTTTATGGGCTGCAAATGAAAATAATCAGGTAATAAATCATAGAATCCAATAATATATTCAGTGATTATTTTTATCCTGTTAATAGCATTGTATGTGATGTTGAAAGGAAACAGATGCTCTCCAAGAACTGTGAATGTCTGCAATAATACACCAAGTGCTAAAAGAAACAACACTATATATCTTAATTTGACCTCAAGGCAGCCCTGTTGGTGGGTGTCATTGACTATCAGGGATGATTATAAAGCAAGATATCTGGAGATTTGCCAAAGATACTGATTTTGTCTGAATCTCCTGGTGAGAAAACAATGGTCCATGGTCTGTCCTGAGATTTAAATATCTTCACCTGAAAGATACAGAAAAGTGTTCAACAAAAGAAAAGTTCTACTCTTATATCTGTGGAAACAATTTTAGCTTAAGATCCTTGATTATTTTGTGCTTTAAAGTATAACCAGTAGAGAACTTGAGACAGATGCTAGATATTTTTGGTATTACTTTATCACTTGAACCAATTTAAAACCTGATCTCTTTGTTCTCTTGAATATGATAGTATCAAGCTGATACCTGAGGGATGAATACTCTCATGGTTTTATATTTTTTTTTACAATTTTCTCCTCTTGGATTGATTTTTTTCAAATGAACCAAACTTACTGTTTGAATTGAACCCCATGATTCATGACCCCAATTGCAATCAAATGAATGTTCTTGTAGTTCAGAAACAAAGGTAGACTGACTGTCAAAAGGATAATTATCTTTGTATGGCTTCTAAAAGAGTTTGCATTCTCAAAAATGTTTTTATGGTAATTTTTTCTGACCAATCAGATGTTTGGGGTATGGACCTCAATCCTTGAGCTGTCCGTTCTCTACCACTAGAACCAAGTCTGCAATTGCTCGAATGAAATAACACTAGGAAAAGGGAAGGTAACTGATTTTTATGAAAAAAACAACCTTATCCTCATTGCCCATTTGTATTTCTGTGTCCACGCACATTCAAATATTTATGCTTCAACAAAAGCACAGCTATACCTTGATTTTGATTAGTGTGTTTTATGATGATGTAAGGTTGAAGTGTTGTTGTACAAATTAATGTAACAGTATAAGCTAAAAAAAACATTAAATTATGATAAGACCTTGAACAGGGTGGTTTTGAACATTTAGGAAAATTCTGGAACAAATTGACCTCAGTAATCAAGGTATATTTGTATATTGCACTGCTAGACAATTGCAAATTTAATGCTTGGAAACGAATGCAGTAATGTGGTAACATCATAGAGGTAGGTTGATAGCAACTTGTATGAGAATTATCTCCAGTAACATAAAGCTCAGGCATTCTACTGCCAGATATCACCCTAGATTCATGCCTAAATTTAGAAATTTACCACATTGATGATATTCTAGAGTTGAAATTATCACTTAAGCGACACTATTTTTTTTATCATTTCTTGAATAGTACCATTCCTAGTGAGTTCTAATCAGAGAAAAGAATTCTGTGTGAAAAATATTGAGCTGCTAACTTTTTTTTCATGCTGTATTATTGCCACAATATCCTCATTGATCTTCACTCAGTCTCCATTGATAGGCCTTCACTGCTAAAGTAACAAATGACTTCATGATGGGTGATATTGTCCATTTACTCTACAATTACTGATTTTCAAATTTCAATTTCCTGGAATAGAAAAATCAGTTATGAACTTAAAATTTTCTGTGTAATCATTCAAAGGGTTGAATTTAGTAGGTACTGTGTACTTCATGTTCTTGTAACTTTGGCCACAAACTTATCGAACAACCCTTGTATGTCTCCGTAAATATCATGAAACTAGGAACATCTGCTGTTTCCCTCACTTCTTCAGTTCCTGCCTTTTAACCATTTAAAACAATTTCACTACTCAATGGACAACAGCTGTTATATTCCGTCTTTAAAACCAATCGTTAGGCTGCTAACTCTCCAGCAAAGAGTAGATGGATAAAAACAAACCCTGATTGATTTACAGAATTAGATTAATGAGTGTTTTTTTTTAAATGGTACTTAAAGGGGCTTTTATAACATGGAATATACAGATTGATTAAAAACAAAAAATCAGGCTGATTTCGTTAATATTTTGTTTTGCCAATATACTGCAGTTAGTGTGGTTAATTTGTTCCAAAGTTTTCTGTACAGTTTTCTGTACAGTTTTCTGCACAGTTTTCTGCACACAGTTCAAGGTCTTATTGCCATTTGATGATTTTTGCCAGCTTATACTTGATTATACTACTTTATAGAACAATAACAACCACAATAGATCAAAATCTGCATTAATGAAAACTTCACTATTCAATGTATTGTTGTATATTCCCACAAATCTTTGATAATAAACAACAATCAAATATTTATAGCCTAAAAGCATGTTTTTTTTGTTTTACTTCCATCCTCTGTGCTTAATAATTGTCTGATGGATTCAATTTGTGCATATTAGCATTGAATTTATATATATATATATATATATATATATATATATATATATATATATATATATATATGCATGATACACTGATAGTATATTTATGAATATCATGCTGTTCAAAGCATGAAGGATATAAGCATTCAAATATTATTTAAATCAAACACACTTTCTTGTTTGTTGATTAGATATTGATCATTAATAAGTATACTGTTTAAGTTTTTTGGGGGGAATTTTTTTTTTTTTTGTTGGGGAATGTTTTTAACCAGCAAGTACTTCATCAGATTGCAACATTTTAAAAATAGGTTCGATTATAACTGGCACAGAAATTCCAGGAATCCTGATGTCTATTTTCCTGAATTGTTTTAAAAATATAAACTTATTAATTTGTTTTTAGAATGAAGAAAAAGATATATGTATAATCAATAATAAATAATCACTTTGTAAAAATTGAAATAGAATAAGGAAAATGACTGCTTCCAACAAAACTGGGGTGGAAAAATCGATCCGATCAGATTTCATTGCATGATTATAAGAAAAATATCTTAAATGATTAGCTTGACAAGGATTAGCCTATGTATAATGGAGTGTCTTTTGGAGGCAGATATTTATTATGGTTTACTTGGTCTGGCACAGAAAACACTGTGAATAGTCTGCACGATGAACTTGTCACTCTGTAACTGTAACCCAGGCATTTTTCTTTGAAATTAGTCTGAAGCACGTAAGCAGAGCTGTTAAACAAGGCATAATGACAGTCCTAATTGGATAACTGTCTCTCTAAAGAAAATATCTCTACCAAGAGAGTTTATGGTGTATCCAGTACATTCCAGACAGAATTCTTTGAGTCAATTGTATATTCTTTTAAAAGACTACACATTGAGATTCTTTCTTGGTAGTCTTCTAAATTTTGATGATTTGACTTGATACTTGCCAAATCTTTCATCCACCTTTGATGCTTGACTCAACTGTATAACACTTTTCTCCCCAGATAAGGTGTCAGCCATCAGAATATTTGATAGAAGAAATCACTGAGCGGCAATAAAAAAAACTGTCTTAACCATTTTTGATTTACTTATTCTTTTTTACAAAACCAACCTCATAATTCTTATTTCCCAAACTTGCTCACCTACAGAGTGATGAATTATTTTGTCTAGACTAAATGCCCAACCTAATGGGCAGAGTAAATAGATGTCCAAAGGAGGAATTTATACAATGAAACATTTGGAGATAAAATATATCAAAAAATAATTTACAAATATTATAAGATTCGAAAAATCCAAGTCTTCATAAAAAAAAATATGCACATTTATAAAAATGTAACTATTAAACAGTTTCATATGTCACTTTGAAATTGAAAGTAATTTTATTATTACGATACATGTTGAAAAATAGATTTATTTCATTTTATTCATTTGATTATTCCAAAAAGATCTTTTTTCTTTAAAGAAGTATTCTCATTAGATTTTTCTGTTTCTAATATGTGTGTATGCTTTCTTATGTAAGTAGATCTTTTTTGAGAATAATTTTTTTCAAAGCAAAAATTTTTCATCTATTCATTTTGACAGCAAGAGTAAAAAAAAGAAAATTTCAGTAGGATTCTTTGCAAGCAACATTTGTTTTGAGAGAAAGCTATTCGGAGATAAGAGAAATGAACATATTCTCTTCTTACTCTTTCACTATTGTAAAAACAATACAAAGCAACTCCACGCTCTTTGACACTGGTTGAAAAAGGCAGTAGTCAGTCAGTGCTATTTGATTGTTCCTGTGCGTAAAATATAGATTTTCTATTGTGAATCAATCATCCCCTATGAAAAAAAATATTGAGAGATCTTGCAAAAAAACAGCCTCGGGCTCCCAGATGTATGTACAGAAAGTTTCATAGGGTTATGTTGGATAGTTTTCACTGTAGACTGTCATATATGAAAAGACAGACAGACAGTGGTATTAGATTGCTCCATTGTACAAAATATAGATTTTCTATCATGAATCAATCATCTCCAACAAAAAAAAATATTGAGGGATCTGTGATTTTGAAGAACCAACTTGAAAAAAAATAGCCCAGGGCTCTCAGGTGTACGCACAGAAAGTTACATTGAGTTATTTTAGATAGTTTTTACAGTAGACTGTCATATATGAATGGACAGACAGACAGGTAGATGGACATTTGGTGAATTATGATAAGATGTTGCCATCTTATCTTTTGTTACCCTCAGAATAAGTAATGGAAAGTATTTAATATTTCATTCACAACAAGTCAATGGTGATAATCATCATTATAATGATGCTCTGGTAAATAATATAATCAGTGTAATTAATTTCTTTTCACATTATCTCCTAGATCACTAGATGTTCTAAGACTTTCTTCAACAGATTACTTCGCCGGAAAAAATTGTGAAAAATAACACTTAGAAGAAAAAAATGTCTATTTACAACAGGAAAGATGACATGATATTCTAGGCTTTATACTGAAGCTCTGTGCAAGTGAGAACATCATTCATAATACATGTCCTTATTTCATAAGGCTACTGAGAAAAAAGATGGATCAGACTTCGCAGAGATCTGGCATGAGGTATTCTAAAGAAACGAAAAACAGTTCAAAGTTGAATACCTTGGAATCTTCCATGACATGACACTTTCTATGCTTATTCAACATTGTCATGTGCCATACTTAGGAGGGATTGTAAATGGTGTTCAGATCAATCTATCTATATGATGAATAGCATCACCTTTTCTGTTTGTTCATTTGTAAAAATGGTCTCTTCCACTCAAAAGTAGCTATTTTGCTGAGCTTCCAGCATATACATATATATATATATATATATATATATATATATATATAAGGTTTCTTTTCTAAAAAAAAGTCCTCATAGAAATTCAGATATATTCATGAAATTTTTAGAAGGTAACAACTCATAATCAGTATTTTAGTGTCCATTGTTAGACATATACTTTCCCCATCTTATATTTTGCTGATCATATTCCACATATGATCTCTGGGGATGCATGTTAGGAGTCGTAATGTCGATCCATTTTCTGACATTCTGACCACCCTATTGGCATTTGAGTTTTCCAACAGATTCTATGATATCCTTGACAACTGAATCTCTCTAATATACTGCGTTGTTTTTAGGTTCAATGCTTCAACCCGATAGGTGATTGTCTCGAAGATTCATTGGTTGTATACATTTCTTTTCAGAATTTTCTTCCCCTTGATATACTTTGCTGTTTTGTGATCTCTCCATTTGATGATTTTTTCATGTGCACATTGCATGGTTCTGAGTTTGAGAGTCAATCTTTTGTTTAGGTTCCATGTTTCAGTTCCATAGGTGAGGATCAGGAGGATGCATTGGTTACATAACATTCTTTTTGCACTTGCAGAATTTCCTTGTTTTTTATGGTTGAGCTAGCCCTGCAGGAAGCATGTCAACTCAAAGTGATTCTTCACTTGATTTTTCCTCCTTTTCACGGAGATTCGCTGTCCAAGATAGATGTAGGGGTCTATTTCTCCTGTTTTGTGTCTTTGATTCTGATTTTTCTGTTGCATCTTTTGATATTTGTTCTACGGAAGTTCAGGAGGAGACAAACTTTCTTGCTTTCTTCGTTCAGTCTGTTCAGCATCATCTGGAGGTCATCAAGATTCTCAGCGAAAATGATGATATCCTCCGCAAATCTGAGGTTACTGAGGTATTCACCTTCTTTTCTGATTCCTTAATTTTCCCAAACTAGGTTCTGGAAGATCATCTCGAGGCAGGCTATAAATAGTTCAGATGAGTTGGTATCTCTTTGTCTTACTCATTTTTTGATCTGGAAAGGGCCCGAATCTTTATGTAGCCTGATGAAAGAACTGCTGTGTCAGTAGATATATGTACTGGGTCTACAACTTATAAATCGATGTTAATTACATGTTTATATTTTTACTCAAACAAATTTGCATGCCTCAGCAACATCAGCAGCAGCAGCAACAGAAGCAGCCATTATGATTTCACTCCATTGGTATTAATCAGTTAGCCTTTGGCTTCATCCATTGTACATTCTTCCCGCCATGTGCCCTGCCAACCTCTATATTGCTTGATTATTAGTATAATATTCTTCACCCTGGTTATCTTTCGGATCCATGTTGACTTTTTTCTATTGGCAAGAGTAATTCTTAATACGGCTCTTTCCACTGTGTCTTGTGCACTTCTGAGTTTGTTTTCATGTGGTTTTGTATCGTCCCAGCTTTCATACCAGTACATTATAACTGGTCTTATACAGTGATTGTATACCGTATGCTCTAAGCATATTGACTATTTGCTTTTCAGTATTATACCAAACGCTTTCTAACCAATAACTATGCACTGTTTTTGTTCATCTTTAGACTTTTTTTCTAGCTTTCTTGATTTATATCACTGGAGATTTTTTCAAACTTTCCGCAATTTCTGATGTTGATGCATCATCATCACAGTACCTGAAGTTTTACAAATATTCTCCATCTATGTTTTCTCCCATGTGCTCCCTGTCTGTTTAACTAAAAGGTGATTTCAAGGCTCACTGTGAAGAGTTTTGGAGATATCATATCCCCTTGTCTCATTCTTTTTTTAATCACAATCTTGTTAGTATCTTTATTAATCCTGATTATTGCAGAACCATTTTCATATATATTTACTAATACTTTCATATAATTCTCATTCATACCTTGTTCTCACTTTGAATTAAAGACTTTGATGTATTCTATCAAATAGAAGGCTTGTTCATATTCTACATTAGCTAAGAAAAGTGCTTTGTTGTATTCTGATGTCTTTTTAATCAGCTGGTTTAATGTGTGTAAGTGGTCTATTGACAAATGAAGACTTCTAAAGCCTGCCTGTTTTTGTGCCCAATTACTTTACTATCTAAGATTTACAAATATGTCTCAGTATACAGGGGGTATAACATAAAAAAAAATTTTTGTGCAAATATATGTAGGTTTAGACATACATCAATATTGGATAAGTTTTTTTCAGGTTATAAGATAATATCCATATGATTGGGTATTATTAGTAGTTCATTCTGATATATTTGTACTGTCTTTCTTGTCTTTGTAGTTTTTGCCAAAACTTTTGGCAGCCTGCACTAAAATAACCCTTGAATAGACTGACCAAAGAGGGTTGGTGAACATTTTGTTCTGTGCAATTAGACAAGACAAAATAGCTTCAAACTGGCAGCATGTCTGAGATGACAGATAACCAGTGTCATGAATTCAATACAGAACAAATGATCGGGAGTAATGGCTGGGTGTTCAGATATTGGAACAGATTGCAGACTTTTCTGTTTGGATGAAAAATGTGTAGACACACTATTTGGCACGGACAACAAGAAAAAAATCAATCATATTCTTTTATGTATACCAATACATCATCATTATAATAATTAAGGGATAGTCAAACAGTAGAAATATCATAGTTTTTCTTCATTGGGAGAAGAGTCCATTTTTAGAAGGTTTGACAATGGATATTATGTTTCCTACAAGCTTCAGGTCTTTTTTTCAATGCTAAAGCTTTACCTGCAAAAAGAAATGTAGTTCAGTCCTTTGACAAACTTAATTTACAGTTTATAAAATTGGTCTCTCAGTTGTTATTGGTCTTTGTTTGTTTACATAATCTGACCAATTGATAAAGAATAATTGTATATATTGTTACATTTGAACCTTTCAATCAAAGAACTTTCTTTTTTATACATATCTTTGGAAACAAAATGTTTCTCATACACTTTTGTTTAAATATAAAAACTGGCATAGAACAGTCTACTCCAGGGTTCAATTCCTTAAGCTTCATTTCAAGACAAATTTTGAAATTCAGTTTTAATATCATCAGTCTTTTAGTGTCCGTCTATTGCCGGACCTCTCTATCATGATCGTCACCAAGTCAGATTTCTTGAACTTGTCTAGTTGGTCATCCTATTTTTTTCCTGCCTGAGTTTTGCATATGATATCTGGAGTTCCATATTGTGAATTTGAATGTCAAGCTGTTGCCTGACATTCTTGCAATATAATCAGCCCATAGCTAGGTGAGTTTTCTATTAAACTCTGTGATATCAATGATTCATGATTTTCTCTAATATACTGTGCTGTTTTGTGATCTCTCCATGCGGTGTTGAGCATATTTATCTTTTGTGCCCATTTCATGGTTCTCAATTTGGGGGGGCAATCCTACAGTTAGGTTCTACATTTCAGCTCCATAGGTGACTATCAGAAGGATGAATTGGTTGTATACCCTACTTTTTAAGACTAATGGGATTTTAATATGCATGTAGGTTGAGCTAGCTCTCCTGAAAGCTCACCAACCAAGAGTGATTCTTTACTTGATTGTTCCTTTTTTAAAGATTTCATGGAGATTCATTGTCCTCAGTAAATGTAGTGGTTTACTTCCTTCAGCTTTCTTGCTTTCTTCATTCAGTTTGTTTTAGCAATTTTTGACTACAAGAAGGCCTTTGACTCTATGGAGATTGTCAAAGTCATTAATGCTATCCTTCAAAGATACATAGACCGTATATATCAGTCTTATAACATATTTATTAATTCAGCAATTCCTCTATCAGGCACTGAGCACTATCAGCTAAAAAAAAAGGAGTAAGACAAAGCGATACCAGCTCAACCAAACTCTTGAGATGATCTTGTAAAACTTACATTGAGCAAATAAAAGAATCAGAATAGTTGGTGAATACCTAAGCAATTTCAGATCTGCAGACAACATCATCCTGTTTGCTCAGAACCTTCAAGATTTCCAAAGAATGCTAAATGAACGGAATGAAGAAAACAAGAAAGATAGTCTTCACATGAACTTCAGTAAAATAAATGTCATGTTCAACACAAATTCAGTTTACTTAGTGACACAGAATTTTACAGGTTGTATTTCACTCTGAAATGATGTGAGTTAGACTAATTCTTAATATAAACACACCTAATGTTCCAGTAGCAAAATCTTTTCAACTGCGTCATGGATCAAACTTGTAATTCTCAGCCTCTAACTTCCTGATTATAATCAAAATCTTGCTTAAAGTAATCATTACATCTCTTCTTCTGATCTCTAGAAATTCTCCTGAATTGAAAATTTTTTCAGGTCCAACTGAGGAATAACATCCTATTATTTTTGAACTGGTAGAGTTTGACACGCTGGATTTCGAGATATATAATAAAATGACCCAAAAGATATTTTGCTTTCAATTTGATTGTTGCAACATTCAGTAACTGATTATTTTTACATGCCCAGGTATCATTCATGTTAAAACTAACTGTATTCCGTCATTTTTCTCTACATAAAACTGAAAGATGAGATCTGTTCATGTCATATCAAATGATTTTATTTTCCATTCAAATCTAAAATGACAAATTTTCAAGGACACAGGCATTTCTTTAATCAGATGGAAAGCTCAAATTTTGATGATTATTTCTGGTTTATGTAGATTGCCATATTTAGTGTTGGTTTTAGCATAATGTACCTTTATTTTAGCTGAAAAGTATAGGCATTTCCATTTAACTTGTCTCTTTTCTGATAGGTGAAGGATTCCCTTCCTCTATTGTTTGTAGTAGTCCTCTTACCTGATTTTATCTTTCGAAAGACATGGCCATAATTTTTTCCCACTTCTGAAGGGACAAGGAGGCAGAGGAGAAAGAAGAGACACTATAGTGTCAAAGAAGATTGGAACACTGCAATCATAATGCTGGTATATAAAAAAAGGAAACCCAAAAGACCTCAAAAAGTACTGAACAATAAGTCTACTTAATTGCAATTTCAACATTTCACAAAAATCATCACCAACCAAATCATCAAAATGCTAGGCAAAAATTAATTTTGGGAGTAAACTGACCTTAGAAGGCCCATCTCCATTTGATAAATCAACTAAAACAGAAAGCAGAAATGCCACTTGCTGTAGCATTTATTGACTTCAAGAAGGCCTTTGACTTGGTGGAGATTCTCAAAGTCATTGAGGATATCACTTTACAAGGTGTACACCCTGTATACCTCAGGGTACTGAACCATATATACAGTCACAGCTACTCCCTTATCATGCTATATAAGACTCTTTACAGTCTGTCTCGAAATGATCTTCCAAAATATAGACTCGGAAAATAAATTAAATGAACTTCAGCAAAACGAAGGTCATGTGCAACAATCAGGTTGGAAATAAACACAACAATCAAAATCGAAATTGCAGAACTGAAGAAAGTAAACAACCACATCTACAAAGGACACTGAATCCTCATGAAATCTTCAAAAGAAGAAGAGATTAAGCAAAGAATCATTCAAGGATGGCAAGTCTTTGGTAAAAACTCAACCTTCAAGAAAATCCCTGTAATCCTAAAAAGGGGGTATGCAGTAGATGCATCTTCCTAACAGTGACCTATGGAACTGAAACATGGAACCTTACCAAGAGACTGACCTGCAAACTGACAACCATGCAAAGTGCACATGGGAGAATCATGCTCAACCTTACATGGAGAGATCACAAGATGGAACAATATGTAAGGGATAAAGCAGGTGTCCAAGACATCATAGAATCTATAAGAAAACTCTAATGGCAATGAGCTGGTTATGTTGCAAGAATGGCAGACAACAGATAAACATCACAACTTACAACATGGATCTATAGAGATCAAGTGCATAATTGAGGCCAGTAAAATACAAGATGGAGAGACAAACTAGACAAGTTCAGAAAGTATTGGCTCCACGATGCCCATGGTAGAAAGATCTAGCAAATCCTGTGGAAGGTCGATGTCCGACAATGGACAATAAAAGACTGATGGAGATATAAGCATATGCAATTTCTATATTTCTATCAAATTTTGTACTACTTGGTAGAGCCTATTTGGCCTGGGCATTCTGACATGAGTGTTCAGGCATCAAACCAATTTTGGCGTAAGTCCATTTGGCGACTAAGTTCTTAGAAGTAGGAAAAAAGCATCAATTGATTCATTATCATTTAAAGCTGTAAATTCAACTCCAGTGAAAAAATATTTTATACATTTAATCTTGAGTCCAAAAACATTCAAACATTTTTTTAGTTTGTTGGGAATAGATTAATCAGTAAACTGAATGTTCAAGAATTGCCTGAGATTTGAAGAAAAACAATAACTAATTCACCTTTGATTTTTATCAACATTCAAACAATTTTTCATTTTGCTAAGAAACAAATTAGACATAAATTTTGAGCAATTCAACATTTGATAAAATTATTATCAATAATAGACATTTCAGTTCTTTTAATATGAAATAAGACGTGTTAATCTGGGAGCTTTTTTAGAGTTTTAGAGTTTTAAGTTAATCCTATTATGATCAAATAAACCTTCAATTTCTATAGAATTTCACAAAAATTCGTTTGACTTCTTAATTCATTACAAAAATTTAAATTATTATTTCAGTTTGCTGTTATTAGCTACAGTTTCTTTGCCGGATAACTTCTTCATTGCTGAATGAGCTTGAAAACAAACAAATCATGATATTTATTCATTACAAAAATTTAATTTTTTAGAAGTCAGATGGAAAGAAATTCGGAGTTTATATGATTAGAATACAACTTATTTGAATAGAAGTTAAACTCTTCTAGATATGTCTAAAAAAAAACCTGCAAGGTAAATGCATCTTATTTCATGTAAATAGAACTTGGAAATCTAATTGAATGTCCAAATGTAAAGTTTTATCCAATGTAAAATTACTCAACATTTTTTTATCTGTTTTGTTCTAAAGCAAAATAAAAAGTTGATTGGATGATAATGAAAATCAAAGCTAAATTAGTTTTTGTTTCTGATTAAATGGTTGGCAATTCTTGAATGTTTAGTTTACTGTTTGATTTACTCTAAACAAACTAAAATACGGGAGTAAATCTAAATAGAAACAGTTGTTTATTTTTATGAATTTCAAGTTTTATTTACAGCATAAAAATATTTTTTTTCAATTAAGTTAAATCTACGATGTCAAGACTTTTTGAAGTTTCACTCTTGATTGATAAGGAATCAATCAATATTTTTCCATAAAGCTAAAATATCAGTTGCCAAGCGAGCTTACACCAAATTTGGTGACGTCTAAATGGTCAAGCCGTAACGTCTATGCCAAATGGGCTATGCCAAATAGTCTCACTCAGTTTCTATCTATTTTAGGCTTTGTATTAAATATTTGTAATAGTATGTTTGAAAATTAAAAATATCTTTTTGCTTAGGATTTCATTGATTGCATTACTATGGAATTATCTTCATACAGTAAAATGGAATGTTTTTTCCTCTCTTCCATAGTATATTTATTCGAATATAATGCTTTGTATACTTTGTTGATAAAACAATGAAAAAAGGTTATGTTCTCTAAATATGTTGATATACAATTGCACAGGTGAACGGGTCATCAAAATATTTGAAAAATCCTTGCCTTTACGAAGGAAAATTTTTTTAATATTGTTTCAGTTTGTTTATTTAGCTACCATTCATTTCAAAAGCTATATGATGCTTGATAATGACTATGAAATATATTTTAGAAGCACATCATACCAAGACCTTCTTTGGCTGTTCAAATACACTTACAAAAAGACACACGTGTGGTGTTTCCATAATTTGTACCTTTTTAATGTTTTCATTCATATGAAATTCAAGTGTATATACTATTGAATTACCTTAGCCCAACCATCAGTCAAGTGGACTACAGTTTCTTCCCTCTCTACTTGTTTATGTCTCTGTGTATGTTTGTGTGTGTGTCCCGGGACTCCTAGTCACATTCAAGGGGTTGCCATCAGGAAAATTTACATGTGTACACAATCAGGCATAATTTAAAAACATTTTTATTTTTTTTGTTTTCTAAAGAGTTTTGGGGAGTTATTATGGTCATTTTGGCATTAATAATGCCCCAAAATTGGATAAAATATCTCTCTAGTTTTTTAGATAATTTTGGATAATTTTTTTACAAAATTACTTCCAGAACATGCACAGCCTAAAGTGATTCATTTATGTGAAGTATAGATATTTGATTGATATATTCAGTGATTTAATTTCTTCTTATATGTTTTCATCATTTTTTTTCATACAGACATATGACGTAGTCAAACTTCTGTATAGGTAGGAAAGAATGTGAAGGGGAACAAATCTATTTGTACAAGTATACATTTTTATGTGGTATGAGATGAGCCGTCCAGTGAAAGTATGTTTATGAATTTTGGTCATGGTGGCTACTGTTGTCTGCATCAGGCAATTTTTCTATCAACTTGATATGGAAAATTGCAATGAAACACAGTCTTCTTTATATATATTACTCTGCTTTCCTCAGGATAATGTCTGCATGCTTAATTGTTTTAATATAAATTTTCCACAAAACAGGGATTGTTATAAAAAGGATTTTTGTTTAATGTCCTATCTTTTCTATAACTCTAAAAAACATGTTTTCTGCATTATGATGGTAACTCTCCTAGAGACAAGTTAGATTTCCCTGTTGGCTTTTTCAAAAAATATCAGTTTTCAAAAATGGCATATTGTTTGTTTTGCAAGAATCAAAAATTTAAAGAAACTTTCTGTGTTCAAAAAGCTTGGGCAATAAGCTAAATATCTGATCAATTCTGTCCTTTTTTGGCAGTTTAACTTTGATTATCTGAGTTTCCATTGTTCGAAATATTCCTTACACCAGAATTCTCTGCTCTTCTCTTGATTTATATCATATCACTTCTATGACTAATATAGTCTGCAGACTTTTAAATCAAATTTAAATTGTGTGAATCAAGATCAAAGAAAGGAACTTCAGATGAGATTTGAATTTGCATTCCAAATCATTGAAATAGAATTAGCAAACGATTGATCTGAAAATTGATCAAAATGACTCTACCAGCCAATTGGTTTCCTCATCACAGGAGCCATCATCTCTGCCACTGAGATTGACATTTCCTCCCAAATCACTCGCTGCATGAAACATTTTGATCCAACATTTGACAAAACAGAAGCAAACAACACTTTATCATTTGATCTCTGTTCCGATGGGTGTTTGAATTTTGATCAATTTTCCCTGAGCAATTTGAGTTTCTATCAATCAGAGCAATGTTTTAAGGTTTCATTTGACTCATATCTGTATTTTTTTGCAATTCATTGTCCAGATCAAACCAAAAGAGTGGGATCTACACTTAGAGCATTTGTCTAAAGGTAATTACATCAAGAGTTTGTTAATTACAAAGTGTCATTGGTTTTTAAATAATGTTTACGTAGAGACTTTATTGTGCCAAATATTTCTCCCTCTGCAGGATTAACTAAAGTCATGATATTTCAGTCTTTTTACTTATAGTATTTGAAATACATGATTGATTATTTGGTTCTAACCTTGAAAAACACTGCTTAACTTTATATAATGATTCTTTTAATTTCATTGTCTTTGTTCTTGTCAAAACAGAGGCTAAGGCAGCTGAAACACTGTGATAAAAGACAAATAAGAAGAGGAAACTAGTCTGAAAGGATCATTGTGTAATATAAATTAAGATGATGAAAAATATCATGACTGCGATTATCATAATTATGCAAGTAGAAAATAGTTCATTTGAGTTATATTTCAGAATCAAGTCACATAGGTTACTATATGTCAGGCGCATACTATATAAGGGTCGCAGGAGGTACAGTACCCTGCCTCATTGTTTTTTCAGTTTGCAAATTTTTATAGGTTACTAAATTAGCCATTTTTTGCCTAGAACTGACTTTTTCCAATTTAGCCAATATGAGAGTTAATTAAGTCTGATAACTTTGATAAATTGAATATTCAAATTAATAATTGGTTCTGGGGTCTTCCAGTTATTTTACTTGATAAATAGGTTTTAAATGAGTATATATATATATATATATATATATATATATATATATATATATATATATATATATATATATATATATATATATATGTGTGTGTGTGTGTGTGTGTTGTTAAGAAATGTATATATTGCATTATATTATATTGAAACATTATATGGTTGAGGTTTGGTGTGGAACATTCCCTGCATTCTGTGTTGGTCTTTCAGCAGAGCAAGCTCAACCTTCCAAAAAAAAATCCCCTGTCCCCCAAAAAAGAGTATACAACCAATGCATCTGCCCCGATTGTCACCTATGGAGCTCTGTAACATGGAACCTGTGCAAGAGACTTACCCTCAAACTGAGAAGCATGCAATATGTATATGACAGAATCATGCTCAACCTGACATGAAAAGATTATAAGACAGCAAAAGATATAAGGGGTACCTAATTGGTCATGTTTTATACCTGCAGCAGCCCCATTTTCTTTAATTGTTCATTCTATTTGCACTGTCTGGGCTAAGTGATACATTCATTGTGTTATAACAGTAGGTCATTTCAAAAAGCGTATCAAATAATATAATGCACTCATAATTATATATATATATATATATATATATATATATATATATATATATATATATATATATATATATATATATAAATATGAAATATACATAATTTAGCCATTTCTAAAGACTGCTTTAGCTATAAATAACAAAGTATACTTGGCAACACTGATCTCTTCCTTTATACAGCCTATAAATCCAAATCATGATTGGCACCCCCAAATAGAAATAATGAGGTGCTCTCCTAATTACTGATAGTACTTGTTATAACAATTTTGTTTTTCATTATTTTCCTTTCAAATACTTTTTCATCGTTAAGATTTTCATTTCAACGATAAATAACAGTCACCAATTATATTACAATCTCACTAATTTCTAAAGTAATTAACTTTTAAGGTAAAATTGACTCTTGCACATTGAAAATCATGGAATATTCTGATGAGATTTTCAGTTATTCAGAATTTGAAGAACGAAACATTCCAATCATTCAAATTAGAACAATCTTCTCCTTAGAAGCCATTTAGTTATATTTTGTTTCTCAACTTGTCTCATTCACAGGCTCCAATTTACTTTGCAAATCATCCAACTTTTCCATTCAAAAAATTCTACGCCTGTCTAATCCTAGAACATTCTTAAAGAATCTGAATGACAAGATAATTACTCTTTCTGATTCATTATTATCATACTTAATGAAATCCATATCAATAATTATGATCAATTAGGGATTTAGGGGGGGGAAAAAAGGAAAGAAAAATGCAAAAATAGCTGAAGAGATTTTCAACTTGAAATATGTTGGGTTTGGAATTATATCATTTCATGACTTCTTTTTAACAATGGAACTAGATCATAATGAACTTGAAGAAATCCAAAAAATTCCCAATGATTTAAATCTTGGTGTCTGCAGTTTTGTTGGTTTGCTGTCTGGCAAGATTCCAGACCATTTCTCTTGTGAGGACTCATTAATAATGATATATCAGAAAGTCATTTAATCTGTTTTCATTACATGGACAAAACTCTAGCAGCAAATTACATATAAATCCACTTGTAACTTGTACAAAAGAGGTCAGTGATTCCATTTCATTAAGACTCTTAGATTTGTTTTGGATTGAACTGATTTTTCAGCAGTTGTTGTTATCATTGA
The DNA here is from genome assembly GCA_963457665.1 of Thysanoteuthis rhombus. Lineage (NCBI taxonomy): Eukaryota > Metazoa > Mollusca > Cephalopoda > Oegopsida > Thysanoteuthidae > Thysanoteuthis > Thysanoteuthis major. Next base: position 26,877,845 of record OY735212.1, read on the forward strand.
TGATGATATGGTAAATTCACCCTTTCTGCTATTTGAAATCAAACGCCTTCAATAATCAGGAATAAATGTCTTACACTTACTTAGGCAAGGGGAGTCTGAATCCCACAATGGGCCTTAAGGGGGAAATCACTCCAAACAGATCCTTTTGTCCCGACTACCAGTAATTTTCAGTTATTTTCAATTGTGTGATTATCATTTAAAACAATTCTTATTACTTTTACCCCATAATTCCTTCTTTTTTTCCAATTTTTGTAATTTTGGTAAAGGATATAGTTTTGAAATTTAAATATATATATACCTATCAATGGGCCTTAAAGGCCTATGAAAAAGAAATTAACAATTCAAAAAAAGCCGAAGCTGTTTCACATAGGTTTTGCCAAGTATAACATTAGTGAAAACAAAATATAAAGATTTGACAAAAGTTTCCAATATATTCCACCTATAATCACACAAATAAAATGATTATGTTATTGCTAATTTTCAGAGCTTTTATTAAAAAGAATGTTTATTTCAACTGATTAGACTTCTGTATATTGAAACAATGGATTAATTAGCTGAGGTGTATAATATGCTGGAGAAATCATCTTTGTTTGAGGGAAAAAATGCATCTTTTAGTCTAATGGAAAATAAAGTAAATAGACTTTTTCGTTATTTTATTCCCAAATTGCATAAAACTGGATAAAAAGATTCATTTCACTGTTTACCCTTAGGTTTCAAGTTTGAATCTCATTCAAAACTTTTTCTTTTGCTTTTATTCTTGTATTACTTTCTGTAGTTTATTTCATTCTTCATATAAAATTGATCCAGATTGTTAAAACTTGAAAAATACCCAACATCATTTCTCTTATTTAGTTCTGCAACTGTCAATGGGTGCATACGTCATTGACTGTGAGATTGCACTTACTTTCTTCTCATATGGGTGAATAGTAGAACTGGCTTTGGAAGTACAACTAAAACATGAAAATATCGGGAAATAAGTTGAAAATGGTAGAATTATTCTGATGGCCTTGCCTTCTCCATTGATTGAAGTGGAAGTAGTGCAGCAAGTTAATCTTAGACTTCTTCGAGATAAGAAATTGATTCTTGCACAAAGCTTATTTGTGCTCTTTTACGTATCTATTTATGTTCAAAAATTGACATAAAAAGGTTAATGATGATGACATACGTATCCCAGAATATGCACACAGATTGTTTATTGGTAGCTGCTCTCTTTATTACATAAAGTTTAATTAAACATATTTACAATAAATTTTACCATAAATGTTTGAATGAAGTTGGGAAATTTTCTATATGTCACTTTATCCAAAGTGTTAAAAATGCTTAGGGAAAATGTGTTACAAAATTATAGCCGGATGAACAGTGTATGAACTTTTGGGGCATACATATTATTTCAATGGAAGAGAATTAGTATACGATTCAAAAAAAATATTTGGTGTTTATTGCAATAATTATTCCTTATGATGAAAGTATTTTATTAACTTTTCTTGATCTTCCTGAGTTGCCAAATAACCAAAGAAGACAGTTTGCTAATGTTGCATAAGCAAGATGGTGAGAAAAGAAATGTACTATCATATTTTGAAAGACAGACGATATGAATCAGAGAATTATGCGAACAGACTCAGGTGTCTGCATCAGTTATACTTATCTCTTACTCACTGTTTTATTCAATTTCTTGCACTCTAAGAACCATTTCACTATCTTATCATGAGCAATCAATTCACTCTGCTGGGAATTAATATACTTATACATCAATGGCTCCAATCTTCTATATAACATCACTGTCTGTGATTTAAAGCTTGCGAAAGAATCTTTTTTATTCTTTAAATAATTCTTCAGAGAAAAACTTACCAGAGATCATGGCAGCAGATCATTTTATCTGGTTAAGCATTATTTCTTTAGTTTTGCTTGATTGTTGGAAATATTGGATCAGTCTGCGAATTGGCTGAAGATTCCTCTTCTTGTTGAAATTGACCATAAAATTACACTCACTCCTATGTATCTACCCCTCTTCCTATCTATCTATTTATCTCACTCCATATATATCCATCTGCCTCACTCTCTTCATATCTATCTCACTCTTCATATCTATCTATCTATCTATCAATCTATCTATCTATCTATCTCAGTCCGTTCATATCTATCTATCTATCTATCAATCCATCGATCTATCAATCAATCTATCTATTTATCATTTATCCATCCATCCATCCATCCATCTATCTATCTATCTATCTATCTATTCATATCTGCTCATTCATCTCACTCTTCATATCTATTCATCCAACTATCTATCTATCTATCTTAATCTATTCATATCTATCTATCTATCTATCTATCCATCAATCAATCAATCAATCAATCTATCTATCTATCTATATATCTATTTCAGAATGTTCATATCAATTTAAGTAGATCAAGTAACGTTTATAGATTGCAGTTTACTAAATGCCTTCATCAAAATATGTGTATGGATGTATACTTCTGGTGACTTTTCAAAGCATATATTCATGACCCAGTGACTTTCCTGTTGTTGCCTGCCTCAAGTTATTCTGTATCCTGTTCATCTCTTCCTCATTTGAGGATAGAAAAGATTATATTAGATTCCAAATTTATGATCCTATTCCTAAGTGGCTCCCTTATACCTTTAAACACAACAAAAAACCAAGTTACTCTACTTATATCCAGCCAGCAGGTGATCAATCATCAGATTTATTTATGTCAGATTGCAGATTCTTCGCTATTTCAGTAGTTCAGTAGTATCTTCCTTTTTTTTTTTTTGTAGTTTTCTATTTTATTATTTGTTGCTGATTATTCCCTATTTCCCAGGCTTCTCCGCATCCTCAAAATATATCCTCTGTACTCTGTTTCCCTGTATTTATTTTTTCATTATTCTTTGTTCATAATCTGAGTAGGTTGTATAACCTTTCTTAGGGAATTCAGTACCATTATTTATTTGCTTTTTTTTTTATAAGCGCAAGAAGGTTTAGATTGATGATGCCTTGAGCTCATTCATCTATTTAACTTGACAAAGAATAAGTTTTAAAAAAACAGGGCAGAAGAGATAACATTAAAATATGCAGATTACTATTCATCCATAGATGGTTGTTTCTTGAGGTCTTGGATTGTAATACGTAAGAAAGTTTTGATTTTTGCAAAGGAAAATTTCCAAAAATTTCTTTGCACTTCCTCAAAGTTTAGCCTTGGAGAAATAAAAATAAACTTGGAGTCCTTCAGGTAAAAGTACAGAAACAGAGACATCCACATTTTCATATCATTATATATATATATATATATATATATATATATATATATATATATATATATATTTTATACATTGTTGTATCATTGGTTTACAAGTTCAAGTTGTTGCTGACAACATTATGATACAACAACAAAAATTTCAAAAAAACATTCTTTCTCCCGAGCAAGTTTAAATTCTATTTGGAATCTCTTTTTATTCTTCTGTTTATGACTTCAAATATTCATGTGGAAGTGGATGGAGGGATTATCCAAAATTAGATATGATAGTTAAGAACTTTCTCAAAGTCCTCCAGTCATCATCTGAATGATGTGGAATGCAATAAACTTTTTAATGTTTCAGTTTTGTTTTTCTCTCCATTTTAAATTCTAATTGCTATGTCAGTTATTTATTGTGTATCTAGCTTTTATGTCAATCTCAAAGTTGCCAACATCATTAAAAGTTTTCTTGCATGGTTTATACATTGTTCAATTTAATTTCAATGCCATGCCTGATTTTCAAATAATGACAAGTATTAAATTTTTTTTCAGTCAGGTGATATATCTTTGTTTCCCATATATATATAAATATACATATATATATGTAAATATATATTTATATATATATATATATATATATATATATATATATATATATATATATATATATATATATATATATAATATATATATATATGTATATATATATATCATTTCAAGATGATTTGAGACTGCATAAAATTTATGAACTTCCTAAAAGAAAGTAGCAGTAATGTCCAAAGTTTGAAAGACTGTATATATATATATATATATATATATATATATATATATATAAATATATATATATATACATATACATATATATATATATATATATATATATATATATATATAAGAATTTTGATACTTTTTACATAAATATTCTCCTAACATTATTATGCAATGCTGGCAAACATTGAACTTAAATGTAAAGGTGGTTAAATTTTGAATTTTTTCTGGTGTAATATCTTTTGGTCTAATAAAATGCAGTTAATAAAGTTCTTTTTCTGTTATGTAATAGGTGCATGTGAGGCACAAAGTCAGCAATTCATGAGCAATATTTTGTTGAAAATATGTATGCATGCCTATAATCAAATGGCTCTGTGTGTGTGTGTGCTGTTGTTGTTGTTGTTGCTGTTGTTCTGTTCCCATCCCTTTTCCATGAGAGGATGAATAGAGCAAGGGTTGAAAAGTAGCTGGCCACTTCCCTATGATAACTGGCCAGTGAAAGGATGATTTAGGGATGAATAGGGGGGAATAAGAGACCAGAGAAGATATGTGAACTTATATGCATGTGTGTGTATGTTAAGTGATAGATATATGTTGAAAACATGTGTATGTATAAATCAACTCTAGAATCTGTAGAGAGAGATAGGCCCAGAATTTTGAGTTGCAAGTTAGGGTGGATAACAGTTCACCGCTGGACCCAGAGGCCAGCAAGTATGTTTGAGTATTTCAGAAAAGGGGTGCATATTATTTGTGTAAAATCCAAAAAGGAAAATGTTGAAATTTTAGTTGCAGGAATCTTCCAGTGCTGTTTCATCTGATTATACCATCATGGGAGAGACATGTCAAAATGAGAAATTGAGTAATCTCATAATCTGTCGCCTCGTTCTTAATATGGAACCAGTTCACAACTCTCCACAGATGCAGTGTTTTTTTCTCTCTGGAATATTGCATCAACAGTGTAAGTGTGAATATAATATGTACACAATGAAGAAAAACCAGCAGCCGACAAATGGAGACATGGTGTCCAGCCCCTGTGAGAAAAGATTCTGACAAGATGTCCCCACCATCGTCTTCATGCCACAATTTTCCAACAATTCCATTAGCAAAATTTTTGATGTATCCATCTCTGAACATTTCATCTGTAACTTGAAGTATAGCATATTTTTTCAGAGATGGCAGACTTCTACACTTGCTATTGAAGATGCTTTTTTTTCTGCCTCAGGTCCTCTTTCATGGGTTAGGCTGACTGTATTATATCTGCATCGACTGTTGTCAACAAAGATTTGGGCTACAATAAGGCTTCTTTAATGGTCAAAATCTCAAATGATTTTGATGTCTGCTTCTATTACTCTGCTGTTCTATAATGCTAATTCAACCCATCAGAATTCTTGCTTTGTTAAACTGAAGCATTATATTTACATTCATCCAAATTCTTTAGAAAACTGGTCTCACTCACATCTTTCTATTCTTCACCATCAAATCACTGTCCAGTGTGTATTTCCTGATGGACTCTCTTTCTTCTGTCAATGCAAGATTATAGTTTTTTACAAACCGATAATGCCAACATTGCCGACTCTCTCAACCAATTGGCATATATATACTTTTCTGGTGGTGTTTACCTGTCCAGTCTGAAAACTTATCCAAATCTTTTGGAGCAAAAGAATACATAAGAATGAGCATTGCTCTTAATAGTTTTTGTTTGGCCTTGAATTATGAATTTTTGAAGATAAATCTTTTGTAGAAATTGAGTAGTTTGAGTCACCATCGAAATGAGGTGGATATATTTTAAGTACAATTTTGATATAATTTGATTCAAATATTCAAACAGTAGAATACATGCAAAGGAAATACAAGCAAGACAGATATCTTCTATTAAATCATTAACATTCAACAAAAGAAAGTAAATGAGAACTTAAAGGAACAAGCGTGTTATAGAACATCTACAATACAAAATGATAGATAGTGAGCACAGTAATGAACATATGTAATTTGAATCAAACGGATATGGAAAAGAGATTGAATTGTGAATCTACCTTTGAAGCAAAATTAAAGTATAAAAAAAAAGGAGTTTCACATCTGTATAATGGTTAGTGTGTTTTGTTTTGACTGATATCTTGAATTAGTAGAAAATGCATGGACTGAGGTAAAGATGAAAGTGGCTGAAACACTTTCAGCCAAAATAGTTTTGAAGTTGTGTTCCTATTCAATTTTAAATCTTTTCATGTGAGCCTAATTATAAAGCTATCAAATGAAAAGGTGTTTATATTCATTCTAAATGTATTGTGAATTTTATATTTGAAACCTTATGAAAATTATATAAAATCTTATCTTTAGTCAATTTGAACACAGTATATTTGACTTACATATATTCCCAGTTATCCCCCTTTGGTTCAAATTTCCCACGATTAAATGTCAAGTTTTATTCAGGACTCTTTTTCAAACTCTGCAGTATCTGTCTAATCCTGTTGCAAACTGAAAGACAAATTTGCTGATCTATTTTGGTTTATGTGAAGCCTATGCCCTTTTGGTATCTTCAGACATTTCATCTGTGCAAATTGTTTTCCGTCTTTTTTCCTCTGGATGAAAACCATTTGTCAGTCAGGAGAGAGTGAAAAAAAGAAATATAATCCAGAGTGAAAGATGTTTGCTTATTTGAGCATTAAGAATAGACATTCTTTTTTCAGAATGAAAAACGGCAAAGAGGATCTTATAGAAAGAAAAATTGATGATGCACATTCTGTGACTCTGAAGATGTTGATAGGAGATTGGCATTTAGAGAAAAAAAATAGGGAACTTACTTCTCTTGATTATTTCATATAGATTCTCTTTATTTTCTTTCTTTCTTAATATTTGCACTTTTTTGTTATTATAACCTTTTATCATTAATAGAAAAGAAGGATTTTTTTTTGCTTTATATATCTACAAAAGCATGTTTTTTTGTCCACGTATGCTAATATGAACACTACAGTATTGACAATGTCTTAAACAAAAACTGATGACTGCTTCAAGAAAGTTGGAGAGCTGACCTGCTGAAACATAAAAAGGAATACACTTATAGTGAATAGTATAAACATCATGGAATGCTAAAAATACTCTATTTCTAGATTTCCAATTGTAAGACTTGGCGGAAAACATCATCAGTTGTATTAATAAAACAAAATTCTTTCAAATTTGCTATCATGAATCACTTTATGATTATATATTGCATATAATTTTTAATTTATTTATTGGACAACAAACTCTGCTCTTATTTGTCATGTTTTTAATTCTTCTCAAAATCTTTTTTAAAGCCATAACTTGTGCAAAGGAATAAAAAAAAAAGGACCTAACATCAATAAAGTATTTTCATATGTCTGTGTACATCAAAAACCATTGATTACAAAAAAAAATGGATAGTTTCTGACATTACAATCAGGCAGATTAAAAAACATCTTTGTATGATGTAAAAATCACCTGGGTGTGAAATTCTTTCAGCAGATAAACTATTCTCTTTAATCACAAAAAATACAAGTTAATCAACTTGAGATTTTTTCCAAATCTGCTTTTCAATTATCCAGTTAAGAAGTTGATAATTAATAGAATCTGTAACTATTTACGCCAATGAAAAATATGAAAAATACCACTACCTAAAAATGTATTTTGACTTGGGTGCAAGATGAATAGTATTTACTTACAACTACAATCCGATTCTTATGTATATATATATATGTACGTATATGAATAGAATGAAAATGAAAAAACATGAGGATTCCCATACGTAGACTCTCTTGAAGGGGTTCAGAATAATTCTTTAAAGAAAAACCAAACAAACACTGGAAACAAGCTCTAAATAATAGAAATGAACAATAAACCAAAGCAATCCCCCCTATGCAACCTAAACACTTCCATTCAGTAAACCAACAAAAAGAGAAAGCAGCAGAATATGAAATGCCTCTTGCTGTAGCATTTGTTTTTAAAACTTCAAAAAGGCCTTCAACTCAGTGGAAATACCATTGTCATTGATGCTTTTGTTCAACAAGATATAGACCCAATAAATGTCAGAGTATTGCAGCATACCTACCAAAGTGGCTGCTCTTTCATCAGGCTACATAAAGACTCAGCCTTTTCAACTCCCCAAAGGAATAAGACAAGATGATACCTGCTCATCCAAATCCTCCTCAGCCTGCTTTGAGATGATCTTCTGAAATGTAGCTTGCGAAAACAAAGGAATCAGAACAGATGGCAAATACCTTAGTAACCTCAGCTGACAACATTGTCCTTTTTACTGGGAACATTCATTATCTCCAAATTATGCTAAACAAGTTAAATAAAGAAAGCCAAAAATTTGGTCTTTGCAGGAACATCTATAACATCTGTAAAATAAATTTTATGTACAAGGAGAATGTTGTAGTCAAGGACACAAGAGTCAAAATTGAAGAACTGAACAAAGTAAACCACTGTATCAACCTCAGACAGCAAATACCCATGAAATCCTCAAAAGAAGACAAAATCGAAGAACCACTCCAAGTTAGCAAGCTTTTAGTTAAGCAAGCTCAACTTTCAAGAAAAAGAAAATGTCACTAGTCCTAAAAACATGGTTCTAAATCCATCATCCTGATAGTCATCTATGGAGCTGAAACATAGAACTCAACCAAAAGATTGACCCTCAAACTGAGAAACATGCACCATGCACATGAGAGAATCATGCTCAAACTCACGTGGTGAGATCGCAAGGCAGTACCGTATATTAGAGAACAATCAGGAGAGAGATATTGTAGAAAATACTAGATATTATAAAAAATCAAATGGCAATGGGCTGGTCATGTCGCAAGAAAGGCAGGAAACTGCTGGTCATCATGGCTCACAGCATGGATCCCTTGGAATAATGTGGGAAAATGTGTCCGACAGAAAAATAAGATGGCAAGAAGAGTTGGACAAATTCAGAAAATGCTGGTTCCGTGACAACTACAACAGAGAGGTCTGGTAAATTTTGGGGAAGGTGTATATCCAAGAAAGATGTTAAATGACTGATGATGATGATGATGATGATGATGATGGTGGTGGTGGTGGTGGTGGTGATGATGATGATGATGATGATGATCAGCAGCACTTAGAGATTTGAGGTGAAAAGGTGGATAGTGGCCACATCAGCCTGAATCTCTTGTGCCAACCAGAAGTCTGGCTTCATCCCTCTATGATGTATCAGTATCTTCTTCAAACTTTCATAACCTTTTGAAATTGTATTCCAGTTGTAAATGTTTATTTACTTTTCCCCAGAGGAAGCTGAACCTTTCATTCTTCGATGATTTCTTTGACTTTTTTTTATGACGAGCATTATTGATAATTTTTTTTCAATAACATATTGTTCAACTGGAAACCTATGTTTTCCATGCTTTAAATAATGAAAAGAAAATGCATATGTATGTATGTGTATATATAAAGGTCCCTCAACCTCCCCTGTCATAACTTCAATCAACTCTTAAGGTAAATTTGGTAACCTTGTTTTCTTTAAGAAAACATTAAACATTCAATAGCGGTTCACGTATGAAGAACTCCAAATATCATTATAAAAAGGTTCCTTCAAAAAACAATTTTTGACTTCATTGCCAGAAAAAACATGTTTGCTATCTTTAGAGTATTATGGAATGAGAGAAAAGGAAAAGAAACGTGAGATTGTTTATGGATTTCTTCATGCACTGGAAATGTCAATCCAAAAACAGTGAGCAGCTGTATCCATGCCTTTCAGCTAATGAAAATCCCATCTTTGTTATGAATATCTCGGATTTTTTATGCTACTTTCTTTCAAGTCTTCTTCTGCAATATCTTTTAGATTGCAAACCCGTGCATTCTCTGGGCAAAACAAACTTGTCTCCATTGTAATGCCAGACATGTTGTAAGGAATCTTCATTGAAAACCAATACAAAATGGCCCTTATTCTGAACAAGAAACCTTATACATAAATGCGCACACACACACGCACACTCAGATATATATATATATATATATGCATTAACGCATATCTATCTATCTATCTATCTATCTATACATATATATATATATATATATATATCCATGCGTCCATACATATATATCTATTTATGTGTATACATAAAACATTTATGCACAAAATTCATACATGTGTAAATAGATATAGCCATTATTGATATGTATATGAAGCTGTAAGTTTATATTGATTTTCATATATTATGCATATACACATTTGTGTATGTATATGTATATATAATTATAACATGTGGATGTATGAAAATATGTATATACACGTATTTGTTTTTGTACGTTGACATATGTATATATCTATATGTATATTCTTACTCAGGTTTGTAAATGTCCATTTATAAGCACATTTGTATGTATTTAGATTCACTGAACTGACATTTTCACGTGATGTATATTTAGATATCTATTCATTTGTATGTCAGTTTATGCATTGTACACACACACACACACATACGCACACATACATATACTTATATATATTTGTATATAAGACAAAAAATATAGATAATATATTATACATGAATAAAATATTGAGATATGTTAAAACATTTTTGAATATGTATATATGCTCTTTTACATCATGTGTATTTATATGTTATATCTTTATATGTATAGGCAATCTGGATCTTTAAATACATCTTACGGTACTTACATGATTATGTGTGCATATGTATGTATGTATTTATGTGTGTGTGTGTGTGTGTGCAGGTGTGTGAGTGTGTGTGTGTGTGTGTGTGTGTGTGTGTGCATAGAATGAATAGATTTTCTTTCCCTGCTATTTTCATTTTTGAGAATATTATGGTGTTCCAATTGATTTGTGCTAGTCTCAAGATTCGGTCCCTGTAGAACTCCCAGACAACTTGTAGAATCTCTCTTAATCGGAAGTGGCACCTTCATTCAGCCACAAACAAGATAAATGAAACATTTGTGTGGGGCATTCATTAGAGATGCCATCAATATAAGACAATGTAAGATAGGTAGTTTGTCTTTGCACCATTCATTCATATCGGAATGCCAGGTGGTTGTATCATCAGTGATCAGTACTTAACAAAATTACAAGGTTTTTGAGGGTTTTTTCTCATATTATATTCATTACAACACTTAATTGGAATCTATGTTAGCTGTTCATACTGTATATGAGAGCAAAAGTTGTTTAAATGGGAAATAGAAAACCTTTAGAGTGTTTAATTTCTATTCCTCCAAAAAGATTTTGTTTTTGTCAACGTTTGTCTGTCTATATGGGATCAACAAAGTTTCAAAAGAGGTAGATCATTGTACAAATCTCTGACCCTCCTTCTTATCAAATGACCTTTGAGTATGCATCTGTTTAATCATAATGATGTTGCTTTATGAATATTCATAATTAATATATATATATGATTATATCTTCCCTATTCAGGATCAAGCACTCTTTAAGTGAGGTAACTCATTCATTGTAAGCTTATGCAATGCTCCTCCAATATAGGAATAGAGCACTCTAGTGGATGGGGAATATATGCGCAAAGAAATACATCACTTAAATTTAACCTTACTGACCGTCCAGTTCCATAGAGCAGAGGTAGGATACCAGCCTCTGGGTCTGAAGGTTTCGATCTTACCTTGTGATACTAGATGGGGTGTTTATTCGCTGTCCCACTACATCAAAATGTGCCACAAGCTCGAGGCTCAATGTTGGAAGACTAGGAACCATCTGTCCAAAAATGGCTCCAGCCAACACGGCTTTGGTTGCCAAGCGACCATAGAAACTAAAACAATCACCACCACGAAAGCGTCCACTTGGGGACTTGCTCCTGTAAGTGCAATGGAGCAGTGCTGCCCTGGGGTGCTATATTCCCCACAGCTGGGCCGAGTAATAAAAGGGGAGCCCAAGGATGAGTCCAAAAGTCTCCAATGCGCGTAGCAGTGCGTAGCCTCTGTAAAACCTCATTGGCTGACACACTGCAACGGCGCACTCGGTCTTGACACTACCCACACGGCAATCTCCGGCCCATTTGACGGGCAAGTGTCAGCACCTGCACCTCACGCTCTGCCGTGGAACAGATACTGCACCCTGATCCCGAAGAAAAGGCCAGAAATAAGGTGCGGGATGGGATAATGGATAGTCTAAAGCCACTCTGAAGAGTTGTAATACAACAAAACACCTGTCTATGGATGACACAATAATATATGTATATATATGTATATATGCAAGTTCAATTTTTCACTTGGGGTTAGATTTATCCTCATTGAACATGAGGCCTGAAATCAGTTGCCAACCTGAATTTTTTACTCTATCAACCTCAGCTAACTAGAAATGTTCCTTTTGTGAGGTCATTAGTTTTAAAAAAGTCATCAATACTAGCATTTCTCACTTGTAGATCAGTATGTATATACAGTGTTATGGGGGGTAGTCACATCCACAATATACAGCACCAATTCAAAACTTGCTGCAAAGCAGATGAATTTCTGTTTGCATTTTATGCATATATGCATATAGAAAAAAATACTTGTCTATTTGTCATTCTCTCTCAACAATATACTTGGGTTTTATTATATTTCCAGAGAGTGACAGTGAATAAGAGTTTGCAGCTTAAAAACTCAGTTGTTTCTTTTTGCATGAGAAAACTAACAATGATGATATTTGAATGCAGTCAGTTTTTTTTTCCAACAGGAGATGGACCAACAATCGACGACAGGTGTGCTTTTCTATTACTTTACAATGATCAGCACACACACACTACCATCTGCCAACTTACTTGAACACACACATATATGCTCACACATATCCAGGCAGTACTTAGTGGACTTCAGGAATACGCATGCATGCACACACACACACACAAATAATTTAGCCACATGCTATTTATATATATTAAGATGCCAACCTTTCCAAGCCTCATGCCAGTACTAATTAGAATATTGGTTCAGAGAATACCAGACTCAATGGGCAATCTTCTAGCATCCAGATGAGAGAGGAGAATAGCTATCTTATGAAAGGTCACCCCATGACCTCTTTTGGCCAAACACTTTGACCACTTTTCCTAGCTGCTGGGAGAAAAACAAACATATCCATGCACACACATTCATACTCATATGTGATTATATAGTGAAAGCATAAACATCTACATATATTTGCAATGTATACAGAGCAGATATTCAGAGGACACCATTTTTGGTGGCTTTATGCTTTATATGGGCCATAGTGGCTATGTATTCAGATGCTTGTTCTTTTCTGAGAGACTCATTTCAATTTCAGTCAAATTTTACGTAGAATTCATTGTATATCTGCAGCAAAAAGATATTTCAGAAATATTTGATTCAAGGAAAAAAGGAATAACATCAAGGTTCAAGTCTGAGGGTTATGAAACTCAAATCTGGCTAACCGGTTTTAGTCTGAGATGAATAACAACATTGTTACCTTCCTTGATTTTCTAAATATTTTGCTTGTATTCTGTGGAAATGTCACTTTTAATAATTTTTGGATATTTTCCATTGTTTACACAGAGACATTAATTTGAAAATTATCATACATTTTGTACATTTCCTGATATCTGTTTAAACACCAAGAGACATATTTATCATGCAAAATAGATGAATTACAATATTTTTCAAAAATGTCAACAATGAAAATAATGTGAATCTCTATGTTTATTTACCTATGAACATATCAGTATGCGCATTGTTCTGCACAAACTTTGTTCTTCAGGAAGAGATACACAACATCTTCTCATTTTTTGCTGTCAAACCAAAGACTTTGAACAAATAAAAATAAACAAACAAGTGCAACATCCTTGCCTTCTTCCCAAAGGCTGGAAATTTCTTTGATTTTCTAAATGTTCTGTTTCCATTCTGTTAATTTGTCTCTTGTCATAATATTTGGACATTTTTTTTTTACCTTTATTCATATGCAGATATTGGTATGAGGATTTGCACTTTGCTTTAGATAAATTATATCTAGTCTACAAAACTAAAATGTATGATTTGAGACAAAAACAAAACTGAAGTTTTCTTTATTCAATATTTGTGAAAATAGATATTGTGGTATCAATAGGATATTTTAGTATATTTTCAGATATTTGTTTAAGCACCTGCTAACATTTGCCTCAAATAGATAAATTACGAATATATGTTTGCACGTATTCAAGTACAGAAGAATCAATATATGAATATTTAGTATATATATATATATATATATATATATATATATATATATATATATATACATATATATATATATATATATATAATACCTTAAATATGTTTTTTATCTATATGTCTGTCCTCTAATATCTGTCTTGAACATTCAACACCAGCTAGATGTTAGGTTTGATATAGGCTGAATAGATTACTTATTGTTTATATTTCTTGACTGACAACATTGATGTGAAAAATCTGTTGTGTTGAATCTCCAAGACATACTTATTGAAGGACAGACATATAGATGAAATATATATTCAAGATAAAATATACCTACTAAGATTTAGAAATACAACGTTAGGACGACAGCCTAACATAATGTCATGCTGTATGAACCAACTGTTAAATTTCTCAGCTTTCAATCAGGCACAGGAAATGAAAAGGCAGCGGTGCACAAGACCACAGCCACCAACCACAGTGACTTGGAGATCAGCTTATTTTTGAGCATGGTCAGTATCTTCATGATCAAGGTCATTAACGAGCTGAAAGCCCCTGGTAGGGGTATGTCATTAACAGCCAAAAGACAAAAATGTTTTCAATGGTAAGACGTCATTAGCATAGGCGGGTTCATCCAGCAAGTTCAGGATGTTATCAGTAACAACCCAAAGAAGTCAATAAGGGTCATTTCTTAGCAGCTTGAGGCAGCAGTCCATTATCACTATATGTAGTGCAGGAGGGCATCAAGTACAAGTCCTATGTGACAAGAGGGCAGTTCATGTTTGAAAAGATCCGTGATCTGGTTAAAGCGCTCAAGTACTCCTAAGAGCTTATTATGCATTGGTTCTTCTTCGTTGCAAAGATATTAACCAAGACCAGAAAAGGAACGGAAGGAAAGATGTTGGCTCTGCACGGAAACCTTGGTAGTACCCATGGTGATGCAAACAAAGTTCCTGTCGTTTATGAGGTACTGAGGGTAGTGCGCAATGTAAGCCAAGTTGAGTCACACCTCATTTCTTCCCATAGGGCCTCAGGGTCAATCCCACTGTGTACATCAAGGTGCTTGACTCAGTAGTCAATCCTGGATTTAGGGGGGCCCAGAAGAGGCCTTAAATGTTCCAGCAGGAATCTGTTCCCTCTCAAATGACAAACTTGCCCCAGTAGTGGTTGGCTGAGAATTTTTTTTACCCCAACATGTTACTCTTCTAGCCCTCTTTATTTGGATTCCCTTGACTACTACACCTGGGGTGTTGTCTATGAAGAAACTAACCACCAGACTCTCAATAACAAGGACTTGTTGAAGACCGCCACCATGGACATAATGGCTAACATGAACTATAACTACCTTATTCAGGTATGGATTCATTTGAAAGGCTGCATCAAGGTAGTCTGAAATAAAAACCTGATTCTTCATATCTGATTAATCATGTATATGAATTTTCATGAAAATATATTGACTTTTTCAATTGAATATCTGTTTTTCTACGTATTATGATTTGTTCTCAGTTACCTGGCATACCCTGTATACACATGTATGAAGACATTCATGCACGGGATATATATATATATATATACATATGTATATATCCTGAAAGATTAGATAAGTGCTTGATAGGAATCTTTCCAGACTTTCTGGTGATTATGTGAAAGAAAACAAAATAATCACTCAAGACAAGGATTTCAAGAGAATGGCATTTCTTTTGAAGGATTAAGTGTTAATCATCTTCAAGACAAAATGTAAAAATAAAAAAAAAGTAATTATTCTTAACTTTTTGGGCGTTTTCTTTCTTCACTGAAACTAATCAATACACAAGTCTCTATGTAGAAAGATGACATTAGATAAGAAGTTAAGAACTAACTTTTAATTCCACTTTTCCTTTATGCCAAATTGGTTCCCTAACAAGGAAACAGTAAATTCAACTCTCTAGTACATCACAGTACAAACAATGCGTTCAACTTACCTAATGTTAGCTGCTTGTGGACATGATAATCCTAATGAGTTGTCTGTCACATTTTGGCTTTGATAAGTAATAAAAGTGTATGAAGACATTCACACAAGCTTACATATACACACATGCATTGAATTTATACATACATATATATACATATGTATATACGTAGACACAAAGACAAACACACAGATACGTAATAATTGAAACATTAAATAAGTGATGTATTAGATAAGAAGTCAAGAACTAACTTTTAATTTTACTTCCTTTATACAAGATTGGTTCCCTAACTAGGAAACAGTGCATTTGATTCTCTGGTACATTATAGTACAAACAGGACCATCAACCTCTTTAATGTTACCCACTTGTGCACATGAGAAGGCTAATGAGTGGTCTGTCTCATCTTGGCTTTCCAGACACTTAGGCGGTATGACTAGGAGTAAGCACAATAATGCCAGGTCTTGTTAAAGATATATCATTAGATGACCATGGCCATATAAATGAGATGAGGGAATAAATCTTTCCATAACCAGTAAATAAGACTAGTTGAATGAAAACAGTCTAGACTTTTAAACAAAAAAAAATATAGTTTGTTCCAAACTATCAGTGTTAGTACTAAAATTCCTTCAACTAAGTCTGACTAAGAGCAGTAGTTCCAAATAAATGCCAAAGAGGCCTTGTTAAGTGCCAAACTTTTATTACACAAATGCAATCTCTCTGTGGACTCTTACTAAGTTAAAACTTGAAAGAGGGATTTGTATATCCAAACTAAAACTATTCACCTAACTAATGACTATAGGACCAGTTGATAAATCATTCACTCTGAGAGGAAAAGGGTGGGGAAACATAGATAGTTCAAGTGCTCTAATAGGGACAGAAAATTCTCAAGAGGTCAACCATATCAGAGAAGGATCCTGATCCCTAATATTATCTGAAATGGGTTGGCAATCTCAAGAGGCCTAACTATATCACTTGCTCAAAGAGATATAAACTGAACATCATCTAGGTTCCCACTTCACAGTCAACCAAACAGGAAACAGACAACTTCTACTGATTTGAATTCTCTACCCCACGATACTTGGAAATACTTCAATGTCATTCTGAAGAACTTAGAGGTAAAGGTAGGACAAGCAAATGAACATCACCTTGGGAAGTTCAGATTTCAAGATCAAAACAAAAGAGGTGAAGATCCTGTAAATTTCGCATCCATGAATCGGTTCAAAATTATGAAAACCTTCTTCAAGAAGTAAGGCAATAAAAATGGACTTGGAAGAGCTCTGATCATAAAACCAAGAACAATATAAACTACATCCTATCGGGCAAAAGTAAAACTGTCAAAGATATCCAGCTCCTGAATGAAGTCATCATAGGAAGGACCACAGAATGGTAAGATAAAAAATCCAAATTGAAACCAACAAAGACCACAGTAAGATGTTCCACACCTAACTGCAACTGCTAAACATACTGAAAAGGCTCATTCGATCTTTCAAACTTGAACTGAAAAACTGATTCAAACTTCTTACTGAACCAGAAGAGAACAACACCAACATCAATAGATTAAACAATAAAGTAACAGCCTCTCTTACTGAAGTCACCGCTGAGTTCAAACCAAAGGGCACGCAAACCATCAATAAAGTTTCAAACAAAACCAAGAAAGAATCTCATAGGAAAACACACAAATCTGAAGCTACCAATAACAAGAACAGAGAAGATAGAACAAACCGGACTAAATAAAATGATTGAAAGAAAAAAGGAGAAGACAAAAGACACATGACACCTATCATCAAAACAATTCTCAAAAAAGGTTGTGTTTCAAAGCTATTAACAAGACTCTAAAAACAGTGTATTCAAAGAAAATGGAGACCTCACTCTAGACGGACACCAGATCGTTGAATACAACAAAAAAATTCTACCAAAAACTCTACTTCTCTTAACAAAGAGCCCAAAACAATGAACAGGATAAATAAGACACCTGCTATCAGTTTGAAGATTTCTCAGAATTTACACCTTGGGAGATGAAAAAAGCCATCAGAGGAACAAAAAAAAAGCCCTGCAACTAGATAGCATCACCATCGAATTAATTGGAAAAGGTAGTAAGGTCATCACGAGGAAACTAGCTGTAGTACCTCTTATACTTTTACTGAAGAATGAAATACAATACCTGTCTTTCAGCTACGTAATGGAAATGTCATTTGCTACAACATTCCTCCATAAAAGCCCTGAACACACGTGTTTGAATGTTCACTTGCCCCAGCATGTCTATCATGTCACTCTCTCTCTCTCCTTCCTTCTCTCTAGGATTGGTATCATTTTGCCGGCCTCCTGGCCAATCTGAACTTTATCATTTTTCTCCTGTGACCGATCTCATTACCAATGGATAGTCACGATAATCTGTTTCTTTATTCTCCTTACTTTGGGAAGCGCACATGGGTTGGACCCCATGTGTTTTTTGCCTTGCATAATCTGTCTGACATGTGTTTACAAGCGTCAGAGTATGGCCCCTACATTGCTCACTCACGATCCCAAATACATCACACACAAAGTGACAGCTCAGCATGCACCCTGAATCCAGTCTCCATAACCATTCCTCTGTATGCTACGAATCTTGGATTTACAGCAGTTGAGGCACCTCCACTTTGACTCTAATGGCTACACTGTCATGGCACTAGGGCTCCCATCTTTCACTTGGTGGCTATCTCCTTTCTCCTCTCTTCTTAGCACAATATGTCGTCTCATGTATGTTTATTAAGGTCCTGTATCATCATTAATGTTCATGTATCAAATGTATGTTTTATTTGTTCATCTGAATACTTATGTGTGTCTTTTCTACTTGGTTTTATCTCCTCATCCACATCCATACTTGGCACATATCCACTCCATACATCTCCCTTCCTTCTTCAACATTTCCATTGACATTCCACATGGACCATAAACATAAACCATTTTTCAACCAGAGTTACATATGCCAACCATCATTCCAATAACTGATCACTCCGATAACTATTATAGAACAAGCATTCTTATACAGCCATTTTTTCAATTTATATCTCAAATGGAGTAAAGAGGATTGGAGCACTGCAATTATAATGCTGCAATATGGAAAAAATATAAAGACCCCAACAACTACAGACCAATAAGCCTATTCAACTGGATCTGCAAACTTTTAACCTAAATTAATACCAACTGAAACAACAAAACACTTGATGAAGTAATCACAAAACAAGCTGGTTTTAGAAGAAGCTACTGGACCATGAACCATTGATAAATCAACTAATTGAGACAGTAAAATATAGAATGCCAGTCAATGTGGCATTTTATTGATTTCTAGAAGGTCTTTGATGCTATCACTCTACAAGGTGAAGACCAATGTATTTGTCAGAGTATTGCCACTTATAAACCGTCAAAGCTGCTCTATCAGGCTGCATGAAGACATAAATCCCTTCCAGCTCCAAAAAAGGATAAGAGAAGGAGATAGCCTTTATGACCTGCCTTGAGATGAACTTCCAACACCTTTAATGGGAAAATAAAGGAATCAGAATAGACTGCAAATGCCTAAGCAACCTCAGATTTGCTGACAACATTGTACTTTTTGCAGAGGATTTTCATAACCTCCAACTGATGCTTGACAAATTGAATGAAAAAGTGAGAAAGTAGGTCTTTACATGAACTTCTGTAAAACAAAGGTCATGTAAAACAGACGTGTTGAAGACAAACACCCAACAATCAAAAGAAGAAGAAATCAAGTGAAAGATCACTCTAAGAAGGCAAGTTTTTGGTAGAGCAAGATTAACCTTTGAAAACAAGGAAATCCCATTAGTCCTAAGAAGGAGGATATACAAACTGCATCCTCCTGATACTTACCTATGGAGATAAAACATCAAACATAACCAAGAGACTGACTCTCAAACTGAGAACCATGCAACGTGCACATGATAGAGTCATGCTTGAACCCACATGGAGAGATCATAAGGCAGTACAATTATTAGGGATATATAAGAATCCGAGTCATCATAGAATCTATTAGAAAACTCAAATGGCAATGGGTTGGTTATGTTGTAAGAATGTCAGATAGCCAATGGAAATCATGGTTCATAATGTAGCTGGCAGAATATAAGATTAAGAGATGAAGTAGACAAGTTCAGAAAGTATTGGCTCTGCAACACCAATGATTGAGAAGTCTGGAAAATCCTTGTCTATGTCCAATGGTGTTGTTGATTGGTGCACATAACAAAGCTAAGGAGTTGTCCGTCTCATCTTGGCTTTTGAGTTGCTTTCCAGAAACTTAGGAGTGATGACTATTAGTGATATTTAACTTTAGAGATCATCAGCTAAAACTTTAATTATATGTTTCTTCAGTTGGCTGGCTATACATGTATCTTGCTTAAATGAAGCAAGAAGAATGAAAATTTAAAAATTCAATCCTTAATCTTATCTCTAAAAATACGTTTTTTTTTTTGTTGTTTTTTTGAATTCCCCACCATAGTAGGTTTTTAGTGGAGGTTCAATTTTCAATCCAAATTCTTAC
Organism: Thysanoteuthis rhombus; assembly: GCA_963457665.1. Lineage (NCBI taxonomy): Eukaryota > Metazoa > Mollusca > Cephalopoda > Oegopsida > Thysanoteuthidae > Thysanoteuthis > Thysanoteuthis major. The sequence goes on from OY735212.1 coordinate 26,898,434, forward strand.
TAAATTTACCCTTACTCTGTGCCCAGTTTGCAGTATTTGTTTAACCCTATTCAGTAGAGGATGTTTCATGAATTTCTTGGAATTCTATATGAATAAGATGATATGAAGTTGTGTGAAGACATTATTGCTTCCTTCAGACCAAATCGTTATTCTTCCAAGTTATAGACATTTGGTCAGTGTTATTAACTCACACGGACTGAATTGAAACATTAAAGAAATAGATTTCTTACCATCATCAGCAGAAGTTTGTGATTTCCTTTGTGCTTACTATAACATCCACATATTTATTATGAAATAAAAAATGCTGTAATAAAAGGCTGTTTTGCTCACTCTTCAATCACAGCTGAGTGCAGCCCCACCCTTGCGTGTCGGGGTTTTGAATATTTTACGTCTCATATCCTCTTTTGGCTCAGTGGCATAGCTACTTGAATATTTCTCAGATGTTTGTATTGCAAACTCTCAGGCTCAATAAAATGCTTTATTCACTTTATTTGATTCATTTGTTGGTAAATATTGAGTTTCTAAATATTCCCTTTGTTTATTCTTCCGTTTGGTAAATATCTCTCTTAGGTATGATGTCAACACACTTGCCAATTATTCCATTGGTAAATATTGAGTCGCTATCGTCTCTTTGCCAAATCTTCTTTTGGTAAATATCCCTTACTAATATCTCATCAGCAACTATGCTCACCAATTCTCCCATTGGTAAATAACACTGATATCTCATGTTTACCAGTTCTCTTGTTGGGGAATATTGAGTCACCAGCATTGGCCAAATCTTCCTCTAGTAGATATCCCTTACTGGTACATTGTCAGTAACTATACTTACCGATTCTTTCATCTCTATCAGTATATTATATGAACCTGCTTTGAAGCTATTCTATTCTTGGATTCTTCTTTTAGAGAAGATTATGCATCTTCTAATAATTACTTGCATTCTATCACAGCACGCTTTCTTATTTATTATTTGTAGTTATCATCCATGAACAGTAATATGTTATTGACACAGGTTATCAGTTTGTTACTTGAATTTATTGTTTCAGTTTTTGTGTTGATCCTTTTCACCTTCATTCTCTCTGTCTTTATATCTACTAAGTCCAAAAGGAAAATACTTGAAAGATAAGGAAGACTCTTTAACGGCTAAAAATATCTACAACTTCAACTATTGACCATCAAACTGAGAACTGCGCTAGATGCACTGGGGAGAATCATTCTCAATATCACATGGAGAGCTCACAAGACAGCACATCATATTAGAGAGCACATTATATCATAGAATCCATTAAAAAACTCAAATGGCAATGGACTGGTCATGTTGCAAGAATGTCAGACAACCAATGGATATCCCGACTCACAACATGGATTCTGAGAGATCACATGCAAAATTGTGGCCAGCAAAATAAGAGATTGCGTGATGAACTAGACAAGTTCAGAAAGCATTGGCTTTGCAACGCCTATGATAGAGAGGTCTGATGAATCCTATGGAAGGTCTTTGTCCACCAAAGGTCGCTAAAAGACTGCTGATGGTGATGATGATGATGATGATGATATCAATGTATTATTTGCTGTCAAGCTTGTTAAAACTGATTTGTTGATTTGGGGAATTATTCCCAACATGGCTGCATTGTTTTAAAAGATTCTTCACTGTTGGATCCTTACAATCATAATTGACATCCAAAAATATGATATTTGAAAGAGTATTTGGAAATTTAAATTCCAACTCATATCACATGAGTTTTTATTCTGGGTAGGTTTGACCAAAATATATAGGGAGTTGCATTTATTTAAGTATGTGTACCAAAGATAAATAGGGAATTGTATACATGTATGTGTGTGTGCATTTTGAGTGAAGCACAAATGCCTTCCTATCTTTTGTTTGAATCTCTGCCATCACTTTAATCAAACAATCCGCAAATGGAAGTGCAGATCCTGTGAATATGTTCAAAAACATTAAATGTTTCATCATCCTGAATAGACCATTACCAGCTTAAATGATGAGTCTGTGGTTTGAGTCAATCAGTGCGGAAAGAAACTCAGTGCTCTGTTGATTGAGAAAATCACTTCCTCCCTGGACTTCCTTCTCTCTGTGATTTACTGTGCTCCTTCCCACCAGGGAATGATTATCATGGTCCAATCTAAGCTGGACCGGAATCACATCTCTCTCATTACCGAAGATTCTGAATCAATGTTTCCATGCACCCTTTTTCACAATTTTCCTTCCTGAGAAATCTATTTTTCCTTTCTCCATCTGAAAAACTTCCCTAACTTTAAGCTGTGCCCTTTGAAAAGTTGTCTGTGCACACAATTTTACTTCCTTTGATTGCAAATGGGGGACAGAAAATTTATATCAATCTTTTCAATTTGTCTCCGACATTATGTATCTTTTTTTAAAAAACACAATGTTCCCTAGAACATATTATTTTGATTGCATATGATCCCCAGAACATATCATTCCAATAGAAGGTGATCCTCATGACATATCATTTTGATGTTGTATGACCCCCAGAATACATTCTTTCAATAGATTGTGATCCCCAGAACATATCATTCCAATAGAATGTGATCCCCAGGACATATTACAATAGATTGTGATCCTCAGAACATATCATTCCAATAGAATGTGATCCCCAACACATATCATTATGATAGAGTGTGACCCAAGAAGTTATCATTTCAATAAAGTGTGATCTCCTGAATATATCATTTTAACATAAAATATATAATAGTATTATCCCAAATATGATTGAGCGTGACTTTGTCAAATAATACATCTTTTTCTTGGAATGTTTTCATTTGCCAAAAACTCTAAAAATGTTTATGACTGAAATTTAAGATCTTCCCAAAGTCAGCACATTCAATATGGTTTCTTTTTTTTGGTATGTAGGATATAACCAGCTCTTATATTAATCCTTCTTTTAAACTTCTTATTTTGTCTTCATAACCTTTTGACCCCTTCATTCTCCTGTCATATTCTTCTTTTAGATAAATCTCTCATCACTCTACCACTATTATATTTGATTCATATTTTTGTGATATATTCATGATTGAGGCACAAATTCCTTTTTATGTTCTGGCAAGATCCTAAATGCCCATGATGAGTTTAAGAAACAACAAGTCCGTCAATCGTCTCAAAATATCAAGAAAACACATTTTTATTTCAATTTTTTTTATGGATATACCCTAGAACATTGACCTTTGATGAACTGCCTCAAAGTTCTTTGACTGAAGTTCAACAAAAGAGTTTTTCCATTTTTCTCTATCCTCTCAAAAATATTGATATTCTCACTGCTTTTAATTTTGATGGGCTGTACTCACCTTCAAATAGTGATTACTTCACTGTAAAATATGGAATAGTATATCAAAATGCATGCTCAATCTATTTGTCTATGGAATCTTGTAGGCAGATCTTTCCTTGTTTTTCAATTCTATTTCTTTGTCATCAATTTAGTTTGAAGATACTCTCTCTTTCCAAAGGGCACTCTCACAACATCTACGACATCACCACTTACTACCACATATTTGGCAGAATGCTGTCATTCTCCAATCCTAGGTCTCATCTTTGCAAAAAAAGTTCCTGCTGAAATAGCCTCGTTCTGAAAAGAAGAAGTCGTAGGCCATATCATAAACTGTGAGTGAAAGACGCTAGTTGTCCATTAAACAACAGATCATGAACAGAGTTATGGATTAAGTAACCAGAAGTATTTTATTACCTTATGAGATCAAAGACCAATACAAGAATTGAACTATAAGGATAACACTGATATAAAAATGCATAAACCAGCTGATACAAAATTGACGACATGGTGAACTTGTCGGTATAACACTGTCCCTGCTTGTATATCAGACTCAGTTTGGGTCATTCATTGTTACTTGATCTAATAATTCTGTCTGCCAATAAATAAATGAGTGTGTCTGTTATGCTGGTGGCTACCAGTCTGTAAAGATCTTGGCTATCCATCAAACAAAGTAGCCATAAAACCCTGCCTGTAAGATATCTAAGCATTCAAATTTGAAGATTTTCAATCGATCCTTGTTAAAATTCATTAACTTGACCATTCAATGTTTTTAGAAGCCGGCTTTTAAATCAGCTCAAGTTATCTTTATTTATTTTCTTTATGTTTTTGGCAAAAGAATAAGGATAGTAATGTTTCTTCTTTCTCTATTATCTAGATAAATCAATGAATAAAGTTCCGAATTGCAGAAATGCACCATGGAACTTCTATTGGTTTCAATAATTGATAGAAATCAAAACTAACATACTTGATTTCCAATATTTCATTACTCACTCATCTGTCATTGTTTTAATCACAATTTCAATTTCTTATCATTTCATCTTTGCAATTTATATGTACTTCTCTTTGAGACAAAATGAAAAAAAAATCGGATCTATCAGTATTTTGATGAAGATGTAAATATCTTTTAGATTTCAAAATTCACTTTCATTCCTTAAAACATTAAAAAAAAATTTGAATATATTCACAAAACATACCAGTTATTTTCTGAATCTTTTATTCAATTTTTTTCCAATTGATAGATTTTCCAAAAAAGATTTTTAACTATTCAATTTTTCTCTTTCTCGCTTCCTTAAAGAGATGAATTTGTCAAAGAATAAAGAAGAAAATGAAAAAGAAATTGAATTTCAGGACATTATTTTTCTTGAATTCATCAACATTATCAGAATGGATATTGCTAATTCTGTTCAGCAAGTTTATAGAATTAATTCTATATTTTTCTTACAAAATTTATATTTGAGACCCCAATCAATTAAAATAAACATCTTTGATAATCAGAGATTTTTGCTATTTATTCATTTTCCATCTAAACAAAATAACAAAGTTTTGTTTGAAAGACTTTTGAAGTTTGAGAATCAAAATAGAGCAATCAGCCAACACAGACTGAAAAAATTTAACCTTATGAATTAAATGAAATACATAATAAATTAGGAGAATCAGTGCTAGCTAAAAAATAAATTGAATACAATTATTTTCCTTTGCTGGACTGTCTCCAAACATCAAGTTAATTCCTGATTAGTTGACGTGACAAATTTTCCTGCATTCATTTATTTCTGATGTTTCAAAACACCTTTTATGCAAAATATTGTCTATTTTCTCATGAATTAGAATTATTTTTAGAATCATTTGATCTTTATATTCTTTGATCATTATTTAGTGTGCTAATTGAAAACTTCTTTATATATATGAACCCATCTTGTTTAGATGGTTGCTGACTGAAAGGTTGTTGACCAGGAATATTGTTATGTTGCTGAGTTGTGAGGATGTTGTTTTAATAAATGTAAGAAATCAAATAATTTCTACTAAGTACTTTATTGTACATTGACTGATTCTTATTAGATCTCCTATTGTTGTCAGCCATAGATTGGACCTCTTCTTTTGGGCATACATCATTGTTGCCTTACAACAGCAGCTATACAAAGCTTTACTTTTGGTCCTCGTGTAACAGAGTTCAAACATTCAGAGCTTCAAGATGGAAGGTTTCACCAACTCTGAAAATAGGGTTAATACTTAAGCCTAGAAAGTCCATTAATCACACAGTCCCTATGTCCTGAGGACTGATACATGTCATCTCCTTGGTCAGCAGTAGAATTTGTATTATTCATATGAACATCTGTCAAAGTTAATTATGGCTTGTAATACCCAGGGGGGCCAAAAGAACTGTACTACAACCTGAAGATAGTAACCAAAGAAGGGCCAAACAATGTAAAGCAGTAAAAATCAATAGTTACAGCTTATTTTTTTTATCTGGCTTATTAAAGTAAAAAAGCCAAAAAATTCCTGAACGTCACACAAATTTCTGTTTCATTTTGATGACTTTTCCACTGCATTGCTTTTCTCACTGGCTTGTGAAATGGAAACAAAATATCAAGCCAGAGAGGAAATTCAGCCTTACAGTCAATATCAGATTTACTAACTAATGAGACTTTCTTTTTCTGCCAAGTGATTGAGTGGTGCTCTCATATTTGTTGATTTGTTCTGGTATTCTCTCCTCTCAACAAACGTGGACAAAAGTGTGAAATTTCTTGTGATTACGCTGTTTAGACATAACATTGTCCTGAAGCTAAAATAGTTCTGTAGATTTTCTTGAGCTGTGGTTCTTAAACTTTCCCTTTTCAGATACAGCATCCTTGCCCACCTTACAAATATATATCACAGTTCTTAAGGAAAGTATCATGTATTTTTTAACCCCTTATATAAGCATTTTCCTGATGAATTACAAGTCCAGCATCCTACAATCTATAAAACTGGCCAGTAATCATCTGTTGTATTGATAATGATATAATGGTGAGAAAATCTTGCCTAGTTAATTCTTACCTATTTATAGCATGGGCTTCAGTGCCTAACACAATCATTTATGCAGACTATAATATGAGGCTGTTAACTTCGAATTAATAGTATTTGAAAACACTTTGTGATTACATTTTGTCCAATAAAGAGTTTGATATGAATTTTTTTATCAACTCCATTTTATTCTATGCCTGTATTTATATAGATCTAAAAAATTGCATTATTAAAAAAACAAAAGAAAAGCAAAAACAAAGAAAAGCTTTGGATATTTAATAAGATATTTTTTAAAAGTTGTTAAAATTGTTTATTCTTATCACATAGTTATTATTCAAATGTCAGTTTGTTGATTTGTCAAGTTTTCTCCCGAAGACAAATTGAGTTTGATACCAATTCATTTGTATGTCCTGGTGAGCAGAAATATTTCATGTTAGGTTATTCTTATTGTAATAAATAGCTTCCGATATGTGAAAAAGAATTATAATTTTTCCTCCAATAGCACATTCAGATGCCACAATACTGGTAGTAAAGTCTGGTCAAATATAAAATACTCTAAGGTAAAAGTCTCTGCTTAAAATTTTGTGTAATTATCTAAATAAATATTCTTAAACTGTATAAAGAGAATATTAATTTTTCATTTATGAGAGCAATAAAGTCAGAAAGAAATGATGCTCAGTTATAAATGACCCATATAGATGTCTATATATTTTGGAGAATCTCATTCAGAAAACGTTGATGCATTAAATTTTCATTATGCTATTGGTTAATCAAATGGAGACATATAGAGAGATATTTCCCAGGAGAGACTATTTCAAAGATTTCAATATTCTTATTGAGTTATAAATCTTCAGTTGGTAATGTAATTAATTTTTCCATGAATAAATAATGAAATAAGCATTTCAATTAACAGAAATCAAATTTATTATTAAATGATTGGCTTGTAATCAACGTTATTCACCAGAACTTTTTATCTTATTTACTTATTTATAAGAATATCTATCTTCTTTATAAGTGTTTATTCCTGCAAACTATTTGTAGATCATAGGGCTGCAATCACTCTACTGTGGTTCCAGAAGCAAGTAGGTTTTTCTTTTTTCACAGGATGGATTTGTTATCATTACACCCAATACTTCTTCTTAGGACCAGCCATGGAAACTATAAGGCAGCTGTTGTTTATGTCAGAGTAGCCTTCTCTTAAATTGACTGCCTCTTAGGGCTGAAGGGCTTTATCTACTATTTACCCATATCTGGTGAAGTGGATTCACATCTTTCAAAAGGATATGTGAGATATGAACGTAAACAGCCTTGGCCTAAACTTGAACTCATGCCAGTAAATGTTGTGTCACTGTACACCTCCAAATCTAGCTTCTGATTGGTCCAAATTTCCTTTGGTGAAATAGTGTAATGTTCATAGTGTTTTGGGGATAGCAAACATGTATATATTTCTATATTGTTTTGATATTATTTAAGTTGAATATAACAGTAGAATACATGGAAGATAAATACAAGAAAGGAAAAATAAATTCATATTTTATATCATATACATAAGAGATGCAAAAAAGAGGATACGTGCATGTTAACTGCAGAACAAAATGATGTAATATGATTTAAGGCAATATTCAAAATGAAACAGCTATTGTAAAAAAACGGATTGAAAGTAGAGATGAATATCTGAATGTTAGAATGTGCACATAATGAAATTAGCTATGTAAGAAGGATATTTTACATCTACAATATGCGCAGATGGGCAGACAAACTATAGTGAGTGGCTGAGATCGACTATGTACTTGAATTTAATGCTTGGATGTCATATCAAGCTGAGACACACAAACAGATTTTGATCAAAATAAATTTGGTTTTGTTTCTTTCTAATTTTATTTTGTTTGGTGCAAAGGTAATCTGGAAGTTAGCAAGTTATAACTTTGTAAATGTAAGTTTCATATTTTAAACTTGGTAAAAATTGTATTAGATCTGAAGTTTTATCTATTCCAACATTGTAAAAAGTTATTGAAAAACTATTTCTGGCTGTTATTATCAGACTGTTGAAAATACTTCCCTTGGCAGATGAATTTTAGGTATTTGAAAATTTGGCAATGAATAGAAATTACAGAAAAATGCGCAGTTTGAAATGCTGTGCAATATCTTTTAAAATAGATTTATCAACTATACATGAAAAATTTCATTCACAAAAATTGATGTGACATTCATTGATAAAAAGTATGACACAGGGAAAGTCTGTATATCACTGGCAAAAAAAAACACTGTCATAAATGTGTTCACGTAAGACAGTTCCAGTATGTGTTAGACAGTAGATGTAGCAAACAGAATGCTGAGTGAAGCATTGTTGTAGGCTACACAGAGTTGAGTAGTGAATTTTAAGCCAATGAGAATTGGACACTTGATACAATATTATCGATGCTTTTGGAATTCATAATCTTCTTTAAATGCTTGTTTTAGTATATAATTGTTTTGCAACAATGGAAATTTTGCATGAGTGAATAAGTAAATCGGTTTATTTTACATTTTCTTTTTTTTTCAAGAAAACTAACTGATTATTGATTATTTGAATAGAAGTTCTCTTCCTGTTTGAAGAAAGAGATGACTGAAATGTTTCCTGATGTTGGAGACTAACTTTTTTGTTTATTTCTAAAGGAAGAAAAACAGTTGAAAATGTTGCATTTAATGTGTTCTTTTAGTCTTTTAGAACAGAATAGAATGGATGTAATTGATATTTACTGCCATAGCTATATAGATTTCCATTAGATTATATCCATAAATTCATATGAGCAATAGTTGGCACTCTTGGCTTCAAATCAATTATTAGAAACTGTAAACCTAAATGGCAACGAAATTGTCAACATGGGGTTTTTTCCAAGTTGGTCTAGTTGGCTATTTATCTATGTATTACTGAACATTTGAAACATTTACTCCTCGTATATGAAGGTGTAATTAGTAACTAACCTCTTAGCTAATTTTTTGTATCTATCATCCATCTATCTCAAATCCTCAACTCAACTCAACGATAATCTCTTTCCTTTGTACAAGGCACAACTTTACTCATTTACTGTTAGCAAAATCATTGTTTTTCTGTTTCTCTCTTGTCTTTCACAAAATGGATTGTATCAGTGTCTTTTCTATAGGCATACTTTACAGTAAGTGGATTGTGTCAGTGTCTGTGTCTATAGGCTTATTGTATTACCAGTGGATTGAGTGAGTGTCTGTGTATATATACACATTGTGCTGCAAGTGGATTGTGTCAACGTCTGTGTCTATAGGCCTATAGCACTACAAGTGGATTGTATCAGTGTCTGTATATATATATGCACATTGTGCTGTAAGTGGATTGTGTCAGTGTCTGTGTCTATTGGCATGTTGTACTGTTGATTGTATCCGCATCTGTGTTTGTTGGTACATTGTACTGTGGATTGTGTCAGTGTCTGCAAATGGATTGTGTCAGTACCTTTGTCCATAGGCACATTATACAGTTGATTGTGTCAGTGTCTGTGTTTATATTTAATCTTAGATAAATGAGACTTTGTGCTCTATACTGAATGTTGCTGACTACTGTTGATCGGTGAATATAGAAATAGAGTATATTGCATTGGCTGGTCACCTGTCATAGATCTTTATTTGAGAAGTCAAGCAATGATATACTGCATATGTACTATGAGACAATCTAGAACGATTGATAAACATTTTTCTCAAATATGAACTAGTTGAATATTTTTTCCCAATCTATGATGACAACATTAATTCTGTTTTTTACTTTATTTCATCCTGAAATTAAAGTAAAAGTGAACTATTTGCTTTTGTTGAATACATTTGTAAACACTTTGAAATAGTTTGATTTTGCAATATTGTATTTTGACTGCTAATTCATCTCTTCCAATGGCATACTGAAATCTGATTATTACTTGGGGGTTGATGTTGATGAAGTTTTTCAAACCACTGGAGAGGAGCACCTTGATTATAAAATGATGAAAATGTACACAGAAATCATCAGAAATCATGAATTTCAAAGAAGCTTGATGGATTAAAATGAATTTAGGTTTAGAAAGAAAAGTCTTTAAAATTTTTTCAAACCAAAATGGAGAGAACAGTAAAAAGACAAACAAGAAAATATTTCCTTCCAAAATGATGAACAAAATAAAGTCATCTTTTCTAGACTTTGGAAGGTTCTGAGGAAATGAGGAAGATTTTTCAACATGCGCACATCAAGGAAAATTGAAAAGAAAAAAGAAAATTTGATTTCTTTTATCTCATAAGATGAGGGTTAATTAATATAAAACTCTAATGAGTATTTTTGAGCTCCTGTTACAGTTAAGTCAAGTTGATTTGCAGATGAATATAACCAGAGGCAGGCAGGGGACTTGCAGATATTGCAGCCACAAAGAGGATGCTGGAGCCTTTGGGATGCAATGTTAAAGGACCATGAAAGATTTGAAGAATTATTTCCTCAAACCAAAAAAAAATCCTTGAATGAATTGCAGGGGGTGCAATCAGACTTAGCATCCCCCTTGATATGACAAAAGGTAATTTCTGTTACCTTTATTGTCGATGATCATCAACTTTTGTGAGTTCTCATTTCTGTAAAAGGTCTAGGGAAATGGATCTTACCATCTTGTTTCTTCAAAGGGAATTATTGTTAAAGATTTTCACATCAGTCGATATTATAATAATCACATCATTGTTTTTCTATGATGAACACATGAGGCTTAAAATCAAATTTGCAATTAAATCTTGAGCAATCTAATACAGAAACCTGTCAGTTGATGTAAAACATATTCATGTATACTGGACTTTCAAAATATATTGCAGTTAATTGTGAAAACAAGTTTTCGAAATAAAATTTTATACATATTTCATGTATTGTATAGACTGCATTGAATAAGATATTGAAGCAGATATTTTCATTCTCTGTGAGAAGATTGTTCGTATTCACAAAGTTTACTTGATAAATCTCCAAAATCGATTTTGAATTTTGGCACGACCTATAGCCTGCAGCTGAAATTGACAAATCTATCCAACATCTGCAGCAAAGATATACAAAATGAAAATTGGAAAACTGTACCCCTTTTGGGGATGGTGCCTTAGAAATACGAATGAATAAATATAATTTCAATCTTTTGAAGATTTACAGTAAGAGAAGGAAAGCTTTTGTTTCCTTCCATAGTGAATTATTATACTTCAATTTTTACTAAGCTCAGTCAAGTACCAGGCAAAATTAAGTGAAAAGATTGTTCTGCACTAGTCTTTTACTTAGAGAGAGCCTACCCTGAAACTCAGCATTCAAGATCCTAGTTTCTTACTTAGTTTTGAACATTGAATGCTGGCATCAGTATGAATACACAACAATATTAACCCCCATGCCAACTCCATTTTGTATATATAGAACTGTGGATAACAATTTTAAGATGGATTTGGGGAAAAAACATTCAGAATTAACAGAAAAAGAGTCAGATATTCCCAAGATGAACTTTGATGGAGAAATTTATGAAAATTTATCAAAACTCTGACTTTTATCCAATAATGACAAAAACAGTAACAGCCTAAAATTTTTTCATAACAAAGCCAATTTGTCTGCAAAGCTACAAGAATAGTTTGTAATTATATAAGATAGATTTATAATTGAATTCTCCCTATTGCTAGCAGGCATCAATTTAGCCGGTAAGCATACGGATAACTTTAACATAAAAATAATCATATAGTTCATAAGAAGCAAATGTATTTATTAGGTGGTTTATTTGGCCGGTTGACAAGCTAATGAGTATATCATAGTGATGTTACCGATAATGATTGAGCCAGACATACAGGTGTGTGAACATATAAATTAAGTAAATAATATAATTTATTAGTGGTGGCGCAAGATACGACTGCAAACACCTGCAAATTTTTAGATTTTTTTAAGATTATTTTTCAGGGTTCTGCAAAAATATTGCACTACCACAAGTCTAATCCACCACGTATACTCACAAAGAGTTGCCGGTTGAATGGATACCCAAGCACTGCCAGTGAATTTAGTATAATAGACAAATATATTCACCATTAATATATCAACTAGTTTGTGAGAGAGTTGGATACTCATGCACTGGAGCTTTGTAAATTTAGTAAATGGACAAATGTCTTGAATTGTGGAAGGAAGATTGTTGATAATGACCAATACACTTTGAACCTTGAATATTGAATGATAGTTTTTGCCCTAACTCGGACATTAATATTTTGATATCAGAAAGAACACTGCTATCACTAAATTCAAAAAGCAAACCAACTGGTTGAGAGATATGAACTGTTTTGAAAGAATAGACAGTCCTCTGCTTTTTGCATTTTTTTTGCTGTTCTTTTCAAACCAAAACTTTGATTTTTATTTAGAATGAAAAGAGTTCCTCCTGAAGAATATTCCTGCTGATGATGGACTTTTGAATATTGACAGCAGGATAAAATGAGATTGAAAATGTTAATTTAATTTTTTAATTAAAAAGAAGTTAAAAAGAAAAGAAATCCAACTCCCTATTCTATGTTGTCAAAGGAATCAGCCAGAAGTTCAGTCTGAAACAAGAGCTGCTGTCAATATTCCAACAAATAGAAACATAATTCTTCTCGCATGTGGTATGAATGGAAATATTCTCAGACAGTCACGATAATAAGAATTCCTTTTCTATGATTATGGCTCAACCTCTCAACCCCAATATTTCCACGATTTATTTTTGGCTTTTCTTTGATTTTGAGAAGAAGTTTTTAAAATTCTCTCTAGATTGCTTCTTTCCTATTTTTTGATGTGAATAATGAGAACAAAAAATGCAATTTTTCTCTTTTATCTTCATCAATCTTCTTCCTAATTGCATGACAGAACTTGTATTAATGGAGTTTCCCCATATTCCACTGACAAAAACAATTTTATTTTCCTTTCCAAAATTATTTGTTCCTTTTGCTTTAATTAGCAAGATCTTTTTTTCTGATTTTGGTAATTAATAATCTTGTACAAGAACAGCTTTCAAAACTGGAAAAAAAAAACAAACACGCAATGGAAAACACAAACAATTTTGATATATATTTAAAGAAGAAAAAATATCTTTCTTCCAGCATTTGAAAAGAAAGATTAATTTCCCTTATTTCAGTGGAGCAATAGGTAATTGCTGTATTAAAGATAAAAGTTTTTAGATTATTGAAGTGTTTAGGACAATACCAGTCTAACTAATCGGATGCAATGTCATATTTAACTTGTGAAGAATTGATGGTATATCTTTACAATCAGGGAATGGGACAAACAGTTATTTGTATTTTCAGATAATACAGAAGGAAATGATTTAAAGTTTTATTTAATAGCTTTCAATTTATAAGTTTCTGTATACTTAGTGAATAAACAATTTGATTTTGAAGAACTTTGGAAAGAGACATTTTTATTTGTGAGAAGTATTGTTCAGCGGATTTCATCTAAAAATTGAACTACTCTTTTGAGGTAATAATGAAAAGATTCACTTTTGAACAAAAGTTTAGTTATAAAATATATTATAGAATGATTCCAAGTTTCTCTAAATAAACTTATCATCATCATCATCATCATCATCATCATCATCATCATCATCATCATCATCAGTAGTCTTTAAAGGTCAGTCGTTGGACATAGACCTTCCCTAGGATTCACCACAATTCTCTGTCATTGGCATCACCGAGCCAGTATTTCCTGAATATGTCCAGTTCATATTTCCATCTTGTGTTCTGTCAGCCTCAATTTCTTATGTGATCTCTAGGGATCAATGTTGTGAGACGTGATGTCCATCGGTTGTCTTTCATTCTTGCAACATGGCCTGCCCATTGCCATTTGAGTTTTTTAATAGTTTCTATGATGTCATAAACACCCATTTTCTTCCTTATATACTGTGCTGTCTTGTGATCTCTCCACGTAAGGTTGAGCATGATTCTTTCATGCGCATGTTGCATACTTCTCAGCTTGCAGGTCTGTCTCTTGGTTAGGTTCCATGTTTCAGCTCCATAAGTGACTATCGGGAGAATGCATTGGTTATATACACTTCTTTTTAGGATTATTGGGATCATCTGGTTCTCAAAAGTTTAGCTTGCTCTGCCGAAGACTTACCATCCTAAAGTGATTCTTTGCTTGGTTTCCTCCCCTTTTGAGGGTCTCATTGAAATTCGTTGTCCTAGGTAGATGTAGTAGTCTACCTTGCTAAGTTTTGCATCTTCTATCTTGACAGTTATGTTCTTATTCTCAACATGATTATTGCACATGATTTTCGTTTCACTGAAGTTCATGAGTAGGCCGGCTTTTCTGCTTTCTTTGTTTAGATAAGTCAAAGTTTACTTAGTTTTCCAAAGGCTGTTTGTATACGATCATATCATCCCATAAGTATAGTAAATAAAAGTGAAAACCAGTGAAACATAGTCTTCTCTTTGGTATTATTTACAGTTTCTTAAAAAAAGCATGAAAAGTTCTGTATATATATATATATATATATATATATATATATATATATATATATATATATATATATGTATATGTATGTGTATATATATATATATATATATATGTATGTGTATATATATATATATGTATGTATATATATATATATATATATATATGTATATATATATATGTATATATATATGTATATATATATATATATATATGTATATGTATATATATATATATATATATATATATATATATATATATATATATATATATATATATATATGTATATATTTATATGTTTCAGTTTTATACTTTTCAGAAGATTTTAGGAAATTTAAAATCTTTTTTTCTGTTTTTCCAAAGATATCTGTTAGATTTTTATCTCCTTTCCCAAAACCCATTCTGCTTGTGAAAAATTTTTCCAAGTATGCAAACAGCTGAAATCTTGTAGGTAATTGAATTACAGACTTTTAATCAAATTGTGCTTTCAAAAAGTGTCTTTATATAAATTGCAGTAAAAAAAGACATCTCCGAACAGATCAATCATCAAACTTTGTTAATTCCATGTTCACATCCTACGCCTTTCGAAATAAAATAATTTTTCCAAATAAATATAGTAAATAAAAGCACCTTGTATTTTTGAAGGTTTTTTTTTTATTGAAATGTTAAG
Source organism: Thysanoteuthis rhombus (assembly GCA_963457665.1). NCBI lineage: Eukaryota > Metazoa > Mollusca > Cephalopoda > Oegopsida > Thysanoteuthidae > Thysanoteuthis > Thysanoteuthis major. Next base: position 26,913,831 of record OY735212.1, read on the forward strand.
ACTTTTTTACCAGAAATTAACTCCTTGACTTATAGTCAAATTGGTCATGAATATGGGCCAATACTCTGTAAAGAGGAACGTCAGAATGAGTGACGTTATCAGTCGTTGTAAATCAATTGATGTTTTTACATGTTATCATTTATATTCAGTTAGTGTTCAATAAAGAATATAGAGTCAAGTTTGCTTTTGTTTTGTTCTTCCTGGCTTAGGCAAAATCATCAAATGCTTAGATCATAGTTTAGGGCTCAACAGTTTCAAGTCATCCAATTTACTTAGGTTTTCTACAGTAATTTCACCTTAACTTATACTCTTAGGCCACTTATATTTAAAAGATATGTGGTAAATACCACTGAATCTTAGTTTTTTCTGTATTACTCATACTTACAATGAGCAAATATCAAAAAAAGTCTGTCTAAATGCAAGTACTGCAGCTCTATGCTATTCAGAAGAATTTGGGATATTTCAAAACATTGTTTCTTCAAAGATATTTTGTTTCATCAGATGTTTTCCTTTTTTCCCCTAAACCGATTCTGCTTGAGAAAATTCTCCTCTAATACACAAGCAGCTGAATCCTCTTTGAAAATTACAAACCTTGAATCAAATTGTTATTCCTGAAATACTTTCAATCTAATTTGCTGTGAAGAAAGAATACTCCAAACAAATCTGACATCAAACTGAGTTATATCTTGAATTCATACAAAAAAAAAACTTGAATGTCAATTTTGAGAGAGATTACTTTAGATTGGAATTTTCCCCTTTGACCATGCAATGAATTCTTCTTACTTTTCTATTCAATCCACAGTAAAGTTCCACTATTTTTATGGTATTCATTATGGAGTTTCGCTGTCAATTATAAATGGGTTAAATGATTTATGACTATAAGAGTAAATTTAATGCTTTCAGAATGTCAAAAATGGTATTTTCACTCTTATTTAAGCAAAAAAAAAGCAGAATGATTTTTCAAAGATATGTTTGTTAATGGAATTTTACTTTTAATACAATTCAGGACCTAATTTACAAATCTGCAAGCAATTCTATAAAGAAAAAAATAGTCAATCTTCTTTTTCTGCCTAAAAAACCTACAAAAGTTTTATGGCACTCAGTTTCTTTCTTTACTGCATCTTATTAAACTTGATAAGATAAAATGAGATGGATAATTTTCTTATGTTTTGAAGATGTGCATCTCTTCCATCGTAATTGTTGCATCATAATCTTGTCAATGTGTCGCTGGTCTTTGTAGTTTTTTTTTTCACTATATTTTACCCACAGAAACTCAGAAATGCAATGATATTTGCCCGATCTGACTGGCCAGATTCCTTCAGTGCATATATATAAAAGCACGCCAGCAATCCTTGAAGAGTTAAAAAACATATATTTGAGTGGAAACTGAAGCAATAATCGGTGAGATATCATTATGGAAAATCCATGTGAAATAGCAAAACTTTGCAAGGAGGCAGGGGGTATCTTATGGAGGACATAATTTTCCATACTTAATCACAAAAATGAATTTTAATTTTAAATTCTACACTGTACTTCGAAATTTGTAATAAACACAATTAGAAAAAGAAATTATAAAACGTTTTAAATACTATGCAATTTATAGCCTTCCCAGTACTTTTGACTGTTTTGGTTTAAAATTTTTCTCCAGAATCAAGTTTTCTTTCACAAATTTTCTCTTTAATGGATTGATGAGATTTTGATTTTGCGCAGGAGTGAATGGAATAATTTGTTTGTATTTCATTCATTATTGCTATTTACAAATTGAATGATAGAAAATTCACCAAAGGCGAAATAATTGAAATTTATCAAAATTCTGCTCTCTGAATATTTTTATAGGAGCAAAAATGCAGATAGTAACATCAACATGGTCTTGCAGGATTCTTAATTACAGGTGTTATCAAACAAATTCTTGTTGCTGACTCATTTATAATAGATTCAGGTTAGTCTTTGCACAAATCTAAGATTCTGATTTGATACTTGAGTTCTTTTCTCCTCCAAAGCAACTTATCATATATTCACCCTCCTACACTTGCACATCAATATTACAATCAATTTTTTTTCATATATATATATATATATATATATATATATATATATGAATAAAGAGAGAGGGAGAGAGAGAGAGAGAAAGATGTGATAGAGAGAGAGAGAGAGATGATACTATATTTTTTTGAAAACATCATAGAAATTCAAACACAGGGTGGGCCAAAGTCTGAATCCACAGGAAAATGTTTATTTTGATACATAATTTACAAATCTCCAACTTGGCGGCTTCTGATACCAAAACTATATATAAATGTATAAAGAGAGAGAGAGAGAGAAAGGGGAAGAGAGGGGAGAGAGAGATGAATGATACTGAGAATATATATATATATATGTATAGAGAGAGAGAGAGAGAGAGAGAGAGAAAGAGAGACATGATTATCTACTGAACAAAGGCCATCCCCATCTCTTCCATGACAACTGCGATTGTGCCAACCTTTGCCATTTCTTACAGACCAACTCTCTATCTCTCCATTTTTTGTCTCTTCCTACTGCTCTTACTGTCCCATTGGCACTGATTGATTAGTATTTTGCTCAATCTGTTGTCATCTCTCCTTGCTCAGTGCCCAACCCATCTTCATTTTTGTCGCTTAATCATTTGTATAATATTCTCCATTCTGGTCCCCCTTCTTGTTGATTTTTTTCTCAATTTATCCGTAACATCACTCTTCCCATGACTCTTTGTAAAATTTTAAGTTGGTTCTCAGTATATTTTGTTAAGTCAGAACTGGTATTATGTATTTATTGTGTACTTTACACTTTAAGCACATTGGCACAGTACTCTTCAATATGAGTCTATTCATACAAAATGGTTTCCTTTAGATCATTATGTTCCATTATACATGCGCACACATACACACACGCATACACACACACACACACGCACACACACACACACACACACACATATATATATATATATATATATATATATATATATGAGTGTTTTGTTTGTTTGCCTACTCTTTTGTTTGTTTGTTTATTTATTTGTGTCTCTTCTCCTCGACGCCTATAGAAGCCTATCAACCTAACATTCAGTATGTAGACTAGGGAGAGGTTAACTGAAAATATAGGCTATAGGAAGTAAATATGTGGTCATTTGAAGTTACAAAACATTATTTCTGGTAATTTCAGGCCAATTTTCATAGTTGTGTGCCTAAATTTTCCACCAAAGATGCTGAAATTTTGCATATGGGTACATATATATGGCACAGATTGCTATCCATATGACATTGGCTTATGAGGATATCCGAGGTCTCCAGATGTGGATTCTGGTCAATTTAAAACTATTTTCCAAGTTTTGGGTAACAGTTAAGCAACTATAAAACTGGAAAATTGTTATAGATTTACAAGTTTAGGGTCATATGCAATATGGAATTGACAACTGAAGTCTTATTTGTCATCAGAGGTCATTTTTTCTTATATTTAACCAATTTTCACAGTTGTTGATTGTGATTTTGCACCAAAGATGCTAAAATTGAGCATATTGGTCATTTGAGGTCACCATGGGTCATTTCTGGTCACTTTTAGTGAATTTTTTTGGCTGTTGGCCACTATAGGCAGACATTTGCGTATGGGGTACATCTTTGCATGTCAAAAGTTGTGGGCAATTAGGGGTTGATGCTGGAGGTAATTTTTTTCCTGGAAATTGTAAAAAAGCACAAAGACAATCTCCCAAGATCAGTGGTCTTCACCTTTATGCTTTCCCCATGGATATTTCTATCCTATTTGTTTTAGGGTTAGGTCTTTGCATCGAATGAGAGAAATACTTATGTTGTATATCCAGAAGCCCAATCAAACTGACATCATTTGTTCTTTTGTGCATCAGAATATTTCTACCTTTACTGCTACTTTTTTGTGTGTACATTGTGCAAACAATCATTTTTTTATTGGTTGTGTTGTGTAAGAAGAAATATATCAGAGAACGTTTTTCCAGCAAGTTGTTTATACATATATATATACGATGATATATACATATAATACATAATATATCTATATTCAAATATGTATACATATATTTCTAATTAGCTCATGTCAAGGTTGACAAAGTACTCTTCTCTTTGCCAGAACTGTATGTAATTATTGGAGAGTGGTTTGCGTAGGTACTCACATGCATTTTCTTCTCCATTAACTATCATGGCAAGATAGGGCTAAGCTCTGGGAAAGATGGATTCATTCCTTCCCCTAAGGCATTAACGCCAAGTAAACATAAGCAACTTCAGCTAAGATTTGAACTTGGTTTGCCAATTTTCCTTACATGTAACAACCACACCTCAAACCTATCAATGTACATCGGATATATTCACTTTCCATTCAACTGTTTTTAGTAACTCCCTGTTGAATACTTATACATTACCAGACATTTTGTGATTCTGTGAGTTGCAAATATCAGGTTTTATACATTGCTATTGTTACTTTGCATGCAGATTTGTGCCAAAGTTGGAGAACTGTTCTCCATGGAAGAAGTGAGAAATAGATTATAATTCAGTGTACAATGGATATTTTGTATTGTTAAAGCATTTAGGCTATTCAGACCTGTATCTCGTGTTGGTAAATTCTGAAACCTTCCATCAGGCTTGAGGCAAACCAGGAAATACGTTGTGTTTCATTGAGAAGAAAAAGCAAAGGTTTTTTTTTTTCCTTTTCATTGGGTAAGTCACTAAAAGTGTACTTGATGCAATTTGCTTCAAATGTATATTTTGTTCTGAGAATGTTTTTGTATTTATTTGTAAAAACGGTTGCTGAAAATCCCTTGACTTCCATCCAGTCTTTCATAAATTTTTCTTTTTATATCTTGTTACCAGACAGTTTCTTTCTCTTTCATTTATTTTCATACACACACTCACATACACATATATGTGTGTATGTGTATGTGTGTGTGTGTGCAGTGTGAATATGATTTTTCCTGTTTGTTTTGGCTTATAAATATAACCCTTTGGCTTCTGCAAGATACTTAATGCAGAGCTTAACTGAGAAGTTAATGTCTTCAAATTTTAATGTTTTTACTTAGTTGCCAGCATTTTATCATAGCATCGAGCAAATATAATGCCTGGCAGAACCATTGAGTCTTGGCTTCCAAACCTTAGGACAGATATCCCACAAGCATTCACCCATCTGATAAAGATGCTGAGCTCTAATCTCCATTTGAAGAAGAATATAAAATTTTGTATAGAAAGGATTTTAGTGAGAGAGGCTTTCATAATGTTATCCTTACACACCTTTTTTCACTTATTGTCATCCATTAGTTACAAGACCAAAGTGTATAGCAAATTGAAAGACAATGGTTGATAGAGACTTGCAAGACCATGGAATATGGGGAGTCAGAATTATTCCTTATTTGAGAATTGATATTGCAACTGATATATTTACCTCTGCCTCAAAAGGTCCATCGTCTCAATTAATTTTCTATTTTCCTGTTGCCTTCAGCCATGATTGATTTGGAACTCTTTTTTTTCAAATTCTTTCAAATATTATGTGTTGATAATCTTAAGAGTAAATAAGATTTTCCCCTTTTTTCTCTTTCATTACTCAAAGAATTTTATGACCTTCTCATTATCAAACATTGTTTTTCTTTCTTTTGAGCCTTTCTTTGTGATTTATACGGATGTAAAGCTATATCTCTGCGTTGTACAGTTTTGTAAATCTCAATGAAAATTGATTCCCATGGGGTGTTGTTCATGAACGTTTGAAAGTCGATTCTAATGGTTTGTTTTCTCATCTTGATTTCATTGTGTGCTTCATCTTTGAATTTTCCTCCAAGGACCAAACATTTATGTCTTTTTTTTTAATGGCCGCTGACGTTATCTTATAATAACTCATTTGTATTTGAATCCTTGTAATTTTTACTTTTATATCCTTCATCCTGACAAATTTTTCCTTCAGGTCATGGTTTTATTGTTCTGTTTGAGGAAAACAACTTGAGAAACCTAATGCTAGGATTCTCCAATCTTTTCTGCAGTAAAAATTAATCAGAACTTCATGATTTGGCCAAGTGAGATTTAATCTCAAGTTGAGTCTAGAAATAAATCTTTCAATTTATAAACTTCAATTTTGATATCAACTTTCTTTTAATCTATTCATTACAAAACAAGACTAATCTAAGACATGTTTAGATTTTTAGATGAGATAATTTTCTATAATGTATAAAAACGTTTTAAAGAACCTTCTTGCATGTCACTCAATTTTTGCATCACTGATCTATCTCTCTCTGGGCCTCTATTCTTCTTTAATCGCATTGAGATTTCTATTTTCCATTGCTCCTGGCTCTTTCTCTTACTGTTTTTATAATACATGGCTTTAACTGAGTTTCTCAGTGATTTCATGTTAGTTATGTTAACATTTGACTGCCATATTTGATGACAGCTGAATTAAAAGAAACTTGTTTTGCATAAAAAGCTCTCAAGAACTGCATTGATTTCCTTGTTTTTGATTACCCAGCAGTCTGCTATGTAATAGCTGAATGTTCAAGCCATACCCATCAAAAGTGGTGAAGGGTTGTATCCTTTTTTTTGTACTTGTGTGTTTGTATCTTTCAGCTCTCCTGGCTATACCTTTTTGTCTACAGACTTGAAAAATGGCATCAGTAGTTCACTAGACCTCTTCTAGAAATACATTTTTCTTTATTCTTGGAAAAAAAGCTGCTGACCTCTTGAGACTTTTATTTGATGGAAATAATAATAACATCCAGATTCTCTGAATGTTTTTTACTATATTTTGAATGTTCTCTAGTGGAAAATATCAGTCATGTCATGAATAGACCCATATTTATTCACCATATTTATTCTTTGATGGAATTTTTCACGCAACTTCAAATTTTGCCGCAACAGTTGTTCAATTATTGACTGTAGCAACGATTTTCCTGTTGGTTTCATATTCAGAACCAGTACCTGTTGTACAGTCAATAATGTTTAGTAGGTTTAACTGTTTTGCTTTGAAACTAAAAATTATGTTGATTGCAATGACAATATACCAAAACACTCAAACAAGTTTTTCATAAATGGATTCAAGATTCTGATTTTAAATTTTTTATACTTGACTCAAATATTCAAATGGTGATGTTGATAGTTAAATTAGCTTTTATAGTTGGGTCCTTATTGTTTATAAATGGAAAAATAAAGGTTTTTGATAGTGTGTCATAAAATTTTGTTATTTGTCTTGGCTGTATTTTGGAAACTGTGTCTATCGACAATGAGTCAGTAAGAAAATTCAGTGAACTGATTCAACTTTCTTATTGATCTTCAGGTATAATATGGTGAGTTTATTTTTCTCTAAAGGTTCATTTGTTCAAAGCCTTTCAATTGTGTACCATGTAGAAGACAAGGAATATAGTTCTACTATATTCAGAGTAGATTTATTATTAATGATAGTCATAATGAACTTAAATATGCTAACTTCATTTTAAATCCAAGATTAGAAATTTACTGAATATTTTTAAAAATGTCAATGTTTTTTGCCTGAAAGTATTTGCCTCAATTTGCAATGTGAGCAATAAAGAAAGGACAAAACTTTCAAAAGAACAAATGTCTTGGTGAGCGATAATAATGGTCCAGGACAGCCTTGAATGGAATCCACAACACCATGGATGAAATAGACGATGACCACTTGTGGTAAGAACCAGCTGACCAAGCTTCAGAAACAGAGGATTCAATAGACAAAGATGACCCAAATGATAACATCATGACAGGAGAACTGGCTCAGCAGAACACTTCCGTGGCTTCAAGTGAACTGCTTCCATATTGGTTTGTGATTTACAAGTTATCATTTATCTATATTTAGTGGAAGTTCAATGAAAAATATAGAGACGACTTGTGAATTTTCTTTTTTTGTTTTTTCAAACAAAATTATCAAATGTCTTGATTATGGTTTTGGACTTGACTAATATTTGACGTCCAATTTATTTAACATTTCCACTCTAATTTAACTCTGTTAACAATTTTTTTTAAAATATGGTAATTTTAACATTGCTATGAATTCACTTTGGAAGTAGAAAGTAAAGTTGCCATCAGACAAAGAAATTGCTTTATCTATCTTTTGATCAGAAATATAAATGGAGCTGGCAGTAGCGAGGTAACATGTGACATTAAAGCCAATGTGTTTTTGAGAAATATTGTAAAACCTGAATATTATATTTTCTGTGGAGAAATGGAGAAATATTTAAAGCATGACAAATACTCAAGACACCTTGTGGGATGCATGTACATCATTACTGGAACAGTGGGTAGCAAGATAGCTTGTGATGGTAAAATAAGTGTCTTGAGGAATGTAAGAAGTAATAACCACATTGATGTTATGCGAAGCAGTCATGGGAACTACATTGATATATAGATGGTTTAAAGTAAATTTCCTGCTTGTGACATGATGGAGTAGCAGTTCTTATGATTTATAGTCCAGTGCTTTGACCACCAAGCCATTCTTTTGTGTGCAAGTTAAAATATTCAAAAACATTGTTATTGAAAGACAAAATGTTTGAGAATAAGTGTAGCAGTTGGTGTTTCTTATGTTGGCATTTTGCTGGTACAAGGAAATTAAATGTCGACAGAAAGACTCCAGGGAAATCACAAGAAAAAAAAAAAAGAACACTGAGGAATTGGCAAATCACTTTGAGAGATTTGAGAACAAATTCTTTATTGTAATTCTTCCATACAAAAGGTTTGGCTATGATAGCGTAGATTTCACAAGTGTTGGTGTGTTTGAATTATTGTGAAATTCCATTGGGAAGTGAATGATTTTGAGGAATCTGGTTTTTATTTAAAATAATGTTTGAGCAAATCAAAATCATCTTTGTACAACTTACAATTAAATAATCCTTGCAGGAAGGTTCATTGAATGGATTAATTTTTTAAATGATTACAGATCAATATATCAAAAACCATCTGTTACTAATCACCAATTCAACATGGTGTATCTGACACAAACAGCAGAAAAGGAAAATAAAAATTTCTATATCCTGCCACCTCCAGTCGGAATTAAACTTGTGCATGACTGAAGTATCCTTTATACAACAATATCCTGCCTAAATGCATTGCATTGTAATCAAGTAACCTTGACGGAAGTAGATTTTGGTTTTATGCCAGTCTGATCGGCACAATCCAACAGAGTTTAATAAATCTTGCATTTATTGGGTATTTGTCAAATTTCTTCTGTTTGTCTTACTTGGATCCAGCTGTCATCAATTCCGATGCAATCAAATCTAGGTTTGGTCTTGAGGAAATAGAATCGGTTGTTGCTTTATGAATTGAGATGTTCTAGCCCTGCAACCCATGGAGACTTTATCACAAATGTATCATACCTATGCATATGTTGGTAAAATGACATTTGGAATGTGAAGAGAAATTTAAGACAAAAACAGATGTTACATCTCGCTGATCTTTATCATCACGTGACCATGTTCTGATGCATTTTAGTGGTTGCCAAGCACCTTTTTCAGAGAACTTAGAGGTTGCAGAGAAAACTGAATACTGTTTACATTTTTGAGATTTGAGGAATAAAATTGGGATATCACTGTGTTATGGATTGTTTAGTATGAGTGCCAAAAACTGTCTTTACATTCTGAAGAAAAAAAAAACCTAGTCAAATTTTCCTGAAAAATGACTTTTAATTGACCTCCAACTCTCACTAACCCTAGTTATCTCAGACCAGCTTGATACTAAAAGATATAGATTCAAAGGCTCCCCCTGATCCCTCCTTTCACAAACCCTTATTATTTTAGACCAACCTCTCATGTACACAGATACAAACATCTCTCCCCCACTTTTACTAAACTATCCACAACAGAAAAATATCCCCTTTTAATTCCTCCAATCTCAAAAATGTAAACTGCATACAATTTTCTCTTTAAATGCTACAAGTTATTTGAAAAAGATAGTTGACAACCATCAAAATGCATCAGAACATGCCCACGTAATAATTTATGTATTTGAAATGTAATACCTGTTTCTTACTTGCATTTCCCTTCAGTTTCAAATTGACATTTCACCAACATTCTGTTAAATCACCTCACATCCACAAAAGAAACATATATATATATATATTATACATAGAGAATTTGACTTTTATTTTTTACCCAAAACGTTGGCTGCATCCAAAATCATGTCAGATCATTTTTCCTCATAAAGAATGGATTCAGATAAGCTTTTTATCTCAAAACTTTAAAATGGATTTTCAATCAATCATACATTTTGGATTACTTTCTCAAAAAGAATTTTTTTAGCTTTGAATACCTTAAACTTTCAAGCCATTTCCCAAGCCCAGTATTACTTGATACTTAATTCACAACTTGAAGTAAATATGTTATCGCCATAAAACCAATATTATCTAAGAAGCATTCAAAAGATTGATTTAATGCTTTTCTGAATGGAAAATGAGAGCCATTATCTGATTCACTCAATCCTGCAGAATTTCTTATCTGTAAAGAAGATTTTTTTGCAAACAGCATTTTGTAATATTATAAGGATTCATGAAACAGGATTGAATACAGAATTCCAGGTTTTTATAACAAAGGTTTGTAAAGATAGATAGAAAAATGTTTAGAATTGAAGTAAAAATGCATGAAAGCATTTTAAGTTGAATTAAATAAGGCAAATGGTAGGATAAAAACTATCAGACAATTTAACAACATGATAAGGCTAAAGGATCCAAGAAGATTTTAGCTATCCAAAAAAAACTGACGTGGAAAATATCACAATATCAAAGAATAATCTACAAATGGGAGATTTGATTTTGGGAAAAAATGACAGAACTAAGAAATCTCAGGGATGAAAAGTAGTATTTTAGTAAAACGAAAAAAAATATAGATAAGGAAATTCGTAAGATCTATTCAATCATAAAATAACATTAAAGATATCAATGACTTATGAACAAAAATAGGTAAAAACTATTAATGTTATAAAAACATTCTTTTAAAAACTAGTTGAAGAAAGTGATATAACAAAAAGTAAAAATAAAAGTAACCTGAGATGGAGGAAAAGGATAAATGTATGAGGAAGAATCTATCAGTAGATTATCATCCAGCTTGAAAAAAGGAATATCTTGCGGAAGTTTTTGAAACATTTTGGTGAATTAGTTCAATTTGTATTCATTCTTTGTGATTTGAATTCTACATAGATTTGATCAATGAGTACTTTTCACATCAATATTCATTGATTGTTTTGGAACCAGTGATAATGGTAAACTGTCATTCTGTTCTGGTCAGTAGACTTTCACTCACTTGTGGCCTTACATGTCAATGGTATCACTGGGTCAAGACAAGGTAGAGGGCTTAGATAAATGTGCAATAATTTACAGTAAGGATTAAATTTTCAAAGTTTCTTTTTTTCAATAGTGAGAACTATGAAAATCAATGATCATAAAAGTTGTTCAAATCTTACATCTTGAAAAATCCAAAAAGTAATTGCAATATAATCATTAGCATATGATTAAGAGTAATGATGTGATCCTGAAATATATCAGTTCCATTATAGTCCTATAATTCTTAAACCTTTCTAATGATAAAGAATTAGAATGAAAGGAAATTATTATGACCAAATATACAACACATTCTGTATCTACTTGGGTAAAAGTCAAATTTTTCAGACTATTAGATGGATACTACTTTTGAGGGACTGAAATTAACACTACAATCCAAAATACTGTATCAATAAGTAGAATTCCCAATGATCTCAGAATGAATCTAAGAAAAAAAAATGAATTACACTAATAATTTTTCCTATGCATCAAAACACTTTCTTATTAAATACATTAATAAAGCCATATAGCTCTTATAGATATTTACTTGATCTTCAACTCCGTTACAAATTAGGTTAATTAAAATTTAAAGCTCATAAGTACAGTATATTATTGTTAATTACCTCAACACTGTGTACATGACTTGTACTGGTAAGCAGACAAAGCAGAAATGAAATATTTCCTAAGAAATACACATCGCCACTGGATTCAGGAGCAATGGTTTATCTAGATAATGTAGGTCAATATTAAACATAATTACCAACATTTATAATAGTGATACAGCCTTATACATGATTTGATAGATACATTAGAATATAATTGCTTGGAAAATTAATTCTTTCATCGTATCTTCAGGATAAAACCTTGATTCACAAATGTTGATCTGTAATTTAAGAGAAATTTAAAAAAGAAAAAAGAAATATCTCGACTAAACATCATTATGGTTCCTGGAGAGATTTTACTTTCTTCAAATAAGTAGATAATAGATGGTAAACAGAGACTAAAATATAAGGAAACAAACTCTTGCAGGAAAATCCATAGAGATTGATTTTTGATCAGAAATGGATATTTGAAGCACTGGCTTCTTTGATTATGTCTGAATGACTTGTCTGAAAGAATTTGATGAATGGTAGAGGCCTTATTATTAGAATGAATGTTGACAAGAACTGAATAAGTTTTCTATTGATCAGATCTTGAATGGAAGAAGGAGCTTTTCTGAGAATCAATCAGACATTGGGAGTTAAGGAGTTCCAACCAGATCTGAGGGGTTAGCGAGTCCAAACTAAATGGGAAGTGAATTGAAAAGTAAAGAATCAGAATAGAGGAATCATTAGGTTTTCCAATAGAATGGTCTATGATATATCAAGTCAGAAAGTTAGCGCTATGACTAAGGGAAAGTTCTTATTTCTCTTTCATGCACAGCCACAAGATTATTTTATTCATATACATTCTAAGTCTTGAATATTCAAGAAAAAGTATAAAAGTCAGCCTATACATGACTTTCAGCAAAATGCAGGTCATGTGCAATCAGGTTGAAAAATGAGAAAAAAATGATCAAAATTGAAGACAGAGAACTAGAGAAATTAGACCACAACATCTACCTTAGATGAAGTCCTCAAAAGGAGAAGAATCAGCTCAACCAAGAAAAAGGAAATAGTATTGGTCTTAAGATACAACCAAAGCATCCTCCTGAAAGTTACCTTTGGAGCTGGAACATAAAACCTAATCAAGAAATCGACCCTCAATCTGAGAATGCGCACATGAAAGAATCATGCTCAACACCACATGAAGAGATCACAAAACAGCACATTATATTTGAGGAAAAACAGAAGTTCAAGACATCATAGGATGTATTAGGAAATTCAAATGGCAATGATCATGTTGTAAGAATGGCAGACATCACATCACATCTCACAATGTTGTTGCAAAGGAATAACATAGAGAACTGAGGCCAGCACAATACAAGATGGAGAGATAAAGTAGACGAAATTACTATCCCATTTATGTTAGTGTTAATGATATTTTGCAAGTGTATATATGTATATATGTTTAAGGCCAAATTGTTCACAAAAGAAAAAAAAGGCCGAGAAGAAATACTGAGGATAAGAGGAATATTGTTAGGTCTCCATTTTCCTCGAGTATACTACTTATTTGTTTCCATCCTGTTCTCAGAGTTTTGTTAATAGCTTTGAAACCCCCACATTGTATTTTCGATTTAGATTGTTGTGTGTTTATTTCAGATGTGATTGTGGCATGACCTTTGTTTTGCTGAAGTTCACAAAGAGGTTAACTTTCTTGGTTTCTTCATTCAATTTGTCTAGCATAAGTTGGAGGTCATGAAGGTTATCTGCAAAAAAGATGCTGTCATCTTCAAATCCAAGGTTGCTGAAGTATTCACCATCTGTTCTTATTCCTTTATTTTTCCTGCCTAAATTTCAGAAGATCACTTTGATTGTAAAATGTTTGGGTGAGCTGGTATCTCCTTGTCTTACCCCTCTTTGGAGGAGTAGAGTTTTTGGTAGAATTCTTGGGCACATTCGACAATCCAGTCTCTGTCTGTTACTAGGTCTCTATTTTCCTTGAGTACACTACTTATTTTTTCCCGCCAAGTGTTGAGAACTTTGTTAATAGCTTTGAAACTCCAACCTTTCTTGAGAATTGTTTCAATTATTGCTATCATGTAAATCCTTTTGTCTTCTCCTTGATTTTTTTTTGGATTGTTTCATTTTGTTCAGTTGCTTCAATTTTGTCTCTCATTGTTTGTTTGAGATTTCTGCATTTTTCCATGAGATTCTTGGTTTCATCTGATATCATACTGCTGGTTTGTGTGCTCAATTCACAAAACATAATGGCAACTTTAATTAGAGACGCTGTTAGAGGATGTTGGTGTCATCCTCTTCTTGTTTGGTAAAATTTTATACCTGTTTTCAGTTCAAGCTCAAAGGATTGGTCTTTTGGTATGTTTAGTGGTTATGGTTTGGTGTTGAGCATTTTCCTGCATTCTTTTGTGGGTCCTAATTTGGATTTTTCATCCAACCAATCTGTGATCACTTCCTACAATTCAGGACTAGAATGTCTTTGATGGTGTCGCATTTATCTGCTGGGATGTGGTCTGATTCATTCTTGGTTTCTTGGTTTGGGCTCTTCCAAGACTATTCTTTATTGTGTTTCTTCTTGGAGAAGGGGTTCATGATTTAGATCTTGTGAAGTTTACAAGATCTTCAACTTTCTTATTCTGTACTTTATAACTAAACTCATTGATGCAATGTTCATTTCCTTATCCTACCTGTTCATTGAAGTTTCCCATGATGGTATTGAAGTATTTTCTGGTATCTTGGAGTGAGGAGAAGTAGAAGTTAACTATTTCTTCTTTGTTTGATTGCAAAGTGGGAGTGTAAACTTGGATGATATTCTATTTGTACTTCATTGAGAGTTGTTTTGTGACACTGGTTATGCAGTCTGGGACAGCTTTGAAGCCTACCATGTTGTTTTTGAGTTCCTTATTGATTAGAAACCTACTCTGGTTTGTTTGCTTTTTCTTTCCTGTGGTTGCAAAGCAGATGTTTGCTTTTTAGTTCAATTAGTCCTTCTCCAGGTCTTCTCACTTTGCAAATGCCAATTATGTCCCATTTGATGTTTTTGATTTCGTTTTCAAGATCAGTTAGGTGTATGTCTGTTGAGAGTATTCTGATGTTGTAGGTGCCATTAAGTATCTAGAATCAGAATTATTAACCTCTTTGAAATTTTCCTTCATCAAACACATGTGCAAACATCTCCTTGAAACTAAATCATTTGTATTTCAAAGTAAAGTTCCAAGTAAAAGTCTGAGATACAAAAGGCTCAGAAAACTTTTTATATTGTCTGTTTTATAAATTTTAGTTCCATGCAGTCACACTACAATTATCAACCAATCAAACGTTAGACTTGAGAGGTAATTTTGCATAGCTGTAGGCAAGGACTGAAATTGGTACTTTACTGAATATTTCAAAAAGTTTCGGCTTGCTGCCAGAATGAACCACAACATGAAAATAAATCTCTGAATTGAAAATCATTATACTTAATAATAATTTGTGCAGTTCATTCTGGGGTTTTATACTAAAGTCCAATTCACTGTCTTGTACCAAAACGGTTCCTCTATAATCAAATGTACGACTTATAAGAAATGCAGTATTCTATCTTAAAGGAGCAGGGTGAATTTTCATGATTATTCTTGGGACAAAAATATAATTTTCAACATTAGAAATATGCTGTTTATATATATATATATATATATATATATATATATATATATATATATATATATGTATATATATATATATATACATATATATATCTATATATATATATATGCATAAACTCATATATATAGTCTGGAAAGCTTTGAAGGCTGAACATTAAGAAACTTTTTCAATTTTTTTAGCATTACTTCAGTTACTCATTTCCCAATATCAGTCAATGCAATTTATACAATTTTCTTCTGTGTTTCTTCTCTATTGTATATACTCTCTTATTATGGGACAATTTGTAAATATTTCTTGTTTGGATTATCAATTATCTACCATCTGACTGTTTCAGGGATTACATATATATATATATATATATCCCTATATATATATATATATATATATATATATATATATATATATATATATATATATAATGCTCTTTCATGGGAATAGAGCACTGTGGTAGATTGGGAATTTAAGCTAAACAAATATATCATTAAATTCAGCATTACTGACCATTCAGTTCGGTGGCTCGGCGATAGGATACCGGGTCTGAAAGGAAGGTTTCAATCCTGCCTCATTGGATAATGGATTGTCTATAGCTGCACTGAAGAGATGTAATACAACAAAACAGCTGTCTATGGATGACACAATGATATATATATATATATATATATATATACATATATATACTGTTACTGCTGTAAGATCAAATTAAGTATGAAAAATGAAAATCTTTGAATATCTTTTGAATGGCATAACATAAATGGAATAAACTAATAAAAAGAAATAAAAAATTCTCGTTGTGAGATCTTCACTTAAAATTTACATTGTAATATCTTGAATGCTTTAAGGCTGAAAAACTTTCTATATTGATAAAAGCCAAAAGATTTTTTAGCAATATCTTTAGTGTAAAAAGCTGTAAAGCTTTCCAGACTATCTATTTTTTTTAAATATGTATATATATATATGAGAGAGAGCGAGAGAGAGAAAGGAAGCTTATACGTTTACCTAATATTCATTATCATTTTCCAACAAAAGCCATGAATATTTTTCAGTCAAATTGTTTGGTGTAAAGATTAATGTAGAACAAAAAACTGACCCTAGTTAAACTTTTATATAGACAAGATACACTACTTTAGAGCAAAGAACTGAGTGTAAACATTTTCTATTGGTAGCTAAGTATTTTGCAGTGAAAACACTTGTTTTGGTGGTGAGTACTGTGCTGTTTATAACAATCTGGTGTTTGCTTTGCTGTCTAATGGCTATGGCAAATTCAGATATATCAGGCTGCAGGTGTTGTTAGAACAGAGGTCAGCTCCATAATGGAATCTTGAGACACCATTTTATAAAACAGTACTTTTGATTCCAAGTGTCAAAAGTGAAGATTGCATCTTACTGAATAATCTCAATCTGATTATCATTCACTTATGGTCACTACTCAAAAGTGTGGGTCACTGACTGATTTATTTGTTAGAAATCTATAATGGATCTTTGATAGTTTGTTTTTATTGGAAATATCCAAGAAGGAATTATTTTTTTCCTCATCCTTATCAAGTCTATCTGCAACAGTTTGCTCTTGCATATAATTCCATTGCTTAATCATGTTACAGACTTCACTAATTGAAGTCATGTAATTATCTAAAGTGTGTCCAATATCATATAAAATGGTCTCATAGTTTTTGCTTTCTAATATGATAATCACTTCCTTCCATACATTGGACTCTTTTACAAATCTTTAAACTTCAATTATGTCTGACCTTTTTCCTTTTGCAACTTCTGTGTATTGTGTTGCAATCATCTTCACCATATTTTCTTTTTCAGCCTTCCATTTGGTGGAGGTTATATAAAAATGTGTTAAAACTGTTTCTCATGCAGCAAAACTTGAACTTCAATTTTCCAAGTTACAAATCCCTTTCTCAGATGCATAATGCTTCAATATTCTCATTTCCACTTGGTATATCCATGACTAATTTTTCCTAAACCCATCAAGATCTTCACTTATGGCACTCGCATGACTCTATGGTATCCCAGAAAAATGTGTTCATTCACTGACACTCATACACATTGTATTTATAATAATCATTAAAAGAAAGACATAATGTTCAGCTGTGCTTGACATCTATAACTTTTTGTATATATCTATTACATGGTTATTATGAGTGTCATTATGGACTACACTATTGAAAGAACGTTGTTACATGATCGATAAAGCTTGATAATTCAAGTGCATTTGTCTCAAAGGGGAAGGGCCATGCCATGAAAATGCACTAATGTTGCGGAGATCGTGACTAGAAAGATAACAATGCAAAGAAGTCCTCTGTTGAAAAATAGATATCTCACTTTTTATTTCAAGACAGAGCACTTGAGTGAAACATTGAATCCAGAAGCAAAAAACATGCATGACTAATCTGGTTCCATGTCAAATCTCTCTGATACATTCTGTTGCTATATCTGGATTGCCTTGTGTCAGTTCCAACTGATCATCTCTGGTCCCTTTAGTCTGTCTAAGCTGGTCAGCCTGAAATATCAAGATTCTTGGGATCTCTTTCTGTCAGGGCCAATTAAGACTAAATTTTCTATTCTTGTCTGCTTGGGCTTCTTCCAAGACTCTGAGATGCTAATCAGCTAAGGACAACCTTGGAATTCAGGATTATTTTTATCAAGGGTGAGCACATTGTTAGCTGGGCTTTAAACATTCCGACCACCAAACTATAAGAATAAGGGACTGGTAAAATAAAACCATTACATTATAGTTCAAGTCTACTCATGTATTTTGTTAAGACTTTTACTGCCAGTAGTAGTCATATACGAGATTAACTTCATTTTTAATTGTTTATTTTATTCATTGAGAAAAGTAGTTGACTTTTTTTGCTCTAACGATTGGTCTTGAATATAAAATTTGCATGATTTCTGCTGTTTGGCAGGGATTCTTTGCTTTTTTTTTCATTTAAATAAACTTCCATCTTCCCAATTCATCTTTGAAGCATTTCAAATAAATTTTTTCCCTTCAATTAATGAAACCATTTTGAAAATTTGTTTCCATTTGGTTCCAGTTTATTTGCAGTTGAGCTGTTTTTTTTCCTACTTTACTATAGTTCAAGTCATTACATACAAATTAATACAATCATATATGTACATGCCCTTGATTTGATATGCCTACATTAAAAAAAAAAATATATATATATATAAAGAGAGAGAGAGAGAGATGTGTGTGTGAATATGTATATTTGTATGTGTACATATATATATATATACATAGATTAGTAAACATGCTTATCTGTACATGAATTTACTTTTCGATTTATATCTTTATATGAATATATATATATATATATATATATATATATACATATATATGTGTGTGTGTATATATATATATATATATGTATATATATGTGTATATATATATATATGTGTGTGTGTGTGTGTGTGTGTGCGTGTCAATCAAATCTAAAAGGAGAACCTCCCAGAGGATGTCAACATTTCATGTCTCATACAATCATCAGCACTGGATTCATGTTTTGTTATTGTGATGGTGAAATATAGATATATCCATGAATTGATTTGAGAGTGCCCAAGTGCCTGAAATCTGTCTGTTTAGGGGATGCCAATCCTGACAAAAGGTCAATGTCTTTGAGCCATTAAATCTCCAATGTTGCTGATCGCCAGAATGGTCAGCTGATTGTCTTCACAAAAACATGATATTGAAGAGCAAGGGAGCACAAAAATAAGATCACCACGATAGGAATAACTTTCAAATAGATTTCATCGAATTAATTTCAAAATCAGTTGGGGTAAAATCTGTATTTTCTTTTGATTTGTTTTATGAGGGTTTTTAAAGGATATAATAAAAAGTTTCATGAGGTTAGGCAAAATTTTCTTATTTTTTTGCATCAGGTGGCATTAAGAGTCTCTAGTTTTAACTAACCTCATTCAGCTGATATAACGGCATGCATTTTTGAAAGAAATCCATCAAAATTGACATCATGTTTTTTTTTATTGATTCTAAAATTCAAAATGAGAGAAATTTGGCAATATTTTCTTTATATGAAGCTTTTCATCTTAAGAAAGGTAAAAATGGAACTCAAACACTACAAATATTCGTAGAGTTTATGAAGAAGGTACTAAGAATGATTGACCATTGCAAAACTATACCAAAAATTTCTTGCTGACCAACGCTTCCAATCATGAAAATCATTTGCATTTGGCTATGATATATTGAATTGTGATTTCCACTTGAATTGAGCAAAATAAAAAAACTACAGGAATTCAAGAGATCATGGATCAAGTGAAATGAACTGCCATAAACCAGATGAAAGGCTGGTCTTCATCCCAAGGAGGTGATCCTGAATAAAGATGTATCAGTGGACGTTCAACTTCAACAACTCCCAATAAAATAATTATAGCTTTCATTTGATTTATTACCATGTTCAAATATAAACTGTTATAAACTGTTATAGAAATGCATAATTTGATTCAATAACCCTTGAACACTAATCTTAAGAATCATAACAATAAAAGTTTAATCCTTGAAACATAATTTGTTTCCCATTCTGTTACCATGCTGAGGCCAACATTAGTCATTTGTTATGGTGTGGAGTCTTGATGCACTTAACCACATCATTGTCATCATCATCAGTAGCAGCAGCAGCTGCAGCAGCAAGAGCTGCAGCTTTTTAACATCTGTCATTGGAGGTAGACCTTCTCCTAGATTTGCCAGACCTCTCTATCATGGGCATTGTGGAGCCAGTGATCTCTGTATTTGTCTAGTTTTTTATGCCATCATTCTCTGTCTGCCATATTTCCTTTCATGATCCTGGGGATCCATGTTTTGAGCTGTGATGTCCAGTGGCTGTCTACCATTCTTGCAATAGGACCAGCCCATTGCCATTTGAAATTTTTTTAATGATTTCTATGATATCTCTGACTGCTAGATGGACTGAATGAAAAAAGCAAGAAAGTTGGTCTCAACATGAACTTCAGTAAAACAAATAATCACATAAACATTAGGAAAAATTGCTGGATTTATACGTGTTAGCTATCTCTAAACTGTAATCTTGTCTTAACTTTCTGTCTCCTGTGAAATCTATTTTTGGTGAATCATTTTGTCACATGATGGACATTTATTTTTATTGTAAAAAGAAAATGTTTAAACGAGACAAAACGATTTTTTTATTCTGTTGCTTTTGTTTTGTTTCTTTACTTTGAAATTTCGGTGTAATTCTGGTCATTCTTATTTTATAAAGTAACAGTCAAAATTTTCTGTCTGGTTCTGGCGGCAATGTTTGATGGTGAGAGAGAAGTAGAGGGAAAGTGTTAGCGTTTTAATATTTAAGAATATGGAAAAAAGAGACAGAAAGGTGGAAGTAAGGAAGAGAGATATCAGAGACTATAAAGGAAAAGAGGATGAAAAAATAAAATGGTGAGAGACTAAAAGAGTGAATATTTGGGAAGCATCAAGATTAAAGAGAGAAAATGGAGAATCCAGGAATATTAGAGAGAGTGTGAAGAGAAGAAAAGAAATTAGGAGCAACAATGACAAAAGAAAGAAGGAAAAGTGATTGAAATAAAAAGTAATGATAAAGAAGAATAGAATGGAGAAGGCAGCGATATCAAAGGGAGAGGGAGAGATTGAGACGGGGGGGGGGAAGAATTGATAGAGAGTGTAAATGCTATTTAAAACAGGGAGAAGAAAGATAACCTGTTTTGGTTCAGCTGGTCATTTTGGGGGCAGAATTGGAACGACCAGTACACTCAAAGACCACGAGAAAAAAGTCGAAAGTATACAGGAAAGAGACAACATTGAAGAGAGAAAGAAAAAGAATGTGGAGAAGGTAACAGAGAATAAGTGTATTATTGGGTGTTAGTAGATTTTTATTAAACATAACTTAATCTGACACAAGGCCACCAGTACAGGGACAGTGAGAATTGAACCCAGTACACAGTACATTAGTACAGCTGGATTAGCTTGCTAAACATTGCTCTCCAACAAAGAAGACTAATCGGTTGTAGACAATAGAAAAAAGATACTTCACAGTGCTTTTTTTAGGGGAGAAATCAAAGTGAGAAAGGGTTCATGAGAAAGAGAGGACACCCTCAACATCTGTGAACACCATTATCTTTTGTAGTCTTTATAATTCTCTTTACAAGCAGAATTTATGAATAATATCCCTTTGTATCTCAATAGACACTCTTAATGTTTAACTTTTGTAGTTTTGTTATGAAGTCTGCACAAGGGAGCATTGCAGTGATTAAATTATTGGTGATGTATGTGTATTTTTTGATAAATCACAATCCTTCTCATGTCTCTCAAGCTGAAGTTGAGCCTTTGTACTTTCAGGGTTTTTTTCGGTACATGAAATAATCAGATGTGATAATGGGATTGTAAATTTTGAGGATCTAGACGAGATGTGTTATTTCCTCTTCTTTATTTGTCTCAACTCTTTTGTGGTGGCCAATGTCGCTATGTTTTCAGGTGCTGTCCTAAAATAATTGGCAATCTTTCGTGCTGCTGACTGACATGAACTGAAAACAAAAGTAATTCTAACGAAAAATACACTAGTGGTTGTGGTGATTCAAAAAGATTAGAAATAAAAACAAAAAATAGACATTACAAAGGAATTTTTTGATATGATGCAGAACAAATATTAAGAAGCAACACAAATTGAACAGTACTTCATCAAAAGAATCAATATTGTTGGAAAATATTTTTCAGAACAATTGATAAAATTCCACGCTGCTTTGATGTGCTTGAAAAGAGGTAAAACAATAAGAGTGCAGGCATGAATTTGGTCTCACACTAATATTTGTACTAATGAAAAAAACATTGAGCAAGCATATTGTGTGTTATGTATTGTATGCTCTGATACCTTTTCTTTGGCAAAGTGGACATCAAAATAAAAATGACAAAAAAGGCATTGGAGACTTTGGTTTTGAAATCAAAGGAGACTGCTGTCAACTTGTCCTCCTGAAACACAATAGATTCCTGGGTTGTTTGTTCTACTTTGCAATTTTGTTTGAAATTTTGTTTGAAATTTTGTTGAGACTGACAAAGTTATGGTTGCTTCAGCTTGTTTTATTAGAAGACTTAACTATGTTAGAAGGTGCATTGTAAAGAAAAGGTGTTTCAACCCTTATTCTTCATAAAAGTGGCAGTTGTTGCATGACGTTCTTCACTGCAGAGGAATAAGAATAATATGAAAACAAGCAACAGAATTGGAAAGAACTAAATCTGGCATATTACCTCTATATACAATAGTTACACTCACACACATCCCCCTTTTTATCAGGCCTTTTTGGCAGGATCAAAGTGTAGTATCTTTTCCACGGCAGAGACCAAGGAGTCAGTACTGACTCTAACCTGCCGAATGGGCCGGAGAGGGAGTGTGTTTCAAAGACCGAGTGTGCCGGTGCAATGCGTTAGCCAATGAGGTTTTTCTAAGGCTACGCACTGCTAAGCACATCAGGGAGCCTTTGGACTCGTCCTTCGGCTCTCCTATTATTACTCGGCCCAGCTGCGGGGGCTCAGTTTCCCCGGAGCAGCACTGCTCCATTGCACTTAACGGAGCAGGTCCCCTGGTAGACGCTTTCGTGGCAGAGGTTGCTTTGGTTGCATTGCAAAACCAAAGCCGCTGGAGCCATTTTTTGAAGGGTGTCTCCTATTTTCCCCACATTAAGCCCGACATTGTGTCAAATTGAAAATTAAAATTTGCCAAACTTCTCTATCACAGATGGTGCATAACCAACACCTTCTGAACTTGTCTAGTTTATCACATCATCTTATATTTTGTCGGCCACAGTTGATTTTTGAGGATCAACATTATAATTTGTGACATTCAGCGGTTTTCTGCCATTCTGAAACATGACCAGCCTTTTGCCAATTGAATTTTCTAATGATTTCTATGATATCTCTGAATCCAGTTTCTTCTCTTACATATTGAATCATTGTGATTCCTCCAAGTGAATTCGAGCACACAGCATGGGTCTCAGTTTTAGGTTAATCTTTTGTTTAAGTTCCATGTTTCAGCTCAATAGGTGACAATCAAGAGGATGCATTGGTTGTATACCTTTCTTTGTAGAATTTTCTTCTTCTTGAAGATTGAGCGGGCTCTACTGAAAACTTGCCAACTTAATGTGATTCTTCACTTGATTTCTTCTTCTATGGAGGATCACATGGAGATTCATTGTCCTAGGTAGATGTGGTCTACTTTCTTCAACTCTGTCATTGTCCTTTACATGTTTGGTATCTTACTGGTTCTTTTAATCTTTGTATTTGTTGCATACCAAATTTGTACTTATTGTTTCAATACGTTGATAGGTATATGTGCCGATAGGGAAGGGGGACTATAGCTATATGTTAAAAGAAAAACAAACAGACATTGTACCAAGTGTATAATGTGGAAAGCACGGTATTCCTACTGTCATTCCTCACAATGCTAGGCACACCGTCTTTTATGAAGAGGGGATACGATGGATAGTAAGAGCCAGTTTAGCTCTGAGGCTACTTTGAAATCAGTTGTAACCAATCAACCAGAACCCTGAGACCCCCTCCCTTTCTGACACATCTTGGAACCAGTGCTGTAGAATTCAGCCTAAAACTCCCCACGGTCATAGCCGTAAATTAGTTTTAACATTTTTATGTACAGTAAGGCATGATTAGCCTTGCCAGTCATCAGTTGGCCTTTGATAGATATGGAACTTCATCTTAAATCTTATTTCATGGATCTAAGCCACAATACTAAACCATAACACTCTAATCTATTTCTGTAAGTGTGAATTCTATTTCCATTCTTTTATAAAAAAAATTGGATAATTCCATAACCTTTTTTTATCTATCAAATGCATGAAAACGTTTTTGAGATTCCTTTTGCTTACACATTAAAACACATACACTGCAATACTAGACACCCATTGCAGGGCAATAGTTATAAAGGTATTTTGCTGGTGATTGCTTCTTGTAGTAATGTACCAGACTGAGCTTTGTATGGTTAATACCTACACACATGATACAAACAGAGAAATTTCACTCTTTTATATTCAAACAAACAATAGACCAAAATTGGTGTAAACATTAGAAATTCATTTTAAAACTTTCATAGATGTAAAAACAATTGGAGGGACATAACAGTTTTATATGAACAATGGTCTAACTTCATTTATGTTTACCTTTGTTGATGGGTTACCCATTTGGCTGAGAGACACAACTGTGTAAGATGATTCAATTATTAATTAATTGATATTGAACTTGAACCCTGGAGGGTCAGCATTAATAATAGAAAGAGGTCTTAGGGAGCCAATTTCGCTCAAAGGTTTTATCTAGAAATAAAGCAAGATTGCATATAACATTTTAGGTAGACATGCAAGTGCTCTAAGCGGTGAGGATAGGAAGAGAATTGGGGGCAGATTATCATGCAGGCAGATACTCTTGTGCTTTAGGGGTAATATGAAGAGAGATAATTTGAATGCAATCAAGGAGAGCCATGTTGCGGGGGCAATATTTTGGATTAGTATCTTGTGTTTATAGATGAGAGAAATATGGGAAGCTTGGTTGTTGGAACTCTTGGTGACAATGAAGCACTTGAGGTTTCAGGCTCACTGTGCAAAACAGCTTTGAAAGTTTATTACGAGAATAAGTTGTACCAAACAGTAGTCTTAGAATACCAAAGTAAAAATATGTTTCTTATCAGATGGCAAATATAATAAACAAAATCAATTGTTTTTTTTGTGTGTCAATATGGGATATAATTGTAGAGAAAAACCTTTATAGATTTAGAGCCAAAATATAATCAAACTCAGTAATTCTATGTGAGTTAAATACATTGCTCATCTATATAGAAGTTCTGTATTTTTTGTTATATCATGTAGTGTAAGTAGGCATGTAGCACATTGCTCATAGTTATTACCATAGACTTAGAATTGATCAAAGTTGAAGGTAAAGTCATTGGAGTATACAAGTTGTGAACTATGACATTCAACAGTTACAATGCTATTTTGTGTCAACAATAGGAAATGATGAGCTCAAAGAGATAGTAAAATTTTCAATTACTATGGAATTATTCTGCCTAATGCACATTGTTGGTGAAAATTACTTGCATAGAATTCTCTTTATCCATCATTTATTTGAGCATAAGTGAATGTAAATACATTTGTATCTAAAAAGTGCATCATGCTGGGATATATATATATATATATATATATATATATATATATATATATATATATATGTGTGTGTGTGTGTGTGTGTGTGTGTTTGTGTGTGTGTGTGTGTATGTGATGATAATGTCTCCTATTTGATTCAACCTAGTTGATAAGTGAATGAGAACATTGTTGGTGAGTAGCTGAGAGACTCCATCTTATTGTTGCCTTGGATATGTTGCTAACTTTTTGCATGTCTGTTTATAAAGGCTTGGATAGGCTCCAAAGAGAGGAATTAGAGGAAAAGGTCTTCAGCAATGAATTCTGATAGGCTGAAAAATATTTGATGATTTATTTAACACCTAAACGTTATAATATCTGGTTGATGGCCTTTCTTTTTGATAAACTATCGTCTCTTTCTTTTAAAGTACTTTTAAAGCCAAAATGACAAAGTGATATGATATGATAAAATGCTTAAAAATCATTTTCTCTTTTTAAAATTCTTGCAGTTCCTTATTGATACTGGAGACAGCTGCTTTACATCCAGTTTTCTGTATGGATTTGTGAAACTTCATTCTTTCTTGAAAGTCTCAATCAAGTTCAGCCCACCATTACCCATGAATTATTACCACCGTATCACATGCCTCCTCCATAATCAGGTAAGTCTTATTTGATACAGGGGTAAATAAAGATGTGAAGAAAAACTCAGAAAGGGGAGGTAGGTATTCTGTAGCATTCTGGCCTGTCCAGTTGTAAGGAAAAGGTTTCCTCTGTCCTTGTTAGTGCAAGGCTGTTGAGCAAACACAATCTGACCCTGATGAGCGTACTGATCATCTGCCAATATCTCCATCACAAAACACAATATTCTTACACCAAATGATCTTCCAATCCTTCTCACCTCCTGTTCCAATCTATCATTCAACTTCTGCCCCTTCTGCCCCTCTGGTTGTTGTTTCCCTACTTCTTGCTCATCAAGTTTGCTTTTCTGTGCCAATTCAAGACACTTGAATCCAATCATTCATATTATGTAAGTTGCTTGTAGAAGGCTCATTTGTCATCACCTGACCCATCTACTTGCAGCCCCTGTCTTGGAGAACCAATCACAAAACAAGAAGAAATAGCTTTTGTACAATAACATTCAACAATTGTAACCAATACCTCAAGCATCAAGAAAATCCAACCCCTGCTCCCCACTATGTAGTCATTAAGAAAAGATAAATCTGTCGACAACCACAGGAAGAGGAATAGTTTGTATTACTGGGGAAAGTATTATAATACATATATTAAATGCTTTGGTCACAATATTGAAAAGAGGTAAATATTTATAGAATAGTAAAGCTTAGAACTAACAGCCGCCTGTTCAATCTATAAAAAAAAATCATCTAGAGGAGATAATGATGTTCATTTCAGTTATTATCCAAAGTAGTATTTTTTTAAAATCTATTCAAGAATTGTTTTAATACCTTCAATTTCTTTCAGATCTTTGACTGATATATATTCAATGGAGTGTTCAATAGTCTCTCTATATATATATTCATTTTTGCTGTTAGTTTGCCAGGTTCAAACTGATAGGTTTTACTTTACAAGTAATGATTTTCAAATATATTTTGGGTGAGGAAAAATTTATCCTTTCAGAAATGTATCTAATCTACTTGATGAACTCATCATCCAAAAAATGTTTAATGCATTTCAAAATGTTCTTCTTGAGTCAGAAATTGAATCAGAATCAAATGGATGAAGATTCAAGTCACATCAAGGATACTGCTATACAAATAACATTAATATGTACACAACAATAAATAAGTCTATTTAATTTTAAATGGCACATAATTACCATTTGTGTGAGTTTTAGTGCCATTATCCTTGACATTAATTTCTATCCTTAATTATATCCAAAAGGGGGACATAACTCTGCTGAAGAGTCTTGAAAAGAGTCATAAAAGGATTGAAGGTTCTGACCATGATATTATAAGAGCTTATAAGCTGTTTGCTTATTAGTAAAACCTATTGATTATCACTTTATTTTGTTGTTTTTTCTTGATGTCTATCAACATTGCAAAGATATGCACTCTGAATGTTTTCATATTCAAGTGATGGTTTGTGAAATCATCAAAGACTTGGTTGAATTCTCTGATAATGATATAATGAATGTCGTCTGGTTATCTTGCTGTAATATAATGAGTGTAGCATGTTAATCTTGATTTCTTTATCTGATTTGAAATCACATTGATATTACGTGGGACATCAACTAATCTATATATATAACAAGCAAGTCTCATGAAGAGTGATAATTTATAAATCCTTATAAGTTACGTTGGTGAATATTTAAAGCGCCTATAAATCCTCAACTATTCCTATTTAAACAGTAAAATAAAATAGATGCTTTATGAACAATAGGTGTGGAAAATGAAATTAAAAACATCAAATGGGATATTATTGGTATTAGTGAAATGAGAGGAACTAATTGAGCTGAACAGCAAACATCTCCCATACAACTATGGAAAGGAAAAAGGGAAACGTAGTGGAATTAGGTTCCTTATATATAAAAAACTCAAGGACATTGTTGTAGTATTCAAAGCCATCTCAGAATGTGTACCCATGACAAATTGAATTGCTTCCATCTAATAGAAAAGATGTTGAAGAATTTGTTTTTTATTGTGTGGTCATTTGACAAGCAGCGTGATCAGGACTGAGATTACAAAGACAGAATCATATTTATTGAAGATGATGAAAGTAGGTTATCAGTCCATCAATATTCAGTCTTTCTGATGCGGAGAGGCTGGCCAGTTGAAATGGAGAATTGGCATTTGGGACAAGAAGTTGCTTGAGAGTAAAAAGTCAAATTTTCAATACTGATTAACAGAGGTCAGCAAGAGTTAATGGGAATTGTAATGCTGTGCAGAGGTGGGGATTTAACCAGTTGAAATGAGTGCGGTGGCAATATGAGTAAAGGAAAGTACGGTGAATGGTGACATTGTGTGGTCGGCTGGTGAAAGGTCAGGAAATAAGCTTCACCTGTTAATGATTAGAAGTGATTTCACTTTGTTCAATGGATTACTCCGGGCAGATTTCATTAATGGATGACATTTAGATTGCATGTTCGCGGTAAGTCAATAATGAGATGGGAGTTAATGACCGGTGCCTTATTGGACCACTTCCAAGGAACTGCTGGTAACACATAGGACTGTCTTTGACAGTTTTACATCCTGATCTTCAACAAGTGACTCAATCCTATAGATCATTTTGACATCTGTTCATCTATTAACACTGCTGGATCTGTTATGTAGAATTGGTTCCACAGATGTGCTGAACAGAAGTCAGTTTTATAAGAAAGAGAGAAGAACAAAAGGAGAGAAGAAAGAAGAATGAGGTTTAATGCAACAGTAATACAATGCTTTTCTTTTTCTACCTGAATAACCAGCTTATTGTCCATGGGTCAACTTACTGATTTCGTTTGTCACTGAAATAAATTCAGAGCTTAAAAGTGATGACCTAGTGCCATATTCAGCTTATTTAATTTTTTGTCCCCTTTTATTCTTTAAAAATGAATATATCATGAATAAGAATCCCAAATACTATTCCTCCACTGTAAGCAAAGGTGTTTAGAGTTCCCATAAAAGTGGCCATCTTTTTGGACATCACTTCTCTTAATAACTGATGTGATATAGTCAAACTAATAGTTCTACTAAGAGATGTACAAATATCATTTGCTATAAAATCTGCTGTTTTGGATATTTCAATTTAATTTTTTTTTTTTAAAGTTTCTAAGCTTTATTCCAAATTTCTAAGGAATCAGAAATGTCTTGAAACTATCATCAGAATCTAATGTCTGCAGAATTATCAATCATGTTATCATAGACATAAATTCTGTTCCATGATATTAGTATTGAACACCATTGGGTATTGTATGTCAGATATTATTATAATGAGGCTCCTCTAAGGTATCTTGGAATCAGGATAAGAGTTCCTACCAAATTACATAACTTTGCCAAAGTCAGCGTGTGGCAAAGACTGTTGGAATTTTTTCATTATATTTGAATAAAGTGGTTGTATGAAGGAATTAATGATTTCTGCTTCTAAGATATATTATAAATTGCTATAAAATGATAGATGTAAGGTTGAAGGAAGATAAGAATCTTCAGAAGTTATAGGGACAC
This sequence comes from Thysanoteuthis rhombus, assembly GCA_963457665.1. Classification (NCBI taxonomy): domain Eukaryota; kingdom Metazoa; phylum Mollusca; class Cephalopoda; order Oegopsida; family Thysanoteuthidae; genus Thysanoteuthis; species Thysanoteuthis major. Next base: position 26,943,616 of record OY735212.1, read on the forward strand.
TTATGTCTGATTATGATTGATGGGAATTAATAAGGAGCTAAATGCCTAATTGATAGGAATTAATAGAAGGCTGTGTCTGATTATGATTGATAGGAAATAATAAGGAAGTGTACAACTCTAATTATGATCAAGGAATCAACTAAATATATGTGTTTAGAGGAGGATTTTGATTTAAATATAATGCAATATGACTGTATAATTTTACTGTACATTTATAATGCAGTATAAATATATAAATCTACATTAATCTATACACACACACACACACACACACACACACACATATATCTATATGCTCTTCCATAGGAATAGAGTACTCTCGTGGATGGGGAATATAAGCTGAATAAATATATCACTTTAATTCAGATTTACTGACCGTCCAGTTCCCCAGCACAGAGGTAGGATACTGGATGGTACTGGATAGGATAATGGATATTCTATAGCCACACTGAAGAGTTGTAATACGATGAAACAGCTATCTGTGGAAGACACAATAATATATATATATATATATATATATATATATATATATATATATATATATATATATATATATGTATAAGAACAGTCACAAATAGATTCAAAGTTTAAATACATATTTCATTAACCATATCAGTATATATCTGTAAATGAATCAATCTACAAAAAGCTTTCTCTTTGAATTTTGTTGCCGTATATTTTCCCTTTTGATTCAACCATAACCAAAATCAAGTCACAGTCTTTAAAGTCTAAATGAATAATTCTATTAAATCACTATCATTTTCCTTTATTCATTTCAGTGACTTTTTCATCTATAATGTTCTTCATTTATCAATAAACGAACGATTTTGACAATTATGTGAATGGAAATTCTCAACAGCCAAATGTGCAATATAAATTTCCAGAAGAAAAAAATGTCAATTTTCCCCCTAATTAAAAACATTGTTTTTGTGCTCATTAATATTCATTTAGGATTTTTTTTTATTTAGTTTGCTTGATTTTTCTTGATTTTTCTTTGTTTTAATCAATCATTTTGTTTTTCCATTTAATTTGGCCCAAATTAATTTCTCCTCTCAAAGTAAACACATTTTGTGATGACAGCCTAAGTGGCTTTATTTTGGAAAAAGCATTTCATCTCCATGTGTTATTTGCTTATTCAATTAATCATTCTATCAATTATGATTGCACCATGAGTTCAGTGAACCAATAATGAGAAACGAATCGATGAAAAATAATCAGTATCTACAGTACTGTTCATAAGTATTTGAACACACAGAAATTTTGCAAGTATGGCTCAGTAGTAAAAGTTAAAACAAGAACTTTATGCAAGAAGAACCAAATTCTTATTGCTATCGGCACAACAAGGTCTGCATTTAGGCATGCTTTGTGGTTTTCAATGCTAAACTCAAGGAAAATATCTAAAAATCTGAATTGAGTTGTTGAATTGAAATAAGTATTCCTTCTATCTTGCTGAAACTTTGTTCAGAATCAATCAGCTTGATAGTTTAACTTTGTCAAAGAGGTCTTTAGAATTTTGGAAGCTTCTACACAAGTTACCACCCATAATAAATTGCTGTATACGTATACCAGAAAATAATCCTCTCCCTTTCCAGCTAAAATCAAAATTGTGTGGAGAAATCAAAATCATTGAAAATTCCATTGTTCATGAAGAGTTCATTACGAACAGACCATCAAGTATGGTCAACATCATTATCATTCAAATCTTCACACCAAAATGATCTGTTGGTCACCAATGCATACCAAGTTACTTCACCTTCCTCAGTAGTCTTGATAATTTCAGTATTGCTGTGGTTTGAATAATCTCAATTGTTCCTCTGAGTTGTAATGCTTCCTTTATTATCTCAAATGACTTTGAAACTGCAATTTTACTCCAGGGATTATTGGGATTACCTTCAAATTTTTGTTTATTATGTTTTTGCAGCTCTCAAACAAGATCCTGATATTATTATCTCTATTCATTTTCTCACACTCCCATTTTGTTATCTACTTTGACAGCTATGTTCAATGTTGGGCTCATTTTTCTTCCTTTGTTTTTTAAAAATTGAATTGAGTTGTAATATTCAGGCCAGCCTATAGTTAGGGTAAAATATTTTGCGAGTTTGCTGTAGTAACATCTTGCAATTAGGCCAGTTGATTGATCAACTTAGAAGATAGCATGTTGACTAATCACCTGAGACTTCACGTGTCAACCAAATATCATTCAGTGATAGGTGACTGAATTATAGATGTCAGAAGAGGCTAACATTTGAGAATAATACCTTCACTGATATTTTAAAACAAATTAAGTCAGAAGGACTGACCCAGGTGTTGAACAACAGGATGACAAATAATTTTAAAAGTGTGTCATGTTTATAACAATAACCCTGGGAATTACAACTCTGATTTAATATTGAGATTTTCTGTGTCAGCAGATCATCGTTTGGTGTCAAGACAGAGATGCTGGATGGAGCGGGTATCATAAAATGACCAATTCATATACATCAGCTACCAAATTTTGTTCTGAATGGCATGCAGGGGAAACATGATCTTCTTTTTGCTTACACTGCCAAATATGGGCATAACCAAATTTGGTTTGATTGCTGAAAAGTGGTTAGAGATCCAGTGATTCATCATTTCCTCTGATTGCATCTTCAATATTTTCCTTTATTTGTTTACAGAAATTAAATCAATTCCTGGAGATTCCTCTTTGTCAAAACATGTTTTTGTTTTTTCCAGTAATATTTTGTGATTTTAGGATGGATAAAATTTCTTTTATTTACACCCCCCTATATATATATATATATATATATATATATATATATATATATATATATATATATATATATATATATATATATATATATATATAAATAAAGAAAATTGGGCTGCTGGAGGAATCAAACCTGCAACCAATAGGATAGCAGCTTCAACAAAGTGTTGCTCTAACCATTGAGCTAAACAGTAACCGGTAATGCAAAGGCCCAACTAACTGTTTTCACACCAAATTCTCATTGTGTTCATTCTCAGTCTATTTGCTTCTTTCAATATGACTCTTATGTATTAAGAAATGGATGTATATGATCCAACAGAATGATTTTAAATGGCATTGCATTATATAGAAACTCATTTTTAATGGTCTATAGTCATTACACGGCTAATGTATCACCTGCCCCAGACAGCGTAAACTGAATAGACTGAGAATGAAAGAGATCAAAATTTGGTGTGAAAACAGTTATTTGGGCCTTTGCATTCCTGGCGACAGCTTAGCTCAATGGTAAGAGCATCATTACATTGAAGTGGCTACCCTATCCATCACTGGTCCAATTCCTGCAGCAGCCCCATTTTGTTTAATATAAATATATATAGACATTCAAAATGCATCCATAAATAGATAAATCTTAAATACATATATATATATACATGAATACACACACATACACAAAGAGATTTCTGTCTATATACATATGCTATGTTCTGAAATACTTTTAAAAGGTTTCCTGTTGCAAATTTTGGATGGTTATAATTTTTACATGATTGTACTGTGTACTAAAAACAGGTCCCAGACAGAAATAAGTAAGTATCATTTGTTAGTAAAGAAAAGGATAAACTTTAAAATAAACCTCTATTTCAATAATGCACATTTTTGAGGGCAAACAGAAACTTTATTTCACTTTTTTACAGAATGAATGGAGAAAGAATGAAATGATTCGATTTTGATGCTTAAAATAAAAATAGAATAATGAGATTTGGCTGGGGTTTTTTTGCCAATCAATATAAAAAATGTATTCGTTTTTACAACAAGTTGTAGACCCTGTATATGTCAGAGTCCTGCAAAACATCTACACGAATAGCAGTTCCTTCATCAGGCTACATAAAGACTGAGCCCATTCAGCAGAAAAAGGGATAATATAAGGCAAAACCAGCTCATCCAAACTCTTCACAGCCTGCCTTGGGATGATTTTACTGAAACTAGACAGTGAAAACAAAGAAATCAGAGTAAATGACAAATTTCAGATCTGGAGACAACATTGTCCTTTTTACCAAGAACCTTCAGGATTTCCGAAGAATGTAAGATGAACTGAATGGAGAAGGCAAGAAGGTAAGATTTTACATGAACTTTGGTAAAATAAATGTCATGTTGAGGACAAAGATTCAACAATCAAAATAGAAAATGAAGAGCTGAAAAAAGAAGACTGCTACATCTACCAAGGACAATGAATCTCCAAGAAATCCTCAGAAGAAAAAGAAATCAGGTAAAGATTAACTCTAGGTTGGTATGCTTTCTGAAGAGCAAGCTCAACTATCAAGAACAAGAGAATCCCATGTCATAAAAAGAAGAGTATACAACCAATGCATCCTTCCAATAATCACCCAAAACGTGAAACCTAACCTAAAGATTAACCTCTAAACTGAGAACGTGCACATAAGAGAATCATGCTCAACAAAACAAGGAGATATCATGAGATAGCACAGTATATTAAAGGAAATACAGGAGTCAGAGATATAGAAAACATAAGAAAACTCAAATGGCAACAGCTAGTCATGTAGAAAAAAAATGGTAGACAACCACTAGACATCACATCTCACAAGGTGGATACCCAGAGATCATATGCTAAACTGCATCTGGCAAAAAATAAGATAGTGTGATAACCTGGATAAGTTGAGTAAGTATTGGCTCCACTACATCCATAATAAAGAGATCTGGCAGATCTTAGGGAAGGTCTTTGTCTAATTAAGTACATTGGAAGACTGCTGCTACAGATGATGGTGATGATGATGATGATGGTGGTGGTGGTGGTGGTGGTGGTGGTGGTGGTGGTGATGATGATGATGATTAATGGAGTTCTAACAAAGAAATAATTCAAATGAAAAAGGAAGAGAAAGAAAGTGAGAAGGAAGGATGAAAAGACAATGCAAGAGTATAGAAAGAAGAGAAGAGAGAAAAAGGAAGAAAGAGAAAAATGTAGGAAGAAGTGAATAGAAAAAGAAAATAAAGAGAAAATAGAAAAAAAGACAAAAGGATGGAAAAAAGTTATTGGAAGAAGAGAAAAAGAGATGAAAATGAAAGAGTGAGCAGAGACAGAAATAAGAACAAAATGAACATTGAACTGAAACAAAGAGAGAAAGAAAGAGAGAAGAACCACTGATTGAAATAGGAAGTTGTAATTTGAAAGAAAGATAAAGAGGAAATAGAATGAAATTTAGAGAGAAGTACCACTGGTAGAAATAGAGTGATAATTAGAAAGAGAGAAAAAGAGGGAGTAGAATGAAAGAAAGAGAAGTGGCAGAAATAGAGAGTGGTAATTAGAAATTAATAAAAAGGGGAAATACAATGAAATAAAGAGAGAAAAAGAAAGAGAGAAGAACCAATGGTAGAAATAATAAGTTAATAGAAAAGTAGTCATGATTCAAAGGCAAAGTGAAAAAAATTGATATATTTTTCAAACTGGAAATAAGTGCACATCAAACAGAATCAAGAATTCTTGGGAATTTACAGTGTAAAATAGAAAGAAGAAATTCTTATCAATTGACAGGAAAAAGCCAGAAACAAATGGAGACAAAATGTTGTTGTTTGACACGTTTTACAGGCAAAACAAATTGAATTCTGTCAGTTGTGAATTCTTTTCAAGTTCTAGAATTAAATATGAAACAAAACTATCATTCCAAGGGATGTTATGAATCTCCTACACCCATATATGCTGAGTTAAGGGTGATTGATTAAAAAGTTTGGAAAAGGAGTGATCAATGGATAAGTTACTTTTCTCACCTTTTGTTGGGCAGTGATTACTATGAAAAAAAAGAACAAGAAAAACTTGACCAATTTTGCATGAACTTACATTGAATATGGAGCCCCCAACCAAAAAATTATTTTGAAAGGAATTTATAACAAAACAAAACAAAATATTTTCTCTACTTACTGAGAGTAATGTGTGCCTTTAATTTCAAGTTTCTACTATGAATAGTAAGGGCAAAGTCCACATAGATAGATAGATCATCATCATCATTATCATCAATCTTTTACAATCTGTGTTTGGACATTGACCATCCCTAAGATTTGTCTGACCTTTCTGTCATGGGTACCACAGAGCAAATATTTTCTGAACTTTTCTAATCCATCACACCATCACATATTTTGCCAGACACATTTTTGCATACGATCTCCAAGGATCCATGTTATGAGTCACAATGTCTAGTAGTTGTCAGACATTCTTGCAACATGACTAGCCCATTGCCATTTGTGTTTCCTAATGGTTTCTATGATATCTCTATTTCTCCTGTAAAGTACTTTGCTGTTGTGATCTCTCCGCCTGATGCTTCTCTCCACTGCATGGTTCTCAGTTTGAGGGTCAAACCTGCTCCAACAAAAATGATTCAATGCTTGACTTCTCCTTCTTTTGAGAAATTCATTGATATTTGTTGTCTTAGGGGTCTATTTCCTCCAGTTCTGAATTTTCTATTCAGATCGTTGTATCTCAGTCCTCTGTGTGTTTGTTGAAGACTTGCTTAACTGTACTTCATATGAAGGCTCTCTTTCTTGATTTCTTTATTCAGCTTGTATAACATTCTTTGGAAGATCATTTCGAAGCAGGTTGTGAAGAGTTTGGGTGAGCTGGTATCTCCCTGTCATACCATTTTTTGAGCTGAAAAGGCTCAGAGTCTTTATGTAGCTTGATAAAAGAACTGCTATGAATCATGAATTATCATAACCCAGCAGCCTTTATCAAACCAGTCTGTTGTGGGTAGCAATGATTAACAAAACTAGTTCACCAAGTTTCATGAAAAAGTAATGAAATAACAAAAACTGCAATGATATTCTTGAATGTGAACTTAATTACATAAACAACAGGAAAGAAAATCATGTGTGACCAGATCAAACTTTGACCTTTGTCTTCGTTTTGGGCCATTAAATTTCGAATGCTTCATTAATTTTGTTATTTATGTACCCTATCTTCTCAAGTCTATGTAAAAGTATTACTCTTTTTTTGTCTCATTTGGGACTTTTTTGTTTTACAGGTTAACAGAGGTCATCATATTAGTTTCATAGATATCCTTTTTATTGGGCCAAATTTTGTGGCGATGACAAAATGTTATAAACTATCATAGATAATTCAGGAAAGACACATTTGATATTGATATCTTGTCTTATATGGACAAGATTTTCCCAGATATTTATTTTTTCAAAGGATAAACTAGGTTTTAAATTCTTTAGATATGAGGATCTGTATATGTCGAAAATACTGGCTCCACAATGCCCATGATAGAGAAATGTGGTGGATCCTGGGGAAGGTCTATGTCCAACGACGGACGTTAAAAGACTGATGATAATATGTATTCTTATTCATGGGTATGTTAGGATGGATTCATGTGTGTGTGTACATATATATGCAAATATTCACAAAGATTCTTTTCTGTGTGTTTTTGTGCACATATATGTATATATATATATATATACATATTTTCTTTATTTTATTTACGTTTTCTAGGACATGTGATAGATTAACTGTGTAACGCCAGGGTATCATCTCAAATAAATTTCCATATAATAAAATGCAATCTATAATTCATTCTGTTGGACCAAATATGTCTGTTTCTTAATACATATATGTATATGTATGGTATTAACACAGCATCCCTTCCTTTGAATGCATGTTATTAAAATGTATAGACATTTTTTGTCTGTTCATTTTTCTAGAAGGTTTTTCTAGTTTTCTCAGATTTATAGTTGGTTTTAATAACTACGAGATTTTACCGGAATTCATCTAAGTTCTGTTAATGGAAAGAATGGAAATAGGCACCAATATCTTGAGATGCCTATAAAACATAACTTCCATTAACAGAACAAATCAAATAGAGCATCAACTTAATACAAACACAAAAGGTGTAACTAGCACGAGATTACATTAATACCATTAAAAATTGAAAAATTGATATAAACACAGGGATAATAGAAACGTTAAAAAAACATTAGTGATCAAAAGTTCAAGGGATAACTAAAATGATAAAACATAATTTTTGAAAATTCTTGTACTTATTTGAACAGACGGTAGGAAAAAAAAACGCAAAAAAAGAAAACCTTTCTAGAAAATTGAACCCACAAAAAATGTCTACATTTTTTCATATATACATATATATATATATATATATATATATATATATATATATATATATATATGTACGTATGTATATTTATTTAAGAAATTGACATATTTGGTCCAACAGAATGAATTATGAATTGCGTTATATAATATAGAACCTCATTTCAAAATGATCTCTTATTGTTACACGGTTATTATATCATTCAACTTAGACATTGTGCATAGAATCTGTCTGATCAAATATGTCCTTTTCTAGAATACATAACCGTCGGGTGGAAAGAGATGAATAGACCAAAAATAAACAAGATCTGAATTTAAGTTGAAAATAGCTATTTAGCCTTTGCATTACCGGGAACTGTTTAGCTCAATGGTAAGAGAATCACTTCATTGAAGTGGCTACCCTAACTGCTGCAGGCTCAGTTCCTCCAGCAGCCCCATTTTTTTCAATTGTTTATTTTATTTATCTTGTCTAAATTGAATGATTCATTGATCATGTAACAAAGAGCAATCATTTCAAATACGTTTTTATATAATATGAAGCAATTCATAATTCGAATATATATATATATATATATATATATATATATATATATATATATGTGAAAAAGAGCAAGAGAGGGAAAAAGAGAGAGATCCCTTTCAAACTATGGAGCTAAGAGCTATTCTGCTGCTACTGCCTGTGCAGTTAGGATGTCTATGGGCAAGAGGTTTGCTTGAATTTTCCAGGGATGAGACGTTTTATGAAGATATCTGGCAATGAATGCTGAGAGGGTTCAGCTCATGCCTTTTTCAACAGCATTAGAGCAAAGTGAACATTAGCATCCTCAGCCAATATTTGAAACTGATTTGCTAACTTCATCTACATACAAAGTGATAACAGCTACAATGAAAACTAAAGATTCCTATAAAAATTTCTCACCTGATCCAAATTCTTCTGTAAACATTAAGAGCAGCTGTTGGTTAACAGTGTTTCTATAAATATTCATTAGAGATTTGGTTTTTTTTTCCAGGAATTGTTTCATCTTGTTTCAAGATGAGAAGTATTTCTCATCTTTGTTGGGATGCTTATTTACTTTGATTGAGAAATCTATAGATAAAAAAGAAGGTAGACAATACATGCAGTGAATGGATTGATGTCAAGAAGAAAGGATTCAGAGGCTGATAAAAATAAGACTTGTTTTCTATGAAAACAATTATTGGTTGTTTATTTTACTGGTCCCATAAATAGAAGAAATTTGAATTGAGTTTTAGAATGACAGCTGTTTGTTCAATACTGATTTGGTCATTATTGAAGGAATATGTATTTAACCTTTATTTTCATGATAATTATTTATATCTGTATTGTTTTTGAAAAAATTTTTGCCATAACATTCAGTGGCCTGAATATTTTTGTTTTTAAAAGTCACTTTTTACCAAAAAAACTAATTCCCAGGTTTTGTTGAATACCAGTAACTAACTAGTGATCAACATGAAGAATTACGAGAAGGACAAAAGAAAAGAAAATTGCAGGAAAGAATAGAGTTAAAGGCAAGTGTTACATGATAAAAAGTTGATATTGTCATCATCCTCGAAGATAGACGGCCTTTTAATCTGGAAAATCCTTATCAATATTTCATCTGCAAGTCTGTCTGAAAGGAAGCAAGTGTGAATGTTCCGACAGATAACATTGTCACTTTGGTCTCTTTCCAATCATAAAAACCAATCAGTAGCATCACTGGGGGTGGTGTCATGCACTTCAGCAACTCATAGTGTCACCCTCCACTTAGCAGTAGACTGTACAGAATCCTTGGTAATGTTTTAGTTAAAATGTTACTTGTTTTATTGATGTATGTTGAGAACTTTTGGAGATATTGAGTGGACAAAGACAAACATGAGTGGATGCTTATACCTCATCCAACTTCATTGGTGGAGGTAAATCACCAGGTGTTCCCTTAATCTGATTCTACTGACTATTAGTCTGACAAATCTATTTCAATTTAAGAAATGAAAGTGAATTTTCTATTTGCAATTCACTTGTGGAAGAAAAGCAATTACCCTAATTCTTAAACTTTCAGACCTAACTAGAAGCACTTCCCCAAACTGTATGTTACATTCGATTCACAGGTCACCTTTTTTATCATTATCATTTTATCTGACTGACCTCAACATATACCTCCTTAACACATTTCATACGGACAAAATACACTTACTTTACGAAAGACAATCTTTAATGTATTATGTTGTATGGTAGGTTAATTTTTTATATAAAATGTTATTGCATTTCTAATAACTGTTCAGTAAAAGAAGTTGAAATTTATTGCCTCCTTTTTCTCTTAATCTTACTTAATTTTGAGTGGTTTATACACCTGACTCTTTTGCCAGTTGACAGTGGCAACTAGTATTCATATGGTGACAAGAGTAGAGAAATTTAGTTGATTGTAATGTAGGAAATTTATGATTAATTTATGACTAGTGTTAATATTTTTAAACAAGTATTTGGGACAGGTGTTCTACAATCTGCTGATGAGAAGAGTTGGGGATGAATTGGATATGGCTATGAATCATTGGCTATTAACTGTTGAGGATGAACCTACCAGATCCCTTCACGATAAGTTAGGATTATCTATAAAGACAGGAAGCCATTTAAAAAATCTCTCACACAATTAGATACAAAACTTTATTCTGAGAGATGTTACAAAGGAATGAAACGAACATAAAAAGTAAAGAATCCAGTTATTAAAATCAGTCTCATAAGAATCTCTTTTTCTAACTGACAACCCTAGACTTATAACCTCAGAACTAACAACTTACTATTTTGTACTCGTTTAGGTAATTATGAGTTTCTAAGAATATCTTCTCAATTATTTTGATTATTAAGCTCTTTTGCCACAAACTCTATTCAGAGCTATGATATTGTCTGCTTTGAAAAAAACCTAGTTCTGCATTACAGGATTGTAACTACCATCAGAAAGGTTGTATCAGCCTGAAACTAACCATATGCATGTCTTTAATTGTCATGTTGAGACTAGAGTGTCGAATGGCTCAAGATTATCTCATCATTATAGAGGATCAAATATTTGAAGTGCTTGTGGCAAAGCATGGCTCAAAATTACTGATTCTGAATCAAATGAAAGTTGTTAGATCAAGTGATATAACATAACGTTGATTCTCACCCTAACTTTGTATCTGATATTAGATTGTCCCCCGTGCAATGGTTGTTTTTTGTTTTTCATTATTTGTCTTTATGATTGTGATTTCAACTAATTCTGAAGAAGAAAATGTAGTTATACATATTCAGCTATCTATACCACTTTGATTCTCATTCACTTTTTTCAAATCATGATTCATTATATCAGTTTTAATATGATAATCCCTCTTACATATGCTCTCCTCAAATGAAAACAGACAACTGTTTTTAAACATATAAACTGTTCAAACTCTCATGAACATCGAATTTGCCCAGAAAAAACAGTGCATTATTAGATCCACGAATTTTGTTCTTAGAGATATGAGCCGGGGAAATGACCATTGAGGACAATTGATGATGATGATGAGAATTTAAAGGATATTGTGGAAACTGATTCAAGGAAAACTGTTCAAGTTCCTGCTCGTAATTTACAGATTTCCAAAACAACTCTAGACATTTTTTAAGAATATTTTTCATCTCATAATTGGCTATTTTATGTGGGCTGCCAAAAAGATACCAAAACGGTTGTTGCTATGAACACCTGCCCCAAAAAGTACCCACTGGTGAGTCGCTGGATTTTATCTACCTGCCAACAGTGGAATAATTATCAAAACAATGAGTTCAAATACCATGAGTGCAAAAATTATTTAATGTATTTTTTAAAATTCATTTTAACATCTGTCTATACCTTCAAAATTGACAGAATTTGGACCAAAGATGTCTGATTTTTGTCCATTTCTCTTCAATCTTAAATCTTAATTCAATATTTCTTCTATTCTTGCATTTTATCCTTGATCCAAATCACGTCAATAATGGAGCTGTATGAGGATATGAACTAATGGGATTTTCTTACTCTTGAAGGTTATGTTTGCTCTATAGCAAGCTTTCTCCCTAATTATTGAATTGAATGACAGTTTTAAAAAAATATAAAGGATAAAGATGACACAGAATATTGTCGATTGTTTACTCATACAATATTTGAAAAGTCTAGCTTCATAAAAATATCTTAAATCTGCAGATGTTTGCATTTAAAACTGATATGATGAAATAAAAAGAGCAAATATTTTCATCTATTCAAGAGATCTATTATTGATTGATCAAATAGTAAGTTACAAAAAGTTGAAAAGTTGTCCAAAAACTTACTGGAGAAAATGACAGGTTTTAATTTCTAGTTGAGGAAAGGAGATTCCTGTTTATTTGTATTCCCATTGGCATATCCTATGAATTATACCAAATAATCCATTATCAATAGTTAATTATAAGGAAAAATTACAGGTTTTAAAAGTTATCAAAGGAAAGGCAGAAAGTTGTTAATGGTTTATTGATACAATCTTTGAAAAGTCTATCCTTCCAAAATTATTTTCAATCTGCAAATTGCTCCAAACTCCCATGAAAATGTTTGTCTCTATGAAATAAAAAAAGCCAGTATTTTCATACATATTTTCAGATTTATTATTTATCAATCAAATAGCAACTTACAAAGAGTTGAATAGTTGTCAAGAAAAGAAAGAAAACAATCTTTCTCCAGTAAAATATACAGCTGCTAAATAAATTAGTATTTTTTAATAGGAAATCTTCACAATTTATCACTGAGGAGGTAACTAGGTAATGTTTAATCTACTGTACCCACCAATTCTCAGGCTTCATGGAGATGTTTTCCTTTTTCTTGAGAATTATCTTTCTTTCTTTTTATCTTGAAAACTTTATTGGACTTTTGGTTACATCTGTGTTTCTGTTTTGTCTCTTTTTATTTTCTCTCTTTTTCTTCTTTATCCTTGAATTTCTTTATCTTCTTTTTTTTCTCCTGTTTTAGTTCTTTTCTCTCTCTCCATCTATTTTCTTCTATCTCTAAAATCTTCTTTCTTTTTCTTTCCTTCTTTGTTTTCCTATTTCTTCTTGCTTCTTATCATTTTCAATTCCTTGTCTTCCTTGTTCTTCTTTTCTTTCTTCTCTCTTCTCTTTCCTTCTTGTTGTTTTCCTATTTACTCTTATTCATGTTTATTTTTCATATTTCTTCTTCATTCCTGGCCAACTTTCTTTTTACTTCTAGCCTTATTTGTCTTCCTACTTTTTAATTTCAGAATAAAGAAAAAATTTATTTTCTTCACTTCTATATCAAATCTTTTCTTTTTCTTTCATTTTTTTCTTTCTTCTCTCAATATTATCAACATTTTCATTCTTTTTTCCTAATATTAATCATTTAAAACAATTTCCCAAAGCTTTTGATTTCAACCAAATATTTCTTCAGATAACCCAAAATAATTTCCAATGAAGTTTTTATGGCAAATTTTACCAAACGAAGCTGTCCATCTTGTCTTGGTCTACCAACTCCATCCAAACACATTTGCATTCATTATAATCTTAAGTAAGTAATTGAACACTTTTCTATATAATACAATATACTCCCTCTAGCTGATCATATAGCCTTGAATGATGGAGTCTGAATGCTCTTGAAATAACTAAAGATATATCTTGCCTTATTAGTTTCACAAAAAATATTTATGATCTATCTATTATCTTTGAACAATACTGTGGCTTCTTTTAATAGGAATTTTATTACACTGCAACATTATATATTTTCTATCAAACTGATTTATTCTTTTCTAATAAATAGCCTAAAATCATTTTCTTATGCAAATGCAAATATTTTTTGATCAGGTGTGACTTGAAATAAGTTTTCCTTCTTTTGTTTCTAAAAAGCCAATAAGTATTTCTATTTTTCTGATATTGTTTAGCTCTTTTCCTATCAAGCCATCACCAGTGAGGCCAATACGTGAGTTTTCTCATTGTTTCGCAGACTTCAAATTCTTTGTTTGCCAATCAGATCTCTGCAGAATAATTGGTTTTGTGAACTTAGTACCAGAAAATGTATTCCTTCAATTCCAGGTAATTTGAATTGTTTCCCTATTGAACCTGAAAATTGTTTTGATCCACTCAACTGAAATTTGTATTCACAGAAGATTTTCTGGCATTTTGATACAGATTGACCTTTAGTCTTGGAAGATCAATGAAACAATTAAGATTTACAAAAAAAAAACTTAGGAATTTAAATTTGCAGCAAGCCATGTGTTTTATATCAGAGTATTTACATTGTGAATAGAAAGAACAAGTGTAATAGTTTTGAAGAGAGAGCATCTCAAAGAGGTTTTGAGAGTAAAAAATACTTCCCACATTCAACTTTTAAAAAAAAACATAGATTACACATTTTCCCTGAGTGTAACTAGCCTTAAGAGAAGTTGGAACTAGTGGAAAAAAAAACTTCCATGGAAGTTATTCTGATGTTTATAAAGTCCATCTCAGTAGAATGACAAATGTGAAGGGGAAATGAGGGTAGGAAGATTGTATTCTGCTGATCATTCCAATCAGGAGACCTTCCTGTCTACCTTGGAAATCAGCATTTAAAATCTTGGCTCCAACACTAACAACTGACACTGATATGAAATATGGTGGAGCAAAAATTCATAAAAATTGTGTACATGGTCTTAAGTTTTTACAATTTGTTAGGATGTTAAGTACGCCTGTAACATTTTGATAAACCACCAAAAACAAATTGGTGTTGACTTATTGGGGCCTGTGCCCACAATCCAATATGACCACAACCAAAAAGCATCAATCTCACATATACACTGCCTGTAGCCCCAGATTATGGTGTAAAACCACTAATTATATGTTTTGATCTGAGAGATCTTTATCTGGTGTTATTTTTGTTTTTCAAGTTCATTTAAAGATCAGCTATTGCTTTTGAGGCCTGATTCAGCCTGCCATAAAAATATAATATGAATATTTGAGCCTAAAGTATATTTAAACAATCTGTTCATCAGAGTATGCGCTTGTATAGAAATTAAATGAATTTCAGATCCCAAGTAATAATGATTTTGATAAAAAGACTTTAAAAGTGAATTTTGACCATGAATAAACTTTGAAAGTAAAAATGCCCAAAACAAGTTACAACAAGTCATATCATCATCATCATCATTAGTCTTCTATCATCTGTCATCTGGACACAGACTTTCCCCAGGATTAACCATATCTTTCTATCATGGGCATCGCACAGCCAATATTTTCTGAACCTGTCCAGTTTGTCTCACCATTTCATACAATTTCTATGTAATTTAATCTTAGACCGAGACAAAATATCCAACTTGGAAGAAGCAATAATGACATGTCCTCTAGTTCAGCTAATCCACTGGTGATGTTTAAATAATTATAGACTGAAGAAATTAATTGTCTCCAAGAATGGAAGAGAAAATATCAGATTAAGTATGGATAAGTCTGTTCATTGAACAGTTCCCTGCATAGATCAGGCAGTACTTATATTGCATATTTCATCCAACTTTGTGCAGAGGTAAAAAAAGAGATATGTTCTGGTTGTCAGGTGACCAATAATGAGAAATGCATCATAAAATATGGCAAGAAGAAATCGTACAAAGTTTATCATCATCATCAGTCTCTTATTGTCTATTGTTGGAAATAGACCTTCTCCAGGATTTGCTATACCTTCCTAGTGCGGGCATCATGGAGCCAGTATTTTCTGAACCTGTCCAGTTCGTCTCACCATCTCATATTCTGCCAGCCTCACTTCCACATTTGATCTTTGGAGATCCATGTTGTGAGTCATGATGTCCATTACTTGTGTGCCATTCTTGCAACATGACCAGCCCATTTTCATTTGAGTACCTAATGAATTCCATGATGTCTTGGACTAATGTCTTGTAGTCTCTCCATGTGATGTTGAGCATGATTCTCGTGTGTGCAGATGGCATGGTTTTCAGTTTGCAGATCAATCTTTGGGTTAGGTTCAATGTTTCAGCTCCATAGGTGACTATCAGGCAGCTGCATTGGTTTTATATTCTTCTTTCAAGGACTAATGGGATTTTCCTGTTCTTAAAGATTGAATTTGCTCCACTAAAGATTGATGTTTTTCAGTTGTGGCCAGACTGAATTACATACTCAGGTCACCCCGGGTTGACACCAAGTTCATGATTGTCACTAAATATGATACATTCCCACCCAGCTAAATAGGGAACTATCTCAATGTAATGTAATATACCTTGGAAGATTTTACAAGAATGTTATATTGTATGGTGTGCCAGCCGTTTTATAATACACATTGGAATGGTCTGCTAATGATGAGGGAAGAAGAAAAAAATGGATGACATAAAAAGAATACAAGTCTTGATAGTCATTCAACAAATACCCCATCATGGTCAACATCTTTAGAAGAATTCTATGCTGGGGATGATCAATTGAAAAAGTGGAAAAAAGTATGATCAATGAATAAGTCACAATGAATTGGACACAAACTAAAATACCATTTTAGCACAGAATTGCATTACAAATTGACCCTCTCCTTAAAAAACAACAACTTATTTCTGGTGCAAAATTTTAGAAAAATTTTTGTAACTTTAGACGTAAATGTTTAAAATTTCAGTCCTCTGTCTCTATTGGTTTGGCCTGTAAATGTGATACGTACATAACCAGCCAGTGAGGTAGAATTACTTGAAAACTGAAGAAAACATTGTTGAGAATTTTTGTTGACAATTTCTGACAAAAATGTTTCCGACAATAGAAAAAACTGAGAATCTACAATGTAGATAGGTGTGGTTACTCACACAGTAGACACATGTGACCAACATCTTCTGTCAGCATGCTGTGTTGAAACATTATAAATAGGGGTGATCAATGAATAAATAACTTTTTTCATATTTTGTTTGGTAGAAATTACTGAATTTTTAAAAAACAATTGGGCATGAACTAGGGACCAATTTGAAAAATTACATTGCAACCCCCATTAAGAACCTAATGGGGGAGAGCATTCAAAAAAAAATGGGGGGGTGATATAATGAAGAGTAAATGTAGAAAGTTTCAGCTTTCCAGGTCCAATAGTGCAGCCTGCCAGCATGATAAATCCACACCCAGTCTGTTAGAAAATCAGACCTACTAATTGGGGTTCATTTTAGGGTCACGTCCCATCTGGCACGAACCTTCAAAATGAATTATACATTCTGCATTTGGACAACATTTCCAAGTATAGCCCTAAGTTGGTCTGACCAAAGATGTTATCCTCAAATGTAATTATGCATTCATAGCTAAATTTGGAAGTGGCCTCATGGGGTAAATTATGCACAGGCATCACCAAATATAGATCTGATTCAGCGTGCCCTAAAGATAAATATGGACAGGGTCACTGAATATGGGCAGAATCTGGCAGAATCCGAGGAGATCTATAAATGTATTTCTGAGCTGACCTGCCAATCAGAAATGGGTTTGTAGGTCAGTCAGTCAGAGAGTAAGTATTTGGAGTCAATGATTCTTGTACTGGTTTAAGACAAACACTTCTTTGGGCTGATTCTATCTTAAATAATTTTAGATTGTCTTGTAGGTGGATTGGCAGATGACATTGCTCTTCTTGCAGAGAACCTACATGATCTCCAACTGATGATAAATGAACTAAATGAAGAAAGCAAGAAAGTCAGTCTACACATGAATATAATCACAACAAAGGTTATGTGCAACAATCACACTGGAAATATAAACAAAATGATCAAAATCAAAGAGGCAGAACTGGAGAAAGTAGACCACAACATTTACCTAGGACAACAAATCTCCATGAAATCCTCAATGGAAGAAGAAATTAAGCAAAGAATCACACTAGAATGGGAAGCATTCAGTAGAAGATCCTATTAGTCCTTAAAAGAAAAGTACATAAATGATGTATCCTCTAGATAGTCATTTATGGAGCTGAAACATGGAACCTAAGCAAGAAATTGACCCATAGACTGAGAAATATGCAATGTGCATTTAAAAGAGATCACATGGAGAGATCACTAGACAGCACAGTATATTAAGGTGAAAAAAGAATCCAACATATCATGAAATCCACTAGAAAAATCAAATGGCAATGGGGTGGCGATGTTGCAAGAATGGCAGACAACCACTGGACATTAAGACTGACAACATGGATCCCTAGAGATCCCATACATAACCAAAGTTGCTGAATGCAAGATGGAGGGATAAACTAGACGAATTTAAATTCTTTTAAAACTTCTTGGCAAGGGTAATTATTCAAAACAAATGATCAACTTACCTTGCCTGGTAAATATATCAATCATTTTGCCCTGGTCTTTCTCATAAACAATCACATATTAAAGTTTTATTCAAAAAGATTACTCAAATGTGGGGGTCTTATTAAGTGCAGATACCCTTTTCAAAAACCACAAATCCTAGCAAATCTTGTTTGGATGTCAAATATTCTGGAGTGCTTGAATGTTAAACTTGACAAAACACTGTATTGTGAATCCATTTTAATGGAAATGAAACAGCTTTGCAGTCATTCATCTGGGAGATAAAAGAGTATTTCGAGAAAAGTGTCAGTCGAATGATGAATGAGTTGAATGTCAACCATTGACATTCGACACAGAAATTCCATTGCAATTAGGATGTGTTTATTAGTGGATAATGATATAAAAATTCTGTCAAGGCAAAGGGTTCCTGATATCTATCCTGATCAATTGAATTGATAACTCCCAAGATAATGAATGGTATAATTAGTGCCAATGACTGTCTGATCCTTGACATCCTTTCATCAAAATAAATCAGTTGTCAGTGGTTGATGAATAGACCATCTCTAATCTAATAGAAGTGTGTTTTTTGTGATCCTTGAATTCTGTTGATCAAACTATATCACCAGTTAATGGATGATGAACAAACCTCATTGTTTATTAAATAGAATGGTTTCTTCCATGATCTTTGACATTTGTTAATCAAAATTGATCCTTATTAAATGGCTGAAAAACAAACTTGATCTATAGTTAGAGAAAAGGATGCCTTAGGTGATCTTTGACACCTGTTGATTGAAATTGATCTCTATTAAATGGCTAATAAACAAAAGTCATCTATAATTAGATCAAAGGGTGCTGGTTGTGATCTTTGTTGACCAAACTAGATCAACAGAGACTGGCTGATAGACAAACTTCACAATCAAAAAGAAAGGTCTTTTGTCTGCATTGTTTAGTGCTCGCATTTGTCTATTCATTTAATCCTTGGCAGATCACCAGTCAATGAATGATAAATAAACAATTGGGAATTAAATCGATGGCTGTTTTTTTGTGTCCAGTGTTTTGTGCTTGCATTTGTTGACTCCCGTGATCCTTGGCATCTGTTTAACAAACTAGAACTCCAGACAATCGATCATAAATAAACAATCTATAATTAAATCAATGGCTGTCTTTTGGGTCTAATGTTTTGTGCTTGCATTTGTTGATTTCTCTGATCCTCAGCATCTGTTGATCAAACCAGATTACCAGTCAATGAATGATAAATAAATAATCTATAATTAAATAGAGTGCTGTTTTATGTGTGTAATGGTTAGTGTTTGTTTAGGTTGATTCATAAATCATCCAAAACTGAGGGTGTTTATCATCCCAAATCTGTTATTTCTTCCCTCGTATCTTTCATGCTCATGCCTTTTTTTTTCTTTTAGCATTCAATCAGACTTGGGTGATAAAAGGATATCTTCAAAGTTGTTTTACTACAGCATAGTGACAAAAATATAACATTTAGTTCTCAAAGTGGTTGAACTTATTGCATAAACACATTTATTATATGAATTAATCAATGTAATGATATGCGAGAAGTCAATTTCTTGCCTTAAGTCAATGAAAGCCAGGCATAACCATCTTTTAAAAATGCTGAAATCTCAATTTATACTTTAATGTTGTCAGAAAGGCACAACTTGGCTTTTTGCACCAAAAGAACCTTCATTCTTTTTGAAGTGTTCATCTGAGAATCTCTAAGTCTCATGAGTCACCAAAGAAATGTTGCATCAACATTGCGTCTTTAAAAAATGGTGCCTTTCTGTCTTCCATTTTGAAGGTATCTTCTCTATTCATTCTCTCTATCTACATTCAGCTTTGTGGAACCTCAATATTGAATTCCTAAATTGATTACTCCCATTGTATTTTATTTCAGATTCAAGTAGATGGTTTGTTTCTAGGCTTTGCTGTCATTGTTTTTAGATCTGTTTTCCTGGCTTTGAAATAACAGAACTTTAATGTTATTTCCTGATGATAAGAGACATCTCAGGATTCTCATCAATCAGTTGATTAAGACTGCTTGGAGAAAAAAAAAAAAGAAAGTTGATTTTAGATTATGGGAGAACTTATTTAATCTTCTGTCAATTGATATCCAAAGAAAATGACTGACAAATAAGGCATAATTTCTGACTTGACTTTTGCAGATAATATATATAATGAGATTAATTCAAAAGGATATGGAAATTTTGTAACTCTTAATAAATAATTACTTTGAAGCAAGAAAATATCTTTTTCATGCTATGAACTGAAATTATCAAAATCACTAATTACAAATTTACTGTTCTTTTCTATTTGAATTCGAGAAGATGCGTAAGTCATATAATTATCTGAAATATTTTTTTTTAATTCGGAAAGGTAATAATTAGTTTTTACTTTGTAGAATACTTGAACAAGGAATGCAAACCTGGTTATATCGTCTCTGCACAGAGAATGAAATTCATCATGGTTGTTGATTAAAATATGAGCAGAGTTCAAAATTAATAGAAAGTGTAAAAGTATTTCTCAGCATTATCATTTAGTTTAACAAATTTTAGTAGGATATACGCCTGTCAGTATGTGTAAACATAGTCAATGTAAATACACCTACATACATATTTATCTATAAATAGGTGTATATGAAAATAATAGTTTTTTTAGTGGTAACTCTGAGTGACTTCCTATGCCACTAATGCAATCCTTAGACAGTCTGACGATTGCACCAATTACAACTCAGTCAGTGTAAAAACCAAAATTTTCTAAATACCCCTATTTACATATACTCTGTCTCTGATAGATAAGCACTCTTTACGCATACATAACTCAACATTGAAAAAAATAATGACAATATCATCACTCTTTCAGCATCTGTTGTACGAGAGATTTTCCCATGAATTTGTCTGACCTCTCTTTCCTTGGTGTAGCAGAGCCAATATTTTCTCAACCTGTCCAGTTTTTATCGTCATCTCATTATCTGCCAACCTTGGTTCTACATTAGATTTCAGGTGATCCATGTCGTGAGTTGTGATGTCAAGTGGTTGACTGTGATTCTTGCAACATGACCATTCCACTGCCATTTGAGTTTCTTAATTGATTCTATGATGTCTCAGACTCTTTTCCCTACCCACTTGTATGTTTGTGTTCATGTGTGTTTGTGTGTGCCTCTTTTAATAAATATGTTTGCAGACATATTGGTGAACACAAACACATACATATACATGTATTCAATTATTTATATGTGCACATGCTTAGTTATATAGTATGGATATTTCATGTAAATGTATATTGTACTTATAAGCCCAGAGACCTGATATATGTTTGTGTATGTTAAGATAATATGAATTTACCTTTACAATTTCCATGCATTTAATACTACATTTCCAAAAGATTAAATACAATACATAAAGGCACATTGACACCAAGTACAAATGATTAACCATCTCTACCAACAACAAAGGTTCGGATACTGTTATTAGGTTTAGGTTATTTATGTGTTCTGACATTTATATGTATCTATGTATCAATCAGGGTTAAGGTTATTCATGTGTTCTAACATTTATATGTATCTATGTATCTATTTGGGTTTAAGTTATTCATGTGTTCTGACATACGTATCTATGTATCTATTTGGGTTAAGGTTATTTATGTGTTCTGACAGTTGTATGTATCTATGTATTTCTCACATGGAGAGACCACAAAACAGCACAGCACAACCGGGAAAAGACATCATAGAATCCATAAAAAATCTCAAATGGCGGTGGGCTGTCCATGTTGCAAGAATGGCTGACAATCGATGGACATCACGACTCACAACATGGATTCCCCGAGACCATATGCGCAACCGAGGCCGGCAAAATGTTAGATGGAGAGATGAGCTAGACAAGTTCAGGAGGTACTGGCTCCGTGACGCCCATGATAGAGAAGTGTGGCAAATCCTGGGGAAGGTCTATGTCCAACGACGGACGCTAAAAGACTGATGATGATGATGATGATGATATATTTATTTGGGTTTAGGTTATTCATGTGTTCTGATATTTATATGTATCTATGTATTTATTTGGGTTTAGGTTATTCATGTGTTCTGACATTTATATGTATCTATGTATCTATTTGGGTTTAGGTTATTCATGTGTTCTGACATTTATATGTATCAATGTATTTATTTAGGTTAAGGTTATTCATGTGTTATGACATTTATATGTATCTATGTATTTATTTAGGTTAAGGTTATTCATATATTCTGATATTTATATATATCTATGTATCTATTTGGGTTAAGGTTATTTATGTGTTCTGACATTTATATGTATCTATGTATTTATTTGGGTTAAGGTTATTTATGTGTTCTGACATTTATATGTATCTATGTATCTATTTGGGTTAAGGTTATTTATGTGTTCTGACATTTATATGTATCTATGTATTTATTTGGGTTTAGGTTATTCATGTGTTCTGACATTTATATGTATCTATGTATCTATTTGGGTTCAAGTCATTCATGTGTTCTGACATTTATACGTATCTATGTATCTATTTGGGTTTAGGTTATTTATGTGTTCTGACATTTATATGTATCTATGTATCTATTTGGGTTCAAGTCATTCATGTGTTCTGACATTTATATGTATCTATGTATCTATTTGGGTTTAGGTTATTCATGTGTTCTAACATTTATATGTATCTATGTATGTATTTAGGTTAAGGTTATTCATGTATCTATATCTCTCTATCTATGCATCTGGACTGCCCAGTCCTAGTCGTTCATAGTACAAACTTCTTCTCAAAGTTCCCCTCCAAAATCAGGTTTAAGTGGAAGGGAGAGGGTTCAATTCTCAATTTAAGTTCATGCTGAATCTCTCAACAAAAGGCAAAAGAAGTAACTTATTCACTGATCATCCTTTGTTCTACTCTTTCAATTGATTACCCAATATAGATCAACTATAACATACTGTTAAAAGACATTGGTCACCACACGGTTGAGGAAAAAAATACATTTTACATATATCTCATCTTTTATGCATGTAACTGTTATTGTTGTTACTGTTAATGATCATGGTATCTGCATAAGTGCCCATCAGGTAATACGCCCACCAAGACACTGGACCCTGAAAAAGTCCCCATCAGGAAATAAGCCCAGGGTGGAAAACTGCCTATCAAATCAATTCTCCCATCATTATCTTATTTCTCTTCATTTTCAATTGATAAATATTTTTGTTTAGTTTTGTTTTGTTTTGTGTCTTTGTTTGTTTGTTCTTTTGTTTGTTCTCTCAAAGGCTAGACAGGAATTTAATAAGAGTGAAGAAGAGCTCATTTCATGAGGTTTTATTAAAAAACAATTTCTTCAAAGCATAATTAATAGTGTTTTCCATAAATTCTCTTATTTTTTAAATTATTTTTTTCCATGTTTTCAGTAAAGGGTTCAATTTACAACATAAGTTTATGCCAAATTTTCATATTAGAAATGAGCATATACAGATGGTGGTGATTCATAATTTCCTTTGGAATGCTAGTTTTTACTTGTCAGTTTAGAAGTGAATTTTTTTTGTTTTTGATCATTCTTATTTGCAATTCTCTCTTATAGGTACCTGTGCAACATAAGAAATTGTAAGAATCTTGTATAATTGCCCAGTTCTTGTTAAATACCTCAAATAAATCAACTTAACACATTATTTTGTTGTAGGTTTTGTATTTTGTAAGGGAAAGTGTATGACCTGCTGAGGTTCAGAAGAGCAATTACTACTGTATCATTTTTGTAAGTCTTTGAAAACTTTTGAAATATAGAATGTGTTTGCCTGGTTGGAATACAAGGTCAGATATTGAGGTTGCTTGGGAAAAATAAGAGGAAAAGATGACTCTACCATTTAGAGTCAACAGCAGAACATAACTGGTACATTATACGTTTGAAGTTGACGCCTTCTGACTTTGCTGCAAACTTATAAAAAAATAAAAGATAAAAAAGAGGTGATTGTTATTTGTACTTGCTTATATGTTGAGCCTAACTGATGTTGAACCTTTTTGCTAGGTCAACTTCACCTCCTCTCATTCAGCTGGAAAGAGAAAAAAGAAAAATTATCCTGTTTTGCATCAAACACAAAAAATTTTGCTGGCTTTTGAGAGAATACAAATAATCACAAGCTGTTCATACCCTGCAAAAAGCACAAAGCGTTTATGCCAAGAGAGTTTGGTATTTGTGAACCAAGAAAGAAATGCTGTACTCTATGACTCAATTTGACTGCTGGTTTCCCTTAGATGAATATCAGAAAGAAGCAAGAGAACTATTTAAATAACTTTATACTGCTATTTATATGAATCTGCATACATACAAATATATATATATGTATTTGTGTGTGTATGTGTGTTGCAAATACAATTTTTTTATAAAACTAAATGTATGTATATAAATGTAAACACTGTGAAATATACAGTACCTGTCATAAGTATTTGAATAAACAATCATTTTGATTTTACTTACTTGGGTTTGAGATTTGAAAAACAGGTGTATTACGCAAGAAAAATTTTTACAATCAATGTAACAAGGCATGCATTTAGTCAACTAAGTGATTTTGAATGCTGAAATTGTTGAAAATGTTGGGGTTTTTTTTTCAATAAAATCGAATCCTTGAATGAAAATAAAAAAAGTTTTTCCTTCTATCCTTCTAAAATCTACTTAAAAATTGATCAAAGAGATTTAAAAAGTGAACACATTGCTATATGGGAAAGTTGCCAAACTTGGTAGATAGGTTTGACCCCTTCCTCCTACTCAGAATCCATAATGGCCCCTGCAATCTCTGAAAATTAAAACAGATTTTGTACTTGCTCAAATATTCATGAGGAAATTCTATCAATAGTAATTCATATATATATAAATATATATATATGTATGAAATATTGCTAATAAATATTTGAACAAGCACAAAATCTGTTTTTATTTCTTGAGATTTGCAGGATCTCTGCATCTCTTTTTAGGGTCCCACTTCTCTGCTGGCAGTGGGCCAATTCTCGGAAGAGACAGATCTTGAACAGATGATGGTCTTCCATTCTCACCATATGACTTTCCCACCATAGTTGGTTCTTTTGCAACCTCAAAGCTTGTGGCCCCTGTTAATCCTCACTCCAACCCACCAAGGATGATGTGGAAGCAAAATAGATGGAAGTGCTGAAGAAGGTATAAGAAAGCATTGGTATATGACCTAGGATTTTGCACCATATAGGAGAGTGGGCAATACCATGGCTATATAAACTTTATTCTATCTTTCTTGAGGTTATTATTGCCCAAAGTTGACCAAAGGCTTTGTTTGTCTGAATCAGACTACTTTCTCCCTCTCTGTCCAGTCTGGCATCAGAATATTTATACAGACTAGTTAAGAGAAGTCGGGGACAACTTTGAGCCCAGTCAGACCAGAAGAGATAGAAGTAGGGTGATACTTTTGTTTTGTTTGAGGTTGGTGTAGGATGACTGTCTTTTTTATGCTGATCAATGCCAAACAATTTTATTGTCTCTGTGAAGCAGGATATTACTTATTGAAGGTGTACTCCTATGTAAGCAATCACAGTTTTGTCATCATGAAACACAAGCTCTCTGACCAGCTGTATCATTGTTTTGGTATTCTCCTGAATCTGTCATGGAGTGAAAATATACATATAGGTATGAATGAACATTAGTGCATAACTTTTTACTTGGATAAACATGCATACATACAGTTCTTATCAGATGGAGGATAATTAGCATTGTATCCGGAGAGAACTTCATTCAGAATTCAGCCTGCTGCCTTGAGAATAGATGATATAAAGATCCTTGGAATCAGATGCAACCAAAGATTGAAAGCCTTCCCCTAATGTAGATAGAACAGAAGGTTCATTGAAACGGTTTATCATTTGAAGCAGCAGATGGTTGGCCTTTAGATTCGATACCTTGTCTCCTGATATGAGGTTAAGATAATGCATTTTTATCTTTTCTAGGATTTCTCGTCATGTAAAGTTCCATTAAAGATATTTTTTCAATTTTTGAGTTGTGAGCAAGTCTACCAAAGTATCAAATGTCTCCTATGGGACATATTGATCTTCATTTCATACACCTAAAATTGCCAATGCACAATTAAGATCCATACAAGATAAGTAGAGATCAAATGGGTCTGTTATCACCAAGCCAATTTCATGTGTGGATCCGAAAAACCCCAAATTTATATCATCCAATGTTCAAGCAACAATACAAGTAGCATTAATTGATATCATCACCAAAAATGGAAGATGTTACAAAGTTCGGTGAGTTGGGAGAGTGGCAAAGAAGAAACAAACCAAACATAAATGCAAAACTGATTGCATAGAATTTTCCAATGACCACAATACAAAAGTTTCAACATTTTTGGATAAAATTATATGTTCTGATGAAATCAAAATCAAACGTTTTGTTCAGCATGTAGTAAACAAAGCACTCCAAGAAAAGTTTACCATCAGATCTGTAGTGGCTTGAGGTGGATCACCAATGTTTTGGGAGTGCATTAGAATCAAAGACTGTTGTCATCTTGTTAAAGTTAATGGCAAAATGAATGAAGGAATTAAGGAAAATCTAAAATCATTCGCAAGAAAATTGGTAATGAGACAGTACTGAAGATTTAACAAGATGACGACATAAGCATATGACAAAAACTACTAAATAGTGTTAAAGGAAAACAAAATATCAAAATTACAGTATTAGAAGGACAATCACAGTCTGTAGATCTCAACATTATTGAACCTCTGTGGGGGAAATCAAAGAAAGTTGTACATGAGAGAAAAAACCTCTGATCTTCAAGAACTGGAATGATATTGCTTTGAGGAATGGGATAAAATGGACCTTGCAAAGATCAATTATCTAATTATAACCCTATCATAAAAGACTGGAAGCTTTGATATTTTCTAAAGATGGAAACAAAAGGTATTTGCTCGAAGGTATGTCAACTTTTGTATTCCTGTATTTTTTGTTAGATTGATTTAAATATACTTAAAATGTTTATTTTTGTTACTTATCACATGGAAAATCTTTAACATGTTGAAAAGGATAACATTGATTCTTTGGTGAAGGTGACTAACTATCTCCCTCAAAATACTTAGTGTACAGTATTTTAGAGGTTGTATATAAATGTACTGTAAACTGCTCTTGTAAATAGATAACTTACATGCTCTCACACACACATTTATATAAATGAATATATACATATATAGAATATTTATAATAATGATTGTTAATTGTGTCATCCACAGACAGCTGTTTTGTCGTATTACAACTCTTCAGTATGGCTACAGACTATCCAATATTCCATTCAGTACCACAAGGGAAGACTGGAACTTCTACTTCAGACCCAGAGGCATGTATTTTACCCCTGCCCTAAACAGAACTGGATGGTCAGTAGGACCACATTTAAGTGATGTATTTAAGTAAATAAGTAAATACAGTGCTCCATTACGGAGTTTGGGGAGCATTGCCATAGTTGCTTAATGGATGAGTTGCCCTACCTAAAGAGTGCTCAACCCTAAAGAAGCGGGTGTTAGATATAATATCCATATATGTATAAAATATGCATATATATATATATGCCATTATAAGTCTACTGCTGGACAAAGACCTTTGCCAGATCCTTCCATGATGACCATTATTGCAATATCCTCTTCCATGTTTTACCATCAAACTTTTCTCTCTCATCCCTCCATCTTGTATCTTGTCTTTTCCCACTCCATTTACTGTCCTATCAGCATCAATCGGTTAGCCCTCTGCTCCATATATCTTTCTTTCTTGCCAAGTGCCCAGCCCAATTCGATATTTGCTGCTTACTTGTATGATACCCTTCATCATCCCCCCTCGGACTTCTGTTGATATTTTTCTATTGCTAAACATTAATCCAAGCATTACTCTTTCCATTACTCTCTGTGCAATTCTGAGTCGGCTTCCTAGTAATTTCGTGAATTTCCTCATTTCAAATCTGTGTGTCATGGCTGGTATTATGTATTGATTGTATATTTTACGTTTTAGGTATATTGGCAATTTGCTTTTCAGTATGTCTTTATTCATACCAAATGCTTTCTAACCAATCATTATACCTTGTTTTATTTCCTTTCTGTGGTCTCCCTCCAGCTTTATTGACTGACCCAGGTAAATGTATTTCTTATAAGAAAGATATATCTTCAATCAACCACCATAAATACGAGTTATAAATGTCGTCCTTCTGTCACATTACCATAGGTACATGTTCATGTTTGATGCATAACACTCTCAGTCAGTCTTCCTCACCAATATTCGTAGACAACCAAGTGAACAGCAATTTAATTAAAACAAATGTTTGTGGCTAATGTAATGCGATTTGGGTACAGAATTTATGATAACCTACCTCTTATATATAAGAAACAATTTTATGTATATCTACCTTTTAATCTCAATCTGTTTTCACCTGACTAACAATTTATATCTATCTATTTATCTATCTATCTATCTCTCTGTCCATGTATGTCAAGATTGAATCTCTGTTCAGGTAATTCACTGGAAGATTTGAGAATGAAACAACCGATGTATGAAATGGAATCAGAGAAAAATGTGCACAGATTTGCATGTACTGTCTTCTTTTTATCCATATGCAAAGGAAATGACACATGATGTTTGTTGGTGAATGTATAGACAAATATATAATTACAACTGGGTTCATTCTCTAAATGCAAATTTCAATTTCTTTCCAAGCAAAAATAATCTTTTTTGGTCTTTTTCATTTCCTATGATACATGCTTTAAGCATTAAATTTTTTTTGGCTTATTTCTCCCATATCATCAGCAGCAGCAGATTTTTTGCACTTACCATTGGACAGACCTTCCCCAAGATTTACCAGAACTCTCTATCATGAGCATCTCCGAGTCAATACTGTCTGAACTTGTTTAGTTAGTCATGTCATTTTGTATTTTGTCAGCAATGTTGTGAGTCATAATATCAATCGGTTGTCTGCCATTCTCACAATATGACCAACGAATTGCCATTTGAATTTTTGAAATGAATTCTATGATATCTCAGACTCCTGTTTTCCCTCAAATATATTTTGCTGCACAGTGATCTCTCAATGTTATGATAATGATTCTCTTCT
Source organism: Thysanoteuthis rhombus (assembly GCA_963457665.1). Lineage (NCBI taxonomy): Eukaryota > Metazoa > Mollusca > Cephalopoda > Oegopsida > Thysanoteuthidae > Thysanoteuthis > Thysanoteuthis major. Next base: position 26,973,026 of record OY735212.1, read on the forward strand.
ATGCACATAGCAGGGTTCTCTTGTTAATAGAAAAAAAATTAAGCATAGAGTGAATGAGAATTGAATTTGAGTAAAGTGAGCAGCATCACATCATCATCATCAGCAGCAGCAGCAGCAGCAGCCTTCTAATGTGCGTTGTTGGACATAGACCTTCCCTAAGATTTGCCAAACTTCTCCATCGTGGGCGTTGTAAAGCCAATACTTCTGATCTTGTCTAGTTTATCACACCATCTTATATTTTGTTGGCCACACTTGACCTTTGGGGATCCAAATTATAAATTGTGACTTTCAGTGGTTGTCTGCCATTCTCTAAACATGACCAGCCTTTTGCCATTTGAATTTTCTAATGACTTCTCTGATATCTCTGAATCCAGTTTCTATTGCACCTTTGTGATCTCTCCAAGTGAATTTGGGCAAAATTCTCTTTTGAACTCTCAGCATGGGTCTCAGTTTGAGGGTAATCTTTTGTTTAAGTTCCATGTTTTAGCTCCATAGGTGACTATCAGGAGGATGCATTTGGTGTATAGCCTTGTTTTTAAGACTAGCAGGATTCTCTTGTTCTTGCAGTTTGAGCTTGCTGTATTAAAATCTTGCCAACCTACAGCGATTCTTCACCAAATTTGAACAAAATGCAAAATAGAATCCCCAAGAACACTTTGTAAATTATGATAGTGTTTTGATTACTTGGAACTATGAAACGTTCCAATATTCACCTCAGAAAAAGCATTATACAATTCCAAGTCTACAAGAAGTAAACAAACATCCTTCTGTAGAGGAAATATTTCTATTTTGAAAGTGAAGTGTGAATGAAGTTTTTCTATTTATTTCCAAAGCTTCCCTTCAGAAAACTAATTATTTGTAACGCAAATAGAAAGGAGAAACAAAAAGATGAAAACATATTGATCTGAAAATTGATCTTTGCCATCAAAGTAGGAAAAAATTGAAATTATGATGAATGCTGTTATATTAAGATGATCATTTGTTTCGTTTCACTGTGTTAATCTTTATTAAGCTCAGGGGCACAACTGGAGATTTAGGTGTAGTGATTTCTAACCTTGGGGCACACAAACCCCTGAGGGTCCGTAAAAATATTACTGGCTGTCCCTGCTCATCCAAAGCCTGAATTTTGTGAGCTTGTTGAATGGGCAGTGCTTCCAAAAGTAATGAGGTAGGTAGAGGTTCCAGGGTCCAGGTTAGGGGTTTGGGCTCCTTGAAGGCCCTCCACCAACATTTGTGATTGTATAATGTTGATGGAAATTCAGTAAGTGAATTTTTATTCATGAAACTTTCGGGCGATTCAAAATTCCCATCTCCTCCCTTGGCTATACTTCCAATCGAACTTCATTTTGTGAAATGAATGAGAATTGTTTTTTTTTCAAAGAATATTTACTACGCACATGTACACAGATGCTATTGAACTCATTTTTACTGTACTTGACATAAGTATTTGAACAGACATTTTCCTTCTGATCACTTGGTTTTGAGAGTTGAAGATAGAAACATTACATAAGAAGTACAACATTCTATTGCAATTAGTATGATAAGGCATACATTCAGTTATGTTTAATGCTTCTGAATTCTAAGTTATGGGAAAATATTTTTTCGACTGAATCAAATTGTTGAATGGGAAAAAAATTTTTTTTTCTTATCCTTCCAAAATCTTGTTCAGGATCGATCAAGGAAATTAAAAAGGGGAAACCCACATTGTTATTTGGAAGAGTTGCCTAAGTAATGAATTCATTTGACCCCCCCCCCGACTCAAAATCCTTAATGGGCCCCTACAATCTTAGGCAACAAATTAAAGATTTTCATCATTATTATCATCAGTCCTTTATCATCCATCGTTGGACATAGACCTTCCCAAGGATTTGCCAGACCTCACTATATTTCATGAACCTGTCCAATTTCTATCGCCATCTCATATTCTACCAGCTTCAGTTCTGCATTTGATCTCTTGGGATCCATGTTGTGATTTGCAAATGACCAGACCATTGCCGTTCGAGTTTCCTATTGGTTTTCTATGATGTCTCGAACTACTGTTTTCTCCCTAATATACTGTGCTAGCTTGTAATCACACCATGTGATGTTGAGCACGCTTCTCTCTGATGCATGGTTGTCAGTTTGATGATCAGCCTCTTGGTAATGTTTCATGTTTCAGCTCCATAGGTGACTATGAAGATGTTGCATTTGTTGTATACCCTTCTTTTTAGAACTAATGGTATTTTCTTATTCTTGAAGGTTGATGTTTGTTTGAATTCTCATGAGTAATACTCTATAGAAAGTATTGCTCATGAGTGTTTGGAAAAACAAACTGCGTTTTTATTTAGTTTCATGGATACTTCTATAAAAATCTTTATTTATAGGCAATATTCTTTACCAGCTCTTTCAGTAGTAAAAAAAAATGCTATTTATTTACTTATAATGTATTTCAGTTGAAATGTTCAAATATACAGTTTTTATTAGTCAAAATAATTTATACTGCTACAATATAGAAGCAATACATAGGTACCTTATATATGCAATTTATCTAGGATAAATTTTGATTGTTGCACCCTTGTTTTGATTAAATCAAGTTTTGACTAAATCAAATCAACATATTTATACATTTTGAGTAAAAGAAAAAGTCCCAAAACTCTCTCAAAAGATGAATAATATTGCATGTGAGACTTTACAAAGACCCCTCCCTTTCTCCCAGAAATGTAAAGGCAAATAATTGCAGTATAATTACAGGTAAATATTACTTGTAATTAGACTGTCACTACTTCTTGATTAAAAACAAAATACTGAAAGTCAGATAGGTGATTATGAATTTGATTTTTGACCTAAACTCTTGTCTCTTGACCATTTATTCAGGAGAGTAGATTCTGAGAACCAGACCCATCTTTTGTCTTATATTTGTAAAGATGGGTTTTGCGATTTTACTCGCAGTAAAGAAAAAAGAGGTATTTCAACAATGAAAGATAGCTGCTTGCCAAGTACCTCAGAAATAATAAGCCCTTACAGTTGACCCCTTTATACTGTCAACCTTTTGAAGTACTCACAACAACCAAATGATTAGTGTTTCCTGGTGTTAAACAGTTTATCAGGCTCTTCTGAATCATTGGCACTGACTCAGGATTGTATAATGTTTATCACTTAATTAAATCTGTGAACGAATTCCCCTTGGGCTCATAGGGGAACAATTTCCCCTCAGTCCCTACGTTAACTAATTCCCTTCAGCCGCTGAAAATCAATGCCCTTTTATTACAAGTACATGATTGTTTACATGAATGGATTTTATTGCCTCTTTTCTTCATTAGTTTGTCTCTTAGGCAATTCAAACACCACTAGTTAGTTTATAATGGAAAATCAATTATCTGGACTCCCTCATCTACAAACTGCTTGTTGTAACTGTTTCTGGTTCGTAACAAATTAAATAGCTTTTAATTTAAATGCAGGAATTTTTCATCTTCTAGTCGGAGTGAATTTCTCCTTTGTATAGCTTTGACGATAAAGATATCAAAACGGAAAATATAACTTGGAATTTCTAATAATTTGAAGGTCTTATTTAATTGGTCAATATTCTTCCAGGTTTTTTCAACATGAGTCTATTAGCATCCATCATTGGTCCTAAACTTTCCTTTGCCAGATCTCTCTGTCATGAGCAGTACTTTCTGAACTTGTCTAGTTCATCGTGCCATCTCATTTTTTGACCGCCACTGTTTCACATATGATCTCTCCGGTCAAACGTTTTGAGTTGTGATATCCAGCAGTTGTTTTAGATTCTTGCAACATGACCAGTCCATTGCAATTTAGGTTTTCAAATGGTTTCTATGATGTCTCTATCATTTTTCTCATTATGTTGCTCTGTCATCTGATATCTTGATTTGATATTGAGCATTAATCTCTATTTTGCACATTGCCTAGTTCTTAGTTCCAGTGTCAATCTTCTGTTAGGTTTCATATTTCAGCTCTTTTGGTAACCATCCCGATAATGCATTGGTTGTTTACCTTTCTGTTTAGGACTAATGGGATTTTCTTGCTCCAGAAATTTCAGCTTGCTCTACAAAAATCTTGCCAACTAAGGGTTATTTTTTGCTTGACTTCCTCATAGTATGCTAAAAAAAAAAAAAGAGGGATACTTAACTATTGATAGAGACTGAATTATGGAAGGTGGTTAAGAATTCTACAAAAAGCTCTATTCCTCCAAATTAGGTACGCAGACCAATGAACCAGATATACAAGTCACGAGTAACCAGTTCAAAGAATTCCAAGAATAACTCTCTGTGAGTTAAAGTTACCCATCAAACGACAAAAACAGGAAAGACCCCCGGACAAGATAACATCATCATCGATCTACTCAAAAAGTCATCACTTGGAAACTAGCCATTCCATTCAACTTATCCTTCAAACCAGAAGATTGGAACACTGCAATCATGATCTGATTTTGGGAAACTAACCTATTTTTGTCTTGTACTCCCAAAATTTGGTATTGAGATGTCCGTTAACTAGATGGTTTACAGTGATTATATTTCATGTAATTATCGAAGTGCAGACTGGTTTACCAGTTATCAACACGGAAAACAGAATCAGAGAACTGCCTTTAAGATTTGCAGAAGCTCCTTATGTTTTGTTTTATCTAATAACTCTATTAAAGGCATGGATCCACTTCTCCTTGATACCAGGAATCTTGACAAGTATCAATCCTGAGAGAAAATTGAAACCGAACAAATTACAGCAGAAAAAACAAGGAAAGTAATTGTGAACAGTGAAGCACTAAGACTATTTACACAGCTTCTCCTTCTTCTTCTGTTGGGGATGGCATTGATAGTGAGAGAGCAAGTGATCAGATTAGCTTAATTTGTATTTTGCAATGTTTCCGTTAATTGAGTGGCCACTGGAACTGAAAAGCTTCTGCCACAGGAGACTCAACATTTTCATCTTCAGTCAGTTTCTCATTAGCAATTTTTTTTCTTTCTGAGACATTTTTTTCTATTTTTCTTTCCAAGACATTTTTCTCTATTTTTCATTCTGATCCAGGTAGAAATAATTTCGATCCAATGATCATTTTAATTATGCTTTCTGAAAATACCCCTCACCTTTTTTAGAAAAATGAACTTTGTGGTGATCAACATTAAGGATCTGGTTGTGGGAATCCATGGATCAAATTATAATGAAACAGTCATCCTGAAAAAATATTATTAGAAACCGTTAAACAAAACTGTCAAAAAAGGTTGCTTCTATTTTCACACTATTCTACCTATGTATTTGTTTATCTGGAACAACTAAAAGTAGAACAAATCTACCTAATAAGGCTATAAATTTGCATTGGTAGTCTACTGAACACCGTCTTGAAATGTTTTTTTAAGATTTTTTGAAGAAGTTTTTTTTTCAGTCCCAAAACAGCCATTCTTTAGAGTTTTAAAAATGTGGAAGATGTACAGAATGCATTTTTTATGCTACAGCCTTCAAAAATGTTCATTAGTAGTCAACAACACACCTTCAGGAAACATTTTTTGAATCCTCCAATCCCAAAATAGATTTTTAGTAAAGCTTATGCTAAATTGATTTTTTTCCGAAAATTCTGATATTTTCAATTCATGCTGCCCAACAAAAGTAGAAAGAAGTATCTGATTCATTGATCATCCCTTTTCCCACATTTTTAATTGATTATCCCTTACATTGCACAGTGCCAAAATATGATGGTCACATGTCTGTTCTTTTTTTCTTTGGTTTAGAAGTTGCTTGATGGAGTACAATGGATGACAATATGCAATTGCTTTTTAAGGGGGTGGGTAGAGAGATGCAGAAGAGGGGGGTAGATCAGAGGAAGTCAAATTGTGGAAAATAGCTGCTATTGGGATCTTCCAAAAACTCAGTACACTCATTGGGTGATCCAGTATTAATAAGTTGTAAACCATGACTGTTTCAGTAAAGGCTCTAGGATGGTTCCTCTCCCATTAGCTGATCCCTAAGGGAAGGAAAAGCAGGGTCTATCCAAAATCTTTTATCCTTGGAACAAGGAGCTCCAACTTCAGCTTAATTCTTTTAAGATAACTTATCCTAAATGTTTTTTTTTTTTACAGATCAGGTTTACTGCCATTATTGAATTTTTATGATATCATCTGGGACCTGCCAAAACCAGTCACTATGCTCAGATGTAAACCACTTGCCCTAATCAAGAATTGGCACGTTTCATACTTACAAGATAGGTTACTCAGTGGCCACCTTCAGAGTGCCATCTTTCCTCCCATATTTTATGAAGGTCATTAGCCTTTACACATGCACATACACACACACTAATGCACACAAATTCATATTTACATTCTCATACTATTTTTCTGGTCATTGAAACTACACTTATTCCCATTGAACAACTACAGATTTTTCCCTGCATATTTTGCAGAGGTCATTATTCGTGGACATTAGTTTTGATGAACAAACGCACACACCTTCACATTGACACACATATTCTGATGCTTTTACACATGCACACACATCGATTTGTGATACACTCATCATCAGTGCAGTCAAATGCAGATCCACTTAATATCAATCTACAAGTATCTTTGAACACTTTCCAAGGACATTGGATTAAACAAGGGATCTTTCTCTAAAAATGCTCTTTTCTTCCTAACATAATTCAAGTTTTAAACATGAAACGTATCATAGCAATAATCATGGAAAATGGAATCATCAAACCGTTTGAATTCTGGCTGAGGCTGATTAAGTTCACTTTGTGTTAATACCTTTGGAAAAGGCATGATTCCACTTTTCCCTATATTTTGTCCCATTGCCAGATATTTAGACTAATTGATTGTATCACTGATATGGTTCAAATAGGAAATAGTTGGTGAGTGAACACTTGGGCAAACCATTCATCTTCATTGGAAAAGCTGTTACACCCACTGTTAACCTTGGTAAAATTTATCTGTTATCTAATTTTTACTGACTTTTGAATAGCCACCATTTGTCATAACAGTAAATAGATGAGAATAATGACCAAAATGTAGTCAAGCTATTTTACTGACTTTTCAATATTAGAATTCTTGTTTAGTAAATAAATCAATTGGATTAATTCATGTAAAATTCATTTTTTTCAGCATTTTAACAAATTCAAAGTTCTTGGCCTTTAAACATCCTTTTGAATGCAAATATCTTCTAAAATCATGAGCTTTGCCACTCGAATTTTCAATCTATTTACAAATATAGAAAGTATCCGAAGAAAAATGTACTTGAGGCTAAGTAAAAACTATGTGTGAAAGGTTAATCTTTCTAGCAAATTAGTGTGGAAGGAACTCAAGTATTCCACCAGTTTATTCTCGACTAAAATTCAAAAGGCTAAAATGTGGTCATATTTTAATTAAGAACCAATCTGTACACTGTTTGCAAATATTGATATCGGGAAATATTCATAGAAGAGTTCCAATATTCAGATAGTGCAAAATATCCTTTGGCAAAAGAATTTTGTATATCACATACACTGACTTTCAGATGATTCCATTTTCTTTGCCAAAATTTTAAAGTTAAGATTCTAGTGAAATTCAAAAGTGGATAGTCATGGTTATGAATGAAATGAGAGACTATGGTGGTTCCATTTATCAGCAGAGGTAGGCACTGATTCAATGCCCATGGCATATTTGTGTTAAGGAAATTAAGTCAATGTATATGATCAAAAAATAGGAGTCCAAGAATCATAGAAACCATTAGGAAACTCAAATTGCAATAAGCTGGTCATGTAGCAAGAATGGCAGACAACTGATGGACATCATAATTCACAACACGGATGCCCAGATATTAAATGCAGAATGGAAGCTGGCAAAATATGAGATAGTGAAATGAACTGGACAGGTTCAGAAAATATTGGTTCTACAACACCCATGACAGAGAGTTATGGCAAATTCAGAGGAAGGTCTATGTCCAATGACGGACGATATAAGACTGATGATGATGATGATGATAATCATCATATGATTTTGCTACATTTTTAGCAATTTGAATCATAAATTTTCAATAAAAATAAAATTCAAAACTCTTTCTGATATCTATATTCTATAGCACTTTCAGAGATATCCGTACGTGTATGTATGGAAGTATGTATGTATGTACATATGTACGGATGTGTTCTATTGAATGTGATTAATAAGTACTTATTGCTGATAGCGATTCTATTCCTTTCATATTCTTTGATGCCTCTCCAACAATCACAGGGAAATTCCTTTATTATATTAATTAAGACCTTCATATTTAATGATAAATGTATAGGTTGTATGGTTCCTAAAATGAGTAAGGGAGAGTAGTGATGACTGTTGATTTTTGTAGCGACCAGATAGTGTAGTAGAAGTGGACAAAGGATTCAGTCTCCACATGTTTGTTTTTTCCTGCCACATGCTCACATTACTGGAGATGTGGATCGAGGAAGGGAGACAATAGTCGCCATGACAGAATTGAGAATATGCGTGCCAAATATGAGTATGGACACAGAGATTAGACAGAGTATGAAGGATTTTAAAGAAGACACATACAAATATTTAGACAAACAAATAGAACGTACATTTAATGAGGAGACACTTATAACTATACAAAACTGATAAGAAATGCATGTAAGGAAATATTAGTATGATTGATCGTGAAAGGGAAGAGAACTGTTTTGGAGATTTGATCCATTATAGAAGTGGCAGCGTAAACTTATAGCTAAATTGAAGTGGAGAAAGGAAGATAGCTTCCAACTGAAAGGTACGAGCTCCGTGTCAAGTAGTAGTAGTAGTTGTAACGCATTATGATGAATGAAACACAGGTAACTCAAATGTTTTGAATCTATAAGACTTGGAGAAGACCAAGGAATGGTTATTGAGACCAGGTATCTGTGGTATGCCTGACAGCAAAGTTGTGGGTGATGTATTTGTGATTTGGGGCCATTCTCAGATGCTGAAAAACACATGAGAGACAGACTATTTAAGTCACAGAAAACATATGGGATTTAGCCCAACATGTGCTTCCTGAAGTAAGAAGAGTGAGAAGACAGATAATTTTGTCTGTTGTGTAATAAGGGCATTGCCATTTCATTCCCGAAAGATGGAGGCATGAATACATGTTTTTTGATAAAGAGGACATGATTGAGTAGCTGAGTATATGAGAGATTCTTCACCATCTGTGAAATGAAATGTTTACTACAGTGATTGGTCATGGTGGAAAAAACGATAAAGTTTTGATTGGCCAGGAGGCTGGCAAAATGATACCAATCCTTGGGACAAGGAAAGGAAGAGAGAGAAAGAGAGAGTAATTGGCAAAGAGAGCCATGGCAAATGAGCGAGTGAACACGTGTATTCAGGGTCTTTATCGGGAGTCTAAGTAGAAAGTGATGTTTTGAATATTCAGCTAAGTTTAGGGTTTTGTAACTAAAAATAAAGGAACCACTCTAAATGTTTAAAAGAGAACCTGCATTTTAATAAAGAATATTCATGAATGTATCTATTTACTGCAATATCTATGGGATACATTCCATATACATATGATGTGTTCAATACTCCCTTTATACTTATAAACATACATAACTACATACATATTCATATCTGTTCATAATCATATATGTGGATGTGTTTTTCTGTATGTATTTTATATCTATCTCTTATACATATACTTGAAATTGGCATCTTGACTGGGATTTAAGTCTGAGATTTTTCATTAACTATGCAAGATTATAACAGATTTCTATACAAATATATTCAAATGAAAAATATCTACTATAGGAAGTAGATCTAGTAATTGAACTAGAATAACATTGTAATGTCTAACTTGATGCCAACTCAAAAGATTGCAAACATGACTTCTATTCCCTCAGGATAAAATCTGAATCTTTTATCCAATTTGGTTCACTTGCCTTAATTCAACTCCAAAGCTTCTTTATAATTTGTTTTTCTATTTCAGAACCTTTTTCTCTCTTGGTTTATTTGTCTGTCTACAGCTAATCTTGTGGCATCACAGTCACTTTGAACTTAATTGAAGACGGGAACCATGGTCTGTAATTCTAGTTTGATTATGTTTGCTGATTAGATTTCGAGAAAAAAAGCTTCATCAACACTTCCAACGAGACTCTTGCTCAAGAGACAGGTGATACCACTGAGAAATACGTTAGATCTCATCAATTATTATACAATGCCTAGTTCAGTTTGCTTGTCTGTCTGAAGCAAATCCAGTTACATCACAGTCACTTTGAACTCAATTGATAACTAGTATGATTGTCTCCAATCTTAGTTCGATTAGGTCTATTGATTTGAATTTGAAACAAAAATCTCATCAATAGTCCAAACAGAGTGTTTTCATCCATAAAATCACAGACGTATGCTGATCATCTTTCAGTTATTATATAATACCTAATTCTCTGTCTGTCTGTCTGAGGCAAAATCAGTCACATCACAGTCACTTGAAATTTTATTGAAGACTTGGACCTTTGTCTGTAATTTTATCTCTATAAAGTCTGCTCATTAGATTTTGAAGAAAAAAAAAACATCATCAACAACTCTAACAAGATTCTTGCTCAAGAGACAGATTCCTTACCCATAAAATCTCAGGAACCATGGTCTATATATATATATATATATATATATATGATGCTTCCTTCTCTGTTTATTTGTCTGTCTGAGGCAAATTTTTGCCAGTCAGTCTTCACACTAAAAGCAACTTCATTGATGAGAAATTGTATCTATGATTCCATATTCATGTTCTTTTTCTTGCTTTTCATGATAATCCACGAAATTTAAAGTTGGAGTGGAAGATAAAGTATTGTGATGAAGGTACAAACACAAAAAATAGAGTAACAGTTAAATGATATGTGGAATATCAAAAATACTTATTGTCAGAAGATTGGACAATCTGAACTTATTTTTGATTAGAATGAAAAAAATCATCTGTATTGCATGGCCTGGTGATTGAAGCATGAAGACAATCTTGAAAAATGGCATAATTACTTTTATTATTTTTTCTTCAAAAATATTTTTGTCCAATTGGATGGATCAATGCAAAATTTATTTTCATTGGAGAATATTTGAATCCTTCAATTATTTTTCATAAACTGATATCTTATGTCTAAAAATCAGAATTTTGTCAACAAAATAATTTGATCATCATCAGTCTTCTATTGTCCGTCGTTGGACATAGACTTTCCCTAGGATTTGCCACATCTCTCTATCGTGGACATTGTGGAGCCAGTATTTTCAGAATTTGTCTAGTTTGTCTTTCCATTTTGTATTCTACCGACCTAAGTTTCACATGTGATCTCTAGGGGTCAATGTTGTGAGTCGTGATATCCATGGGTTGTCTACCATTCTAGCAACGTGACCAGCCCATGGCCATTTAAGTTTTTTAGTTGATTCTATGATGTCTTGGACTCTAGTTTTCTCCCTGATATTCGATGATGTCTTGTGATCTCTCCGTGTGAGGTTGAGCATGATTCTGTCATGCCCGCATTGCATGCTCCCCAGTTTTGGATCTGTCTCTTGGTTTGGTTCCATGTTTCAGCTTCATGAGTGACTATTGGGAGGATGCATTGGTTGTATACTCTTTTTTTTAGGATTTTTGGGATCTTCTCATTTTTGAAGGATGAGCTTGCTCTGCCAAAGGCTTGCCATCCTAGTGTGATTCTTTGTCTTATTTCTTCTATTTTTGAGGGTTTCATCGAAATTTTTTGTCCTGGGTAGATGTAGAGGTTTGCTTTTTCCAGTTTTGCATCTTCAATTTTGATAGTTGAGTTTTTATTCTCAATGTGGTTTTTGCACGAGACCTTTATTTCAATTAAGTTCATGTGTCGGCTGACTTTCTTGCTTTCTTCATTTAATTCATCTAGCATTAGTTGGAGGTTTTGTAGGTCCTCTGCAAAAAGGTTGATGTCATCTGCAAATCTGAGGATGCTCTGATATTTGCTGTCTATTTTCGTTGCTCTATTCTGCCAGTCCAGATTTTGGAAGATCATTTCGAGGCAGGCTGTGAAGAGTTTGGGTGAGCTGGTATCACCTTGTCTTCCTCCTTTTTGGAGCTGGATGAGTAAAGAGTCTTTATGTAGCCTGATGAAGGAGTTACTGTGACTGTATATATATATCGTATACAGAATTTACACCTTGTAGAGTGATGGCTCTCATTACCATGTGAATTTCCATTGAGTTGAAAGCTTTCTTGGAGTCTATAAATGCTGCATTGAGTGGCATTTTGTATTCTGCTGCTTCCTGTTCCAGCTGATCTAGTGTTTTAGTGATCCAGTTGACAATGATTTTTGTGAAAAGTATGTAGATGCAGCTGAGTAGGCTTATCAGTCTTTAGTTTCTAAGGTCTTTTGAGGTTTTTTTATGTAAAAGCATTATGATTGCCATGTTCCAGTCTTCTGCGACTTTACTCTGTTTTAGACACAAGTTGAGTGGAATAGCTAGTTTTTTATTGACGATCTTACCAACTTTTTTGGTGATATTATCTGGTCCAGGGGCTTTTCTTTTGGTTGGCTTCAAATTTTGTGCATTGTCAAGATTTCTTAAAGTATAAGGAAGATTTGAATTAATATAGGAACAATGGTGGTGAAATACAACAAGCAATGGGATTATGATTTAAAAAAAGCTTTTTATACAGAGGTTTATCATGATTAATTAAATGATTTTGGATTAGGCTTTGAGGTATTCATTGATTAGAGCAATAGTCATTGGCAGTAAAGGATACCTTTGTTTTATTTCTTGTAGCTTTAAAAAGAATGAAAGAAGAAGAAATGATTGTTTTAAAGAAACTTCATTTTGTATTTGATAAATTGATTATTGTTAATTGGATTACTTATAATATAAACTAAATTACTGTTTCACATCATTATGAATATTATATGCATGTATGTATTGTTTGTGCTTATACTTATGAGCATATTTTTTTAAACATAAACCAAATAACTAATTCATATCAATATAGCACACTTGCATGTATATAAAAGAAATAACTATTTCATATCAACTCACTTAAGGCTGCCTTTGTTGACCATAAAGTTTGATGTGGAGTCACTTCATTTGTATCAAATTGATGTTATGATTATCTGTAACTATATGAATTAAGGAAACCAATCCTTAATTATTATGTCCTCCAAAAAGGAAAAAAGTCCCTCCACACTTTTGACCCTAAAAAATGAAAAAAATGAGCACCTCAAACATGGATTCATGAAAGTGAAAGAAAAGTTTAATCTTGATTTCAACCCTCGAAAAAAAAAGTGTTTTCAGAATATGAAGTTGGATAGAAGAAAAAAACAACATAAAGATAAAAAGTGTTGTCAGAATATGAGGTCAGGTAAAACATCTATATAAAAAATTGTTATAAGAATATAAAGTTAGTTAAGACAAAAGAAAATAAATCAGTCATTTTTCTTTCTACCCTCAAATAATAGACTTTGTGACTTTTTTCTAAATCTCCTCTCCGTGTCATGTTCATGGTGACACTAGATTCTCCTCAAGGACATTTTTCGTTGTTCCTGAATCAATAGACAGCCTCCAGTGATTTCACTAGAAACACTCAACACTTGTAAATACAGCTGCAATGCTACATCATATAAAACTATTCATCAAACATCACCAAACTTCAGACAAAAGACCATTGACTTACTAACATTTCATTTACTGATCTGATATGACAAAATGAAATATATATTGTTTATTGTTATCATCATCATCAGTCGTTTAACGTTCGTCGTTGGATATAGACCTTCCCCAGGATTTGCCACTATTCTCTATCATGGGCGTTGAGGAGCCAGTATTTTCTGAATCCGTCCAGTTCATTTCTCCATCTTGTGTTCTGTCGGCCTCGCTTTCTCATGTGATCTCTGGGGATCCATGTTGTGAGACGTGATGTCCATCGGTTGTCTGCCATTCTCGCAACATGGCCTGCCCATTGCCATTTGAGTTTTTTAATTGTTTCTATGATGTCATGGACTCCGGTTTTCTTCCTTATGTACTGCGCTGTCTTGTGATCTCTTCATGTAAGGTTGAGCATGATTCTTTCATGCGCATGTAGCATACTTCTCAGTTTGCAGGTCTGTCTCTTGGTTCGGTTCCATGTTTCAGCTCCATAAGTGTCTATCGGGAGAATGCATTGGTTGTATACTCTTCTTTTTAGGATTATTGGGATCATCTGGCTTTTGACAGTTGAGCTATATACAATATCAATTTGTTCTGTCTTTCTCCAATTTCTTCTGTAAAGATGAGATTCTTAGTCCCTTGCTCTATCATTGAGTCAGATATTACCACTAACTTTAGATTGAGGCATATGAACTTGACATGGGTGACTCTACCTTAACATTTATACACAGGCCAAATTTGGTTCATTGTTAGTAGGCATTTGGTAAACTCTATTAAGGAGTCTGAATATTATAAATGACCACAATGCTTCTAATAGAACCATTTTTCGATAACATCAGTCATGCACTCAGCTGAACTTGTTCGATGCATATAAACTGACACTTTTATCCCCTACATCTCTTTATGAAGGAATTGAAAAGGCCGGGTAGAATGCCTGCCAAGAGAAATAGAATTCCAGTTATTTACAAGTTCAGATAAAAGACTACAAATGAATCAAAGATCATTTATCGTGTAATGTAATGAAAAGAAATCAGTCTTGGAATAAGCCTGTGAAATGCTTGTTCCGGAGAGTCTTTTCATGGTGCTACTTGGACTTTTCAATGAAGCTTTGAAATGTTTCAATGGTATATTTGAAAGATTTGGAAAATGCAGCTATCATAAAAGATTCATTGTCATCCAGTGTCCATGTCTGAAGACCCGAAAGGATTCAATTGATTCGTTAATGATTGTGAGATGGTCTTCCTCTTTCAAAGGAACTTGTTTATATATTGGACACTCACCACTTGTACACAAGGTTTTATGGTTATACCATCATTACATAAGTTTTTGATTTTAAGGCTAATATTTGGGGCTGTTGTGTAATCCTAGAGATGTTGATTTGAATCAAACATTTGTTTTGTCTTTGAACTGATCAAGAGTTTATTGTATACAGTTCATAATACTGTTCTGAAAAGAATCTTTTGACCTCTCCCCACTGCTTGTTCTAAATAGTATGTACAGGGTTTGTGTGGAGGGTAATATATTTGCATATTTCTCACCAGAATTTGAATTACACATCATGATATTCACAAATTTCATCGACATACTCATACAGGAAATCTGTCCATTGAATCCAGGATTTGCTGAAGTTTTAGTCGAATACTCCAGCTGATAACCAAAATACTGTTACTTTGCTGATTTAGTGTTCAGGATAAACATCCCATTTAAATTGCAACACTGTACAAACACATGCGAATGTGCCTCACTCTGTATGTGTGTACATGTGTATGTGCATGTGTGTGTGTGTGTATGTGTGTGTGTGTGTGTGTGTGTGTGTGTGTGTGTGTGTGTGTGTGTGTGTGATTGCAGAGATTTTTATCCCTGTTTTTCATGTGAAAGCAAGTATCCTTAGAATTATAATTGTTTCTGCAAACTTTTGAGATTGATTTAGCCAAGATTATTTTTCAACATTCCTATAAATGTTTCTATGATTTCTCCCAAGTGCTGGAAGAAGCTGATGGCCAGAGTGGGCCAACTGCCCATTTGTGAAATACACTGACTCTATCATCTACTGACAAGGGAATAGAGTATGGCATGTTTAAAAAAAAAGGTTATAGCAGATGAAAAGAGACAAGAGTTTGTGCAGGGGAGATGAGGATAGAAACAGCTCAACAACACCTTATTGATTCTCCTTAGAGGACCTACTGATGGCCTCTTCAAAGGAGCCAAACTTCAAACAAATATCATTGCATGAATAGTTTTTTTAAAGCATTTAATTTTTAAGTATGATGGCATTCAGATTATATTGAAATAAGAGAAAAGTATCTCTTTTTGCAGCCAAGCTATTTAATGTTATGTTTTCTTTGTGGTTGTCATTCATCCTGAAGACTAAAAACTGTGTGGCAGGGAATAAATTACCATCTTGATAATTCAAATAGTTCTAAGTTTCTTTTCTTTGTCTGTGACACCTGATTCCTGTTGGGGATTAACATGGATGATATTTATTTTTTTAGCCGTTTCAAAATTGACACTTTGGCAATTTGGTTATGGAGGGGGGAATTTCTGCTGTCACACTTGGCTTTTGAATGACATAAGCCTAAACCACACTTTATTGTTTTATGTGTGTGTACATGTGTGTGGAAATGAAAGACTTGTTTATTTCATTATTTTTTTAGAAATTATACATAAAAGAAGGATATCACCTTAAAAAAAAGAATGAAATATTCAGTTCATATTTGAAAGTCTTATCTCTGATACAGAAGTTGAACAACAGTTGCATATATACACTTTGTTCAAAACTAGCATATGAAGAAAATAGATATAAAAGTTTGAAAGTCAACGAGGGATTAAATCTATTCAAAAAATTTGATTACTCTTTCATCTGTGTGGGAAAGTTTATAACGTACAATATATTTTCATATGAATTTTTTTCAAAAAATGAGTAAACTAAAAATTGAGCCTTTGATACCTGGGTTTCAAAATTGAGTCTCAAACCAGTTGGCCATCATCTAGGTTGAGATATCTTAGTACAAAAGAAAATCCAACTAAAACTTCATATACTACTGACCAATACTTTAATAACAGAGCTTTACTTACAAGTGCGATATACCAAAAAAAGATGTAAAATTCATTGCAGATCTCAAAGGAGCAGCATGCAACTCATTCATAGTTAATAGAATCATAAATACCTTTATTTGAATATAAAATTTCTTAATTCTACGTATAAGCTATTTTGTAATTTGAAAGTGACAACTTTACATTTACTTCATTATTTCATTCCTATACTTTACATTTTTCAATTTTTGAATGAGTTTCTCAAATAATTCTTTACTTATTAATTTTGCAATGTTTGTTTTTTTATTGTATTATCAATATTGTATCTTGACTCTTTGAGGTATATTTCTTTTTCTCTCAATTTTCACTATTCTGTTGATCATCTTGAAACACAAACAAAATGGTTGGACAGAATATAAGCCATTGTGCTTCTAGATATATAGAGATAAAAAGTTGTAATTAAAGAAAATATAGTATAAATACCAACACTTCAAAATTGAGATAAAATTTAAGCCACAATTCTTCAAAGAAAAATAGGCACAAGTAGAATCATAAGCGTCTCAAAGCAACCTCCAATGAACTTTCTCAAATGTCTTTCCACATTTCAAAACAAATGTTGTCATTAGGAACTCATAATTAGGATCATTCTTTTTTTTCTTTCTGAAATGCAGACACCCTTCAGCAGTGTTGGAAGGAATCCAAAAAATGCTGTGACTGTCTATTTCAAAAGCAACCCATCTACAGAAGTGTGCAGTGATTACATAAGCGAATGGATTTAAGAAAGTTCATATTGAGATTTTTGAGTGCTCTCTATGGAATTTCTATAACCTCTCTGACCTATTGACTTGGAACACCAACCCTCCCCAACCCCATCGAACATCAACCCTGTTCCCTATGACTAAATACAGTTAATAATTTTCTTCTCTGATTGTTGCCATCAGAGGGATAATCTTCATTGGGACATCTCACGGCATAAATGTCCTTTCCCAAAAATAAATAATTAGAAAATACCAAACGCATATGGGATGCTAAAAAGAGAAAGAGAAAGGAAATAAGCAAACATTGTATCAAATCCTTTTCCATTTGATGATTTTGTTTGTATTATCAGAAAGTTTCATGTAGCTTTTTAAGAGACAAATGAATCAACAAAAAATGTATATTGGGAAACATTTATGATAGAAAAAGTCTTTATTTACTTTTGTTTGTTACTTTCAAGCTTTTTTTTCAAATATTTTGTTATGATTTTCCCATTCTGTTCTCAAGATAGTATCTTTGCATCTTTTTTTTAACTTTCTCTCATCAGTGATAAATATACCACATTATATTCAGATTCAAAACATTTCCTGATGCCTGCTGGAACTGCTGGTACTATATTAATGAAAAAAATCCAAAAGGTTTTATACAGTAACAACGTAACACATATCAGATATCATTTAAGCATCAAAAAGTGAAAATTAGTCCAAATGATTACGAATAATCCCGTACAATTCAGTTTATCACCAATGAAAGGTGATACCTTTAGGTAGTCCAAAAGAAATGTATATATATTGATCCATGACTGTAGTTCATGGAAGCAATCTTTAGTGATATCCATTCTGTTAGTCTTTTAAGTATATCTTCTCCTTGATCTTATGGATGGTAGCTTGCCAAACGGAAGTAATTAAGTTTCAAGTTCTAAACTGAAATCAACCAATCATTTTTTTCTCATTGTATGAAACAAATACTCTACAAACAAATTAAGAATCATTTGTCCATTTAGACATTTATTCATACAAATCATTTACATATGGATAATAAAAGCAATAACCAAATCAGTATGGAAAAATCACATGAACCACTTTATGCGTGTTTTGGGGTCAGACAAAAAAGATGATAAAATGATTAGAACAATCGAATTCAATGAATCATGAAATAGTTTAAACAATTGCTTTATGAAAGATTGAATTTATCCAGGGTTATGCATTTCATTGCAGTTTTTGTTTTGTAATAAAAAGTAAACTTTACAAAAAAAACACTAAATGTTTTATTTCAGGCTCTTCAACAACAATGACTTTCCCCCCATGTTTTTTTGCTCCACTCAAGATGATCAACAAAACAATAACAATAAATAGGCCCTCTTATTTGGTTAGTCATTTTGTTTTATTTTCTGTCACCACTTTAAAAGCACATTTGGCCTTTGCATTACAAGTTTATAGTTACATAAATAGCATTCTTCTGATGAATGACCGTAGGGGTACTATTGATGAAACAATGCTTTGTATGCTTCCATTGTCTGCAAGAAAAAGGATGAAGAATAGAAGCAGATTTAAAGGTTAAAATTCCTATTCTGCAGACAATGAATTCAGGCTGTGAAAGTGAAAGTAAAAGTAGGATCTATAATTTTCTTCTGAATTCTTTTTCATTCTTTTCCATTTGTAATTGTCACTAAAATATTGAAATTGATTATAAGAGATCAGAGGTCAATAAATGACCTTATGTTCAATTCAGTGAATTTCACTTTATCTTTGTAAGGGACAGATTCACTGACAATAACTTATGACATTAGCAGACTGGTAAATTTATACATTCGTTAGGGACCGTCAACGAAAATCATCAGCGTATCATCAGCATAGTTTCAAGTTGATCAGTCTAGCTGGGTAGCTGATTATCTGTTTATGTATGCATGCATGTAATACGCCTACAGGCTGCACCAATAGAGCTAGAGGGCTGAAAAATTTTATTTCTATCATTATTCGGACTATCCTCATCTTGGTTGTTTTTCATACAATGTTTCGGCCGTTGTACCCTACTGCCTTCATCAGGTATCATCAGGTAGGTGTGGGGGAAGTAGCGCACCGAACCCTTTATTTAACCGACCGCACTCCCCTCTTAGCAGTAGTTGTATTTTCCAAATTATCATTGTCTAACACTGGGATTGAACCTAGAACCATTAGATTACTTGCAGTAATTCTGTCTGATTCTCTAACCACTATGCTAGATAGTTCAAATAATAATAGAAATAATATTAATACCTCATCACAAAAATTAAGAGAAACACTGGAAAATTTTAACATTCATTTTTTATTATGTCTTGAAGAAATGTCTTTTAACCCCCTCCTCCCAACCACCAAATGTGTTTTCTAGTGGGGGATCCAATTTGCAATGCAAGTTTTTGCTGCATTGATCCCTTAGTTTGTAACCGGTTGTGTTCACGCTTGTTTTTCGGGCAAGAGAAACAACTTCCATTGATCACCCCTTTTTCCAATCATTTAACTGATCACCCTCAACATGGCATGCAGCCTAAAAGACCTCTATACTCTCTAAGTTTCATAATTTTTATGTTGTTTGCTTTGTAAAACTTGAGCAAATCATATTTGAATTGTTTTCTCCTTGACATTGCATGGCCATTCAACCTTTTTAGTTTGTATATTTCATAAAAGTATTTCAAAAGGTAAATAGAATTGAAAATGATTGAGTTGTATGTAAATTTTTAACCTCAGCTCAATAATCTTGCATATGACTATTTACGAGATAATGCAGATAGTCTTTTTGCCATCTGACTTTAGTATATATGTGTACTCAGTACTGTAGTGAAAAAAGTAAAGGAATGCAGGGCCTCCTGCTCTCAGGAATAGAGTCTCTAGCAACCCCTCTCCTCAGGTAAAAGATTTTGAAATAAACCAATTTTCAGAGAAGTTATTTAGGCTGTATGAGATGAGAATTTTGACATATACAGACTAATTTTGCTTATTGGTGAATTGTTCAAATATAGGATTTTAGTAATATGTGAGGGAACGCCATTTTGCCTCCTCCCAAAAAGTAAGAAAATACTGTTTCCATACATTCTGACAGCTCAACACCGTATATGTTGATTTTTATCGAAAGATAAATGCATCATTAAACGTTTCCTAGTACACTTATCCTTAGATAAGATTTATTCAATTCTTTTAAGATAAGATTGCAATGGTAGACATAATACTACTTTTTGAATTAATCAAAATTGTCAGACATAAATTATCGCTTGCAATTCAATGAATTTGCATTTAATAAAACCATTCTAAGTAATTGCTGTACAGAAGAGCCTGCAAGATGTTTGGTATATCTCAGACCATGATATACATCATATTACAATTAATCTTATTTCCACTCATAACTTATCCACTCGGTAATGGTTGATGCTGAAAGATGCAATGCCCTCCAAGAAGAGATAAGTCATTGCCCCACATTTTAAACTCTTAAATTGCACTTCCTTATTTTAACATTTTCATTGATGTGACTAATGATGTGACTGAGTCAGTTTTTAAAATTTCATACAAAATGACTCAACACTTTCCAGATAGACAGTAATATATTGCTGGCCAAACATGTGATTGCTTACATCTGAATCTAATAATACTAACTGGATATAAAGAGACATATCAAATCGGTCTGAAGAACATTGCAGCTTCCATGTAGTAGTGTTGTGATTCAAATTTGCAATATGATCAAATCTCAATAACATGTCAATCAGGCATAGACTTATAAATATCCAAGAGGTTTGCCAACTATTCTTGACACTTATAATGCATTTGGAGCCGAACAGGGGGATTATTGTTTTTCTTTTTAAATTCATTAGAATTATTGTTACGTAATTAGAAGACTGACTGTTCAAGTGAGAAGCATGAAACGTGCGCAATAGAAAATCATGCTCACATTGAGATATCACACGTCAGCACAGTGCATCAGAGGAAAGACAAAAGTCCAAAATATCATATAATCAATAAAAGAAAAACTTAAATGGCGTTGGGCTGGTCATGTTGCCAGAATAGTAGACATCATGACTCACAACACGGATCTCCAGAGATCAAATGCAAAACCAGGGCTGACACAAGATGGCGTGACAAATGAGATAAGTTCAGAAAATACTGGCTCCATGACAGCCATGATTGAGAGGTCTGGCAAATCCCGGGGAAGGTCTATGTACAACGACAGATGCTAAGGGGAGGAGGAGGAGGAGGAATGGTTTCAATTTATCATAAATTTGTCCCTGATATGGTTATATTTACAATATATTTTGAATGTATCGGCAACTTCATTTCATGCAGTTTACATGGAAATGACCAAAACCAGATTTTCATGAATAAAAAATACCTCAACTATATGGCCCAAGCATAAACCTATCAGAATATATATGACATAGAGAAGTAAATGCGTTGGTAGCTCCTAAATTGAATTCAAATTTGAGATACCTTTAAGTTGGTGAGATTTAGAAAAAAATCCAATCTGGAAAGGGTTAATTATTTCAATTATCAAGTTTGATGAAAATAGACCGATTTGCACCATTTCTTTTAATGACCACTAGCCTCTAAATCACAATTTGTTTTGACAGTTAATGATCTGCTTATTAAGCACAACATTATGTGTAATCAATTACAAACTTGTTAAGATCAATTTTTTAATGTACAACACATACAAGGAATGCAAGGTTCTCAAAGATCTGGCTCTGATAATGTTATTACCAAGGAGCCAGATTCATTTGTATTCTTCATCAGAACACATTTTGCTATAGTCTTTTTTCTTGGGAACATTTTTTTCCTGAAAGATGATATCCTAAGAAACATTTTAGTACACATTTTATAGATTCCTGGGGTGGGGGATGCTCAGTATGTTCTGCAGGGCCCCAGACTACTAGAAAGTGTTTTACAGTCTGTTTATTTCGAAAATCATCTCAAAGATAAATCGGGGCCAATTTTCAAGTAGTTAGGTGAAATAGGATTCTGCTGACCAAAACCATGCCAGGAGCAATACATCTAAAGAACTGTCTGGAATTACAGTAAATAGTCTTTTGCACCATTTCAGATAAGGCTACCAGTTGAAACTAGATAATGGGTTGCCTAAGGTAATTGAGGTCTGCCATGAAGCAGAATGGAAGTGATTTCTTGGACAAGATTAACTGCCGTCTGGTTCTTCAGAGCTATTTTTAAGATTCCACATTGACATTTGCACATAGAATGACGCCTCTGAGCTTATATCACAGGCTGTTCATTTTGACAGTGACAAGGATGGGTTGAACGAGTAATGACTCATCAGGAATGACTGATGTTAAGTAGTTCTTCTGTTCTCATTGCAAACTGCCAAATTTTATGTGAGAGTCATGACCAAGGAGAAACATGTTGAAAAGTCAAAATTACAGCTTTTGTTTATGCAAGCTACAAATTGATGAAGATCCACTCGATAATCACATTATCTCGACACATTTTTTGTTTGAGTGAAAAAGTTTTGTTGTTGACAATCTTAATAGAATTGAAGAATTCTGCATAGAATTCCTGATAATTAAGTTATGATGTGGAGAGAACATTGAATTTATTTGCATGAATTTAATAAAAAATTCATTGATATCTGCGAGATGAGTTCTCCAGTGAAAACTTTATAAAGGCAATCATCCAGGTCATGGATGTCTTTGAATGTTGCGATAAAGAATTTCAAACAGGAATAACAATGTAATTATTTTAATCAGGAAACCCACCCAAGATGCTCTCTGAAATAGCTTGCAGTTTTTTGGCTTTTTTTTCTCCTGCCTTTCCTGAGTCTCTGCTTCTTTGTTGTATTTATCAGGAAAGGAAAAATGATCTGAAAAGCAAAGAGGACACCAATTCGATTAAGGGTAATGAGATCATATTAGAGCAAATGACAAGAATTGTTCAAGCTGCAACTTCACCAAAAGCGAATGAAAATAAATCGAAGGTTTCTGGCATTATTTCATTTCCAATCATTCACTAGTCTATTGGAGAAAAAAAAATTATTAAGCTTTTGTCACACTTTGGTTAGCAGCTGTTTTCACACATTTCCTAAACAGATGAACTGTATGTAACGTAGACATTGCTTGAAGGAGCAACTAAGCAAAGAATCTCAGAAAAAAGGAATCAGCATTAATTTTGGAATGTAGAATAATTGGACAAATACCAGGATTTTTCATCATATCCTTTCAGTCATCCAATTTAATATTGAAACAGCGTAACATTTAAATCAGCAATTTGAAGCAGGATAAACACTTTTCAATTCCTTTATTCAAAAATATCCACACACACATACACAGAGTACCTGTCCATTTAAGAGCAAAAAAACATAACCTTGAAAATCGTCTAAAACCTATTTTGATTTTTCAAATATATGGGTTTATTAAAGCATTGAGATTTATTTGCATTTCTTAAATACTTGGCGTTTGCTGCTCATGCATTATGATATTATGACATGTTGTTACTTGGAATATATGAACATTTCAGTATTGTTTCATTTGAAATTGCTGATTTGATAAAAATTAAAGGCAAAGTATGAATATGTAGAATAAATTTAATTTAGTATCTATTTTTCCTTATAGTCAGCATAATATATATGTATAAATATGTATATATATAAACACCGGGAAGCAAATGATGTTTCATAGAGATTTCATAAAATTGAATAGGGATGGGCAAGCTACCCCCTTTCCACCCCTCTTTTCAGGTGGCACACAACACCGGGCAAACCTAGAGGCTCTGTGAGCTTGAAAATCATGGGGTAAAGTTAAGGGAGCTGACTCAATTCCATCCGTTTGGTGAAATTTGGAGGGAAATGAGTTGCCCCCTTTCATTTGTTTTAATAAAAGTAAAAGATTTGAGCCGAAACTCACCAGACCCTAAATTGACCTGTGGGAATCTTGGAGATTAGTGCCTCCTATTCTATATTAATCCTCAAGTCAAGATAGCCATATAGACAATTTTCAGCTCCAAAATGTAGTTGTTTAGCCAGCTATAAAAACATTGCAGCAAGCAAAGACAGAAAAATGTGTTGTGGATATATACATGTGTACATTGTGCATATGGACTAAAATCAATGAATGATATTGAGCCATTACAAGAGATATGTTAATTGATTATGGTAATATTCATTCTTTATCATAAAAATGTTTAATTAATGAGATAATGAACATGAATAAAAAAAACATAGAGTTACAAGTGTGTTAGCTGGGTAATCACTGTTCTATAATAGAACATATAATATATGTGTGTTTATGTGTGTGTGTCACAGTCAAAGTGCTACATACTGGAATGAATTCCTGAATGTCATATCTCAAAGGTATTGAACCAACTCACCAACTCTTCTACAAGTACAACATTCATCACTCCATTTCAGTTGACACACACACACACACACACACACACACACACTGTCCCGCTCAAAACATAAAAAAATCTCGATGCACATAGACTCACGTCACATAAACTCACAATGTATAAATCATTTTAACAATGTGCAGACATCTATCACCTGGGCATATACACATTTACAAGTAAAACTATGGACAGATAGATAAAATTTGATTGTCAGATATGAACTAACGGCTATATATATATATATATATATACATATATATATATATATATATGAATATATATCAAGAATGTTGAGGGAATTGAACATAAACAACTGAGGTCATGTAAAAGTGAACCCCAAAATAAAGAGACAGATAAAATTAATGTATCTCCTAAAACTAAAACCAAAACTAAACTGATATATCAACAACATACTGATAAAAAAAAAGAAAGTGTCTGAAACATCCTGAATACAAACAATGTAATTTATTACATCCGGGCATAAGTTCACTTCCCAAATGAAATAAACAAATACAAATAAATCAAATCATTCTCCTGAAAAAGCCCAAAAGGGCAGAAACATAAACATGTTTTTTTAGCAAATCTATTATTTTCACCAAGTCAACTCAAAGAGGATTTTCTGCTTAAGTATTCTTAAAGATGATATCAGAAGTTAGTTTGCAACGATAAGAATTCTCACTCATTACCATAATATTGAATTCTGTATAAAACATAAAATTCACTGAAGAAAATTACATAGAAAACATTAACAGATATTGGGAAATAATTGAGTGCAATGATGTAAATTTTTAGAAAAAATAATAATAATCTTAATTAATCAATATATCTAGAGTTTAAACCTGTAGAGCTTTTTAGAATACATGTATATATATATATATATATATATATATATATATATATATATATGTATGTATATAATCAAATAATCAATATTCAATGAGAAAAAAGCAAATTGCATTTAATTTTGTTAATATTTTTATGTTGCAGAATAATAATGGAAAATTACAAATGGGGAAGTTTGCTTAATTTTGTGAATTAATATTCTCAAAACTCAGTGTAATTAATAAAGTTGATCATACTATATATGTTTTTCTATTTGCTTATCAAATGTACATTATCAATAAATATTTCTCTGAAAGTGTTTTCATTTTTCATGTTTTGAAAATGCTTTCAAGACAAGCTTTCTTATATATACAAAGAAATGAACAATTCAAGCATAGTTTATCATACAAATTAAAACATTCAAGGTTTGCCATTCACAAATATTAAGCATTTTAAAAGCTTTTCAGGCATCAAAGAATCTTTCAGGCATCAATCTTATTAGATCTGACATCAGACCAGGTTGCATTTAAAACATAAAACAAACTTTCCGTGGAAGTTTTTCTTGAACATTTCTCTTATTTGTAATAAAGATGATTTTCATTTTGTTAACTTTTTATTTTTGTGTAACTGATGTTGATTCATAATACTTTCTATTTTTGTAAGTGTTTGACGCCCAAGTCACCCAGGATATAACCAAGGATGATAATGCACCAGTTTACAGACAACAGCTGAAAAGGTAATTCTAACTACAGTTTTTTAAGAAATAATTAACAACCACAAAGGGTCAAATAATTTTTATTTTACAAGCATTCAGGATTTAAAGAGCTTCCATGTCTTCTCACTAATCATTGAAAGTACCAGAAGATAGGAATACTGCAATCATAATGCTGTTAGATAAAAAAAAGGAAGCTCCAATGACCTTAACAACTACAGAATGATAAATCTACTCAACTGTATCCATGAAATTCAAAGTTATCACCAATCAAATCACCTAATTGTTAGATGAAAACTAACCATAGGAACGAGCTGACTTTTGATGAAGCTACTCAACCATGGAACAACTCCATTCTATAAATCAACTAAAAGAGAAAGCAACTAATTATAAAATGCCACTTGTGAAACCTGAAAAATTTAGTGAATCAACTTTTTGTTGAGTTTTATTGATTTGATTTTTATCTTAACTCATTTCATATGGTGCTGGATTGATCTAGTGCCAGGCCAGTAGCATATGTTATAAGGAGGCTGTATATTTGTTTAGATACTTATAAATATTAGAACACATAATCTTTTTTTTTATTTGCATAGTACAGTTTTTTTCATTTGCTATATAACAAGATAATACAACAAAAATCTTTTTGAATTTTGCATAGTGATTATGACATAAGTTTCATATATATTTGTATTTATA
>OY735212.1:27002467-27559967 GCA_963457665.1 Thysanoteuthis rhombus
TTAGAGATGGGCAAATGGTAAAATATCTTAGACCTCTCACTTTTCTAATTGTCTGATAAAATGTTATTAACAAGTATACTTCTCAGAATCACTTTCATTTTACTTGAACAAATGGAAATATTTCCTACTATAAACTTTAATATCATCAGCTGCCTATTTTATGATTCCACAAAATATAAAGAATAACCTTGATGGCCTTATTTTTGTTAGGATAAAAGGAGATCATGTTGAATATACATGACTTGTAGAAAAGCTAATGTGGTAAATATCCTTAATCATTTTTAAAACGAGAAATTTATCGTAATTCCAATGATTTGATGGTGAATCACTTTTATTCATTTAACTTGAACAGCATATGGTAATAGACATCAGACTGTAAATCTTAAAAGCTGATAGAAATGTATATCTGATATGCACATGAAAAAATTATGCTCAACCTCATATGGGGAGATCACCAGATAGCACAGTATATCAGGAAGAAAACAGGAGTCAAAGATATCATAGAATCCACTCAAAAACTCAAATGGCAATGGGCTGGTCATATTGTAAAAATGGCTGACAACCAATGGACATCACGACTCACAAAAAGGATCCCCAGAGATCACATGCGCAACCAAGATAGACAGAATATAAGATGGAGAGACAAACTAGACAAATTAAGCAAGTATTGGCTCCGTGACACCAACCATAGGGAGGTGTGGCGAATCCTTGGGAAGGTCTGTGTCCAACAATGGACATTAAAAGAATAATAATAATAATAATGATGATGATGATGATGATGATGATGATGATGATGATGATGAAAACTTTAGAAAATTGAATCATTTTATTCAATTAAAAATACTGTTCAAAATTAGTCATAACATAATCACAATGTATTTGTTTACTCAAATCCAAACTTTTTTGGTCTCAATTTCTGTGCTGATACTGTATTGGTCACGTGCATTTCTTGGAAGCACGGAGCTAATAAGTAAAAATTCTTAAAGCCTGTTACTTGAACATTGGCTGGTATTCCCCTTCGTTTAGAGAAATCTATTTTCATCTGATCTGATTCTCAAGTGACATTTACAACTTTACAATCTGAGATAGAGATATAAAGACAAAACTTTCAGATATAAAAACTTGGTAACAAGATTTATTATTATTTCTTGAAAGGAAAGAATTTGACTTGCATATGAATTCTTCTTTGATGGAGAAGATCTTAACAAAAAACATTGCAAAGACATAGTGTTAATTGGGTTATATATTGCAGATTGGTTTTGAAAACAGATGCAGTGAGTATGATTAGCTGATGAGAAATTGGAGAACAGAGAAAGGGCTTCAGGTCACTTTTTGATTCACTCAGACTAATATTGTTATCTTTGTTGTGTTTATCACAGCAGTTAAACTGAGTTTTTATCAAGAGAGAGAGAGGGAAGATTCTCCAATAGATATAAAATCTATCGAATATGGCAAAGTTCCTTAGAGTTACCGTTAGGACAAGATAGATTTACAATTCATTTTACGTTACCCATTCTTTGTCTCAGAATATTTATAATGCCCTGGAGATGTCTTCACTAATCTTACTAAAAAAGTTCTGCAATATTGATCATAAACGTGTAAAAAAATTTTGAGTGAAAATTCAACAATTGCTCTTAGGGATGTCCAAATGCTTGGTATGTCTAACTTTGCAAGATAAATTATAGTTGCTTGCTTTCTTTGCTTCATTGTTTTTCAATCCAGTTTTACTCTTAAAATTTGTAATCATTCTACTCATTCAAGCCCTGATAACTGTTCATATTGAGCTTCTGCAGACTACTCACTGGTCAGATAATGAGCACAGTCTGATACTTGCATTTTTTTAAAAATAGATATTTGTCATATACCTAACTATATGGTATAATCTCACTGGTTGCCATACAGACTCTATAGGATCACCCTGGACCTACACACAGATATTTCAATTGTATTTTCCAGTCAAAAAGCAGTAGAATCGAAATGAGTGGTTGTACCACAGATGTGAAAGTTAGTCAGAAGGGAAAAAAGAGAAAAAAAATTGTTTAAATGTAATTCCATCTTCTAACTTGTTTTCTTCATAAAATACATTTTTCTTTGTAGCCTATAGAGTTTGAGGAAACAACTGACAAATACAGAATACTGACATTTAATGAATAAACCAATTTCCTTTATTATACAAAGTTACAATTTGAATAGAGACAAAAACACATTTAAAGACAGTAATTGAGGCGTAATCAAAACAAAAAGAACTCACTACAGTATAATTGCGAGAAGAAGCTGGAAAATGAAACTCTATTCTTTATATCCAAAATAATATTTTGGAAAAAAGTTGTTTCTTTTAAATACCTTTGGAGAAGATGTCTCTTGTTTTTATTTCACATAAGCAATTTCAAAAATCTGCGTGTCTTCCTAATCAATTCATCTTTCTTTAAAAATGTCTCACAATGACATTTATAAACCAATATTGAAGCTAGTTTCGTTCAATGAAAACAGTGCATTTGAATATAATAACTTTGTTCCCTTCATAATACACTTTTTCTTCCAATTCCTGATAGTTTTTGTAACAAATACTCTTTTCCTCTTTTTCTTCCTCTCCCTGTCTTTGTTTCTCTTCTATATCAACTTCTTCTGATTTTTCATTGTTATTATAACAAATACGCATTTTATCTTTCTTTGATTTTCTCTTTCGTTTACTGTTCTTTCTATATATCCAACTCTTCTTCCAAATACTTACAGCTTTTATAACAAATACAAATTTTATTTTTCTTCATTTTTCTCTTTCATTCTTTGTTTCTCTTGTATATCCACCTTTTCTTCAAATACCTCATAGTTTTTAAAACAAATACACATTATTTCTCACTCTTTCTCTTTCTTTCTTCGTTCTCCTTCTATATCCACTTCATCTTTAAATTCCTTACAGCTTTTTTTATTAAATACACATTTCATTTTTCTTCATCTTTCTCTTTCTCTCTCTATTCCCCTTCTATATCCACTTCTTTTTCCAATTTTTTATAGTTTTTATAACAGATACACATTTTTTTTTCTTCATTTTCGTTCTTTCTCTACTCGTTCCTCTTGTACATTCACTTTTTTTCAAATTTCATACAGTTCTTTATAAGACTGAAATTTTAAAGCCATTGAGATCATTTTTTATGATATTACTTAATCTGGCATGTAGTTTTGACAGAGGAACAAAAACTTAAGATTGGAATAATATCAGACTTTTAAAAACTTTTCCTGTTTTAGTGAAACTTAAAGTAACAACTACAAAAAGTGCAAAATATTAATGCTTAATCATTTTTTTTTAAATTAAAAAAACAATCATTTGATATTTGAAAAATGCAAAATTTATCTTCACTTTAAGAATAGCACCAAATTTTATGTTAATACCTGGTATTGGAATTAATTCATGTTATAGTAACATAACAACATTTTTTGCATTTTTCTCAATTTTATCCTTTTCCAAATAGTATATATCAGTTTGCTATTACTAAAATTAAATGTTTCAATTTTATATAAGAAACAACTTATTGATTATAGTATAAAACATTCTCAGAAGTATGATTTACACCAGTTGAAATTGACTTTGGAAAATCAAAGTCTTATTTCCAACTGTGACACATATTTAATGACAATATTTATAGAATATGTCTCATTGTCAGCCATTTTAATCATAGTCTTATCATTAATTTCACACAATATGTAATAACTGTCAAAAATTACTGCTAAATTTGAAAATAAGTATCAATTGGTGAGAGGTCAGACTCAGTCGTGGGAATTTCCATTTTGGTCAGGTCTTCTACATTATATCAGCGATCAGAACATTCATGTGTTTTTGAAATATGATAATTTTAATTTCTAATTTTTTATTTGAAATTTGACACAACTTTGGCTCAGCTCTTTTCCTTAGACAGAAAACACAATACTATGAAATATTAATGCAATTTTCTCATCTCCTCCAGGGTTGAATGTTTTTTTTCATTATTTTCTTCTGACTCCAAAGCATATCATATTAAAAACTGTTATTGTATTTGTTGAATTAAATGTACATTTTTCCATCTAGCTTCTGATGATTTATCATAATTTATCTTGTTGAAATTCATGTCCAAAGAAAAACACTTCTTCCATTTTCTTTACAGGAGTCGGCTGAGAGTTTCTTAATCATCTTTGAAAGTTGTGCAATAGAAAATTTCCTCTAGCTTTTACATTCACTCTTTTTAAGTTTATTCACCATTTCTCCCTTTGATCTCATTCCTTATCTTATTCTTTCCATCACTTTTACTTGCCAGTGATAGAATCACTCAAGGATGGCAAGCTTTTGGTAGAGCAAGCTCAACCTTCAAGAACAGAGAAAATTCTGTCAATGCAGAAAAGAAGGATATACAACCAATGCATCCTCCCAATAGTCACTTATGGAGCTGAAACATGGGACTTTATCAAAAGATTGACTCTCAAGCTAGGAACCATGCAACATGCGGGTAAGAAAATCCTGCTCAACATCACATGAAGATATCCAAAGACAGCACGGGATATTTTTGAAAAGACAGGTGTCAGAGATCATTACATAAATCCTAGAAGAAACAGAGCTGTATCATTACATGTTCTGGTACATACATTGTAATATCATTACACAAGTCCTTCTAGACACATTGCCATATCATTACACACGTCCTTGTAGTTACATTGCCATATCATTACTCAAGTCCTTCTGGATACATTGCCATATCATTACACAAGTCCTTATAGTTACATTGCCATATCATTACACAAGTCCTTTTAGATACATTGCCATATCATTACACAAGTCCTTATTGATACATTGCCATATCATTACACAAGTCCTTTTAGATACTTTGCCATATCATTACACAAGTCCTTTTAGATACATTGCCATATTATTACATAAGTCCTTATAGATACATTGCCATATCATTACACAAGTCCTTGTACATACATTGCCATATCATTACACAAGTCCTTGTAGATACATTGCCATATCATTACACAAGTCCTTGTAGATACATTGCCATATCATTACACAAGTCCTTGTAGATACATTGCCATATCATTGCACAAGTCCTTATAGATACATTGCCATATCATTACACAAGTCCTTTTAGATACTTTGCCATATCATTACACAAGTCCTTTTAGATACATTGCCATATCATTACACAAGTCCTTATAGATACATTGCCATATCATTACACAGGTCCTTGTAGATACATTGCCATATCATTACACAAGTGTTTGTAGATACATTGCCATATCATTACACAAGTCCTTGTAGATACATTGCCATATCATTACACAAGTCTTTTTAGATACATTGCCATATCATTACACAAGTCCTTATAGATACATTGCCATATCATTACACAGGTCCTTGTAGATACATTGCCATATCATTGCACAAGTCCTTATAGATACATTGCCATATCATTACACAAGTCCTTTTAGATACTTTGCCATATCATTACACAAGTCCTTGTAGATACATTGCAATATCATTACACAAGTCCTTATAGATACATTGCCATATTATTACACAAGTCCTTATAGATACATTGCCATATCATTACACAAGTCCTTGTAGATACATTGCCATATCATTACACAAGTCCTTGTAGATACATTGCCATATCATTACACAAGTCCTTGTAGATACATTGCCATATCATTACACAAGTCCTTGTAGATACATTGCCATATCATTGCACAAGTCCTTATAGATACATTGCCATATCATTACACAAGTCTTTTTAGATACTTTGCCATATCATTACACAAGTCCTTGTAGATACATTGCCATATCATTACACAAGTCCTTATAGATACATTGCCATATCATTACACAGGTCCTTTTAGATACATTGCCATATCATTACACAAGTCCTTGTAGATACATTGCCATATCATTACACAAGTCCTTTTAGATACTTTGCCATATCATTACACAAGTCCTTGTAGATACATTGCCATATTATTACACAAGTCCTTATAGATACATTGCCATATCATTACACAAGTCCTTGTAGATACATTGCCATATCATTACACAAGTCCTTATAGATACATTGCCATATCATTACACAAGTCCTTATAGATACATTGCCATATCATTACACAAGTACTTTTAGATACATTGCCATATCATTACACAAGTCCTCTTAGATACATCGCCATAACATTACACAAGTCCTTGTAGATACATTGCCATATCTTTACACGAATCCTTGTATACACATTGCTATATCATTACACAAGTCCTTATAGATACATAGTCATATCATTACACAACATTTTGTAGATACATTTCCATATCATTACAAAAATGTCAAGCTTCCCATTAAATCAATTATTAAATATTGTAATGTTCTGAACACTGTTTGCTTAGCCTTATACTGCAACAAAAATTTCCCTCCCAGGATTGACCTATTAAGGTGTTCAATACACAAATGGTACATATCTATCCTAGCAATCTTCGAAACCTCTGGATATATATGTCCCAGGAATCTAAAAGCAACAGACCAGAATCAATCTCCCTCAGCTTGTAAAATTTACTTTCCAGTCATTGTGCTCCTTGACAGTGGTCTACCAAAAGGGTTATATAACGATGACAGTCTAGATTGTTTTTATCTTTCAGTTAATAAATTTGTTAATCTGATTAATAGTAATTGAATTGGATTCGTTCATTCTGAAGTTATTTGCCATAATTTCCTTTTTCCTCCACAGACATTGAATTTAAGGTTTTGTAGATTCTTCGAAACTTTTACACAGAGCCATAATGATACACTACCCTTCTAAATGGACATTCTATCTGTGAATTGATCAAAATTTTAGCCAACTCAAGCTCTTGTGAGACAATAGGGACTTGTCTAGAAGAGGAAGACATTCTGTAAATGGAAAGTAAGTCCATTAATTTGTTGCATTTAACAAACATTGTTCAATAAATCCAACAGGAGTTTGATCACATCATTCTATTTCCAACCATATCTTATCATCATCATCATCATCAGTTTTTAACATCTGTCCTTAGACATTAACCTTTGCCAAGATATGCCAGACCTATCTATCACGTGCTTTGTGGAACCAATACTTTCTGAACCAGTTCGTCTCTCCATCTTGCATTCTGCCATCTTTGGTTTTGCATATGATCTCTAGAGATCCATGTGTGTCCATTGATTGACTGCCATCCTTGCAACATGATCAACCATCATACCTTACATCATTCAGCAAATTATAAGAATCTCCTTGGAACTATCCTAGTTTAGTGATTTAGCTTTTTACAGCATTCATTTCAAGATCAGAGTGTAGTATCTGTTCTTCTTCTGACGGCAACAAAACAGCATTGATTAAATTTCATAAAACTATAAGGAAAATAACTTGCAGGCTGAACAAAAAAATACAAAAATGCCAAAAATTTATTTCAACACAGAGTCTAATAATAATCTATGAGTCAATGCCAAGTCCGTTACAGTCCATAACTCTGTTTGGTAAATAAGCAATACGATAAATCCCAGATTCATTATATTGAAGTTCATTATAGCAAGGGTTCATTGTATATGTACTTCAAAATTTGGTTCCTCAAAATATACAAAGACTCAATAATTTTTCAAAGATAACATTAAATTCAAAACTAATCATTGTTTCTTATTCACAATGTTCATCTCTCCCTTATCTTCCCTTCATATTCTGCTGCTGCAACCAGAGGTGGGAAATGGTGATTGTTGGTGAGTGATAAGAAAACAATTTTTTCACATAACCAATTCTAAAATTTATGAATTTTGTATGTTTAGTATTTCATGAGAGACTAAGTATCTCATCTTTGCTACTTTATGAGATACTTTAATTTCTAACATATTCAGTATTAGTGAGCAATGAATGTTATGTTGTGCAATGAACAGCAAAAAATATAGATTTCTTGGAGTAATTTTAGATTTAGGAATGAATATATCAATGCTTTTTTTTAGTAACTTATTGAAAAAAAAAGAAAAACTTCAACTGATACTGAAAGTATGACTTCTTGTCTTATAACATTCAGACACCTTGGGAATAAATTTTACTAGGTAGGAGCATGCATGAAAAAAAAATTCTCCTCAAATTTCAAGCAAAAAGGAAATTATGTGCATCTTTTGAGATGTGTTTTCTTTTGGTACAAAAAGATCACCAAAATTTCAATTATCCTGGGAAGATGTTACAGCTCCAAATGATGCCGACCCTAGGAACACCACTACTCCAGGAAGTTCTCTGTGAGGTATGGTCAGGTTTGAACTCAAAACTCTGACTTCTCAACCATATGGACAATTTGACATTAGACTGAAAAAAATGTTCAATAAAGTTTGGTGATAATCTTGGCAATATTCAAAGACCCAAGGAAAAGAAAGAAACATTGCAGCTATCAGAATCTCTCAGAACAGTGCAGGTAGACAACTATGGTCAGCAATATTCAAAGGCCTGAAACAATAAAGAGAACAGTGGAGCTATCAGATTGTATCAGAGCTTTGCTGATAGACGGTGGTGGTCAGCAATATTCAAAGACAAAGAGAGAAACAATACAGCTCTCAGAATCTCTCAGAGCAGAGCAGTTAGACAGGTATGGAAATTGGAAAAACAATGGTTGCCCTGGAATAATGGAAAACGGATGTGTTTTTGTGGTTGGCTGAGCTCTGTAAGAAGTTTGGATAACTCTACTCTTGTCACATGTTTGGCGGATGAGTTCATTCAAAACATATTCCTTTGTTTGTTTTTTGTTTTTTCTCTTATCATTTTCCATTGCAATGCACAAATAATGTGTTGCTGGGATGACACCTTCAGGACTAATGAAACTTGCCAGTGTTAAATGTCATCTTGGTTGGAAATAGGAAGAATAGCATGATAGGAAAGAGAAGTCTGTGCAAATAACTGCATGATTGGGGACACAACAAATTCTAGTTCTGATTTTTTTATTCCAAGAAGAATGGTGTGCAAAACACACACACACACATATATATCTATATGTTCACTGACACATAGATGTGTATGTTGACTATCGATAAAGTCTTGTCTAGTAAAAGTTGCAGTGAATAAACATTTTTCACTATTTTTCTACTCCATATTATGAAGAAAATAATCTCATATACTCCTTAGCATAAGCATTAGCGAATGTTTTACAACATAGAATAATACTGATAATATTTATGTACAAAATATAATTTCAAATCAATACTTATCTGCCTTGATATGCACAGACTTATGCATGTAAATATCTCTGCAAGCAATATACATATATATATATATATATATATATATATATATATATATATATACATTCCATGAGTCATATATAATTTTTCTGAAAATATCTTTATTCTAATAATACTTGATACTTATAGTAGAGACATATTGATTGGATGCCTGAATATGGTCTACAACAATGACATACCAGCATTTCACTATTCTCAGCTCATCTGACAGACAATATGTATATATATATATATATATATATATATATATAGATAGATAGATAGATAGATAGATAGATAGATATAGATATAGATATAGATATAGATATGTGAAAAATGTACCATGTTGTATATCTTATCCCAGAAATCTTTATTTCAATAGTCCTCAATACTTTAAGTGAAGACAATATGTCAATTAAATGTGGCAATTTGGTCAATAACCATGGTTAAATCTTCATTTCACTACTTAAGCTCATCAGATAGACAGTGTAATTAGGCCTGCATATCATTTATATCATATAAAGAATTACTTTCATTTTCATTGGAAATGTGATGATCGGAATAAATTGTAATTTACTCTGTCACACATTATATATTACTGTTTCATCTAAGGTTTTTTTTACTCAGATTACATTTCAAGCAACTACTCCTGCTTTTAGCAGTTACTTGAGCATGTTTTTTATACAATACATTTTCTCACTGTACAGTTTTATTTGTTTGATTAATTATCAGGTATTATTTGTATAAGTTATTTTAGCATTATTTCATATTATCAGCCTTTTTTTAAGCATATTT
Organism: Thysanoteuthis rhombus; assembly: GCA_963457665.1. NCBI lineage: Eukaryota > Metazoa > Mollusca > Cephalopoda > Oegopsida > Thysanoteuthidae > Thysanoteuthis > Thysanoteuthis major. Next base: position 27,012,484 of record OY735212.1, read on the forward strand.
TATCATTTTTTTCTTTTCCTTTCTAATTTCTTTAGTACTTGTTCTGATATTGTAAAAATTTGTTACTTACATTGTAGTACTTAATCTTATTTTAATTTTCTTTAAAGTTTATCGGTTTTCATTTTTGAACAAAGTTTATTATTTGGTTAAACTATTTCATATTCAATCTGTATAACTAGTTTGTTTGTTTTTTTAGTTTATGTATTGATTTTTCATTTGTTGTAGTTGTTCTAAAACGAGCGGAAAAACACTCTAAAGTAACCATTTCTAATGTAATCTGAGTAAACACACTTAACATAATGTAAAACAGTATGATATCATTGTCAGTTAAATAACTACAATTTACTCCAACCGTCAAATTTCACATCAAAGTGGGAGTCTAAACAATATGCAGTCTTAATTAAACTGTTTATCTGATGAACTTAGATAGCAAAACAATCTATAAATACATATGTATATATATATATATATATATGTATATATATGTATATATATATATATATATATATATATATATATATATATATGTATATATATATATATATATATATATATATATATATATATATATATATATATATATATATATAGTGTGTGTGTGTGTGTATGTGTGTATGTGTTGGTGGTCTTTCTGGTTACTTTATCATTGATCATTATTTTAGTCTTTCTTTTAGAGGGCAAAGATCTAGAAGAGGTAAACGAACACATTTACCAAGGACAGTTAATAAAATTAGAAAAATACCTTAAAAGCAAAGTAAAACAATGTATGCTGATTGGCTAGAAATCATTTGGCATGAAGGGAGACATATTGAAAGGAGAAATGAGATTGATAGAAGGATGAGATAGAAAGGTTTGTTGGTAAGACATGGCATAAGTCAGCCCTATTGCAGTCGTCATGGAAGATGGGAGATGGGCTTATAATGGCTGATAATCATGCTGATGATATGTGTGTATATCATCGTCATAATTATTGCAGTCCAGTTTTCATATATATTTTCAATTACTCTTAAATAGTATTTCATTAGAGCCTTGTTCTTGCACTAAGCTGAAGACTGCTTTGCATTTTTTTTTGGTGGGGGGGGATCTGCATAATCCAAACAGATCGGTTTGTTGATGTCTTTTTGATTCGTTGGTTTAACGTGTGTAGGTGGTTGTTATGTTCGGAAATTCACCATTCATCATCAAAGTGTCAGTCAGTTATACTTTTATTTTTAGGGCATACAGTTCCTCTAAGAACTTTGTTACTCTTAATATCTTATCTTTACTTTTGATAATTTCACCTTTTCTGTCTTTTAATATGAAGTTTTTGTGCTCATTGAGTTGCACTAAGAGAGACCTGTACATTTTCCACATTTACAAGAAATAACATAATTACAGCTTTTTTTCTGACCCTTCACATGTCATAGACTCACTTTGATGAGAAAGTTTAAGAGGGTGTGAGAGCTACTAAAAGTGTCCCGTACACTGTTGTTTGAAGTGTTACTTGATGGCAATGAAAAAGGCATTATTGAAGGTTAAGTAGAAAGATCTCAGATTGCTGATCATATCTGGATAAAGAAAGGTGAACACTATCTTCTCTGGGGAGAAGCTCAGGTCATAGATAGAGGACTCAGCTGGAAACTGAGAAAAATCATGGAGGCAGCCTATATCAACATGTCAACTGAGTATATGTGAGACAAGTGCCGAGTTCAACCTGAGATAGCATCCGCTACTCAATAGGGAAAAGGTATGGAAATCCAGGCCGATCAAGGAAGAAAAAAGATATCACCCTAATCCAACGTTAAAGCATCGCTACCATGGGGAGAAAAAATTCTGTTTATGATTATCAAGTTCAGGTAGTGCCCCTGGAGAAGGCAGGAGAACAGACTGGCCAAAATGTTGTGGAGGAGTTCAATTATCCAGAAAACTCTTTGAACAATCAAAAGGTATTCAAAGGGATTCATTTCTTTACACATAATTAGATCTTATTGTACTATAAGTGCAATTTTCTTGTAGATTTCATCAGTTGTTTACCATTGAACTGTTTTGGGGATTCAAAAACAAAACAGTTATTTCACCAGATGTTCTCATTAAGCACCACCTCCCCTCAAGCTATGATCCTTATATTTAGCTTGTTATTTTGTATCAGAGAAATATCTTGATGTTTCAATTTGTTATTTTATTTAGGGCATTGTCATAATGTATAATATATAGATGCAAAATCTAAATGGACATGAAGAGTATATTGTATGATAGATGGTATTTGTATGTTTGTGCCCCCTTATCTACCCTCTTTTGTATATAAATTGTCTGATGAACGCAGTTTTGTGATGTAAAAATATGCTTGGATGCATCTCAAATAATTATAAAATAATCAACTTCTACACAGTTAAGATGGAAGTGGAAAATTAACACATCTTTGTTATCGAATTTTCTTTTGTTGAATGACATTAATTTGCATGTGTCTTATATACACAGAGAAAATGTGTCAATTCAGTGAAAAATCATACAAAAAATACTTTTTCTCATTTTGACAGAAAGTAGAAAGTAACCTAACCTAACTTTATTTGCCGTAAGATATTAAAAAGTCCAAAAATGAAAAAAGATAAATAATAATTTTTATTCATTGAAGAGATGTTTTAACTTTTGCATTTTTTGCAAAATTTAAAAGAAAAGTGAAAAGAAGAAATCGATTGTCCAGTCAGTATTTTATTTGATACCAATCATAAGTACATGTAATCAACTGGAATAACAATTCACTCGATTCAACTACATTGTTTGATATCTTGGTAGTAAGGCTGAATAAGTGCATAACATTTTGGTAAACTGCCTTGTTAAGCAATAATGATTGTTCTCATAGCCATTTATGTTCTGATCATGTCAATTTGAATTGAAAGTGGAATCAGATGGTCAGACGGGACCAGAAGGTAGGCCGGAAACCAGAAATTATCACAACAACTATGATAAAGACCGTCTAGATCTGACTGTTCCATGTTAAGAAGCTGACAGGTAAATGAAAGCTGATAATCTTGATAGCATTTGAAATTCCATTTCCAGTTGATTACTAAATTGTCTCTTGTTAAAGAAATCATGCGTCTTTTTGAATGACAGAACTCAGGGTAGTTTTGCTGAAAAGGAAGAAAAGTTTTCAATGATATTTCATTCTTTGTTTTTTTGGAACTGCATCAGACAATTTGAATAATTCCATAACTTCTTCATTGTTTCAATGGATTTTAATTCTAACTGACAAACCATCCATTCAAATCTCAGAATGACGCGGATCAGTCTTTATATACAAAAAAGATAGGTTTTAGAAAATCTCGATTCCTTGTAATTCAAGCTGTTTATGTAATACATTATATCATAGGTTGGATATACTAAACAAATTGGTCAAAACTTTCATTCACTCAAATAAAAACATACAATGGGTACAAAAAGTCTCATATCTGATCATGGGGACATACTCCAAATTCATGTCTCCATTGATCATATGATCCATGTTTCAGGATGTTATTTTCTCTTATATATCAATCACTGAGTGAAGGATAAAGACTTTTTGAATTGTTTTCAGGGATTTTAGTAGAAGACATATTCAGATGATTTATGAAACATGAGTATACAGATGATTTATGAAACATGAGTATACATTTCAGAAGCAAGATAGGGTGGAACACACAAAAAATTGTCATAGAGATTTAAACTTATTTAGCAAACAATAAACTAAACATTACATTATTGTTTTATTTCATTACATAGGAAAACAAAGACTAGGCTTTGATTTTATGCTCTTAGATGTTGATAAGAATGCAGGTATCGTACTGTGTTTTACTCATCAAACAAATAAATAAATAAAGAATATATTGTTTAAATAATGCAAAGTATCTATTTAATTAGTCAAGTAAATAAATGACAACTCATCTTGTAAGTTACAAAACGTTTTGATAAATGATATTCCCTTTGCTTAATTACATTTTCCAACCATTCCCAAGGAATCTTGAGTTTCAGTGTTATAAATTAATTCCTTTGAAAATGCTTTCATGTGCTATTAAAAAAACTGACCCTTGATTGGGTGGTGATCTCTAATGTAGTTTTCTCAAATATTTCGATTTTTGATTTTTTTTTTTAGCCATTCATACACACTTTCTACAGTTATATCTACATCAGTTGAGGAAAAATAAAGGATAAAGGCTGAAAGGTTCAAACATCATCTTTTATGTTTAGTGACTTCTGCTTCAATTATTTGATCTCTCACTGTTTTTGTTTTTTCCTTCAATTTCAGTATCATGCAAAAACAAAAGTAATTTCCCATTCACTGAATTCTAAAATAATTCATTGGATATTTTACATGATTTATTTATGGAATGAGCAACAAAATGCTGTTTTTTTTTTAAATTCTAATCATCCTTATTCAAATGTTACATGAAAATCAAGCTGACATTTACTAAGAGGTAAGTCGGTCTACACAAGAACTTCAGTAAAACGAAAATCATGTGTAACAATCACATGGAGAATAGGAACATGTCTGTAAGATAGAAGATGGAAAACTCGGCAAGGTAGACCACTACATCTACTTAGGACAACAGATCTCCACGAGATCCTCAAAAGAGGAGGAGATAAAGCAAAGAATCACTCTAGGTTGACAAGCCTTTGTTAGAGCTAGCTCAACTTGCAAAAACCAGTGATAATCCTAAAAAGAAGGGTGTACAACCAATGCATTCACCCAACAGTTGTTAATGGAGCTGAAACATGGAACCCAACCAAGAGACAGACCTGCAAACTGAGAAGTATGCAATGTGCACATGAGAGAATCATGCTCAACCTTACATGGAGAGATCACAAGACAGCACAGTATATCAGGAAGAAAATGGGAGTCCAAGACATCATAGAAACTATCAAAAAACTTAAATGGCAAAGGGCAGGCCATGTTGCCAGAATGATAGACAACCAATGGACATCATGACTCACAGTATGGATCCTCAGAAATCACATACAAAACCGAGGCCGATAGAATCACAAGATGAAGAGATAGACTAGATAAATTCAGAAAATACTGGCTCCGCAATGCCCTTGATAGGGAAATGTGGCAAATCCTGGAGAAGGTGTATGTCCAACGATAGACATTAAAAGACTAATGATGATAAAAACATGAATCAGTATAACTATAAAAAATACTCAACAATGTAATCTAAATTGATTGCATTGTTTTATTCCAATTGAATATTGATCCCCTACTCTTTATCCATTCTTCATTGATCATGCACTAGTTACCCACTCCTCACAACTTGTTGACAGGGTTAGTTATACATTGATCATATAATAATTACCGGTTCTTCACAACTACTTAATAGGGTCAGCTATATATTGATCATATAAAAGTTGACCACTCTTCACAACTAACCAACAGGGTTAATTATGTATTAGTCATAAATTAGTTGCCCATTCTTTGTAACATTTGAAAGGTCGGGTTATGTTTTGATCATATACTAGTTACCCATTCTACACAACTAGTTGACTGAGTCAGTTAAGAATTGATCATATATTAGTTGCCAATTTTTCACAACGACTTATCAGTGTAATTCATCTATTGTTCATACATTAGTAATCCATTATTCACAACTAGCTGACATAGTAATGTATTGATCACGTACTGAATACCCATTCTTCATAAATAGTTGACAGGGTAAGTCATATATTGATCATATAAAAGTTGTCTATTCTTCACAACTAGTTAACAGGGTTTGTTATATATCAATTATATACTAGTTACCCATTATTTGCAAATAGTTGATAAGGTCAGTTATGTTTTGTTTATATACCAGTTGAACATTCTACACAAATCTTAGAGTGTCAGTTATGTATTGATCATATGATAGTCCCCCATTCTTCACAACTAGTTGACAGAGTTTGTTATGTACCAATCATATATTACTTGCCCATTTTCTACAATTAGTTAATGAAATCAGTTTTGATAATACACTGGTTGCGACTTCCTCCCAACTTGTAGACATGGTTAGAAATATAATCATGATATACTAGATGCCTATTCTTCACATCAAGTTGACCGGGTCATTTATGGTTTGATCATATATTAAATACCCATTAAAAATAACCAGTTGACACGGTCAATTAAGTATTGATCTCAGTTGTTCATTCTCCACAACTTGATGACATGGTCACTTATGTATTGATAATATACTAGTTACCAATAAAAGTTCGGTTAACAGGTTCGGTTAAATCTTGATCAAATAATAGTCGCCCATTCTTTACAACTAGTTCATAGAGTCAGTTATGTATTGATCATATACTACTTTGCCATTTTTCTCAACCAGATGAGAGGGTTAGTTATGTATTGATCATATATCATTTACCCATTTTTCACAATTAATTCACAGGATAGTTATGTATTGATTATATAAAAGTTGCCGATTCTTCACAACTAGTTAACCATGTCAATTAGGTATTGATCATATACTAGTAGCCTATTCATCACAATTAGTTGACAGGGTCAGTTATGTTTTGATCATATATTTGTTGACCATTTTTCAAAACTAGTCGACAGAGTTAGTTATGTATTGATGATGTATTAGTCACTTATTCTTCACAATTTATTGCCAGGGTTAGTTATTGATTGATCATATATTGAATACCCATTCTTCACAACTAGTACATAGTGACAGTTATGCATTGATCATAAATTAGTTACCAATTCTTCACAAGTTGTTGACAGGGTCAGTTAAGTATTGATCCTATAATAGGTACCCATTTTTCAGAACTAGTTCACTGGATAAGTTAATGTACTGATTATATATTTATTGCTCATTCTTGAAAAATAGCTTACAGGGTCAGTTATGCATTGATCATATACTAATTGCTAATTCTTCACAACTTGCTGACAGTGATAGTTATATCTTGATCAAATACCAGTTGCCAATTCTTCACAACTAACTTACAGGGTTAGTTATGTATTGATCATGTACTAGTTTACCATTCTTCGCATCTTGTTGACAGGGTTAGTTATGTATATATTATGTATAAGTTTCAATTCTTCAAAAGTAGTTGATATTCATGTATTTATCATACATCAGTTGCACATTTTTCACAACTCACTGAAAAGGTTAGTAAAGTATTGATCATATACTAATTGCTCATACTTCACAACCAGCTGACAGAGCCAGATATGTATTGATCATATACTAGATGTCCATTCTTCACAACTACCTGACTGGGTCAGATATGTATTAATCATACACTAGTTTTGATTACTAAATGACATTGACTGTTATATTTTGACCAGACACTAGTTGCCTATCCCTCACATTTAACTGACAGGGTAAGATATGTATGTATTATATATTAGTTCATCATTGCTTGCAACAAGATGACAGGATTGATTATGTATTGATCATGTATTAGTTACTCATTTTTCACAACTAGTTCACTGGATAAATTATTTAATAATGATATATCATTTACCCATATTTCAAAATTAGTTGACAGTGTCAGTTTTGTATAGATCTTATTCTAGTTGCCCATTCTACAAATATAGTTGACAAGGTTAGTTATATACTGATTATATACTAGTTTGCCATTCATCAGAATTAGTTGATATCAGTTATGTTTTAGTCATATAATCATTGCCAATTCGTCACAATTAATTGAAAGGGTTGATTATGTATGTATACATTAATCACCCATTGTTCACAACCAGTTGACCATGTCAGTTATGTAATAATCATATAATGGTTGCTCATTCGTCACAACTAATTAACAGGGTCAGTAATGTATTGATCATACACTAGTTGCCCATTCTTTACAATTAGTTGACAGGGTTAATTATGTATTGATTGTATATTAGTTGCTCATTCTTCATAAGTAACTGAGAGAATCAGTTATGTATAGATCATGTACTAATTTGCAATTCTTAACAAGTTGACTGGGTTATTTGTGTAATAATCATATACTAGTTGCCCATTTGGAACAACTTTTCAACAGGGTCAGTTATGTATTGATCATATAAAAGTTGCCCATTCTTCCCAATCAGTTAACAGGGTTAGTTATGTATTGATCATAGACAAATAACCAATTCATTAAAATTAGTTGATCATGTAAGTTACATATTGATCATATTAGTTGGCCATTATTCACAAATAATTGACAGTGACAATTATATCTTGATCAAATACTAGTTGCCCTTTCTTCATAACCAGTTCACAGGATAAGTTATGTATTGATCATATACAAGTTTGCCATTCTTAACAACTAGTTGATAGGGTCAGTTATGTAGTGATCATATATTAGTTACCCATATTTCTTAACTAGTCCACAGGATCAGTTATGTATTTATCATATATTAATTGGCCATTCATCACAACCCGTTGACAGTGACTGTTATATCTTGCTCAAATACTAGTTACCCATTATTTACAACTAATTTGAAGGATCAGTTATGTATTGATCATATACTAACTGGCCATTATTTACAAATAGTTGACAGTAACAGTTATATCTTGATTAAGTACTGATTGATCATTTTTAAATACCCATTCTCGACAACAAGTTCACTGGGTCAGTTTGGTATTGATCATATACTAGTTTGCCATTCTCAATAACTAATTGCCTGGGTGAGTTATGTATCGATCATGTACTAGTAACCTATTCATCAAAACTAGTTGCACAGGGTCAATTATGTATTGATCATATATCAGTTGCTCATTTTCCACAACTCGCTGAAAGGGTTAGTTTTGTATTGATCATATACTAGTTGGCCATTCTTCTCAACTTATTAACTGGATCAGACATTTTATATATCATATATCATTTACTCTTTTTTCACAATCAGTTCGCAGGATCAGTTATTTATTGATGATATATCAGTTACCAATACATCACAACTAGATAACAGATTCAGTTATGAATTGATTATATACTAGTGGCTCATTCTTCAAATCTTGGTGACAATTTACTGATCTCATACTAGTTGCAAATCCTTCACAACCACTTAACAGGGTCAGTTTTGTCTTGTTCATATACTAGTTGCCAACTTTCCACAACTATTTGACAGGGTCAGTAAAGTATTGATCATATACTAGTTTCCCAGTATTCAAAAGTCGATGTCAGGGTCAGTTATGTATTGATCAAGTATTAAATACCCATTTTTCATAACTGGTTGACAGATTCAGTTATGTATTTAACATGTACTAGCTGCCCATTCTTCTCATCTGGTTGACATGGTTTGTTATGTATTGATCAGATATAAGTTACTCATTATTCACAACTACTTGACAGATTCAGTTATGTATTGATCATATTCTACTGGCTCATTTTTTACAATAAGTTGACAGGTTTTATGATGTATCGATCATATACTAGTTCCTCATTATTCAAATGTTGTTAACAGGGTCAGTTATGTATTGATTATTGAGTAGTCATTTTTCACTCCTAGTTGACAGGGTAAGTAATATGGTGATTGTACATGAGTCGCCCATTCTTCACAACTTTTTTAAAAGGGTTCGTTGCGCATTGATCATATATAAGTTGCTCATTTTTCACAACTCACTGAAAGGGTTAATTATGTATTGATCAAATACTAGTTGACTATTTTTCATAACTAGTCAATAGGGTCATTTATGTATTGATCATTTATTAGTAGCCCAAGCTTAACAACTAGTTGACAGAGTCAGTTATGTATTGATCACATATTTGTTGTCTAGTTTACTGGCTCAGTTATGTATTGATAATGTATTGAATACCCATTCTTCATAAATAGTTGACAGGGTAAATTATATATTGATCATATAATAATTATCCGTTCTTCGCAACTAGTTGATAGGGTCAGTTATGTATTGATCATATATTTGTTGCCCATTTTTCACAGCTAGTTGACACGGTCAGTTATTGATTGATCCTGTATCAGTTACCAATTAATCGCAAGTAATTGACAGTCAGTTAATTATTGATCATATATCAGCTGCTCATTCTTTTACAGCTAACTCTTTTTATTCACTCGTGAATTTTGAACTTAACGCTTCTTGAAATGAAATCTATGTACTTGTCAGGCTTCATTGTTCTGATCTTTGCTTTCCCTCTATCCATTTGATCACTTTACTTTAACAATAAATAATCAGACCCCACTAAATGGCAATGGGCTGGCCATGTTGCAAGAATGACAGACAACTGATGGACATCACGACTCACAACATGGATCCCCAGAGATCACATGCGAAACTGAGGTCAACAGAATGCAAGATGGAGAGACAAACTTGACAAATTCAGAAAGTATTGGCTCAAGGATGCCCATGATAGGGAAGTGTATTGAATCCTGGGGAAGGTCTATGTCCAACGACGGACATTAAAAGACTGATGATGATGAATCGCTTGATTGGTGATAGGAAGTGTGTTCTGTTTATTGTTCTATTAGCTCTAATACAAATATCTGCATGTCAACTATTCTGCAAAGCTTGTGTTCATCCCAAACCTCATTTTATCTATGTGTGCGATGTCAGTTTTGCACCTTATCTTTAGCTTCATTCAAACACTCCAATCAATCAGTTGGCATTTTAAAACCTTTATTGCCGTAGACACAACTTTTAGACAAAAGCTGTAGATTTACCAAAGAGAATAAACATAAATGAAAAACACTTATTAGTGCATTGGTCTCAACATGACTATTAATGAAAAATAAATCTTGAAAACTCATTCCAGGATGTACATGAAATAATTTCATCCTCATTCACAGTTTCTGAATTTATACTGGTAACTAATATCAGGTCGTTAGATAAGTTTGCCCATTCCTTTATAATGATAGTAGCTACAAAACCTGCTGTCAGAGTCAGGGAACTTAGAACTCTGTTGGTACTACTTGGTTATTGAATAATTTTATTTAAATTCTTTCCTTTTTCTCTTTCCTTGTCATCCTCTGTTAATATTTGCCAGTTTGTTTACACTTTCCTCTTCTTTCCTCTTTTTTCCTCTTCTTTTCTTCCATTTTTCTTCCATTTTTATTGCTCTTTCTCTTTCTTTCTCTTCTCTACTTTCCTGTTTCTTCTTCATCTTCCTATGCCTTACATTGTTCATTCTGGATCTTTTTCTACATCTCATACATTCTCTCTTTCATATCTTTTTTTCTTCTTTTTTCTCTTCTTCATTTTTCTTTCTCTCATTTCCTTTTCCTCACTCCAAACTTTTATTCCTTTCCTCTTTGCCTTGACCCTTTCTGCTTTCCTCTCCTCTTCCTCTTCCTCTTTTCAGTAGAAACTTTTACTTCTCATTCTTTTTCTCCTTCTTTTGCCTTTCATTCTTCCCAATTTCTCTTCCTTCCACTCCCCATCTCCCCCTTCTGTCTCTCATTTCTCTCTTTTTTCCCCTTTAATTCATCTTTTTCTCTCACCTTATTCAATGTCTCTAAGGTAATGACATGCATATGTTATTGTGAACATCTCTCCCATGCCTTATGTAACTCTTCATAAAAATAATTGGCAATCATCTTTTTTGCACTGATTTTTTTCCCTCATCATTGAAAGACATTTTTTATTCTCTTCAGGCTAACAATCTTATGAAAGCATCTTGTTCAGTTCTCAGAACATTTTAAATGTGACGTCACCATGATTTACAGTCTTGAAAGAAGATTCTGTTGTTCATTTCACCTGGCTTTTCTCAGCAGACATACTACTGCCATTCTCAGCCTCAAGCAATCATTTTACCGTTAAATTTATTGCCACTGTAGAGAAATTAAGTGAATTCTACAATAGTTCATTCTAATGCCAATTATTCTGATTCTGTGCATTTTCGTACTTGTCTTGAGGCAGATGAGACCATTTGGTCGCTTGAGTAGTTTACCTTGGAGCATAAAGCTTTCCTGTGACCATTTTCTATTCTTGTTTATTTCTGTTGACAACACTCTCAACTAGTTGAATTGGTTGAGTGATTTATTCATTGCCACATGAGTTTGGATTTGACTCAGTCATTTAATGTTGGAGCCCTCACAAGTACATATGGGCAAGGACAATTTTTCCCATTTACCTCTACCAGGGTTGAGGCTCATTTGAATTGTATAATAATAAATAATTGCAATTGTATTTTGACTTTTCCCCTCATTTATAAACACTCCAAGGTAGCCCTGAAATTGTGACCATTTGTTCATATTCTTTCATTTGAAAATATTGTATCTCCCCAGAGAAGCCGCCTGATAGAATGATTAAAAAAACAATCATTTTAGTCGACCATTCTCCCTATTTACCTTTGTTCAAGAACATCAGTTTAATTTCAATCAAACCAATAATTAAGTGAACATGGAGTTCTTCTGTTTTTGAGGGGAGAAATTACAAAACAAAATACTGGAACATAACAAATTGACCCCCACCTCCCTTAAGTCCATACTGAAGTGACTATTCAGGTATAAAGGATGAGTACAATTCTGATTGACTGACTAGTTGGTATTTTACCATAAATTGTCCAGACTAGTATCCATATTTTTGTTCTTTGGATCATTGTACTCCAACTGGTGTACTTTTCAGTCTTCTTAGTACCATTTGAAGTTCTGGAATGAAGTTTTGTCATTATTCCATATGTTATTCAGATAAGTAACTTTATTTCTTTTGTTTACATCCTTATATTTCAGCTAATGGACTCTCCAAGCTTTTCGAGAAGCTTTGATCAACAAAATCCTTGATCTTGTTCACAGCTTTTTATCTGTTGATGTTGATGGAAATTTAAAAACATTGGATCCAGTGACATATTAACCAATAACTTTGTAAGATTATGCCCAGGCTCCCGGAAAGAAATGGAAGCTTGACAGCAGAAAAAAAGTTTCAATTGTGTGTACAAAAAACAGTTTGAGTATACATGTGAGTATTTTGGACAAAATTTCTTTTGCGAATAATTTTTCATACAGGTGGTAGATCATCTGTCAGATTGCATTTTGTGAATATTTCAGTATTTATCTAAATGCTGACAACAATGTCAATGGTCAAACAGAAAAGAATTAATTGTAGTCTCTTGAAATCCACTCAAATATAAAGACTGGCTAGAAATAAGTCTGTAATGACGATTTCTAGGGTTGAGAAGTTTCTGGAAGGATTGAATTCATATCGTTCGGAAAGTTATTATTTTATGAGTCATTATCTGCTAACACTGACAATAGATATAGCAACTTTTTAGTAGTCTTTGGTGAGGCAGGTAAATATACTAGGTGCAGGTTGCCATGTAATCACTTAACAAGGCTTAAAACAAGCCTGTAATGAACATAACTGAAGATGAGAAGAAAATGCTGGAGGGATTGAACTCATTTCAATCCGAAATATCACTTAGTTTGCTGATTTTATTTTCTGCATTACTGCAAATGGTATCACAACAAATTTGTTCAAACAGTATTTGATTCTTGATGATTCTCACTTCTCTCACCTTCCAATAAATTGGGTGAAAAAATCATTCCACGCTTTTTAAAACTCAAATGATTTATGTTATGCAAAGTGAGAGCAAAAAAGTTTCAAATGATTTTTTTTGTCGATACTGTATTATCCTCTCATGAATGTTGCATTGATGCATGTGATAAAACATTGATACGAAATTTATGGCCTGATATAATTTTATTAACCATGTAATTACTTTATTACTGAAGGGAAAAGGAAGCTCTTAAGAAATAAAAGAGACATTTAGACACACAGAGGTTTTTTATGCTTTTATTATATTACATCCATTTTCTGTAGAAATGATGCTGTTCTTGGATTATCAAGTACAACTAAGACAATACCTGGATGCAAGGATATCACATAAAGGATGTTTGTTTGATCCTTTTTACCTTTTTCTTCTTTTCACCCTTTGTTGTTTAACCTATCATTCATTCATAAGAGAGTTATGTCCCTTCTTCAACCATCTCTGATTCTGAAGAAAAGAAAAGTAGTTAAAAGAAATTTGTTCTCTTCTTACATTTCATAACTCAGCCTTCAGTTTAAAAAAAATATCATCATGAATTCATTGATGAGTCCCTTCAGATGGAAGATCTCTGTTATTGACTCCTTATAGATATGACAATGCCAAAATTTTACACAAGCTTTTGCCATGACTAGTATAGTAAAAGCGATTGAACATGTGTGTTCAGGTCTTTAAGTAATTGAAGCAGTCTAATCAGATCTGTGATTATACTAAAAGTTGCACTAAGTAATCATTATTTAATTTAGTGAATTTTTGTTAATATGTGCTCTACCCAATTGCATCAGCTTGTGGGCACACCATCCTGAAAAGTACCAAATATCATGAGAAAGAACAATGCAATCAATTTTAATCGAACTTGCAAGTAGATTTCTGTTTCTTTTCCTAATGAATTCTGAACAGCCATAGCCATCAAAAGTGTGAAGGATTCTATGTGGGTGCTTGTGCCATCGATGAAATTGAGAGTTTATTTATAAATGTATGTGTACATAAACATATATGCTTACACATATAATATGTGGAGCTCACTGAACAACCGTAGCCCTCTAAACATGACAAAGGGTTCTATCCTTTTTACATGTGTGCATGTGTGTGTCAATTATAGAATTGAGTGATTATGTCTAAATGTTTGTATAAATAAGCATATATGCATACACATATAATAAATAGTGTTCATTTTATATGGTCCTATAGATGTATGTGCATTTGTGAATGTTTTGATATTTGTTTTTTTGTCTATTAGATTACAAATTTATATATATATATATATATATATATATATATATATATAGGAGCTCACCCATGTATGTATTATATATGCATTCATTTTTGAATATCTGTATTCAGTGGTGGAAAAGGGTTACTGTATATACCAATCTCTCAACATACAGTTTTTTTGTATGTGCAATGTCTACTATCAGAAACATTACCATATACCTAATCAAATGAACCCAGCTTCTCACTGTATACATAGTCTCCAAAAATAATTTCCATATTATGTACATATTTCATATAAAATATGTATCTTGGTTGAGTTTTTGAGTTGACATTTGTAAAGTTTATGGTAAAATCCATCTTCTTCCTCTTTTTTCAAATGGCAGTCAAGTACAATTTCATTCTTTTTTTTGCACCGTGCATCAATCAAAAATCTGAATCTTACATAATTTTTCCCTTTGTTTCTGTTTTGATGCTGTATTTGGAATGTTGTTTCTCTGTTGACCTTTAACAACATCCTGACTTGAATCTTTTACATCCACGAAGGCAATGAAAATAACAACTATTTCATATTTTTAAGCACATATTCCTTGCCTAACACTTCCTTGTAGATGCTGAATATTGTATGATGTAGTTGACCATTTACAAAAAGTTTGGCAAATGATATAATTCTTTTCAGCTGCTTGCTTTTAGAAACATTTGCAAATACTTTTTCAAAATCTTCTGACTCTCCTGATATCTATAATTAAAAAACACGATCTGCGCTGAATTAGAAACATATTCAATTCACTTCAAACATATTTAATTCAAATAATTTCGTGTTACAATTCTCTATTAGCCAAGAGGTTGTATCTGTCAGTTAGAGTCTGCCACACTATATCTGGTTGTATTACTATTAATTGCACCTAAAGCTGTAAATTCCTCCTCAAAACTGCTCTATTCTGTTGCATGTTGAAAAGGAATAAATCTTTGACTCATGTGTAATATTTTTTCTACAAATGTTATGAGAATTTTTTTTTAACTGTGTTCTGTGTTCAGTGGATTATTCTAGGCAAAATTGAAACTATTTTGTATTCAAGTTTTACAGGTTCCTTATGAAGATCATACCGAAATGAAATAAGTGTTATATTTGCCACTAATTATGGTCTCTAAATCATTAAAGTTTAACTTTTAGTGTTCTACCATAATCATCATCATCATCATCAGTGTTTTAACATCCTTCATTGGACATAGACCTTCACCAGGATCCACCTTATTACTCTGTTATGGGCTTGCGGAGCCAGTACTTTCTGAATATGTCTAGTTAATCTCTTCATCTTGTAATCTATCAGCCTCAGTTTCACATGTGATCTCTGGGGAGTTGTGATGGCCATCGGTTGTCTTTCATTTTTGCAACATAGCCTGCCCATTGCCATTTGAGTTTTTGATAGTATCTATGATGTCTCGGACTCCCGTTTTCTTCCTGAAATACTGTGCTGTCTTGTGATTTTTAAAGTTGAGCTTGCTCTGCCAAAAGTTTGTCATAGTAAAGTGATTCTTTGCTTGATTTCCTCCTCTTTTGAGGATCTCACGGAGATTCGTTGTCTTAGATAAATGTAGTGGTCTACCTTGCTGAGTTTTGCATCTTCTATCTTGACAGTTATGTCCTTATTCTCAGTATGATTGTTGCACATGACCTTCATTTTACTGAAGTTCATGTGTAGGCAGACTTTTTTGTCTTCTTCGTTTAGTTCATCTAGCCTACCATAATCAGTCAATTTTTATTTTCACCAGCGAAATTGTTTTAAGTACAATTTGTCCATGACTAAACCAGCATCATCATGATCTGTGAGATGGCAGGATCAGGGTTTTGACTGGATGCAAATCGTCAGATCAGGTAAACAACTCTTATAATGGTAAACAACTTACCAGGTTTAATTGTTGTTTACTTCATATGAAATTCTCTCCAACTTTTCATGTCCAGTTTTCTTCAAAGATCATGAAAAGTTTATTTCCAGGGGAAAAATATTGAAAATCTTTTATAATTTATTTGATAGTAATTGATTTAAAAAAATATTTTTTTAAACTGAAATAATCAAATAAAAAGAAAATGATAAAAGATTTAAAGAGTTTATTTTTTAACTTTAAAAACAGATATCAAGCTTTTGTA
The DNA here is from genome assembly GCA_963457665.1 of Thysanoteuthis rhombus. Classification (NCBI taxonomy): domain Eukaryota; kingdom Metazoa; phylum Mollusca; class Cephalopoda; order Oegopsida; family Thysanoteuthidae; genus Thysanoteuthis; species Thysanoteuthis major. The sequence continues at coordinate 27,029,252 of OY735212.1, forward strand.
AAATTCTTGTTTTTCTTATGTTATAGAAGAATCCATGAGAGACTTTTGTGAAAATAACAAAAAACAAGGTCACTATTTGGATGTCTTAGTAGAAAACAATTGTCAGGAGCTGGTAATATTTTTTTTCTTAGAAAATGAATGCATATAGTTAAAAATGTTTTCATCATGATGTGCAAATAGTTTGAATATGTTTTCACTATAACGTGTAAATAGTTAGATAATGTTTTCACGATGATATGTAAATAGTTAGAAAATGTTTTCACCATGGCACGCAAATAGTCTGGAAATGTTTTCACTACGACATGTAAATACTTAGAAAGTGTCTTCACAATGACATGTAAACAGTTAGAAAATATTTCCACTATGACATGAAAATTGTTGGAAAATGTTTTCACCATGGCATGCAAATAGTTTGAAAATGTTATCCCTATGATTAGTTAAGTAGTTAGATAATGTTTTCTCTATGACATGTGTATAGTCAGAAAATGTTTTCACCGTGACATGTGTATAGTTAGAAAATGTTTTCACTATGATATGTAAATACTTAGAAAGTGTTTTCACTATGACAAGTGAATAGTTAGAAGAAAATGTTTTCACTACAACACGTAAATAGTTAGAAAATGTTTTAACTCTAACATACATATAGTTCGAAAATGTTTCAGCAAAGAACGTGTAAATAATTCTGAAAAAATGTTGATATGATTGATATTTGATTACCAAAGAAGAAATGTGTTTTTTGCTTTTTAGCTTTATACATAGCAATCATAGAATAAGTATAGCATGCCTTGTATTTTTATGAAAACGTTTTTTGAGAAGGGAAGAAATCTGTAAAAAGATGACGAAAGAGTAAAAAAAATAGTTGTACAAAGTTGAAATACATGACACCGTAAGCACTAGAGCTCTTACGAAAGCACAAAGTCTCATCTTTTATGGCAGACAAAACTAAGAGATGAGTCATACCTTCTATGGCAGACATACCCAAAGAAAGAATATCCAGCAAAGATAGGGAAAGGACATATTTCTATAGAAAAGATATTAGGTTTTTTGATATTATTTTGATTTCAGGAATATAAAGAATGAAAGGATCGATTGGTAGAGAGTCAAATCTAAATTTATCTTTGAAGTTTCTGCAACAAATTTTTAAAGTTTATGCTTCAGGCTCATTCTTTTACTATTGAAACATAGCTTCCAATGAAGTCTCTATTTGATGAAGATGATTTGGGGGTCAGATATGGTCAGAGCTTAATCATTATAATGTTCAACCTAGGTATCCCTCATTGATATCACAAGAATTAGTTGCTTCTCAATGACAATATAACATCCTTGCTAGATCTATTCAGATGCTTATGTGCATAGAAACATATGTATGCATATGTACATAAATATTTAAATTTCTAAATAAGTTGTCTCTGCAATAATCGTATGTCCCATCTAAATCTAATGATGCATACATACCGTCGACAAAATGAGAACAAGCATATATATATATATATATATATATATATATGTATATATATATATATATATATATATATATATATATATATATATATATATGTAAATATTTATGCCTATGACCGTTGAGCAGAGAGTTGGGTGGTTTGAGCATGTTATTACAAGTTCTCGCTTGCCAATGGTGATGTTAGCTCAGTCAGTAAATCAGTGTTGCATTAAGACTACCTCCTAGGGGATGCATTTTCAAGTTCCACACAGTTCTTATATACATATATATATATATAGTGGTGCTATAAATGTATATGAATCCCATGAATATATGTATGATTCAAAGATACATCCTTGGATGCACTGGGATGCATCATCAATTGTGTTTCTGAGTGCATCAAGTATTTCAGGTTTCTCAAATACACCTGATGACCGTAAGAAGATTGCTGATAATATATCCCAATGCATCATAAAATCTTCATAGGATTCATCTATATTCATACATACATATAATTATGTAAGTATAGTTATATAACTAAGTTATATATATATATATATATATATATATATATATATATATATATATATATATATATATACACATATATATGTCAATTGGGTTTTATTCCTTTTTTATATGAGAATGCATTTGTGTATTTGTGTATTCCATTGCTCTCTGACATACTATTCATCTACATCTTTTGAGAATGCTTTTTTGATTTTTGGAAAAAAACTTTTTTGCCCTTTTTGGGCCTTATTTCAAGGGGTTTATTAATAATCTCCAAATTCTTGAGAACGTAGATCTTTGCAGGTGTTTTTTTTTATCTAAATATTTTCCAGTAGAAATAACATCTAAATTTTCTAGAATCTAGATGTTCCTAAATTTTCTTTTAATCTATTTTAGTTGTTTTATTGTGGAAAATACCAGTGATCTCATAGATAGAATTTATTCTGACCATATTTATCCTCCTATGGAATTTTTTTCATTGTCATCAAATTTTGATGCAAGGGTTGTTCAAATAGAATATGATGGCAAGTTGCATGATATATCTGTACCTCAAATAAATGAATCACCGTAGCATGTACCAAGGCTAATTGTCTCTAAAATCATCAAAACTCATCTAAAAATTATTTTCAAAAAGTAGATTTTATAACTGATATCATCTCAAAGAAATAGATCTTTTATCTAAAATCATTTAAAAAATACCAGAACAAGATTTGGGCATTGTTGGCCCCAAATGATCATAGAGACCCCCAAAAAAAGTTTTCTTGAGAAATATGAAAAAAAAAGTTTTTACATCGTGCCTATTGGTTTTATCGAGTGCAGGTGGTCCATGGTCGAGTAGCTTCTTCTAAAGCCAGCCTGTTCACGTGGCTGGTTTTCATCGAGTGTTTTTGTGATTCGGTTGGTGATAAAGTAGACCACTACATCTACCTAGGGCAACGAATCTCCATGAGACCCTCAAAAGAAGAAGAAATCAAGCGAAGAATCACACTAGGATGGCAAGCCTTTGGCAGAGCTAGCTCAACCTTCAAAAATAATAAGATCCCATTAATCCTAAAGAGAAGGGTGTATAACCAATGCATCCTCCCAATAGTCACTTATGGAGCTGAAACATGGAACTTAACCAAGAAACAGACCCGTAAGCTGAGAACCATGCAACGTGCACATGAAAGAATAATGCTGGGCCTCACATGGAGAGACCACAAAACAGCACAACACATCCGGGAAAAGACAAGAGTTAGAGACATCATAGAATCCATTAAAAATCTCAAATGGCGGTGGGCTGGCCATGTTGCAAGAATGGCTGACAATCGATGGACATCACGACTCACAACATGGATTCCCCGAGACCACATGCGCAACCGAGGCCGGCAAAATGTTAGATGGAGAGACGAGCTAGATAAGTTCAGGAAGTACTGGCTCCGTGACGCCCATGATAGAGAAGTGTGGCAAATCTTGGGGAAGGTCTATGTCCAACGACGGACGCTAAAAGACTGATGATGATGATGATTGGTTTACTTGTGCGATTTCTTAAGTTTGTAACCCTTTACTTTTGACCAGGATCATACACACACATACACACACACACACACACATGTGCAAAGAAAGGAGAATCTGTAACCAAATTGGCTGGGTGATTGGGCGATTGGTGGGACTCCAGTGATTTAATATATGAATGACATAATATTGGGAAATGGGTGACTGATGGGACACAAAAAAATATATTGAAAAAAGTTTTTTAATATTTAGTGTTTAGAACTGTAAAGCTTTCTAGATTATGCATATATATATATATATATATATATATATATATATATATATATATATATATATATGTATATGAATATATACATTGGTTGATTGATTGATTGATATAATAATGAGTATGAATTTATATGTGATTCAGGTTAATCCTTTCTTCAAGACTTGTATGACTATTCTGGGGTAAGATTATTAATTCTCTTTGAAATAAGCTTCAATGGACTTATTCCTAATATCCTGGGGTGACAAAACAACTTTTTTCGTAATACTTGTTGAAGGAAGGAATAGATAGAAAGTGATCAAGACTACAATAAAGTAAAAATGAATTGAAGTTATTGTTTTAGTTTCTTATTTAGATTTCTTTTTCATTTCTAAGACAACATTAACATCAAATAAAAGTATATTTTCTAGATAAAGTACATACTGCGTTGAAAAAGCAGAAAGTTCCTTTAAAATGTACCTGGAACAAAAAGAAATAAACAAGAATGAAAAGTAAGAATCAAGTCAGAATGCATTATTCTGAAAAGAATGTGACATACCAAGCATTATAAGAATCAAAACAAAACTATAAAAGACATTCACAATGACAAGAGCAAAAATGATGGAAACATGGTTGTCTTCAAGCAATGTCTTTGTGTGCTTCTTAAACCCACTCACTAACAAGTAAAGTCTCTATAATAATTCTTGTAAATCTGTTTTGAAGAGATTTGATGGCTATTGGCATTTTTTTATCTTTCTTTCTTCTATGCCTTACTTAATAGTCAGATAATAAAATAGCAGAGGACTAAAAAAGGATTATAAATTTCAGTCAAGATTTGCTGATGTGACTTTTGGAAAAAGTAATTCATCGTGGTGTATTCATAATAAACTTAGATTCCTTTGGCTTTATTATTTAGCTTATCTTGAAAATGATAGAATTAGTTGTATGAGAATCACTTGTAAAGATTCTTTCCCCAAACTTTTGCATTATATGATAAGTAATAGTATGGTGTTGTAAATGTAGATCTCTGAAATGATTCATGGAAATCAATCTTATCCAATTGAACAAGGAATACAATTACTGTAATTTGTAAGATTTTGTTTAATTTTTTCTCATAAAATAAAATGAAGACTTTTTAGTTTGAATCTTAGCATCACTGCTCAAGTCAATACAAAAAGTATGATCTTCATACCAAACCTTATGACTATATCAATATTTACTATGATAATAAAAATAATAGTCATAATGATTATTAAAATCTCTACATTTGACATGCTAATCACAAGAAGGTTTGGTTTGAAATAATGATAATGAAGAAATCAATAGTTATAGCAATTAATCCATGAAAACAGTATTACAATAAATGTCATCTAAGCCCAAAATAGGAATAACAACATAATAAATATTACATGTGCTTCAACAGAGATGAAACTGTGAATGATATCACAAATGAATTGAGCAAATTAGCCCAGAAGGAATTTCAAGAAGCAGTACAAAGCAGCTGGTTAAAGAGGAGCGGCTCAGTGCCTCTGTGTGAGAACAAATTAATCCACATCTGAGCCCCCACTAATTTGTTCTCCTGTTGTTATAAAAGCCTCAAACAATTCTTCATTATAGGCAAAATGAATAAAAAAATTGAATGGTTTAAATGGGAACAATATATGTAAAAACCGTGGGAAAGAGAGAAAGAAAAAGCATCCTTCCCATCAGTTATAGCAGCTGCCACCCAGAAGCAAGTGAATGGGAAATCCTCAGGTGTAACAGATAAAAGAAATATATTCATTAATGACTTCCTGTTTTTCCTTCATTGAAATCATTTAATCTCAAAAACATTTCCTGGTGTCACAGATAGAAAAGATGATTTCTCCGGTGTGTTCTTGTTGTTACATTGGAAGCATTTCAATTCCAGAATATTTACTTTAAAGTAGAACTTTCAAAACAGGTTGTCGGAAATGGAAAAATGGGAAATTTCATGCTTTTATATTAACTAAAATATAATTCGCACTTCAAAGGAGGATTGAATCACTTGTGGTGTGGATTTGAGCTTAGGTCTTCAGTTTGGCACCAACTGAAAATACATATACATAGCGGATCAGTAAGTTCCTAGCCTGATACTTGGTTATTAGTTGATTTTTGATCTGAAATTTTCTCTGTATAATGTTTGATCTGTGTAATTAATGTTCACTACTGATAACTGACAAGAAAGGATATTATGTTGAAAATTAGATATTAGCCATATAAAATAAATTCCTTTTTCATCACCAGGCTATAGAATTATTGATGCATCTACATATGTGTGTGTGTCTAGTCTTATGATGGAAATAATAAGCGTCTTATTGTTATTATTTGTTCATAGAATTGATAGAAATATTCAGGTACAAACATCTTTTTATGGAATTTTTACCTAAATCCAAGAAGAGGTAATATTTGCATCTCAGTAACAGCTTGCTGTATATGATACATATATGAGACATTTGGTATGTATATGAATATGCATATAAATATATATATATATATATATATATATATATATATATATATATATATATGTATATATATATATATATATATATATATATATGTATATATATATATATATATATATATATATATATATATATATATTTATATGCATATTCATATACATACCAAATATATATATATATATATATACGCATATATATATATATACGTATATATATATATATATATATATATATATATATATATATATATATATATATATAGTCTTTCCATTTTGTGATACTGAAAAGGAAGATTTCATTAGTCAATTTTTGTATAGTTCTCCCGTATTGACAGCCATATGCCATGCAAATCATTTGTAATTCAATCAGTGTTTTTCTAATGAGTTATCTTATAACTATGTTATTATTTGATTTCAAGATGAAGGTTTTTATCATGAAGTTCATCAGCTATTTTACTACAGCCCTGTTTCAGGAATATTAAAAAAACAGAACAGGTTTCATCACTGTCATATTCACAAATGTTTATAACAATATAACTTCTCCTTAATTTCGAATTTCTTGTGAACCAAACTTTTTCCTTCTGTTACTGTTCTCTTAAAGTGAACATAGTTTTAAGCAAAATTTTCATTTATATTTATGACCGTGAATTAGGTTTATGAATTGCTTTGATATGATTTCAATTTGATGTCAAGGAAACTTTTTCCTCTTGTTACATTTATATCTATGTAAACATGTATCACTTAACAAAATTTAAATATTACGTTGGTGCGAACATAATTGCATTTATTTTTTTTTTTAAATTCAAAGCAGTATATTTCAGCTTAGAATAAAAATCATAAATCAAAAAATCTTTCCCAATCTACATGTATTTGCCAACTAGGAACACATCTATTTATTCTGTAAGCATAAGATTTTTGGGTCCTGGAACCAATGACTACTTCAAAGACATTTTGAGCTGCGACTAGGTTTTGTTGCAGGAAGTTGTTGAAATGCTTGAGAAAGTGGTATTTGATCGGAGAGTGGTCTGATTGTGGTGAGTAAGTTGGGTAAGGTAGACTTTTGTGGCTGCGTTTGTTCAATTCCTGCAGGGTCATTTGCATAACACGCAAGCTTTTTTCCTGCATCATGTTAAGCTTTTTTACCCTTCCAGTTTGGTGCAAATGTCAAACAACTGTTGAACAGTCAACATTCAGTTCCTCTGCAACCTCTCAAGTTGTTTTGCCTGAGATTGCCTCAACAATAGACCGCAATAAGATGTTGTCAATCATGAAAGAATGTCCACTTCAAGGCTCTTATTTCCATTTCAAAATTTTTGGAGCCAATATTGAACTGCATTCATTGATGGTTCCCAGGCCAAATACTTGGTTAATATTATGAGCAGTTTCTACTGCTTTACTCATGCGATAAAAGTGCACAAATTTGCTTTTTCCCTATTTTCGATTTGGCAGCCATAGATAAACTAGGATGGATAGTGAGCAGAAAATGTCCAGTTAAGATGAATAGAGCAAACTACATGTTTTAACATGGTTTATTTCCTAAACATAATTGAACTATAGTTTATTTAAAAAAGGAATGACAGTTTGAAATAACGAAAACCGTGATTATTTTTGCAACAACAATAGAATGAACTCAGATTAAATTCAAAGTAAAACTCATATTAATCTATATTTTTTGGAGTTAATGAAATACAACTGTAAGTTCTTCTCACTTTTCCGCTTCCAATCGTCTATCTATACCCATTCCCTATAAGAACATCCATTCTCTGTTATTTCAATATCATTAAGAAACAAACTGTTGACTATTTTATCCAGTTAGTTATATGTAATGAAATAAGTTGTTGTTCATCCTTGCTAGTCTATCTTGGGTCCAACAGTCTGATACATGAAAAGCACCCCCGAGCTGTTTGGGGTGACACGTATGAACCTACATTCATATAAAAGTGTGCGTTGTTGAATCTGATCCCAACCTGTGTGTTTATACTGTTGCGATGGTATTTTCTCCACATATATAAATGTTTTAAATTTTTGTAAAGCATACTTTTTCTTTCTGTTACTATTTTCTCATGACTATTGACAGCTTCATGTAGTTGTTTATATATCACATATATACTGCCATCTTGTATCTCTACTCTGTGCTATTGAATTAGCAACTTTTTCAATAAAATCATTTATCTATAGTGTAGTTCTTGCTATTCTTAAATATTTTGACAGTGTTGTACCATAAAATATGGATTGGGGAGCATTACTTCATTTCTGTTGCATTCGAATTATGTGGAATGGAAATGCAACGCGTTTATCGAACAAATTATTAATGCATATCCAATTTTCAATTTTTATATCCAAGTCGAGGATTGTTGCCCATATTTCTTTGTGTTTGAGTCTTAATTAAAGTTTTTTCAGGTATATTTTTATATATGATCCCTTGAATTCGACTCTTTGTCACTTTATCTTCAAATGGAATCGCAAAATTTAGCTTTAGCAATCATTTTAGGCCTTCCCGTTTTTTCATGCAGAATAAATATATTTGCATTTTTGTAACTTGTATTTGATGTTCCTCTCTGCATAAAATTGTTTCACAAAATTGGCCTACCCTTTTTCATTTAAAAAATGTACTATATTTACATACATAGATACATGAATTTAATGTATATGTATATATATATATATATAAGAGAGAGAGAGAGAGGGAAAGGGAGAGATGTATGCAGATATATTCAGACATTTTTCTGCATGCATTTATTTATATATATTTGTTTATTTATACATATTGATTTGTATACACTATTGGAACCAAACATTTTATATATATATATATATATATATATATATATATATATATATACATATTTCGATGTATTAGATCTCTTTAGTGTGGCTATAGACTTTCCATTATCCTATCCAGTACCGTGAGGCAGAATTGAAACCTTCACTTCAGACCCGTAGGCCGATATCCTACCTCTGGACAGGCAGTAAGGCTGAATTTGAGCGATATACTTAAATTACACAGAAATCCCTCACCCATCAGAGTGCTCAATTCCTATTGAAGAGCATTGCATAAGCTTACGGTGGATGAGTTATCTCACTTAAAGAGTGCTCAACCCTAAATAAAGGATCATTAATTATATATATATATATATATATACATATAAACACATCTGGAATATAGGAATATATACACATATTTATAGATATGTATATTCATAAGATCATTTGAATATATGTATGTGCTTTTAAATTGTTCACTATCGCCAAATATGTGATGGACCAACAGTATGCCCCATATACATTCATTCCAGTATGCAGCAATTGATATATGAAAGTATAAGTATATATAAAAAATATTATATATATATATATATCTAGAGAGAGAGAGGGATCAGGTGGAAGAAGCTAGCTTATTCATTCGCATTTGGGTGTGAACAGACCACTTCATCTATCTAGGACAACTGATCTCCATGAAATTCTCAAAAGAAGAAGAAATCAGGTAAAGAATAAAAAGTAAAGTTGACAAGAAGAGCCAGCTCAATCTTCCAAGACAAGAAAAATTCCATTAATCCTAAAAAGAAGGGTGTTCAACCAATGCCTCCTCCCGATAGTCATTTATGGAGCTGAAACATGGAACGTAACCAAAAGATTAACCCACAAGCTGAGAACCATACAACGTGCACATGAGAGAATCATCAGATTTCAGTTGTATATAAAAGTGTGCATGAACAGACTGTCAGTACAAATATACCCTAATGTTATATTTTTGTGCGTTCAATAATGTTTTTTTCGTTATTTTCACTTCAAATCTTTCTCATTTGCCAAACATTAGATTGCGTATTTGTCAAAGCCATACTAAAACATCCATCTCTACTTTCTACTTTGCTGACAAAGTCATCTTCTGTGGTTTGCATCCATCCATTACACCAAGCAGGGAAAATTCATTCTCCAAATGTTGATCTTCTTTTCTTGTTTTTGTTTCCATGTAGACTTCTAATCTGATGTCTGCATCATCATCAATCTTCTTGTTTCAAAAGTCTCCATAAACATTCATAAATCAAAAAAGTGTCTGAAAAAGAAAACCTTTATGGAACCAAAAGACATTTAGCCTGACTGACATGTTATAATGGTGATTAATCCACTTTTCCTCTCTTGGGGAAAGAGAAAATGAAATTCTATTCAAAGAATCTGCCTGGTTTGCAGTTGAGGCATTACAGAAATAAAGAGCTGACTTACTCTGTTTGTTTTATCAACCATCTTATCTCCCCTTCATCTGTTCCATTTATTTCTTCTGTCTACTCTCGGCTTGAATATTTAAAAATATTCTTTTAAATTTGGAAGTTCAGCTAAAATTTGCCAGTAAATTTTGTTGTTTATATTTTATTTACAAAGAACAAATTATTTGTTTTCAGTCAATATTCTTTTTAGATAAACTATAGAAGCAAAATAATTGAGAGAATCTTAAAGGAAGTATTTCTTGCCCTTTACAGTCTTTGTAAGAAAACCATATTTGCAGAGCATCAACGATAAAGAACCCATTTGGAGTGATTAGGAGACTCATCATTCATTTCCATGCATGAACTATGCCCTTTTTAGAATGAGCAGCTTTTTTTTATATCTTTACAAGTTTCCAGAATCAATGCATGGTCATTTGTTTCTGCTGGTATCTTTTGACACTTTGTTCAAAATCAAACAAAAAATGCAAACATTGACCATCACTAATAACCATCAACTCACAATGCCCCTTTCCTTAGGAGCACATAAATTTCCAGCTACTGACAGGAAAATTCATTCTTGTAAAACTATTAAAAAAGAAAAGATAAAACTGCACTTTGGTGCATTCATACACTTTCATATTAGGTCGGTTTTTCTGTGATTATTTGATTTTTTACATGATCTAAAGAGAAAACTGCCTTGGTAAGAGAAAGATGGTGTTGGAATAACTCTGCCTATTAACAGAGAGATTTGAATTTTTGTCACATCAAGTTGGCATATTTTTCAATGCAATCCACGTTCAAAATGCTTTACTTTTTGTATTTAATGAGATTTAGGGAAAAAACTGATGAGTTATATTCCTTATTCTTTAACCAAAAAATCAAAAGGAATACATCAAGAAAGCTTAACCAGTCATTTTAATTGCAAGTATAAATATTTATCAAATTTTCAACTTGGGATATTTCTTGGAGTATTCGTAGTATACAATGTTTATAGGCATTTTGACCCTTTCAGATTGGATCTCTCTGTTTTAAGATTATTGCCTTCTAGATGAAATAATAGATAAAAGCCAATTTGCTTTGGAGTCATGGTTATAATGGCAGTAGAATAACTCAGTGGATCAACGTAGTACATCATTTATGCTTGTAGTAAAAATGATCGAAAAAAGACACAAAAGGTAGAATGAGATATCTTCAAAGAATCTCGATTCAAATAAAGAGAATGGTAAATCAAAACTTTTGCCAAAAAGGATATTTAAATTTGGCAACAAGAACAAAAGAGAAAACCAAAAGAGAAAATCAGGAAACATAAAACCAGGCAAAAGATAAAATCGATGCCTCAATGATATCAACATTAAGAAAGGAATGATGGTTCATTCTTGAAAATAATAATTCAAATGAAAAAAATCTGTCCAAGAAAATGTTCATGGGAAAAATGATTTAAGTTAGCAAATTTTATACCTGAATGGTAAAAAATTTCAAACAAAAGTATAAGATTCTTTTTTTGTAACTCAAATATACCTTTTATACCTCATTTATGAAGTATTTTTTCAACTCTCAGAATATGTCTATATATTTATTTTCAGATATAGGCAAATATATGTACTTAATTTTAGACAACATATAATTTGTGCAGATGTACACACACACACACACATGCATTTTAAAGAAAAGAAAATATTATTAATGTCTGTTGCTTTAAATAATATTTATGTGGCATGTATTTCATTTTTAAAAAGATACCTTTTCCCTTTCGTGAAATAATTTTATTTTTCAGCTAAATGAAAAATACAGTTTTTGAAAAATACACATACAAATTCATACGCACATTCAAATCTAAATACTTTATATATGTTCATGCTCACATGGTACAGATTTACATCTGTATAAACTTTTTTTATATTTATATTTAGAGAGAGAGGGACTGTGCCATGCAGGCATGCATATTAATGAACATATACATATTCATGAATTTAAATATTCGTGCATACTTCTTTAGTGACATTCACTCAAATCTGCTCTCATTAGAAATGTCTATCTTTACAGTTTTAGGAATATCTATCCTTACATAAAAGCATGGATATTCATTTTTTGGGGATGTTTTTGGCAAAGATTTAATTGTTGAGTTTATATTTATAAATGTATATTTTCAAAGTTGCATATAGATTTGTGCATGTGCAACAATTTACACAAATATAAACCTGTTTACATTGGTGCGTACTGAAACCCCATTTATCAATCTAATGAAATTAAACTTTTGTATCACACCAAATATTTATCATTATTTACAAAGGTCATGAATTGTTATTTTTTTCTAGGATTTCATTGTAGCTTTCATTCATTTTACTTCATTTCTTAAAAAAAATAAGAATGCTCTCCTGAATACTCTTGAATTTTCTTGCGTGCTTATGAAATGACATCCTTCTGAAATCAAAGCCAAATATTTCTTGTGTAATCTTAACTCTCTCTCTCTCTCTCTCTCTCTCTCTCTCTCTCCCTACTCCTCACTCTGTTTCTGTCTCTCTATCACACACATACTCACTCTCACACACACACACACACACACACACACACACACACACACACACACACATCTGAAGAAAGATTGTTCTCAAAAGAATTGTGGACAGTTTTTTAGTATTGCAAGATTATCTTTAACAAAAAGATGTTTATGGGTGAAATATTAATGTCTCGGGTGAATTGCTCTTTTTCTCTTATTGACAGATGAATATTTGATATAATGAGGGCACACAAGTTGAAGTGAAAGGAGAGGAAAGTAAGAGAATAAAATAGCAAAGGAATTAAGAGTCAAGCGAGAGAGAAGAAAAGAGAAAGGAATGTAAAGGAAAGTATCAAGAGAAAGAGAATTCAAAGCAATATTGACAGAGGAAAGAAAGAAAAAGAGAGGGAAAATGAAGAAAAGATAGAAGGGGGACTATGAGAGAAAGAAAGAAAGAAAAAAATGGTGGGAGGAAGACCATAGAAGGATGAGAGCAAAATTCATGGGAAAAAGAAAAGTACAAAATTGTTGAAAGAGAGGAAGTAGTCAGAAAAAGGTTTAGAGTATAGAGAAAGTGAAAAAAGCTAAAGATCAAGAGATTTTAGATTAAGAAGTGAAATAAAAAGAAGAAAAATCAAAATGGCAGTTTGAGTTAACAAGAACAAAAGACATAGATATTAGGAAATGGTGTTTAAGTAAAAAAAGAGAACAATGAGAGGAATTTCCATTGAATAAAGAAAAATCTTGAAAAGATTTTGAAGAATGCTTAAAGAATGAGAATAAGTTGTAAAAAATATTGGGAAGATTAAGAATAACAACAGCAGAAAAAGGAAATATGGCAAATTCTACACTGCTTTTAGTGTCATCCGATTTTTTATTCAGACACGAAAGCTGTTTCTCTCTACAGAACGACTTAGAAACCTTAGAAAAAGTGGTTGTTTTTACTTCACTCAATTTATTTTCTTTTTTTTGTACAGAAAATATGCAGGTTTTTGGAGTGTTTTTGTTTTCAGCAATAGAAAAACTGTTTCCCTATTAGAAACCATAGAAAAAATGGTTGTTTATATTTTCCCCAATTCATTTCCTTATCATCATCATCTGTATTTGAAATCCCTTGTTGGACACGAGCCTTCCTCAAAATCTGTCAGTTTTCTTTTGCTTGGGTATGATGGTGCCAGTACTTTCTAAACTTGTCTAAATCATCACGCTGTCTTATTATCTGCAAACTGTAATTTTGCATATGATTTCATGTGATCCGTTTTGTGAGTTGTGATATTCAATAGTTATTCAACATTCTTGCAATATGGCCTGCCCATTGATATTTGAGCCTTCTAAAAGTTTTTAGGATATACCTGACACCTGTTGGCTTCCTGATATATTATTCTCTATTGTGAACCCTCAATAGGATGTTCAGCATGATTTTCTCCTGTGTGCATTGCATGGTTTTTACTTTCATGTTCCGCTCTGTAGATGCTGGCCGATTCTTCACATGATTTTTTCTCTCCTTTGAGGATTCTTTGGAGATTTATTGCCTTACATTCTTCTTCACGTACAGAGGGAAAGGGCAAGAGAGAGAGAGAGAGAGAGAAATTTTAGATGCTGTTTGAATTTCATCATCATCATCATCATCATCATCATCATCATCATCATCATCATCATCATCATCATCATCAGTCTCTTAACATTTATCATTGGATGCATACCTTCCCCAAGAATCGTCAGTTCTCTTGGTGATTTGCATTACAAAACCATTATTTTCTGAACTTATGTAAATTGTCATGCCATTTTATATTTTGTCAGCCCCAGTTTCGTACATGATCTCCGGGAATCAATATTGTGAGTCGACATATTCAACAGTTATCTAACATTCTTACAACATGCTCTGCCTATTGCCATTTGAGTCTCCTAATGGATGTTACGATTTTGTTGCAATCGAGAGGACTCATTGGTCTTTTTGATACTTATGGGATTTTCTTGTTTTTGAAGGTTGAGCTTGCTCTACCAAAGCTAGCCAATGTGAGGTGAGTCTTTCTTTGATTTCTCCATCTTTCCAAAGTTTCATGGTCAGAAGTAATGGGCTACTTTCTTTAGCTCTGTGTCTTTGATTTTGATTGTTGGGTCTTTGTTCTCAACATTTATCAAGTAATTATAGAATTAGACAAATTTTGTACACTGATTTTGGCACTCATTCACTTCAAGTCATGAATTTCATCATGTATCAATTTGCTAATTTTAGTTTGACAGTCATATGGAAATCGAGTCATAAGTATAATAATGAAAAAATAACTTTTGGGCTTTCCAGGCCACATTGTAAGCTGTCAGACATTTTCCACCTACTGTGTATACATATCTCTTTATTTGAAATAGGCATGCTAGGTTTATTGTTTCTATTGTACCTCAGAATCAGTCCGTTCTATTGGATTAACTCCTCAAATGTCAGTTCAGCTTAAAAACAGATTGCAGAGTTTTGTCTTAGTGCCACTGGGGCCAAGCATTTGTGAGCCCAATCCATTACAGTTAAACTATGCTTTTCAGGTCAAAAGTCAGTTCAAGCGGAACTTACCAACAGAACTGAACATTGACAAAATGCAAAATGATTGGGGCAAGAAATGCTGAGCTGTCTTCCTGCCAAGTTATCAGATAATTCAGCTAGAGAAAAGATCGACAAGTCTTACATACATTATTCGACCGACACATCACAAATTGCGTTGTTTCAAATGAAGATCCTCCTACTTCTTTATCTTCTTCTGCTCAGTGCTTTCTTCTGATTGGTCTGGATTTTACAGTGTGTTGCCAAATGGGTCATCCTCAGTTGTTATTTGTGCAACAGAAATAGTGCCTTATGAATAACAATAAAGTCGATATATATATATATATATATATATATATATATATATATATATATGCATACATGTCTTAATAACATAATTGTTGCCTTGAAAGAAAGAAATAAATAGAGCAGATACAGACTGTGAATGAGCAAAAATGAGAATTATGAATTGAAGCAGTTATTTTAGCCTTTGCATTACTGATGACTGTTTAGCTCAATGGTAAGAGCAATGCTACATTGAAGCAGCTACCCTATTGGTTGCAGGTGCAATTCCCGCAGCAGCCCCATCTTCTTTAATTGTTTAATCTATTTATATTGTCTTGACCACATGATACATTCATAAGGGATCCCACCAAATAAGAGTTCAAATATATTATAACACAATTATAATCATTCTGTTGATTTATATATCTGTTTCTTAATAACATATATACATATATCTATATATATCTATATCTATATATATATATATATATATATATATATATATATATATGTATATAAAGCTATAAAGCTTTCTAGACTATATATATAAGTGTTTGTGAGTGTGTATGTTTGTGTGTGCCTATAAAGGGAGTTGGTAGTTTGAACTAACTTGTTTGGGGTTGCAAAGCTTTATTGATTTAACAAAAAGTTTTCCTAATGGTGGTTTGCATCTTAAGTTTGAGATATTATTTTCTCATCAAAAAGTTGAGAATATTTGAATTGGCTCATTATATCCAAGAAATATTACAAAGAATATATTGTATAGACCAATTAAATATTTATCGATATTAACATAACTGGTAATTAATAGATAACATTCAAAGTCAATATATATTGGTGGTCAAAAGTGATGTATGGCATTGGAAATTCCATGCTTTAACCCTTTATTTGCATATAGATATTTTCTATGTTGTGTAATTGTACTTAAAGAGCAGAACTAACTTAGTCGCTTAGTGCTTTAATTCATGTATGTGTCATGATGCAATGAAACAAGCTGAGTTACACATGGGCATCGCATTTGGCAAAGCTGTAATACAAAATGTACACTCATTTTAAGTCTGTAATTGCTTCAAGCAAATGAATCACTGTCTGATAGATACTAGCTGTACTAAAAGTCATAATTTTGTAGGTTTTGGTGAGAGCACTCATGAGGAATGAGCTGTCCACTGCAGTGCAAGATAAAGATTTTGTCGGTCTTTATACTATGAATACTGTGAGGCATCCCAGTAATGTTTTCAGAAGAAAAGGAAAAGTTGAAGAAAAATCCAATTCATTTTTATAAGGTCAACAACAATTAAAATCCAAATACATGCTTCATGTAATTTCTTACAGACAGATTTCTCCAAAGTTTTAGTAAATTGTAAGTTTATGGAAAAACTGTTTTTCAATTGCCATGAAAGCAAGTTTATTTTAGTGATCTTTGACATCACAAACCGCCATTGGACCTTTTTTGTGAAAAGATAATTTATGGTTCATGCACTTTGATCCAGCATTCACAAATGAAATAACTTTTTACTTGATTTCCGCTGACTCATCAACTGGCAGAAGACCCTGGGTCGCAACCTCTGAAGCCCACGCAATAATCTGACACTGGTTCGCAGCAGCAAAGGAAGATAATTTCAAAATGAATGAATCCAATTAACCACCATCAGATATCACTTGTATGTTGGATTGGAATGATCAGACTTTCTTCAAAATTATTGCAAAGCATCATGAAACCAACATCATGCAGAATGTAATGTGTTGTGGCTGACCAATGCTTTGAACAGAGGATGAAAATCATCTCAACATGTAACCATTTCAAAAAAGCTTATGAAATTCAAGAGAAAATGTGCATTAGTGATGAAACTTCCATTTTATCTCACAATGCAAGGCAATGGCTACGAGAGAGTGAATGAAGAGGTTGTGTAGTGGTGTATTGGCTATTTATCAGTTCTGTCAATCCAATCAAAGCCTCTTGCCTTTGCCAAAAAGAGATTGGGGTCATGTTTTGTGTTCCGGCAAGTCAAAATCGAACATATTCTATTTCACCACCACTTCATTATTTTCTTCATGTTCCATGTGCCTGCCACAGTAAATAAAAACCAGATATGTAAATCACTAATATCTGAAAGCTATTTTTGAAACCTTTGTTTTTGCCATTATATCTAATGAAGCTGCGGAGGCAAAAGATGTAAGATAAATTTTCCAAATTATCATAATATTCTGATCTTGTTGGATTCTATGTCCAAAATAATAGACATCTTGTCAACAATGAAAATGAGAAAAACAATGGAAAAGTAGTAGGATAGAACTATTTAAGTAAAAGGATTTATTCATGACATTGAAATCGCAACTTAAAAAGAAAAAAAGAGATGATAGAGCCTATGTAAATCTCTAATATCTGCTTTTTCCATTATGGCATGATGCAGGATGTGAATTGAAGACTTTTTTGATTCTTTCGTTTTCAATATTATTTCTGGTAAGGGTGTATAAGTGGAACACATAAAATAAATTTCCATAATTGTCATAAATACTTTGATATATATATATATATATATATATATATATATATATATATATATGTATATATATATATATATATATGTATGTATACATATATATGTATATATATATATATATATATATATATGTATGTATATATATATATATATATATATATATATGTATGTATATATATATATATATATATATATATATATATATATATGTATGTATATATATATATGTATATATATATATATATATATATATATATATATATATATATATGTATGTATATATATATATATATATATATATAGTCCTGTGCTTAAAAATTCTCAAGGATTAAAAAAACTCTTGGAATTTCCCTAAAAATTAGTTATAGTCCCAATTGATTGAGCGGCAAATGCTATAGCATATATATGTAAGAAACATAATATTCAAAAGATATTGTCTGAAGTAGGTATTGTAAGAAAACCATCATCCACTTGTGAACCTGAAAAGAAAAGGGAAAGCTGGGGAAAAATTAAATTTATCCTCACCTGACTAAGAACAATAAAAATTCAAACATCTGCTTTGATAATGTCTTAGAAAAAAATTTCTCCAAAACATTTGGGGCTGCTGCAGTAATCAAACCTGTGACTTATTGGTAATTGCTTTAACATAAAATTGCCCTTATCAATGAGCTAAAAAGCCACCAGTTATGCAAAGGCTATATAACTTTAATTGTTTATTCTATTTACATCGTCTAGGCCAAATGATATATTAACCATGCAATAATGGGTGATTTCAAATAGTGTTTTAAAGTGATATAACATATTTAAGATTATTTTTGTCAGATTACATCTCCAATTCTTAATAATATGAGTGTCATTCAGAAACTGAAAGAGCAGATGGAGACAGTGAATGAACAAATTAAGAATTTTGGGATAAATCAGTTATTTGGGTTTTTGCATTTCAGGTGCCTGTCTAGTTGAACAGGGTACCTATCAGTCGCAGGTTCAATTCCCTAGGCCTATTTTCTTTAATGGTTTATTCTATCTATGCTGTCAAGGCCAAGTGAGACATTCACTGTGTTATCATCATAATCATCATCAGTCTTGTATCATCCGCTACATTTCTCTATCAAGAGCATCACGGAGCCAGTGTTTTCTGAATTTGTCTAGTTCATCTCTCATTCTTGTATTCTGTCAGCCTCGTTTTCGCATGTGGTCTCTGGGAATCCATTTTGTGAGTTGTGATGTCTATTGGTTGTATTTCATTCTCTCAACATGACCAGCCCATGGCCATTGGAGTTTTCTAATGGATTCTATGATGTCTCGGACCCCCATTTTCTCTCTGATATATTGTGCTGTCTTGCAATCTCTCCATGTGAAATTGAGCATGATTCACTGTGTAATAACGTACAATAATTTCAATAAACAAAATATGAATACAAAAGAAGTACTTTTAATGAAAAACGTGCATACATATCTCACATTAATACCAACTTCCCTACTCTATACACATGTAGTGACAGATGAATAATTTTTCCTCTTTGTGTAGTTAAGAAACCATCTTCTTGTTGTCTTTTTTTGTGAATTTAATTAATTTTTCTGCATGATAGGGTCTTAATTAAGTGATGGGTGTATGTAATGAAATTAGCAAACATCAATATGGTCTTCCAGAGTTGCATTAATGAAGATTCGTTTGTCATATGGTTTCATCCAGATACATTTGAAGATAATCCCAATCTAATTCTGCTTTTCTAATTAAACTAACAACTCTCCCTTACTCAGATAGATTGAATTACTCGTGGGTAGTCTTGTATCATCCTAATTGAATTTGTATGTTGTAACCGCTTCTTGAGGAAAGTCTGCATATAATGAGATATAAATTGACAGAATGTTTTTAAAATTAGTAACCATTTAATAGTATCTGATATAAAATGTGAACTGTTTTGAACTTCCATAGGCGAACTTGGTGTAGATTGTTGTTGGTTCTATTATTCAATCTCCGTGGTTCCAGAGGTTGGATAATCCATCTGTCTAGATCATATTATAGGTAATAGATAGGAAAGGTTAGAACAGATTTTTTTCTGTAATTGAAATTGAAAAAAAAGAAAGAAAGAGGAATATTTTAGAATTTGTGAAAGTTATTCAAATAATGTTCAGAAAGTTAGATTCTAAATTTCTAATTGTGTAAACAATCTTGTTTTCGGAGTGCCGAACGTACTTGTTAGGATGGCTACCACTATGTTCATTAATTTCAAACGTAGATCCATCATAATTAAAAAGTATAAACTAGGGATCTACTCGTTAGTTCTGCTAGTATATGCGTAGAAACAAAAAGAATGGATGGCAAATTAGTATGTCTAAATGAATGAGAGCTTGATTCACTTCATTTTGTGTGGTTGAGAATAAAATGTTTATCATCATCATCATCATCATCATCATCATCACCATCATCATCATCATCACCATCATCATCATCACCACCACCACCACCACCATCATCATCATCATCATCATCATCATCATCATCATCATCATCATTCTAGTGGTGTCTGTGCTTGGACGTAGACCTTACCTAAGATTTGTCAGACCTCACTATCATGGGCGTTGCAGAGCCAGTACTTTCTGAGATCTTTTGGTCATTTAGTTTATCACACCATCTTGTTTTCTGTCAGCCACAGGCTGTCTGGCATTCTTTCAACATGATCAGCCCATTGCCATTCGAATTTTTTTCTCTAATATACTGTGCTGCTTTGTGATCTCATTTGAAGTTAAGCATGATTCTCTCCTGTGCTTGTTGCATGATTTTTGGCTTGAGAGTCAATCTTCTGCTTAGAATCCACTTTTCAGCTCCATAGGTGACTATCAAGTGGATGCATTGGTTACGTACCTTTCTTTTCAGGACTAATGGGATTATTTTGCTTTTGAAGGTTGAGTTTGCTATATTAAAAGCTTGCCAACCTGGAAGTATTTTTTGCTTGATTTCTTCCTCTTTCAATGATCTGATGGAGATTCATTGTCCTAGATAAAAGTAGTGGTCAATTTTCTTGAGACTTGCATTTTTGATTTTGTTCATTGTGTCTTAGTCCTCAACATGTTTATTATACATGACATTTGTTTTACTGTAGCACAGCTTTCTTACTGGAGGACAACTTTCTTGCTTACTTCATTTACTTCATCTTGCATTATTTAGAGATCATGAAATTTCTTCGCAAGAAGGAACATGTCATCTACAAATCGAAGGTTGCTTAGGTGTTTGCCATCAATTGATTCCTTTATTTTAGAAGATCATCTCGAGGCAGGCTGTGGAGAGTTTGGGTGAGCTAATATCACCTTGACTTACTCCTCCATCTCTTTTTCTCTCTCCGTATTTGTGTGTAAATACATAGAGAGATATTTAGGTAGATGTGTATGTATAGAGATATTTATGTATGTGCCTGTGTGTATTCATATATATAATAATATTCACAAGAGTTTTAGGCCACTTGCTGGATTCTGTTCATATAATCTCCACAAGGACCCAACATCAATGGCCTTTTCTTCTACTTTCCTCTTTCTCCTCTTTTACCAGAATCTAGTTTCGTTATTTTTTCTTAGCCAGAAAGAAGTTGTCAGAAGGCCTGGGTCTGGTTTCTTCTGATTCCAAACCAACCACTTCCATAGTTTTTACTTGGAATATCAAGTTTGATCTCTGAGATATTTTTAGGGAAGATTTATAAGAAATAATTTTTGCCATATTTTTTTTAGATTTTATAATACTAAAAAAATTTGTAGTGAGATAGAATATGGAGAGGTAAAAACATTTTTCAGAAGTTGGCTCTACAACATTTTTTTGCTTTTACAAGAATGAGTTAAAAGTAAAAATGATGTTCAGCATTTATCTTGCATCTCTCTCTCTCTTCCTTTCTTTCTCTCTCTCTCTCTCTCTCTCTCTCTCTCTGTGTCTTTCTCTGTCTCTGTCTCTCTCTCTGTCTCTGTCTCTGTCTCTGTCTCTCTCTGTCTCTCTGTCTCTCTGTCTCTCTCTCATTAAATCCTAACAACCCAATTAAAATCTTGGCCTACCGTCATCAACAAATTTGAGACCTGGGATCATTCAAAAGTTTTTACCACATAGATTAAGGGTAATTGCTTTTTTTCAAACCCCATTTTGGCTTATCAAAAGTTTCTATAAGAACACTTTTCTTTTAGATAATGGAGAAACCTGTATTTATGTAATGTTTCTCTTTTAATTTTCAAGCAAAAATTGAATAGAAACAGAAAGGACATTTTTTTTTCTTCAATTCCTTGAAAAAACAACCAATGAATTCAGAATCGCATTTTAATCAAATCTCAATGCAAACAGATTAAATTACCTAACTTTCTTTTCTCTCCTCTCATCAAAAGTGAAGCAATGGTTTATGGGCTAGCATTTATATAATATTTTCCTTTGAATTATTCATGGTTTTTTTTCCTGTAAAGAGAAAAAAATATTTTTTTAAAGCCCATCTTTGTTCAATTCCTTCAAAATCCAACAAATGAATTCAGATTTTGACTTTGATCCAATCTCGATGCAACAAATAGAAATTCTTGTTTGCTTTTTCCTTTTTTTTCCCCTTTCATCTTCTTGAAGCTGAAACTGCATTCAGTTTGTGACTTTTCAAAAAGGATTCTTTGTAAACCTGATTCACAAATAACATAATGTATGCATAGAATGTCAGGTACCAGAGGGAACAAAACAATGTTTTATATCCTTCAATATCTGAACAAAAGAAGTCAATAAGGAAATAACAAAAATGATCTTAAGAATATCAATCGTAAAGATGGTGGGTATTCCTCTGCATGGCTTTCACTCACTTCCCGTCCTCATTCCAAGAATGATTTATGTCCCTTGATTTTAAATTTTATTGGATTTATGCCCGAAGAAATCTGCCAAGGAATCTTGCGTTAAGCTATTAATATTGATTGTGGGAAAGTACACTCATTGATATAGTATTGTTATTAGAACTAATGTAGTCTTACATCTACCTGGGAAGTATGCACATTGATATTGAATTGTTATTAGAATTAATGTAGTTGTACTCTTACCCAGGAAGCATGCTCATCGATGTTGCATTGTTATTAAAAATTAATGTAGTAATAACCCTACCCCAAAAGTACTCTTCTTGAAATTGTATTACTATTAAAATTACTACACTTATGTCCTTACTTAGGAAGCACACACATTGATATTTTATGGTTATTAAAATTGATATACTTCTACCTCCTCTCAATAAGTATCACTCGATATTGTATTGTTATTAAAATCAAGATACTTGTGCCCTTACCCTGGAAGTACGTTCATTGATATTGTATTGTTATTAAAATTAATGTAGTTGTGCCCTTAGCCAGGAAGTAAGTTCACTGAAATCATATTGTTATCAAAATCAACATCCTTGTTTTTCTTTCTACTCATGTCTACTCTGTTTTCTCATTTTAGGCATTTTTTTATGGAAGGAATATTTTCAAGATATAATCAGATTGAGGTTATTTCTTCTTGTGAAAAGGCATTCAGTGAAAGTTCATGGAGAATAAAAACACTCAAAATAATGATTAATTAAATTCTAATTAAATAGAAGAACAACAATAATCAGAATTAATGATTAAACAAAAAATATATTTCAAACAAAGAAAAAAACAAAGAAAAAACTGATGCATTAATGATAAACTAAAATATATACTTCTTGAAGAATAGTAATACATACAATAAATAAAATAACAAGAACTGAACTAAACATATTTCCATGATAAAATGCCAGTGTATTTGTTGCCAATATCTTACTTCAGGTTGATTAGAATATGATGTTAAAACTTCTTCATTTCCATCAGTCATTTCACAGAAGTTAGGTAAAAAATATAAACTTTTTTAATTGAAATTTTATCCACTCAGGTTGCTGCAGAGTTTTGATTCAACTTGCTCTAAATGAACCAAAAGCTTTGCAATAAACTATGAAGTTAAATTTCTCAACAACTTGTTGTTGAGATGCTTAATGTGATCAAGTGGGAAGTATTTATGAAAATGTTTTTGTTTAATAAGATGGAAAGCTTAGAAATTAGAGGGTAAAATATTAAAATGAGAATCCAAAACGATACTTGACTAAATATTTTGCTTATTAAAAAAAGGTTGAATTTCTTGACAATTTGCAACAGTTGAAATGCTTGATGTAATCCAGGATCATTGATCATAATTGTTAATTTATTAAATATTTTTTCTTCTTGATATAAATGAATATAGTATCTGCTTTTCTGAACAAGTTTACTAACTTTGAAAATTGATTTCAGAGACTGATGTTAATGAATGTATTATTCTTTATTATATTCCACACTTAGTTTATACATTCACAAAATATTGTTGAGCATTGATTTTTTTAAAGACTTTATCTAAAAGACATTGGTACAAGAAATCAGTATTATTACTTGATTGTATTGACAAGTGATTAGCATTCATGTCCACTTCATTGTATTGGACTGATTCTTGGCCGATTCCATCAATTGGCAGTTATGAGAGTAGATATCAGATAAATCGAAATAAAATGACATCTTTATAGCCAATAGGAGACATCTTTTATGTCATGATGAATGTGTCTTTTCTTTTGAAATTATACAAATCAATGTATTCATGTGGTCTATTGACCTTTTGGTCACTTAAAATCTCACCTAAAATCTGTTTTCATTTTTGGGTTTACATCCCAATGGAATTTTGTAACGTCTGATCACCAAGCCTTGCTGATGGTACCAAAATAAGATTTTTATATTGGTCAAGTTGATACATCTCTTATAAAGTATTCTAATTGATCAAAATTATTGGGATCAATGTCTGTCAAACTTTATGATTTTTAGTATATCTCTGAATTTTTGACCCATAGTGTAGTGGTTACAGAATCAGACAAAATTACTGCAAGTAATCTAATGGTTCTAGGTTCAATCCCAGTGTGAGACAATAATAATACTGCTAATACTAAGAGGGGAGTGCGGTCAATATACCCCAATCGGTTAAATAAAGGGTTTGGTTCGTTACTTCCCCACACCTACCAGATGATACCTGATGAAGGCCATAGAATACAACGGCCGAAACGTTGTATGAAAAACAACCAAGATGAGGATAGTCCAAATAATAATAGAAATAATTTATGATTTTTGTTTGGAAAAGCGTCTTGGATGTCATGGAGAATGTTCCTCTATTATTTACATCTTTGATCTAAAATTTGATCAAGAATGATACACAGCAATATTGTTCAACATTCTGTTGATCTTTCTGTTAGAAAAATGCAATGGAATCTTAAATAAAAATCTTTCTTAGTAGAGAGGATTAATCAATCAAAATTTTACATTTTCAAAAACATTCACTCACAAAAGTAGAGTTATGTCATTCCCAGATCCATAAACAAATGAAAATCACCAGAATAACATAAGAACTAAAAAAAGAAGTTGATGATTTCATCACTGAATTTTACAATTTCAACCTAAATTTGTTTAAGCAAATTCAAGCACTTATCCCATATGTCGTACATTGAAAAATCACAGATTGTGATTGTCAGGAATTAGGGTGACGGAATGTTTCTATTACATATATCATATTACAGCAATGCCAATGATTATCTAAAGAAAAATATTGGTAATAACTTTATCTTAGTAGTGAAATCTAAATGATTTTATTATAAAGATACATTGAAGATCAGAAAGAAGGGAATTGTCAGTAGTCAGTAATCAGTGCTAAAGTTACAAACAGCTTATGACTATTATTTAAAAATAATGTTGTAATTTTATCCATTCAAAGCATCATGCTAAAACAGAGCAGCGAGGAACAGGTTTTTAAAAAAAGTGGGAGAGTGGTTTTCTCAAACTCACCTACAAAACATAACAAGGCTAAATCTATAGCATCAGATACATTCTCCAATTCCCTACCCCATCAACTATCCCCCACCCCTCTTCCTTGATAAAACAGTTTTTGTTTGACGGAATTATCACATATAACTTTCTTATTCTGCATATGGTCAAGTGATTAATTTCATTCCTCGATTGAGAAAGTGAAACTTTGTTAACTTGTTTGTATGTTTTAGTCTGTCAGTGATTGAAGAGTGTGTCACTGTTTGCGTTGCTGAAACAATGACTGCAGTAATTCTGGAAATCTCAAGTGTTTGAGGAAATGAGACAATTAATTGAGGTTTAGACATGGATTTATAGGTGGAAATAAGAATTGCAAGAATGTCAGACAGCCGCTGGTCATCACTGCACACAATGGGGATCCCTAGAGATCAGATGTGGAACTGTGGATGACAGAAAATAATATGGCATGATCAACTAAACAAATTCAGAGAATATTGGCTCCCGATCATCCACAAAAGAGAGGTCTGGTGAATCTTGGGGAAGGTTGATATCAAATGACAGATGTTGAAAGGTTGATTATGATGATGATGATGAAAGTGGTAATTAGATGAACAATCCCTTTTGAAATGCAAATTATTTACACATATATTTTGAACAGAAAGTGATGGTATTTCTAAATTCCAATCACTGATCTCTCTATCTTCACCTCTCTCTCTACATGTAGATATATAGAATAGAACAGATGTCATATATTTTGTCTTGTCTTGTCCTGCATGTGAGGAGCATCATGAGCACTGACAGTTTTATCTAAAGTGCTTGATTTCAATGTCAATGAAATATTTTATGATGAAAACTATCCTGAGAGTGAGCAACTTAATTGCTGGTTTGATGGTTAGCACTTTAAAGGGCAGTCCCAAAATGGTGGAAATTAACAAAATGTCAAATCGACAAGTGTTTGAGTTCTAGCGGTCAAGGGGTCGAGAAACTCAACCAAATTAAAACTAGGTGAGAAAGTCATTCCTCAAACATAGTCAACTTTTCATGTTTATATTCCAATCTACTCTTACTATATATAATCTTACCAAATGTTGTTGTTCATCCTTTAAAGAAATTTATTGTAGTAAATAAACCGCAAAAAAAAAACGACATAACGTTGTGTAAACAAGGATCTTGGAATTTCAAAATTTTGTTTCACGTATTTTGAGGATTTGTTCCATTTCTGTCTCCAAGATCTGATGTTGTTTAATCTACAATTGCTTTTGCAACTGTCGGCATTTGAAAACTTTTGCTTAAAAATCCTTTGAGTAAAAAAAAAGGGGAAAGAAACTCATTGAAAAGAAAATCCTTCCTTTATTATCTTTTTATATCCTTAATCCTGCACCAAGAGGCATTTTAAAATTGACATTTCTGATTTTGTTGCTCAAGATTTTTTCTTTAAATCTATGCATATTCCAACCCACAGATCCCAAGATCCGAGTCTGTATTCGGACCCAAAGAAAGAACATTACTTGAGTTGTTTTTTTTCTCCTCCATCCAGATTCCCTTAAAGATATTTTCCATTCTAATCTCGACATTTTGGTTGATTCAAAATGAAAAAAAGTGCTGTTATTTTCCAATGGAATATTTTTCCAGATTGAAGTTTGTACTTTAAATGTAACCAGGAACAAAACAAAATTGCTCTTATGTAGCAAAACGCATAAATCTTGCTTTTATCCTCAGAATTTATTCCTTATCTTTGCCAAACTCTGAACTCTGATCTTTATTTCTTTCCTCAACTCTAAATTAGTTTCGCCATTTTTTTGACGGGTTTAAAATTCTATTTCTCTCTAAGGACAAAATTTAAAGCAATGAATAATTCATTGGACTGTCCTTTTTATTTCTGGGTTGATTTTCTTATCTGTCTGCCTCTATCATGAAGAAATTTGAAAAGCAAGCCTGCTCCTAAAATTTTGGATCATAAATGTCACCAATTGAAAAGTGTCACATAACTGTTTGTTACTGAGAGATGCTTTTATTTGTTTTCTTGTTGTATTTGAAGATTTTCTATAATAGTTTATGGCTGGACTTCAAAGCAGTTTTAGGGCTAGTAAGTTGTGCCATGTACTGCTTTTTATTACTCTTCAGTCACATTGATTTGAAAAGCTGCTCTACCCAGAGAACTCTGGATCACATGCATATCCAAATGAAAAATGTGAAACATTGCACAACAGCTTGGTACTGAGAGATGTTTTGCTGTTGTACTTGAACATTTTCTCTGATAGTTTATGACTGGACCTCGAAAAAAGATAAGTATCTTATTGGAAAAGCTCATGACTCGACCTCAAAGAGTGATATACATCATGTGGAAATGCTTATGACTGGACCTCAAAGAGAGATACATATCTTATTGGTAGAGCTTATGGTTGGATCTGAAGGGTGAAAAATATCTTATTGGTAAATGTTGAAGAACAAATACCTTGATAGATTTACTTGAAGATTAGGGTTGACATTCGTTTGAATTTCTTGGGACATGTCTTCTATTCATCTGAAAGCTTATTTGTTGATTTGTCAAAAGACCAGAATTTCAACTTTCTGACTAGATATGAGTTTATTCCTCATCTTATATGTTTTCATGACTCGTTGCATTTTGCTCGGGACAAAATTCAATGAGATTTGATTCTTTTCAGCTACAGTTCATAAGTCTCTTATTGTCTTATGATGTAAATTTTGTCTCTAAGGTCTTGCCATAAGAATTACTTAAATTTAGTTAAATCTAGTGCAACCAGTGCTTTGAATCACATGCGTAGCCAAACAGAAAATCTATTGTATGACTTTTGGTTACTGGGATATGTTGTGTTTTGTTATTGTACTTGGAAACTTTCTTTGATAAACTTCAAAGAGTGATACACATCCTGAATTGTAAATGTTGACAGAAGCATTGATAGATGTTTTATAGATCTATCTTTGTAATATGGATTATGAACTATAAAACTCAGTGAAGTAGAAAGTTGATTAATGAAACGATTGGAGAAACATTGATGGTGAATTGTTTTTTCTCTCTGTATGAAATGTGTGCCTCCAGACTGAAGCCTGACTTAAAGAATTTGTCATTTCAGATATAAAAATGGATATATGACTATCATTTATATATAGTACATTTTCATCCATTCAAATCATGAGCAGCAAGGAACAGATGTTCAAAATATGAAGTGGGAGAGTGGTTTTCTCAAACTCACATACTATACTAAACAAGGCTAAATCTATAGTATCAGATACATTTTCCTGTTCCCTACCCAATTAACTATCCCCCCTTTTCCTTGAGAGAACAGTTTTTGTTTGACAGAATTATCACGTCTCTTTTTTATTCTGCATATGATTGAGGGATTAATTTCATTCCTTGATAGAGAAAGTGAAACTTTGCTAACTTGTTGGTATGTTTTGATCTTTTAGTATTTCAAGAGTATACAACTGTTTGCGTTGCTGAAACAAGGACTGTAGTTATTCTGGAAATCTCAAGTGTTTGAGGAAATGAGACAATTAATTGAGGTTCAGACATGGATTTATAGGTGGAAATTGTAAGAATGTCAGACAGCCGCTGGACATCATTGCCCACAATGTAGAAAGTTGATTAATGAAGTGATTGAAGAAATGTTGATGCTGAACTTTTTTCTCTGACTCAAAGAATTTGTCACTTCAGATAAAGAAATGGACGGAGGAAGAAAAAAATCAACAATAATGTATGAAAAATATTTCCTGATCTTTAACCAGTCTATTAGAAAGTTTCCAAATTTTTATGTTCTAGGATTTAACATAGAGGATTTGATCTTCAGCTCAATATATCAAAATATACATGAATAAAAATATACATGAATAAAAATATACATGAATAAAGTAAAAGGAGCTGTCTGCCCTGTGCGACATACATGCAAAGCAACTGTTTTGATATCTTTCTTCCATTTTTCTTTTCTCTGTTACAGGAAACTAGGAAATCTTCAACATTTATTTTTTCTATAGAAATAGTAAGTTTAAAAGCAGGAACTTTCAAAGTGTTTTTTAACCCAGTAAGTAATACGTTTCTATTTATCATTTCAGCAGTAAATTGAATCCAGCCTTGGCACAAAGATATTTGTTTGGTACTCCTGAGAGTACAAAACACATTGTCATTGGCTTTTAGAGCCAGCAGACTATCTTTTCGATCAGAAGTTGGTGCAGAGATTTTTATTTATATTGGTAAGTATTTAGTGGAGTGTATGAGATTAGATTGGTTTCCAACCATTTATATCGGAAGTATGTCTCCACTGTATAGCTATAGAATTAATTTTATCTGAATTGGTTAGAGTCATCATCATACAATTGATCTATGGAGGGGAAGAATTTGGTCAAATAACCTATTCAAAACCCTTGGAAAATATATATCATAAGCTTCCTATGACTGCTGGTATATATGTCCCATATATTTCTTCTGTGAGTCTACTGGGACATTTTAATTCAGGAATTAAATGCCCTAATATCTTTGTTCTGAAAGGGTTTATAGAGATACTGATAATTCTTCCAGTTTGCAAACTAACACTGAAATACTTATCTTAAAGCAAAACAGAAAAAAACACTTCTCTTCTTTAAGAAGAAGTTAGATATATCATTTTCTGGATTTTCCCCTGGTTGGTACTTTGCAAAAATTTATTGGAAAAAAGAATTTAATTTGATTTTAGAAAAATTCTAATGCAGAGCCATTTTATCATAAGAATGAGGATGAAATTAAACAAGCCCACATATAGAGAAAGCCATTTGATATTATCATGGATAATTTCAGCAAGCAGGTTTTGTTATCAAATTATTCAAAATGCATCAATGAGTATATACTTACAATCATACAATATTTTTTTAAAGTAAAGTTGCTTATAACAATGAATTTATTGACAGTGGATATAAATTCATTGCAAGGAATGTGAATCATTTCAATTCTTATAACCTTTGCTCAATGTCATTGACCAGTTATTGTAATCTAAAAGACCCCGTTCAAAACTGATCATAATAAGCAGTTTTCTCCATTATCATCATCAGTTGGGGATTGTTGTAAACTATTTATGGCCTATAGTTTGTAAAATTGACACAGCTATCCTATTCTACTTTTTCATTCCATTCAATTTCCCAAATATCAAAGTGTTTGCCAAGTTTCAAAAAATCTGATTGGCTAATTTGAATAAAATGATATTTTACATTTCTCTCCCAATTCACAAAAAATAGACTGAATAACAGAATAAATACCCCAAGGCTATTCGGATGTTTGTGCTGCAGAAATTGTAATCAACCAATCAATAGGTTTATCCATGAAAGTTTTTAATTACCATTTTAAAATTCTGACAAAAATATTTTTCTTTAGATCAATCCATGACTGTGTGTGGATAACAAAAAAATGGTTTTATATCAAACAAATGAATTTTCAATACTGAGCAAAATAAGACATAAATAGAAAAATATTACCATAAAGATTAAAATGAAAAACAAATTTTCATACTGGATCTAAAATCTTCTTCTGCCAGCTAAATGTTTCGAATTGATTTTTGCTGTTAATTTTGGTTTTCATGACTAAATTTCAGGCCCTAAATTGGTGGTTCAAATATACATGATGATCACTTTCCTTAGTTTAAAATCTCTGTAAGATTGGAAAAAACAAGAAGGAAATACTGGTTTCACAAAAAATATTCTCCAATCATGGTCATAGTTGAACACAGTGTGAGGCGGAACTACTAGACCTGCACCTGTATGTTTGAGCATAGGTACAAAAGCCAGGTTTTTGAAAGCTTATTTCCGAGACAGGCAAACCCTTTTTTCTTGAAAGACTAGAAGAACACACTCTTCCTACACCACCCTCATATACACTTGTTTGGCTTAGTGCCAGATTTGATTAAACTAAACTTGGTAAATAAAAATAGTATATCTTTAGATTTTGTTCAAAACTATTTCAAGAATTTTGTGTTTTGTGGTTAAAGAACATTGATAAATATTTTATGGAATCCGATACAGTTATATATTCATTTCATTTTCTTAAAGTCTCTAGACTTGAGAATGTCAATTTTGTCACTTTATATTTTGCCTTTTGAAGAGAAAAAAATATGAATTCAGGGAAAGAAGTTTTAACTAAATTTACATTTTTAGTTTGCGGCTAAACCATTGAAAATTCATTTTTGAATTTATTTAACTTGAAATTTCCTTGGCAAATTCAAATTTAACTTATTGGATTATGGAGGACAACATGGAAATCTGATGGAATGTTTCTTGTTTTTTTTTCTTCCATGGCAAAAGTCCAAATTGCCTCCAAATCTAGTACAAAGAACAGAAAACTCTTTTTTCAATTCTCCAATGAAAACAAATATTCTGTTTTGAACAAGACTGTATCAAAATTATGTTCTGTCCAATCATGTTTTCATTATAATTTTGTATTATTTTGGTATTTGTATTTTGCTTAATCACTGTTTTATATTGTTTTGGTATTAATGCCTTGCTTCATTATTATGTTGTACTATTTTGGAATTTATACCTTACTTCAATATCATTTTGTATTATTTTGGTATTTATGCCTTGCTTTATTATTATTCTGTTGTAGTGCCTTCATAGACTAAGCAAAATAGGGAAAAAAAACTTGCATACATATAAAAAGTATATATATGTTTATCCCCGCCCATTCATATGGGTTTGAACCACATTTTTTACGCTTTTTCTTGCAGTTATAAATTACACTTTTAAAAGAAGATATTCAATAACTGTAATTGTTCTAAAAGAGTGTTAAAAAGTGCACTGTAGATGTTAGTGAAAAAACATGTCGTTAATCAACAAAAACCATAAATTTCATAAAGTAATTATTGGCATTTTCCCCCTTTTTATGCATCTGTTTACTTTCATTTTGATATCTTTGTTGCTTTTCCAAAGTTTTATCTGGTCTGAGAAAAGTTGCTATATAAGGCAACACAAATATTTAGAAGAAGGTAATATTGTCTTCTGACAATAGTTCGCAATACTTCATCAACTGAGAAAAAAAAATTGTTCACAGTACAATTTATCAAAGAAAAAAATTGCTGTCTAAAATACTATTTGACTAGCTGGTTTGCAAATATAAATATTAAACAAGTATAATGTCTACATTTACGATTTTTAGTCTATAATTTTCTAAAATCTTTTTTCTTATTAATAATACAAAGATTATTATGCTGCATTTATTATTTCCTAAATTTTTTACATTTTGTTTCTTCTTACAGTGTATCTTTGCCACAAACTCCCCCAAATATTCCAGTTAAACTAATTAAGACTGAACTGCAAATTATCAAAACATGAATGGAAAACCTTTGAATGGCAAAGGTCATCTTATAGATTTATATATCTATTAATACCTACATAGATACATACAAACATATTCATATTCACACATATATAAATGAAAAATGATGTATACTATAATTTTTTATCATCTCTATCATCATCAGTGGCAGCATTTTAAATTCAGTTGCTAGGCATACGCTTTCCTTTAAGATTGGCCACTTTCCTCTCTCCTGGGTACCACAATACCAATACCTACTGAACTCGTTTAAATTATCAGGCCATATTATTAATTTTCTGGTGACAATTTTGCATATTATCTCAGATGATATTCAATGCTGAAACAAATTTCTTGCAATATAGCCTGCTCATTGCCATTCGAACTCTCCGATGGTTCTTAGTGATATCTCTGACATCAGCTGACTTTTATATTGTTGACTCATTAAAATACAGCTCAACATAATGCAGAGTAATGGGAACCCAAGGTTTCAAAATGTTAAACTTGGCTTCAAAGCAATAGCTCAATATAAAAATAGAAAGACCCCTACTGAATAAGGTTTCACCAAATATAAAAAGGAAATGATTTAGACAAAAACATATCAATAGTCAATAAAGGAAACCCATCATTCCATTCCCTTTCATCCATCGCTAAAGAAATTATTTATGTATTGTCAATAAACACTTATGACACATGTATCTAAAGTTTTGTCAAAATGTAACCTTCTGGAGAGCTGTCACTATTCGAAAAATTTTTAATATCCAATTTTGTCTTCCTGTCTGACTAGCCTCACTTTACCCCTACCCATGATATTCTTCTCATTTCTGCATGAATTAGGAAGGTTGGATTCAAAGAAGGTGGGGGTCTGGAATTGGAAAATTTGTTACAACATGGATTCTTTTATAATACAGTAGAAAATTATGGACCCAAACTTCTGCATTACAGGCAACAATGTATTTGATATCATATAACTTTTAACATGGACATCTGCATTGTGCATGCAAATGTATGTCTCTTGTTTTTTTTAGATAGATTGGGCTACTGGACAAGCAAAAAGAATGCTTTTTGCCTTCCAGGCCGTGAAAAAAAATTGTGCATTCCTTGTCCAGGTTGACCTCATTCCCGTTCTGCTCTCTCATCCAAATTCTCTATCTTTAGAAACCATCAAACAAAACTGTCACCAAAATGGGTGTCTCCAGTTAAAGTTGGTCTGGCTGACAATTAGTGTAATACAGGCCACTCCAATAGAGCTTGAAGGTAGAAAATTTCGACATTCATGATATGATTTTTTTTTCCCTACAAATTCAACCTTACCCTAAATAGGTTTTCAATGGAAGGTTAAATTTGCAATCTAAGTTTATGCTAAATTGATTCCCATTACCCACCAAAATATGAAAGAAATAACTCATTCATCATTTTTTTCCAATTTTTCTAATTGATCATCCCAAACACAAAAGATGAGGCTCACATGACAGTTTCTATTGAGTGACCTATGGGACCTGAGTCTTTATTTGTTTCCTTTTCATCGTTGCCCCTTTCATGAGAACTGATCTCACGAGATAACGAGATGCAGCTTCTCCCAACATCTTTTTTTCCTTTTCCAACGTTTGATTTCTGATCAATGGACATAGTTTCTAGCAAAGTTTTTCCCAAAGAATGTATTTGCTTTATCCCTAGTTTCCAGGAGAAAGTTCCTCTGATTACTTCTATCATATGATTGAGATTTGCGGGGTTGGTGGTAGGGGGGGAGATATATTTGTTTGGAAGAGGGGAGGAAAGATTTCAACATTTCTCCATGTATAAGAATATCTTTTGTCTGTATGCACAAATACAGAGTCCCAGGAAATACACCGAGGGAATGAACAGACATAGAAGATTCCAATCGGTCCCTTTTTGTGAAAGATAAAGAGTTCTGTGAAAGCTAGTTTTTCGGGTTCAGATCAGTTGGAAACAAAAAATCATTGAACAATCTTTCAGTATCTGTCAAATGATTATTTTTTTTTTATCATCAATATATAATCTGGCTTGCAAGTTACCCTTCTAATATCAATATTTAAATGCTCACATTCATGAATGTGAAATGTTTGTGAATATTTATCTATACACGCTTTCATTTCAATTTTATCAGTGCAGATCAGCATTTATTTGTGTATGCATGTTTGCATGAATCATATAATAATATATAACACATACATAATCAGAATTAGAAGTTAAATGAGGCTTGGAGGCCTCTGCATTGATGGCGACTTTTTAGCTCAATGGTGAGTGCAACACTATGTTGGAGCGGCTACCTTATTGATTGCAGATTTGCTAACTGCAGCAGCTCTATTTTTTTCAATCGTTTATTCATACACATTGTCTAGGCTGAATGATATATTTAATATGTAATAATGGGAAATCATCCAAATAGAGTTTCAATATGATATGATTTATGATTACATATATATATATATATATATATATATATATATATATATATATATATATATACATACATATATATACATATATATATATATATATATATATATATATATATATATATATATATATATATATACATATATATATATATATATATATATATATATATATATATATATATATATATATACATAAATAGTAGGTTGTGGATTCGCTACACAAACTAGCTCCTTTACATTTCAGAAGTGGCTTTATATTATTGATATATTATTATATTATGTTATACTGCTAGCATGATTTGTACCACATATACTGTGTATATATACATATATATATATATATATATATATATATATATATATATATATATATATACATATATATACATATATATAAGTATTTTCTGTTTAAAATACTCAATTTGCATAGATAAGAACATTAGGACCAGTACAGAGATAAAAGTATGCTGATTGCCGAAAGAGACATACAAATATACATACACATGCAACATTTTCCTTTGAAAATGAATTTATAAATGATCAAAGGTTACACATACAAATGTATTTACTATGAATTCATTCCATCTTTGGAGATGAGAATGTAAAACATCTGAGGTCATCTCCAAGAATATATAAATATATATTTTACAGACAATAAAGAATCAAATGTTTGTACAACAGTAAAGAAGAGAAACTCATATTTATACAAGAAATACATACATGGATTTACAATGGAATGGTAAGGCCAAAACTTCAGCTCTTTTCCCATACATCATGGGCTATTATGAATCCACTGCTGGACAAAGGTCTTTTTAAGCTCCTTCCATAATGAGCATGATTGCACTAATCTCTGCCATATCGGGCAACAATCGGTTAGCCTTTCGCTCCATCTGGTCCCTTTTTCTGTGAACCCCTTCTAATCTTAGTTTTTGTTGCTAAATTACTTGCATGATATTGTTCACTCTGGTCCTCAATCAGATTCATGTTGATCTTTTTCTATCACTAAGAGTTATTCCTAGTATGGCTCTTTCAATTGCCATCTGTGCAATTCAGAGTTGGTTTTTGTGTGCTTTGTAAGTTTTCAGGTTTTGCAACCACACAACATTGACTGTATACTTTACATTTAAAGTAAGTTGGTATTTTGCTTCTCGGTATGTCTCTAATTATACTGAATGCTCTCCAGCCAATTATTATGCACAGTTTTATTTTATTTCTATGGTCTTTCTCTTGCTACGCTCTAATTTTATGTTTTCTATTTAGATCCTCTGAAGTTTCTGATATTATTGCAATATCATCACAGTACTTTAAATAATTCAAATATTCTCGGTCTATATTTATTCCTACGTTATTTTTGTCTTTTTTTCACAAAAGTGCTTCTTCTAGGCCAGATGTAATGAGTTTCAGTGATGTTATATCCCATTGTCTTACTCCTTCCCCAATCTATATTTTGCTTAGCATCTTTAAGAAGTCTAATTATATGTTTATATGTAAATATGTATATCATTAAGAAATGGATACATAAACCAACAGAAATAATCATAAATGTGTTATATCACTTTGAAACTCTATTCAAAATAATCTCTCATTATAATACGGTGAATGTATCATTTGGCCCAGACTGTGGGAATAGAATAAACAATTAAAGAAAATGGGACTGCTGCAAGAATCAAGCCTACAACTGATAGATACCCACTTTAATGTAGCATTGCTCTAACAATTGAGGTAAAAATCCATCGGTGATGCAAAGGGCCAAGCACACACACAACACATGGAGAGATTATAAGACAGCACAGTACATTAGAGAAAAGACAGGAGTCTGAGACATAATAAAAACTGTCAGAAAAATCAAATGGTAATGGGCTAGACATGCCGCAAGAATGTCAGATCATGGACATCATGACTCACAACATTAATATTAAGAGATCAGATGCAAGGCTGCTGCTGAGAGAAAGTGACAAACTAGATAAATTCAGACAGAACTGGCTCCGCAATGCACATGATAGAGAAGTCAGGTAAGTCTTAGGGAAGGTTTGTATCCAATAACTGACGCTAACAGACTGATGATGATGATGATGTTGATGATAATTTGAGATAAGTTATTTATGGAGAGTTATGTGTGTGAGCACATGAATTGATATGTGTGTGTGTGTAAGTAAAATATAGATGAGCTTTTTTTCTGTTCTGCAGATGTTTGTTTCTGTTTTGCCTGAAGATGATAAGATGTGAGATTCCTTTGCCAATTAAGGAACATATTATGACATGTGCCTTGGCTGTAATTGTCTTCATAAAAAAGATTAGCTGATTCTTAACCACAATTAACTCCTGTTGCTTGCCTAATCAAGTCCCTGGAGGGGACAACCTTTAATTTCATTATCTCTTATTTGTGTGTTTCTGTTTGCAACAAGCAAGTTAATTTTTCAAAGACTGTCTCTATTTTCCAGTTGATCGAAACCTTTTGCTATTTGCTTGGTTCGGTCAACACAGGTTCAAGGCTGCATTTTTTGAATTCAGAAAGAGAATCAATCTCACTGTTAATGGCTTGTGAGTAGTTGCTTGCTGACAATTATTATCATAAGCGGCAATTCTGATATTTGGTTTATTCATGTACCAAGAGGTGTGGTATGTATAAATATATATATGTGGTGAAATAATGGATGTGCTATGCAAGCATGTTTATCTTCTGGCTCTTTGGGGCTTCTTCAGGCAAATGATCTACTTGGATCCTTATTTAGGACAGTATCTGGAGGTTTGTCTATTTTCTGGATGGAGAATTCTGCCTTATTTTATTCATCTTTCTTTTCCCATTCTTCTTTTTCTATTGATTGATCTATACATAAGTAATTTTTGTGTTTTTTTTCTATTAATTCTCAGAGTATTTGTTTATTTTGTTTATCTCCCATAAGGGAAGTGAGCTTGTGGCTGGTTGTAATAAATTATGCTGGAATGTTTCAGACAATTTTTTCATCGGTATGTTGGTGACCCATTAGTTCAGCGTGGTGGTTTTAGTTAAAGGAGATACATCGTATAGTTCTTTATCCGTCTACTTGTTTTAGGGCTCACTTTTACATGGCCTTAGTTGTTTATGTCTAATTCCCTCACCATTCTTGGTGGCTTTGTTTCTATAAGATAATTATGAGATGATTAAATTGTGCTTATAGTGGATACAATATAATACTGATAAACAGAAGTGATTGCTTTTTGTACACGTGTATGTAAGGGATTGAATTATTGTTTTTAATAGGAATTTCAAGCGGTGCCGACTCTTGACAGTTACTTCATTTGTTCTATTTTAGTATGTCCACTTTCTCAGTTCAGGTGATAATTTTAATTTCTCATTTAGGCATAGGCAGCATAGGATTTCAATATTCTAGCATTTTATTCTTGTTTTCTTTTTTTTCTGTTTTACTATGAGTGTGAAATTACCATCTTTGCAGTTCCAGTAATGTGTGGATACCAATGTATTGTTTTTGTATTTTTCATTCAAAGAGGATGATATATCGTAGGTTAATCTTAATTTAAAAGGGCTTTTTTAATATTCCTATGCAGTATTTCATTTGTAAGGATCCCTGTAGGGTTGATATTTCAGCTTTGTAGACAATATTTGATTTAAGGCATTTTTTTGCAAAGGGCAGATGTTGATATTTGCACCATTATAGTCTTGTTTATTTATATTTTCTCCACTTGTATTATTCCTTTTTATTTTATGCTTTTTTTATGATTTTTTAAAATTGTCCATACAACTATAGCTGAATTTCAGTTTGTTCTTGCAAAATATTTGAAATATTTTCGTTGAATATTTGAAAGCTGATATAACAACCCAAGAGAAATCCTTAGAAACAAAATATGGCAGGATAAATTCGATGCTTAGAAACATTCCCTGTTGGACTCATAATTCTTGATAAGACAGATCTCAATCGTCCATCAATAGTTTTACAGAATGTGACATACAAGACCCTCATGTTCTCAAAAATGATATTGTTTAATGAATTTGACGATGATCATTCTTGGTAAACCATGCTGGTGCACATGAAAGAATTATGCTGGGCCTCACATGAAGAGACCACAAGACAACAAAGTACATCCGGGAAAAGACAAGAGTCAGGGACATCATAGAACCAATTGAAAATCTCAAATTACTAGTCATGTTGCAAGAATGGCAGACCATCGATGGACATCGCGACTCACAACTTGGATCACATGCACAACCAAGGCCGGTGTAATATTAGGTGGAGACACAAGCTAGACAAATTCAGAAAGTACTGGATCTGCAACGCCCATGATAGAGAAGTGTGGCAAATCCAGGAGAAGGTCTATGTCCAACGACGTACGTTAAAACGCAGATGATGATGATGATTCTTGGTAAGCTGTTCCATTCTTTTCTTGAACCTTTTTTTTATTTTAAACTCTCTGAGTCCAGTGAATATGTCAACAAGTTCATGAATGCTGAAATGCAGCTGCCCATCATATATTTATTATTCAAGAAAACTTCTGTGTCGCATAAATGTGTAAGGCAATAAAGAAAGTCTCAAGTCACAATTCTAGACATTAATATTGTAAGGCTATTGCCTGCAGGCCTATAGGCACATGCCTTGCACATAAGTCACTTTTCAAAAGATCAAAAATGTACTGAATGCTTTTAAGGAAGGAAGAATAAAGATATTCTATAGAATAGTACCATTTCAAAATGAAAATAAAACTGGTCTGGTTAATCACTCATCAGAAACTGTCAGGCTACCTACATCTTCTGGCAGCATCAAAAACTTAGGGAAAAGGACAATCAATAAATAATATGCCTCTCTTGCAATTAGGCTGGCAGTGATCATTAAAAATGTCTAAATTTTCAAGAAACTGAGAACCACGCAATATGCATGTGAGAAAATCATGCTCAACCCCACATGGAAAGATCGCAAGACAGCACAGTATATTAGGGAAAAAATGAGAGTTCGATATATCATAGATTCCATTAGAGAACTCAAATGGTTAGAATGGCAGATAATCAATGGACATTACAAATCACAACATGGATCGCCAGAGATTAAATGCAAAACTGATACCAGCAGGATATAAGACAAGTTCAGAAAATGTTGGCTCTGTGACGCCCATGATAGGGAGGTCTGTCAAATTCTGGGGAATGTCTGTGTCCAACGATGGATGATAAAAGGCTAGTGATGATTATAGTCATGAAGGTGTGGGTGACCTGGTAATTTGTGACATTGGAAACGGAATTAGCAAACCAAGCTCTCCAGCTTAGTTAGTCAGCATCCACTTTATTGTCTTTTGGAGAGGCATTTATCTGATCCTCTAAGACCCATGGGTCAATAGCAGGGCACGCTAGGCTCTTCAGTGTTGGTTAGCAACCAGTTAAGGAGACAGACAACTCTTAAATTCAAATCTGGAAATGTTTCTGAAATGTACAGTTAATTTGGCTTTGGTGAAGCTTCAATGGGCTTAGCAAGCTGAAAGTGGATTATAATAGATTGTTCAAGTAAAATGAAAACAAAATAAATGGATAGACAAAATCAGTTTATCCCCTCCTCATCTTGAGTACCAATGGGAGATAAAATCAGATTGATTCAGCAAATATTGAACACTCCTTGGAACCTTGTAAAATCTACGATACCCATATTTTTCAAATATCTTTTCTGTGGTCATATTTTGAAATTGTCGGCATGCTAAGTATTCGTCGTCAAGAATAATCAAACCATGATCCTATTTTATGTAGAACCAATTTGAAGGAATAAAGAACCAGAGAAAAAGAGAAAGCAGTGAGAATCAGAAACGTTGGGAAATGAGATTATTCCTCAAGTGTCCAATTTACCACAGATTGATTTGGAATCGGTTAAGTTGATGCAATTAGATACGGATTGCTGAAAGCAATGGAGTTAGATTTCTTTTCTGTTTTCAGCTTATCTTCAATTAAGGTTTTTCACTCCTGGCTCTTAAACAGAAGTTTTCTTTTACCAACTCTTCAAAAAAAAAAAACAGAAGATATTTTAATCTTCTTACCAAATAATGTTCAATCAGCATCACTCTATTGGCCCAAGATGCTCTGGCAACGATGTAGGATCTCCTTTATATAATATTAAATCATCATATATTTTATAAAAACCTTGTCTCTAATGCCAAGGGCATCCATAGCAGTCATTAGCCCTCCTCCCTTCAGATTCACCTATTAAACTACCTAACTCTCTTCTCCCCTCTCTCTTCCTACCCTCTTATTAAACAAATTAAATTTCTTTTCTCCATCTCCTTTCCTACCATGTCTGTCTCACATCGCATCATTTGCAGCAATCAGCCAAGCAACAGGACATTAACTTGTAGTAATAGTTGGCAAATCTTTTTTTTCAAGGAAATAACTTGTTTGCAGTCCTCTTAAAAGATCAATAATTGACATTTTTCTCATCAGACAATGTTTTCTTTCATTTCTTATTTGCCTTCAACTGAACATCATAAACGTTTGATATAATTGAAAGGTAAACATCAACTTTACCGCCTCATGATTATCGACAGAGAAGATATTGCATTTTTTATGCTACATCTTTCAAATTCGAAGCATAGTTTTAAGTTCATAGCATGAAGAAGCATCTGAACAGCTCTCAAAATTTGATTGAAATGTATCTGCTGATAACTGATTGCAAAATGTGGATCTCAGCTCTTTATTCATAAATAATGATTAAAACAAACTTATTTCTTAGCTACATGTTTGTCCATTGGAATTTTAAACCATACATTCTGCTTTCGATTTTCTTTAGAATGAATAATGAATATTTTTGTTCAGTCACATTCATCAAGTGAATAAATTTCTTTTCTTCCAATTATGCTTTCAAAAACAAACTTGAAATGGTAAACGATAATATTCATAACATTAGGTGCACTAAAATGTTATTTTGTCTTTATAGATCCTAACTTTGGATGTTATTTGA
Organism: Thysanoteuthis rhombus; assembly: GCA_963457665.1. NCBI lineage: Eukaryota > Metazoa > Mollusca > Cephalopoda > Oegopsida > Thysanoteuthidae > Thysanoteuthis > Thysanoteuthis major. Next base: position 27,071,893 of record OY735212.1, read on the forward strand.
TACAACAAAAAATGAAATAAATATGTTGCCAGATAAATTGGGTCTTTTTCTTCAAATTATGATAATATTCTCCTTTCCAAATACGATCAACAAAATGGCCGACAAAACAATTGAATCAAGTCATTCTCATCAATTCATGCATTTTATCTGGATATCAATTCAATAAAAGTCATTGCAAAGATTTGTGTTGTATATCCAAATGACCTTGATGTTATCTATTTCTGATCAGGCAATTTTGACCTCTACGATGCCTGTTGTTTGGGAAGGCCCATGTAGTTGGACAATGATCTGCTGCACTTAGTTTGGGGGGCAGATCCTCATCAACCCCTTGGAGAATTATGAGAAAAAAATGAATCCAACATGGTGTACTGTACAAGAACATCTCCAGCAGATTAGGTAGATCAACAAAGAAAGGGTCTGACAAAAATTTGCTAGTGTTAACAGAGCCTAACATTCAGCAATCTACAATATTCCTGCACAACAGGTAGGAAAATGAATTGTTTTGCTATTGAATTGGAACTGAATGAGAAATGGGTCCTGTATATTAACAGAAAACAGATTAACCAACATCTCTTTCCAAATCAAACACCAGTTTCTAAGCCAAAATAGAGCTTTATATATACACACACACAAAAAAGTCTGCTGAGCATTCAGTGGAATATTATTGGCATAGTTCTCTTTGAGTAATTGAAGCAAGGTTAGACTGTCATAGCTGATATCTACTATCAGAACCAAGCTTTAAGTGAAAAGCATTGTTGGTCATTCAATAGTATCATATTGCCAGACTGCATTCAGCAAGAAAGAAAACAGATGATCAGAGATTTAGGCTGGTAAGGTTCACCCCCACCTTCCCTAATCTACTGACATCATCATCATCATCAGTCTATTAGCGTCTATCCTTGGACATCTCCCCCAGGATGAGCCCCATCTCTCTATCATGGGCATCTCAGAGCCAGTACTTTCTGAATTTATCTTGCTCGCATCACAATCTTACTTTCTGTCAGCCGTAGCCTTGCACCTGATCTCTGGAAATCAACATTATGAGACATTATGTCTAGCATTCGTCTGACATTCTTGCAACATGTCAAGCCCACAGCCATTTGAGTTTTTTAACATTTTCTATGATGATTCGGGCTCTTACCTTCTTTTTGATATACTCTACCATTTTATGATCCTTCCATGACAGGTTACCTATGATTCTTTCATATGGACATTGCATGGTTCTCAGTTTGAGGATCAATCTTTTGATTAGGTTCTATGTTTCAGCTCCATAGGTGACTATCGGTAAGATACATTGGTCGTATACCCTTTTTTTTGGGACAAGTTGGATTTTCTTGTTCTTAAAAGTCCATCTTGCTCTATAAGAAGCCTTCTATCTTAATGTGATTCTCCACTTGATTTCTTCGTCTTTTGATGACTTCATGGAGACTCACTATCATTGGGAGATGTAGTGGTCTACTTTTTCTAGCTCTGTATTTTCGATTTTGATTGCTGTGTCTTAGTCCACAACATCTGACATAGCAACATCAAAATACCATTTGTTTAGATATCTAAAGCTCTTGATGAGTGGTAAAATCCTCTGAAACACTGATGTAGTCAAGCATAGGCTATCAGCCTCCTTCACATTAAAGCCAGCTCTTTTTTGTGAAGAAAGACTTAGAAAGTCAATTTTAGGATGGACAACCCTGGTGAATATGGTTGGCAATAATGTAAATGATTAGACAATAAATGTTTTCAGATAGATGTTTGACTTTTCCTGATACAATAACATTACTTTCTCGTACACCCAACAGACACATGTGTGTATGTGTGTATCTATGTGAGTGAGAGAGTATATTACATATCAAGAGTTAATAATGTTATATATATATATATATATATATATATATATATATATATATATATATGTATATATATATATATATATATATATGTATATATATATGTATATATATATATATATATATATATATATATATATGTATATATATATATATATGTATATGTATATGTATATATATATATATATATATATATATATATATATATGAGCATGTGTGTGCGTTTTGTAAATTACAGCTTAAGAGTTAATCATATTTGGATTTCTTTTCTCTATATGAATAAATAATAAGGATGAAGTTCATACATAGGAGAAAAAAACATCTTAAGATATGTATGTGCATGTCTATATAGATATATATGTATAACATGGAACATGCTATCATTTATATTCAGTTTCATTGTTATGCATGGACGTATCACTCTTTGCTTCCAAACAGATATATAAATAAATAGTCTGAACATATTTTTCCATTTATTCCACAGGAAAAATAGCTTATATACCTAGATGTAAGTGTATTCATTTATAAAGGTGATAAACATTCTATATGTTTGTTTTTCATATGTGATGTATGAATACGCTTACTTTCACAGTTATTCATAAAATATGCTTGTACAAATGGAAACATGAGTCAGTAGTTTTTTCAGATACTTTTTTCTTATATTTACAATAGAAAGATGAATGAATAATCATTTATGTTATTTGCTTTAGTTTTCTGATCAAAATGAATGTTTCAGAACATGAGTTATAGATAGACTATGAGATAGAGTTTGAGACAGAGACATTGAGAGAGAGAGGAAGAGGGAGATTGGATGAGAGAAAGAGTGATTTTAAAATATTACATACATTACATTTATAAAAAGAATTTAATTCATTTTTTGTGTGATACTGAAACAATGAGAGTACTTTTCCCTCATTGTGGTTCCAATTTTGTTTTCTATCTTTAACTGCAGCAATTTACTTTCCAAACACTCTTTGCGCTTCCGGTTGTCAGATCTAGTAGTTTTTTTCTATCAAGATCCGATGCTGTACTTGAAAACAGTGATGATCAGATGGAATATTAACTTTTTATAACACAGTCTTATTGGATTTTCTGTCTCAGTCATGGGCAAACTCATTCTGAATTTAAGAAGTTTATAATGGATTTTTGATAACAACAAGCATTTATTGAAAAGTTTTATTCACAAATATACAGAGATTTTTTTTGTGTGTTAAAGATTATGGTTGAAATATTGTTAACCAAATATCTAAATAAAACCATAGACATTTCATTATCCCCAAAGCCCTGACAATGAAAAGTGTGATCATATCATTTTTCTTTCTATTTTTCTTTTGTTTTGTTTTCAGTTAGTTCAACACCTTCTCAGCCTTGTGCTGTGTACTTTGTTAAAATCTAAAATATTTTTTTCATCAGCTGACATCAGTGTTTAGTCTGTATCTGTGCTTATACAGTTATGTTTGTAGATAATCAATGTTTTATCTCCGAACAAGAGAATTTATGTGGTGGTTTACAATATTAACTTTTGTTAACTTCAAAATTGTCTGAATGAAATTAAGTTGCACAATTATTTCATTAAGATCATACTTGATAGATTGAAATAGAATAGAAATAGCATTCCAAGGGAAAAAATGAGTATCCACCACCCATATATGCTATGATGGGGTGATCAATTAAAAAGATGGAGGGAGAGATGATCAATGAATAAGTTACTCATCTCATCTTATTTTGGGCTGTTCGGTGACCAATTTAGCATAAACTTACTTTGCATGTTGGACCCCAACAAAAAACCTATTTTAGTAGGGAATTCACAAAAGTGAAATTCTTTTGAGGAGTGTGTGTGCAAACTTTCAGGCTCCTACAATAAATGGTAAGGGCTTGGCAAAGTCCAGATAGGTACATAGATAGATAGATATAAATGTCAGAATACATGAATAATCTTAACCCAGCAATAGTGATTAAAAAGATCTTTTGTGGGTAATGGTGATTATTAAGAATGAAAATAATTAGTTAAGGAATGTAATACAGATTTAAAAAACAATTCAATCAAATCCCAAAGATAACAAGAAACATGTCTGAGAAGAATCGAGGATTATCTCTTGAAATATTCTTAGACATAAGATAATGATTATCTTCCTGAATATAGTAAAGCAGTTGTGGTTGAAATGTTACTGTCTCTTTGACAGAACATCTGAAGCACAGCAAAATGTTCTGTACAATGAGATAACATTTATCAAAATTCAGTTGGCCCAGCTTAGATTCCAGAAGGAAATATTTCATGAGAGAAGCAACCAACATATATATATATATATGGTTTGGATTCGGGGACAGAAATTTTTAGAGTTTTCCTCAATTATGGGATCCTTGGACAGTGGGACCATGTATGTGAGATAACTCTCTGTATGATGAAGTTTTAAGGGGAAGTGCGATATGCATACAACCAACCACACCCTACAAACAACATATGGGCATCAATTGGCCCACTGACCAGATTTTACTCATGGCAATAATTCTTTGTGGCCATCAGCCAACCTAAGTATTTATTTGATATCTGGCCCAGATGAAGATGAAAAATGTCTCGTGTGGCCCACCAGTTCAAAAAGGTTGTCCATGCTTTCTTTAAACCGACGGTTTGCTTCCTATGATGGCATAGATAGAAGCGAGTCCCCAATGTCATTGGATCAATATGAGTTTCCTTCTCCTGACAGATGTTTGAGCAAGCTATAGGGGTCTACTGACCCTTTTACCCCTTCAGAGAAGTAACTCGACTGTACAGCTGTCCATGCAGATATATATACATATATGTACATTTTTTTTATCTATTTTTCTTCTATTTTTCTTCTATTTTCAAACAATTTTTCAGAAAAGAATAGATGCAGATTGATTCTTCAATTCAAAATGAGATGCAGACGCATATTGGTGTACTCCATAGCCTCAACACATCAAACACTCAAGACTATTGATCATAAAATTCTTTTGTGGCATGTAGATATTTGTATATTTACTGTGAAGCTTTTAGATAACAGTTTCAATTGTAATTTCTGTAGAAAGTTTCACTTGTTACTAAGAATGTCTCTCATTGATTTTTGTTCTCCTCCAATTCTCTATAAACTTGACCCTCTGATGACATTTTAATGGATTTCCACTTATTGGACGATAGAATTATGACAAAAATGTTTCTCTCTATTCATCTGCGGATAATCAATGAAATTTCTTATTCCAGAATCCTCATCAGTTGATGTTTGAAAAAAAAACAAAAAAAATAAGATGGATATGATGTAAATCGAAGAGAGATTATAAAACATATCGATTGAAATGTTGTGATGCAAATAACAAAGATGAAAACATTAGTTGATATAATTTGCGATATGAATGTCTCACCGTTGTATTTTGGTAGGGCTTTATCAAAATCCTGCAGTACAAATAAGGATAACAAAATTGTGATCGGTTTTTCACACAATTGACTGATTGGCCGGCCATTTGGCTAACACTCTAACCTTGTGGCAAACAGTCAAAAGAACCTTTCTGAAATAAACTTACTAATTAAACATCAAAATACTTGGCTGACTTACAAATTGACCACATAGATGGCTGATTGCTTTGTTAACTGACTTAACATCACACTGACCTTTGGTGAGGCAAGGGAACTGATTGGTCAATTGGCTGACTAGACCACATAATTGACAGTTAGTCTTCATTCAAGGAATGATTGACCACTTACTTAGGTGATATCTTGACAATAAAAGAGATCTATGACATAAAAATACATCCCAGTGGTCATAAAAAAACCCAAAAAAAACTGGGATATATGCATGTCCCCAGAGTCTTGAAAGGGTTGTGACATCTTGACAGTAGATCTATCAGAGATGACAGAAGGTTTGTCTATACATAACTGATGACCTCAAGTAGGCCTATGCACCTATAACTCAGTTGACTAATAATTATCAGAATGCAAGGAGAATTTCAACTTGGAAAAGTTGATTATTGACATTGTCAAAATGACTAAAGTATATGAATGCAAAATTATTCCCCATCAGAGAATACAAGAAAGACAAAGATTTATCCCTAAATAACATGCTTGTGGGTAATCAGAATCTGATGTACTGGCACAAATGGTACGTAATTTAGTTAGCTAGTATATATATATAATTTTGGCAGCTATACTTTGTACAATATTTAGGGAATCATGGAAGTGTTTGTAAAGTTTACTCAACTCCTAATTGCTCATACAATCAGTATGTTATTTACAAGTCTTGGGAAAAATTCAGAAGCTAAGAAAATAGGTTCCAAAATAAACATATGGAAAGGAACATTGGTCATCATTTAAATACTTTTATTCCTAATTTTCTGACTTTTCAAGGATGTCAACAGATGATTTGTCACAGCAATGTTTGTCTTCCTGTTGTAAATAATCATGGATCACAGATGGAATATCTTACCTGGGCTGTATGTTCTCCAGAACTGACACCTTTGGACTATCAAATGTTTCACTCTGTTTAATTAGCTGTTCTGACAAGTTCAAAATATCTAAAGATTTTTTTCTATTTTCTATGCACAACATACAGCTTGAGTGCTGAAAACTTGGGAAAAACAAATTTGCAGTCAAAATTGCAAAATTCAAAAGATGTACCACAAGAAATATTTAGTTTGAAGAAAATGAGTAAAGCTAACTTTCAGAGTGTTGAAGTTGCAATAAAAGCCCAAAACCTTGCTGATACCAACTGGCTTTCAATGCAGTCAATACTGAAATACAACTATAGCTATTGTTTCTTTTTCCACCTACTATCAGAATTTGTAATGTAACTGCCTATATATTCTGATGAGTTCTAATCAAAGTTTTGACATATTTATGGAATGATTTTTACCTGTGATATCACGATTTACACAAACTTCTTGGAGTATGATACTTTATGTGGGTAATTCTTTCATTTTGTCAATCAATGAGATTTAATATCTTTTCTTTCAGTAACTAGAATTAAAGATCACTTTGTTTATACAAAACATGTAAGGGAAATCATTATCATATCATTAGCATTAAATGAAGACAAAAGTTATTCCCAAATTGAAAGAACAAACATTCTGATCAAGGTCATTGAGCTTGAAACTTAGACATGGTTCATAGAACTTTGGAGGCCAAATTCTAGCTCATCATCATCATCATCATCATCATCATCATCCATATTAGCCTCCATCGTTGGACATAGACCTTTGTAAAACATCTCTATCATTGGTACAGCATAGCCAATACTCACTTAGCTCGTTTAGTTTGCCATGCCATCAGATATTTTGCTGGCCACAGTTTCACATGTGATCTCTGGGGATCCATGTTTTGAGGTGTGATGTCCATCAGTTGTCTGGAATTTTTGCAACATGACCAGCCCATTGCCATTTGAGGTTCTTAATGGATTCTATGATATACTTGACTGTTTTTTCTCTAATGCACTTCAATGCCTTATGATCTCTCAATGTGATGTTGAGCATGATCCTCTCCTGTGCACATTGCATGGTTTCTATTTTGAAGGTCAATCTTTTAGTTAAGCTCCATGTTTCAGCTTCTTAGGTGATTATTAGAGGTATGCATTGGTTGTACACCCTTCTTTTCAAAACTAATAGGATTTTCTTGTTCTTGAAGGTTGAGTTCCCTCTGCCAAAGGATTGCTATCCAATTGTGATTCTTTGTTTAATTCCATTTTCTTTTGAGAGTGTCATAGAGATTTGTTGTCCTAGTTAGATGTAGTGGTCAACTCTTTTCAGGTTTATGCTTTTGATTCGGATTTTTGTGTCTTTGTCCTCAACATGTTTTATTCGCATGACATTTCTTTTACTAGAATTTATGTGTAGTCTAACTTTATTACCCTCTTCATTCAGTTCGTCAAACATTATTTTGAGACCGTGAAAGTTTCTTTCAAAAAGGGCGATGTCATCAGCAAATATAAGGTTACTTAAGTGTTCAACATCTATTCTGATTCCTTTATTTTCCCAGTTTAGAGTTCAGACAATCATTTTGAGGCAGGCTGTGATGAGCTGGTATTACTTTGTCATACTCCCCTTTCAAACTGAAAAGGCTCAGAGTTTTTATGTAACTTAATGAATGAACTGCTGAGTCGGTATATATGTTGCGAGTTTCTAAGGTATATTGGGTGTACACCTTGTATGATGGCATCGATGCCTTTGGGGATTTCCACTGAGTTTAAAGCCTTCTTGAAGTGGCCAAATGCTACAGCAAATGGCATGTCATATTCTGCTGCTTTCTTTTTTAGTTGAAAACAGATGGTCAATTGTTGAGTAGCTTTTTCTGAATTCAGTCTGTTCACATGGTTGGTTTTCAACTAGCATTTCTGTTGGTGATCACTTTGGTAAAAAGTTTGTAGATGCAGTAAAGTCAGCTTATTGGCCTATAGTTGTTTAGATCTTTCCAGTTCCCTTTCTTATGTAATAGCATTATGATTGCAATGTTCCAATCTTCTGGGACTTGAATTTTTCTAATGCATAAGTTGAATAGGATGGCTAATTCCTAGTGATGACTTTTTTGAGTAGGCCGATGGGGATCTTATCTAATCCAGGCGGCTTTTCCCTTTTTTCATTTGTTTGATGGTTCGTTTCACCTCTCACTGAGCAACTTTGGGGAATTCTCCAAACTGGTTACTCGTAACTTGTGCATCCCATTTGTTGTTTTCTGTCTTTCATTTGGAGGAATGGAGATTTTTGAAGAACTCTTGAGCATATTCAACGATTTGGTCTCTATCTGTTGTTGAATCTCCATTTTCTTCAAACGTACTAGTTCATAGTGTTTTTCCTGTACTGAGAGCCTTTTTGATAGTCTTAAGGCCTCGACCTTTTTCAAGAATGTTTTCAATAGCTGCTGTTTTGTATCTTTTGTGCATATTCTCTTTGTTCTTCTTGGATTGTCAAATTCTTTGGTTGAATATGTTCGTAGAGGATCAATTCGAAGATGTTTTTCTGCGTGATTAGTATTCTTAATGATGATATCATAAGTTGGTTTGCATGCAATCTGAGATTAAACTGACACAACAGATTTAACATTCACATGGATGAACACTCAATAGAAGTGACACAACCAGTGAATCATGTCTGTTGTCATACTAACTGATCCCTCATCGTTAGATACATTTTTTGAGTAACCCACGATAGTAAGCCCTGTTTCAAAAAATTAAATGTGCGGTACAAAATAATATCCACATACAATACACATAATACCCTATATAAAAGAACAAACTATATCTATGATATAAGCTATGTATTAAAACATAGATGAAGGGGAAGTGATGCTCAATCAACATTGCCAGGGTACCTGGTAAAATAACTGTTTTGCTTTTAAAATACCCAAAATGATTACATGGCAAACAATTGATGATCCCAACTAAAGAAAATTTACACATAATACCATAATAACAAAGTATATGTAAAAAAGGGGAAAAAAATCAAATGGAAAATTACATAATTTGCATTGACAAATTTTGGGAAAGTTTTTTAATGTTCCGTGTTTGAAGCTGTAAAGCTGTCTTATATAAGTATATACAGAGAAATAGTGAAATGTATTAATGTGACTTAAAATCCTGTATCATTATCAATATTTATGTATATATATAATAAACATATATGTAAACAAGTATTGACCCATCAAGAAAGAATTTACACATTGTATCATAATGAAGTACATGTAAAACAGAGGGAAAAACACTGAAGAAAATTATATAAATTACATTGACAGATATTAGGAAATGAGTGACTGAAGTGAAAAAGTTTTTTTTTAATGTTTACTGTTCAAATCTGTGAAGCTTTCTAGACTATATATATATATATATATATATATATATATATATATATATATGAGCTTGGCTGTGCTAAGGTCAAACTCCCTTGCTTCATCAAAATTTTAACAATAAACAAAACAATTAATTTCTCCATACAATATCATTCTGTAACGATGTGTCTCATTTCAACTTCTCTATTAACAATTCCTGTAAATGGGATTTGCTAACTTTAGCAGAACAAGTCAACCTGTGGTGGGCTTCAGAAGTGGGGGGGGAATCAGTCATCAGTTTTCGTGTATGTTGCCATGTCCCTGCTACTTGTACATGACATTGCTCATTTTTTTGGGGGGGGGGTCGTTCTCATCCATCATTGTCATATACAAAAATAAAGTTGAACCTAACTTGTAAGAGTTTGACAAATGAAAAAAAAGCCTACTCAGCCGGATGGTTAATCTGCAACTAACATGAAAAGCAAGAACAAAAGGAAAGGCCTACTTAGGCTAATGGTTAATCCATCACTGATCTCATAAGCAAAGAAAAAAAAATGTTTTGCTCCCAGTTGGATTTGATCCCAAAATCAACTGGTCTAGCTACTAATGGCTTACACCACTAAGCCATGGAATCACCTCTAAAAAGCATAATTCATTTGTAATTATAAATAAGATGGTACGACAAATACTCCAAAACCTCAGAGGAATATCCACTGCCTTTCACAAATTCTTATGTTTTCATATTGTTGAATGGTTTTATTATCATATCAACTGTTTTAATGAAATCCTTAATAGCAAGATAATTTTCCCTGAAAAAAATGAATGATATATATATTTACTTGTTTTTATACAAAAATGATATTTCCTCATAGCTGCAATTCAATGTTTCTCCCTAAAAAATTACTGACAACTCGGAAACACAAGATGACAAGACATGACATCATGGAATCAATCTTTCTTTTTACATCTCACACATGAATTGTAATAATGAAGTCAATTCTCCTAAGAGTTTGACAATATATGTATATATATATATATATATATATATATATATATATATATATATATATATATATATATGTGTGTGTGTGTGTGTGTGTACAAATAACTAAACCCTGCATAAAAAAATAAATTATATGTACTATAACATAACACCCATTTACAATACACATAAAACCTTATATAAAAAAACAAACTACATGTATGGCATAAACAATGTAATATGAAAAGGAGATGGTATTTAATCAACACTGCTGAGGTGCTATGTTAACATAACTGTTTTGTTTTTAAAATCCCTGAAACGGTTACATGACAAACAACTGATGATATCGACATGAGAAGATTTATACATTGTACCATGATAACAAAGTATATATGAAACGAAGAAAAACACTGAAGAAAATTACATGAATCGCATAGACAGATATTGGGAAGTGAGTGACTGAAGTGATATAAAAAAAATCAATAGAAAAAGTTTTTTAATGTTCAAAGCTGTAAAGCTTTCTAGACAATATATATATATGTATGTGTGTGTGTATATACACATATATATATATATATATATATATATATATATATATATATATATATATATATGTATATACACACACACACACACATATATATATATATATATATATATGTGTATATATATATATGTATATGTATGTATGTATGTATATGTATTATAAGTAATGGATATTAGTGTCCGACAACGTGAAATAAGGGAAGACAGTTTTAAGAACTAAATTTTGCTTGAACCTGAAACCTTTACATTAGTGAGCAGGATAACAGCAAGGATTGGAAATAAAGCATCAAAAATTTGTCAATTTCTTGTTGAACAATGGAATATCTCACAATCATAATTATTGTCCTAACAGCTCAACTTGTTCTCTAATCATCTTCCTTGTCAAAATTTGGATAAATGTCCACATACTTCGTTGTATGGGAAGTGCTTCATAAAGGGAGAGGAGAGCTTGATTCACCTGAAATTTTACACTGATTTCACCCCAAATTAACACTGTTTTGCTGACAGTAAACCTAACCCCCCAACAACCTGGCTAATATGTCTGTATCCACATAACCTAATCATCATCATCATCATCATCAGTCTTTTGACGTCTGTCATTGGACATAACTGTTGACAAATATTTTTGTGAGCTTTGACTTGTCAAAGTGATATTAATTGAAATAGTCACATGATTATAGATATAATGAAGCCTGACACAAAACTGATTTGGTAATATCAATGATTTTAGAAGCAACTCAACAGATAGAAGCATGTATGATAATATTTGCTCTATTTGCTCAAGAATTTATTTATTGTAAACTCCAAAGATGAGCCAGATGAATGAGAATATCTCACTAACAGAAGTTCATGATCTCTGAAAGGTTTTAATCAAGAGTAAACCTGTAAACAAGAGAAACACAGATGAAGTTACAATTGATTTTTTATTCTCACCGGCATATATGATATTTGTATATGTTCAAGAGTTTATTTGTGGTAATCACTAGGAATATGACCCAGACTAGGAATGTCACATAAACTGAAGTTACATGGAAATTTTTATTTTCCTCAACTCTCATAAATGAGAGTTTTTTTTGTCTTTTTTTTAATTCAGCTTAATTTGACAGCATACCTTTTGCTGCATGTGACAGTTAGAAATCTGTCAAATATTTGGCTCCAGAGAAACTTCTGCTAAGTGTTGAATATGAGTAAAAAAAATATCAGAAGAAAAAATCTTCCCCAAAATAACCAATTTTTGTTATTTACACAATTTTTTTTTTTTTGCATCTAACTCTAAACCCCAACGGAGACACCAGTATTCCAACAAGATAAATACACGCTTTTAAGTTGACTGATTAGAAAAGTCATGTTATTAAAAAGGAAGGCATCTAAATCCTGATTAGATTACCTGATAAAATGAGGCTCACACCCAGCGGAGTTAATTATTTTGCTCTCAAGCGAAAAACTCAAAACATTTCCAACTATTTTTTCACCATTTAAATTTAAGTAAAAAAACGTAAAAACTGTGGCTTTATGTCTTAAACAGAGAATTTTCTGAGTTTCTAAGTTCATTTAATCCATGAAGTCTTGTCAATTTGACTTAAGATAATGAATCACTCATTTTATGCACTTTAATTAAGTAAAATAGATTAATTCATTTTTTTTTTTGGTTAAGGTAATTTAATCAACTATACAATTAATTTTCCATCAACTCTATATGATGGTTCATCTTAGATGGGTTCAAATAATGCCTAAAGGCTATAATTTTCTGGGCCTTATATACACCTTATCAATTAGATAAAAATGGATTTCCAGAAAATAATCATTGAATAAACAAATCTTTCATTAAATATCAAATGAAGTCTAGATGCAAAATATTGCCTAATTGATCTCATGAAGCTACAAAATCTTGTTTTATTTGAAGGTCACCTTATCTGCCAAAATATATGGTATATATCTCAGCAGCCATACCCCATAAAGGGGGGATTATCTCCCCTTGCACTGGCCCAAGACATTTTAAAAGCACTTTGTTTGCTGTGTAAAGATTCATCGTAAAATTCATTTTACATTAACTGATTAATAATAAGATATTAACAGATTCAGAATTGGATTTTCTATTTTTGCAGAACTGACTTTTTTTTCATGTGATGACTTTATATATGACTTGTGATCCATGTCTGTTGTCCTATCTGTGAAATAGAGAAAAGAAACAAAGAGAATTGTTGTCTTACAAATCATTATATCTACTTATTTCTAATTGATTAAAAATCTCTGCATGATTTCAAGAATCTTGTTGCTTGTGCAGATTAATTTTGCACTGTTTGAAAATCTACAATGGATGGGCTTCATTGAGATCAACACAATGTCTTCTCTTTGATGTCGATCTTTTCAGATGACTTGGAATAGTTCAACTCTCTAACAATGAAGAGACATTGATAGCATTCTTGGGAATGAATAGAAATGTTACATTAATCTCAGTCTGTTCCATCTTTGTTATCCGCTTCAGTTCTTGATAAATTCCTTCTACAATTAAAAATTGTTTCAGCATTCAAGTAAGTTGCTTCCACTCTGGCGTTATTTTCGAAATCTGGTGATCAAGTTGAAATGGGGAATACCAAGGCTCGGAAAGAAAGACAAAAGGAAAGGAAATACTTTATTAACGTTATGGAATGCAAGCAGTTTATTATTAAACAAGGGTTAGTGTTTCAAGGATATACATCTCCTGCAGACAATAACTTTACCCAGTTAATTAGGAACAAAGTATGATTTAAGCACTCATCCACTTGGCAAAATGAATTGTTGGCAATCATGGCAGACCAAGTATCAAGAAAACATTTGTTGGAGATAAGAGAAAATGATTTTTTTTTATTTATACATAATGAATACACTCACATCGCAAATAAGGAAAAACTTTCCTAATGTATTTGCCTAGTTACCCGGTCCTTTTGTGTCCAAGAAGTCTTTCTTGTTTTTTACAAACTGACAGATATAAAATGTGTCTGCAGTAAAAGATAAGCTCATTCAAATGCAATTATCTTTGTCGTATTGCAGAGGAAAACTTATGAGGGTGCAACAACACTCTAGGAAAACCAGGTATTGCTTCCCTAATTTCAACTATTCAGCCCAGAGCCTTGGTTAACCATTGTCATGGGCATTCCTTAAGTTTATCTGTAAAAGATGTCAGAACCGAATGTAAAGTCCATGATGATACAATGGGCACCGTAGATGAAATATATATTCTTGCTTCTCTCCGAAAATATTGAAAAATGCTTGTTTTCAAAACATCAAAGAAGTTGATGCTGAGGAATATGCACATGAGGCGTACTTGCTTAACAAGTTTTGAGTAACACAATGAACTATTCACGCAATACGTTTGCAGAAAATACTTGTTAATTATGATCAATTGTTTGATTTCTGTCTTAGTAAGAAATTGACAGTGGATGTAAAAGCAAAAATCGTAGGGTGCAATTGATAAATGTAGAAATTTCCATTTTATTTTAGTCTTTCACTCAGACAGTGTTTATATTCATTAACAAACAGGTTGTCCAAAACTTTGCAAAGTGAAAAGATGGCAACTATTAATGGACAATGGTTTGCTAACCTAACTGTTCAGACATCTGAAAAGATGCAAAGTGATCCATCCTTCAAATTTTTCTTCCAAACTCTTGGTTGCAAAAGTAAAACAATATACATCGATAGGAGTGCCCCATATGCCAAGGAAGTGGAACAGCACAAATTATCCATCAATAGGACTCAATAATGGCTGTGAAGGCGCTTCTGCTTAACATCCTGCCAATGTTGAATATCACTACAAAAGAATTTACTTTGAAGTTATAGATACAATGGTTTGTTTGATTAAGGTAAGATTTGACCACCTGACCGACTTTCAAAACCTTTGCAATGTTGGTAATCTTTTTCTCAATGCAATTCATAGCAAACAATTAAAGGATGAGCTCAATCATCTACAAGAGATCTATAGAAACAACATCAATATTATTGAAACAGAATTTGGAAACAATATTTCAAGGCATCAAGACAGTTAGTTTCAATGATATTAGTTGAAAGAACTATGAAAAAAAAGAAAGTTACTCGCTCCAAACACCATTCCTGTATAAAGCACTATTCGTTAATCCTTCCATAACTGCAACACTAGAACGATCTTTCACACTGGCATGTAGAATTAAGACATAGTTACGATTGAGTACGTCACAGAAGAGGTTCAGTTCACTGTGTATATTGGGCAGCAATAAGGACTTGACAGCCGATCTTTACTGTTTAAAAGTTGGAAATGATTTTGTTGCACTTCAGGAGGACACGTTCTCCATGTTTGGTAGATTTACCAAATTGTGCTCTCAGATCTGATGACAAAAGTTTATATTGTAGTTTCACTTTCCTTTTGTTAGGTAGCTTTTTATGTTGAAATAAAATGGTCAGAAATTGAAGGGTATTAGGAACATGATGAAATTCTTCATGTTCAATAAACCTACAATTTCTGATATCAATGAATGTCAAATCATGACTAAATAATGTTCCTTAAATGCATTTACCAGCAATCAAACAGAGCCAATCTTTTGAATTTTCACTGGTTAGTTGACCAGATTGTGCACCCAGGTTGCAATCCTTGGAGGACCTTGATATCATTTCTGGGCCCAACCCTTTTATAATTTGATTTCCAAAAAAAAGGGGTTTGCCCTCACCAGGGTAAGTCTGTAGTTTTCAAAAAGATGCACGGATAACTTTTACACATACTGAAATTTTGCTGAAAAAAACATGTTTTTTTATTCAGTGGTGAGAAGTAAGATTTTTGGCATTTTCATAAAACTTGATGTATGAGAGAGAATAAAACTCAAAGTATTTATCATTTTAAAAATCAGAAAATATTGATAGCTTCAAGCTTAAAAACAACTGCCACATCCATTTTGTTTAGGTACAGAAACAAAAAACAAAACGGAATTCAACCTCGTAATCCTTCTTTTTCTAGATTTGAAGAATGATCTATTACAGATTCTTGGAAATCATTCTTTTCCTTCCCAATTGTTTGCCAATTTATATCTGCTCTGTTTCGATTTAAATTTTTGTATCGTTTTTGTTCTGCTTCTTTTTCTCTCCATTCAAACATTTCTTTGGGGAATTAGATTTTTTCACTCTTTGGTCTTTTTAGATCTTCTTAGATGTTTTTTCACCATTTCTTCATTCATCCTTTCTGCAAAGTAATTCCAGCATCTGTTTCCATCAAAAGTGGGAATTAAAGTATTTTTAAATGACCAAAATGCAATCACTCAATAGAAACTATCATGTGACCAATGTCTTTTGGCAGCATGTCATGCTGAGTATGATCAATCAATTCATTTGAAAAAGAGTTGAGCAATGAATGAATTACTTCTCTTACCTTTATCAGATTGTGATCACTGAAAAAGTTTGAAGAAACATGAAAGGGCAAAATTTCAAGAAAGGATTTTCAAAAATTTCCTCTAGATATAATAAGGAGTAAATATTCAAATTTTCAGCCCCTTAGCTCCATTGGTGTAGCCTTTACACATGATACATATTTAGCTAACCAGCTACACTCACTTGAAAACAGCTGACAATTTTAGCTGACGGTTTCTAATAATGAAAAATGATAATCTAAAAAAAACACGTAAAAAAGATTCAAACAATAATCAAAGTAAAAGTAGTTTGGAAACTCTTAATGGAGAATTTTGTTTATTAATTGGAATTTTTTTCAGATTTGGAATGGTCAACTTTCAAGGGTCATGGGTAATTAGAGACTGAACCAAAACCATCATGACAAATGATATTTCAAAATTTATTTTAAATTGATGATGATATTTGAATCAAACAGATGTGCAATGTTTTGTTTAAGAGCTGTGTTTTTTGAGAGAAAAAATAATACATCCATTTGCCATTTTTTTTAATACATGTATGGCTATACAAATGTGAATGAGTCAAAAGATTATGACCATCTACTTAATAAGTTGTCCATCCTCCTCTATCAGTGCTAACTAACTAACTAACTATATATATATATATATATTCATATGTATATATATATATATTTATGTCTGTATATTTGTACAATTATAAATTGCTTTATCTTGTATTGAATTTTTTGTTTAAATGATCCCCTGTCATTTCATCAGTATATCACTTGACTTGGACAATGTAAATCATATTGATGTAATGACCGTGGGAGATCATTTCAAAGAAGAGTTCCAATGTAACATATTGCAATTTATAATCATTCTGTTGGATCATATATCTACTTTTCAATACATATGTATACACATAGTGTTATACAGAAATGGTGATATGATCCGACATAATGATTATAAATTGCTTGAAATGATCTCCCATTATTACACAGTGAGTGTGACATTTGGCTGTGACAATGTAAATAGGATAAATAATTAAAGTAAATGGGTCAGCTTTAATTGTTTCTATTTACCATGTCTAGGACAAATGTTAGAGTGTGAGAGCAGTAGATCATTTCAAATAGAGTTTCGATATAATATGATGCAATTTATAATCATTCTTTTGGATCATTTATCTATTTCTTAATAAAGTGTTCAGGTAAACCAAAAACAAAACAGGAGTTTTCTATGGAAGAATTCTTCATTTTTTCATTCTTTCATTCTATTGTTTTTCAATTCTTTTCGTATAGCAATTTTCGGTTTGGTGAATCTTCCACCCTACATAGTCCCAAACTGTGTTCATCTTCCGTTCATAAAACTATAAATATCAGGTAAAGATTGAAACAACTTGTGTCAAACTAACAAAAAATGAAAATTGATGTATATACAATAACAACTTGTGCAAGGGAAATAACTGAGTACTAAATAACAATAGTGGAACTAAAAAATTTTTGGTAATCATTTTGTCATGATATCACTTTAGAATTTCATGAAACACATTTGTTATGGTAACCTGCAGTATAACAATTATATACATATATGTATTCATTTTTTTTCAATATCTTTGAGACCATGTTTGGATGATATATTAGACTATAGGCAACCCATAACCTGAGTTTAGACAGCAAATAATCTGTGAAATTGGATAATGGAAGTGTAGCACAAAGTCAACCCCGGCACTAAACAGAAAATGATGTAAAATCTTTCCTACAGGTTCTCATCCTCTATAGATAATATATTCCTCTGGAAAAGAAAACACAAGTGCATCAAATCATTCCAGATATGTCAGTGAAAAGGTAGAATAATTGCCCAGTACCAAAAGGGATATTCAAAGAATCTTTCCTGGATGGTAGTAATGGAATGACAGAGTTGAAAAACCACTAAGTACAAGGCCGCCATTGTGCATTAACCTCTATATCTAATCCCTGAATGCTTTCAACAATCTTACACACCTCCTCAGATGACAACATATTTTTATCTGTATTTCTGTCCTGCCTCTTGTTAATCCTTCATCTATGGCCAGTTCTTGTCAAGTTACCTTTGGAAGTTCATACCTCATTTCATTCTGCCTCAGAATCTTTTAACTCCATCAAAGCCAGCTCCTTGCCCACAACATCACTTCGAACTGAATCCTCGCAGCTTTGTGAATTGACGCAAGTTTTTAAAAGCTGTAGATCATGTTACTGATTCAAGTGGACAAATCTCCCCTTTTCACTTTCCTCCCTCTTAAATAATCCAGGAAAGAGGATTTTTGGCGTATAACTCTTAAATGTGCCTGGAATTGGAGTTTTTGATGCAACCCAAAAGAATACAGAGAGACAAAATAGGAGAGACGCAACTGATCAAAGAACAGTCATATAGATCTTCACTAACAGATGAAATACGATAGGTTTACTGAAGAGATACAGCCAAAAAAATACTTTAAATTGGATTTTTTAAGACAAACTATTTGTCCCTCTGAAGATTGCTAAACAATCAAAAGCAGTTAGGGAAATATACATAAAAAAAAGGAGATAAAATTCTTTTTACACTCACTCTTGTCTGTGCGTCTTCGAATTGTTCACCCATATCAATCATAAACAAGAAAAATGGAAAAATGAAGTATAAGCATAATAGGGCAAGCCTTTCCACCGAGGGATAAAAAAATATGCACCTCCCAGTTACGTTATAAATAAGGATCCGATTAAATCAAATCATTTGCCCGAAAAAGCCCAAAGGGTAGTAGCATTAACATGTCAGTGTAGTGAATCCAATATTTCACCCAATATCTAGTTGTCCATTTTAGGTCCAATAATCTAAGCAAAGGAAATCACAGCATCAATTCTAACTCCAGAGAAGTAATAATCTTCAACTCCACAAACAGTGAAGTGTTTATATAATTTATCAGTTCCTATTCATTTTCAGCACATGAAATATTGCATTTACAATGATGTATGATCTTGTGCTGTCAAGATGAATTAAAGTAAGTTTGTATAAGGAAAATTGATATCATAAATAAGGATTTTCTACTATTGTTGGTCACTTTGTTTTTTACCCTTGAAATTGATTCCTGTGGAGCAACACAGCTTCTCTTTTTGTCGGAGTTTAAATTTGGGACATGATCCAGCTGAAAATGGAAGAAACATTTTTTAAGCTTTTAGAGAAGCAACTGGTTACAAGTGAAGAGTACAATGGTGGTTTCAGAGGTTCCATTCAAGAAATGAAAATATCCAAAATTAGCCTCAAGGAAGACTCTTAAATGATGTCAACGATGAGAAAATGAAAAGAATTGTGGAAGATAACACTCGAACAATTATTTGAGCTCTTCCTGTAAATCTTACAATATTTTTCCTCTATCTGCAGTTATACAAGTGAACATGAATTGTTGGAAAAAAAAACAAGCTAAATAGATTTTATATGAATTGACAGAAAATCAAAGACTATGTCATTTTGAGATATGTTCATCACTATTTACTTATGATGGAAAATAGAATCTTGATGAAAACTATAAGTATATTTTAATTGAAAGAATCTTTTTATTTAGAATATAGTGCTTCTCAGAATTCTACATTCTAATATTGTAAACCTTATTATGAAAAATATCAAATGAAAGATCACTTTGATAATTGAATGACAAATTTCTCTTAATTCGGTTTTTGTTGGCTCAAAGCAACATTTTCAGAACATTTTTCTCTTATCTCCTAATGGTATACAAGACAACCACACGAGCTCTTGTCCTATTAGTACTTTTCCACAACTTGCACCTCTATAAGATTGTTCCTGAAGATTATCTTATTTATGATAATAATATTGATGATAATGATGGAGAAGAAGGAGAAAACATATTTGAGAAAATAACCAATCATAGAGAAGATATACACTGTAACGGGAGCTTGATCTTACATTTTCTTCTTCCCAACCCGGCCAAAAATATTAAAGGTAGAAACAAACTTTCTCATTTTAATATTTGCTACTTACATAAAAATGATATAATCAATTTATGAAATAGAAATCAAATAGTTTTAGATTTAATTCTATGGTTAGTGTAATGAAATAAGCAGACTGATTAAATACTCTTGGATCTTGATCAGAAATGATTTATTCACAGCATTAGGGACTTTGACCGTTCACTTAGTGTTGATTGAGATTGCTAGGAGGAGAGATCAATTTAGTAATTGGATCATAACCAAATTAATCTTCCAGTTTAGGTACACAAGATACAAATTTGGACCAAATCAAATTGTATCAATTAAAACCATGAATGCTCACACTGACTTCTTCGTGGCAGTTACATTTCATATTGGATGTTGTGCACCTGGTAATCAGGTTGATTCAGTTACCTTTAGCCAATGAGCACATATCTTTTTTTCAAAATTTCTCCCGCATAGCACTCAATGCACTCAATTCATTGCATACATTGAAAACCTCTTAATACAATGGTTCGAATATCTCTTTGCATAGATTCAGTAATTGGATAATAACCGAATTAATCTTTGAGTTTAGAAACACAAGATGTGCATTAAGACCAAATCAGATTATATCAATTAAAATCATAGATATCAGTACTGACTCCACTTGCGTGTATTGGATGATTCCCTGGTTGGTATTGAATGAATAGTTTGAATTTCTATTTCTGCCGATGTCTGCCAGCAAACACCTCATTAACCATTGCATCAATAAATCTTCCGCCATTCTAAAATTTTTTTTTTCAATAATCAAATCATTCAAGCTCTCTAAAATTGATATTGGCATCATTGCCCGGAAGTCTTAATTATTCCTCTATATTGGATCAAATCAGTCCTCCAGCTTCAACTTTAGCAAGTAGCTTTTGACAGTGTGGGATGGCAAGGTTCTCTCCCAATTTCTTATTGTTGCTATTTCAACCCATAGCGAAGGGAGATGGAATGGATGATCATTCTAGATTGGTTGCCAACCAAGGCTAAAGAGCCCAAGCTGCCCGGTAATTTTACCCAAATGGATTCATACCTTTCCCACAACTTCTAGATCTGAAGAGATTTCAGGCAATGGATGAGATTCAGGAGCAGACATGATGGCTTATAGCGATGTCTGAAGAGGACTTGCTGACTGTTCTTGAAACTGAGAGGGATGCTGGGATAAATGTATGATGTCCACAGAGGAGTACTTTGAGGGTACTATTGCCTCAGTAGGCTATGTTTTCGATTAATATTTAACAGCTGGATACCTTCTAGAGAGACCTTATATTTAGAGCTGGTAAAAGTTTGGATTGACTACAGTCCCATAATTTTTCAGTGCATTAGGTATTTGCTGATTGCTAAAGTTTTATAAAATTTCCTTTTTCTAAAAATTTCACCATCTCTAAGTACGAGAAGGAATTCACCGTGTGACATCTTTTATTAAGCAAAATAGCTGGATGCAGTCTGAATTTCAATCTAAGTAATTCGATTATCAACATTCCAGAGATATTTTCTTAATAAAAAACAGAAAATGTGAAAAAGAATTTGTTCTTTACAGTTATTTTTCTTTATATCAATTTAACCAAACAATCTTGCCAAGATGAATGAAAAACAAGAGAAATATTTGAAAGAAAACAATGCGAAAACTTTGCATTTTGATTTTAAAATTAAATTTCCTACAATTTGCAATCCGATGGAAATGATTTGGCAAAATGATGAGGCTGTAATTTGAACAGGAAACACATTCAGCAAAATCATTCTGTACAATATTTTCAGAAAGCTGTTCATTCTTAGAGAGATAGAAATAAGGATCTATTAATTGTTTAAGTGCATTGACAAGGAAAGAAATCATGTTGAAAAATAAACATTTGTTAATGAAAAATAAATGGTTTTCATCTTTTGGTTATGGAATCATCGATATGCATTCACTTGTGTGCATCTATCTCAAACAGTTAGACCCTGGAGACTAAAAATTTGTTTGTAAAGAAACTTACCCCTTGGATGAACATGAGATAGGTGGCACTGACCTCTGATGTCAGTACAGATCAATTTAGGGTCAAAACTACAATTTTGGGCCAAATTGAAAGAAGGGATGTCTTTTTACAAAACATCCCTGGGAGTGGTAGTGCTCTAATTTTAGACATTGATTCAGACAATGATTCCAACAAGAATATCAGTAGATGTGCCAGTAAGTGAATGAAGTTGATATATGTCTTGGAGAAAGATCATTATATGTCAAAATCATCAAATTTAGGCATGACAGTTGAAAAATATATGAAAATATATTTGCTTTTTGGTGTGTTTTTATATATATGTAGAGAATTATTAAGTATACAAAGAATTGTAGAATTAATGATACAAATATTAATGAAAATAGTCAGATCTATGAATCTCATGACCACAATGACTGCCATATCTTTGGGCTGTCAAATAAAAGTAAACCAAAAATATATTCCTGTTCAAATCAAACCTGAACTGCAAACAGCTGAACAGAATCAAATGATTGATTCATATCTTCTTTAGGCTACTTTGATACTATGGATCATGTTTTCACTTGATTTGCTGGCAGCAAGTGTTGTTGAAACTGAAATTATAGAATAAAAGTCAGTTTTGAGCAATAGAAATTCATTGAGCATGCAAGATAGAAAAATTAACAAGTCTTCTGGCTTGAAGAACTTTGTCAGATCAAATATTATATTCAGTTTTTTCTTCTTTTTTGCCAGTGATATTTTTACGGTGGAAGTTTTTTTCTTTTTGAGTTAAAGTCAAATGTTTATTTTGATCACTTTGAAAGCATGATTTCATAATCTGATTACATTGGAATTTTTTTCATATATAAAAAAAAAAAACCTGATTTTTTTTTTTGATTTTAAGAGAAAAACTTTTTCAACTGAATACTGGAAACAAAAAAGTTATTATTTAAGAGAAAAAATTTCTAAAAAAAATTTATAGTTTGATTTAATCCACTTTCTTTTAGTCTTGAGCTACTGAAAATTTTCTTTGATAGAAATTTTGGAAAATAATACCAATCAATACCCACCAGGAAATGGTAGGCATATTCTAATCAAAAGATACGTAAAACATATTTTACCAAACAGACAACATCATTTCAAATAGTAATAGACAAGCATCATGTCAATTTTGTATGATTTGAACAGAAATAATTCTGAAAACAAGGCCTCAGAAATAGACTCAGATAACATTGACTGAATTGAAAGGTAGTGTTCTACTTTCTCTAGCTCTGCATCTTCGATTTTGATAATTGTGTCTTTGTTGTCACATGTTTTTTATACATGACATTTCTTTTGCTTATTCTGTTTTCTTCATTCAGTTTGTCTAACATTATTTGGAGATTATAAAAGTTCTCAGTAAAAAAGACGATGTTGTGTAGTCAACTAATCTGGGATAACTTAGGTATTCACTGTATATCATGATTACTTTATCTCCACAGTCCAGAACCTAATACTTCTATTCCACTACGTGTCTGTCATTCATCACTACTTAGACTAGACTCACCAAATCAAACACCCTTGAGGTCACTCAACTGCCAGCCATTTATACAATCTTGCAAGAGGAGACACCACAGTAGCAGAGAGAGTTATCTTCATTCAACTATCAAACATATTTATGAACACTAATGCTTTCTTTTTAGTAAACTTCCTCTGTGTTTTAAAACTTTTGTTGATGACAGAGTTTTTAATGCATTACATAATGGATTCCAGTTGGAATTTAGGAAATGATTTGTGTGTAGTTGATGGGCATAAATATCTTTTCATATATAACTCTTCAACAATATCGTCAACAGAGCACATCTTGAAATGTTAAAATGTAGTCTTCTATTTTAATGAAGAAATGTGCAGATAGAATCTGAAAATCATCTTGTGACCATAAGATTTTGACAAACATTTTAGTGAATTGTATCGTTCCTGTTAAAATAAAAAGGTGTCCTGGTGTATGAAACTAGGACGTCCGGATATCATACATCTAAGGAAGTCCGAATAAGTCAACAAAGATGAGGATATTAGTTTGATTGATTTGTGAGAGAAAGAAAATCCTTATGTACTTAACAGATAGGAATGAAGTTCATGATGTACTGATGTGGAAATGTAATGAGAACAACTTATTGTGTCCCATTTTCCTTTCAAGATAGAATGTTGACGTTTCAAAATTTTTAGCTCCTCCCTACACAAAATACCTGAAGGTCATTTGAATGGAAATTTTATGCAAAATTGTTTCAATGCCCCCAAAATTGGCAGAAACTGTTTCTGGTTGATTGTTGTAATGGTACTAGAAATCACTGGAAAATTAACTAAAAAAATCTCAATATGTCGAGAAATCTCTAAGATGCTGCGGATTATTGGTGAAGTTGTTTCAGCCTTGAAACCATTCCTGACCCCGGGATATCATATGATGGAGACTTCTCATTTAAGCAGGGTGTATGTATTGCATACACATATATCTATACACATGTATGTATACATACACTTTAAGGAGTATGAATTCAATGTTATATTGATGAAACAGTGATCAACTTCTGGAAAAAAATAAGATATTGACATTTTTATTGATTTGAATATGCAAGTTTTGAGGATCTTCAGTTCCTCCTAGAAATAAAATGCAAAATTGTCCTGTCAGAAGTCAGAGATCATACTAGACAATATGTTTGTTTGGTGATTTAGCATTCTGATTGAACATTTCCACTTTAATTTGGTTGCATGCAGCCTATAAAAGCAGTGTTTCAGCAACTCAAGGGAGTGCCTTTCATGGGGGGGGGTAGATCTCTTGTTAGACATTTTTCATATATAACTGTAACAGATTTACAAAACATTACATACATTTTTTTAATTTTTATCATTTATTGAAATCAAATAACATAAAGTGATATTTTGGTAAATAAGAAGTGAAATAAAAAAGAATTTTGTTCATCAAAGAATTCCCATAATTAAATTCAAAGCAAATTTTTTCATATCCAGTGCTTGAATCTCAAGATTGGAACATAAGAACACAATTAAATTCTAAATTTTGTCGGCTTGTGTTTCTCCCAGACTAAAATCTCATCATTTGTTACAAAGAAAAAACTCTTCTCCACCAAAACGGCCTTTCTTCTCTTCCCTTTTCAATTTTAGCACTTAAGAAACCTTTTAAATATTTTTTTCATAAATATTAGTATTTTTCTTGAATATTTTACCCTTTGGTATTTGGATGAAATGAAATTTTTTTTTCTCTTGATAGAAGAAAAGGCGGTGCTGGAAATCTGAGGGAAGATTTAGAATTTTTTGTCATTCAGTTGGGGAAAAAAAAATCTCAGAAACTGAAATGCTTTATTTGAGACTTTTGTCTATCAACTGGGAAGTAGTGCTCTTACAGATTACCTTTCTTCCATCTGAGTGGCTGTTTATTTCCTTCAGATTAAATGGGATTTCCACCCTAAACAAACTGAAGAGGTCCACTTTTCTTATTTCTATCTTTTTGTATTGGTACTGAGAGTTCATGGACATCATGAGTACTCTGATTTTTACAGTGAGTCTCTCAGACTTTGCTAACTCTTGGAAGATTAAATTACTTGTACAGGGAAGGAGAAATATCTTAGTTCTTACTTCTGATACTTGGTTTGTGAGACTCATCATATCAGTCAATAGGGAAAGTTAAAAGTGGGAATTCCTATAGCTTTTTAAAAGCCATAAAAATATCATCTGGGCTATATTATCCACTGTTTTGTTCGCAGTAAAAATCATTGTCGCTAACAACCTGATAAAATTCCAAAGGTGTTGACCACAAAGATTATCCATTATCTCATGCCCCTGCTTTTGTCATACTCTTTGCTTGTATCTCCTGATTCTTTCCCTTATCCCTTCTAATCTTCATGTCTATCTATGTTTTTATGTTTATGCTATACACACATGGATCAGTTTCATATGCGAAGATTTTTTACTCTCTCAGTGAATAACCTGACTTTCTTTTTTCCTTTTCGATCTTCATAATAAACCAACAAACTTTTTTTGTCCCCTCTCTTTTTACCCTCTTATTACTGAAAGCTTACCATTTGACGGCTGGAAGTGATATAGGAACAAGCAGGATAATATCATAGATCCTTGACGTAAAAAAAGCAAGCATTGCAAGGCAATAGATAAAAGCAATTATGAGATAAATTTCTTCTTTCTATTTTCCTGTCATCATAAAACTAAGCTAAAACTACAAATAAGGAAACCAAAAGTGAAATGTCATACGTGCTGGTATATAAGATGGACATTTGATTGTCTTAAAAATGCAATTATTACTCTACTTTCAATGCTGTGGGTTTGTACGATAGCTCACAGAGGGTACTGGCAAACATCTGTACTACCTTCAGTTCATGTGTGCTGTTTGAATTCCTCCAAATTTTGGGGTCATACATCAAATAGAATTAAGTGACCCATTGTCAAATTTATTTACTTGAAGTAATCCATGTCTGACACGGGGCAAATTTTGGAGAATACTTGTAAAAGGACTAAATTTACTATAAATCCGTAGAGATGTTGATGTGTTCAACAGACCAATTAGCAATTTTATGTATATCGAGAGCTTTTTCTATTTTCTTGGGCTGTTGTATTCAACTACCCATGTGAAGACCCATAAAGATGTTTATATATTCAAGAAAGCAATTAATATTTGCATATATGTCAAGAGCTTTTTCTCGATCTTATCAGGCTTTCAGATTCCCTGGCCCATAGATCCAGATCATGGTGGAAAATGGGGGAAAGACTCACTTTAAACAAACATGTATTGGAACAAGCTTGATATCTCAGTACAGCTTGAAGAATTTGATACAGAAAATCCTCAAGTAGGTCAAGAAGAGATTCTTCTAGAATCATCTATTTTCTGTTTTGATATCTCTCTTTGTAATTGCAAATTGAAATATGCTTTCTTCATCATCATCATCAGCAGCAGCAACAATAGCAAACTTTTAGCGTCTGTTTTTGGACATAGACTTCCCCAAAGATTTGCCAGAGCTTCACTACCATGGGCTTTGCAGAGTAGGTACTCTCTGAATTTATCTAGTTAGTCTCACTTTCTGTCAGCCACAATTTTGCATCTAATCTCTTCAGGGATCCATTATTAATTGTTATGTCAAGTGATTGTCCACCATTCTTGCAACATGCCTAGCCCATCACCATTTGAGTTTTTTATGGTTTCTATTATATCTGGGGCTCCTCTTTTCTCATTATTCTAATATACTGTGCTGTTTTGTGATCTCTCTGTGTGATATTGAGCATGATTCTCTCATGTGCATGTTGCATGATTCTCAGTTTGAGGGTCAGCTTTTTCATTAGGTTCCTTGTATCAGCTCCATAGGTGACTATTACGAGGATTGATTGCATTGATTGAATGCCCTTTTTTTAGGACGACTGGGATTTTCCTGTTCTTGAAGCTCTACTGAAAGCTTGTCAACCTAATGTGATTGTTCACTTGATTTCGTCTTCATTTAAGGATTTCATGCAGATTTGTTGTCCTAGATAGATGTAGTGTCTACTTTCTTCTGCTCTCCGACTTTGATCGTTGTATCTTTGTCCTTAACATGTTTGTTGTATATGATATTTGTTTTGCGGAAGTTCACGTGGAGGCCAACTTTCTTGCTTTCTTCATTTAGTCTGCTTAGCATTTTCAGAGATCCTGAAGGTTCTTAGCAAAGCGAAGAATATTGTTAGCAAATCTAAGGTTACTTAAGCATTCTGATTCTTTTGTGTTCCCAGTTTAGGTTTTGGAATATCATCTTAAAGTAGGCTGTGGAAATTTTGGGTGAACTGGTATAACCTTGTCTCACTGCTTTTTCTAGTTGATAGGGCTAGCCTGATGAAGGAATTGCTGTGTTGAAAGATATGTTGCAGTGCTCTAACACATATGAGGCCTACACCTAAAGGCTAAAGGGAAGTCAATAAATGCTACAGAGAGTAGCATTCTATATTCTGATGGTTTCTCTTTTGGTTGGTGTACAGAATAAAGATGGTCAGTGGTTGAGCAACTTTTCCCGAAGCCTGGTTGGTTTTCATCTAGCATTTTGTCAATTTGGTTGATGATCACTTTGGTAAAGAGTCAGTAAATGTAGTTGAGTAGGCTTATTAGCCTGTAGTTATTGAGGTGTTTCAGGCTTCCTTCTTCATATAATCCCATTATGACTGCAGTATTCCAATCTTCTGGGACTTTGCTTTGTATGAGGAATGAGTTGAAAAGAATGGCTAGTTTCCTGGTGACAACTTCACCAGTTTTTTTATTAGGTTGATGGTGATGTTATTGTGTCCAAGGGTATTTCCATTTTTTTTATTGTTTGATGGCTTGCTCTACACCTTCCAGAGTAACTTCTGGGAAATCCACAAATTGATTACTGTCAGTTTATGTTTTCTGTTCAATTTTTGACTTTTGTCTGGTGGAATAGAAATTTTTGAAAAATTCCTCAGCAGGATCAACAATTTGGTTCCTGTTCATTGTCAGTTTTCTATTTGCTTCAAGCCCACTTGTTATTTGCTCTCTTCTTGTATCAAGAGATTTTCTAAAATGTTTTCAATGACTGCTGTTGTGCATCTTCTTTTATCTTCTCTTCATTTATTTTGGATGTTTTTCTTCAGCTCTTTGGCTTCAATCTTTCCTGTTGATATTGTTGGTGGTTTGAGGCTTCTTGCAGTTTTCCATGTTACTTTTGGTTCCTTCTGAGAGTTTACTTATGGCTTGTGTGCTCTTTGACTTGAACATACTGGTGACTTCAATCAAGGAGGTTGTTATACTGTAACTGAGCTTGTCAATGCTCTTTTCCAAATCTGTTAGGAGTTAATATCTGTTTTTCGGTTCTAGCTTGAATGATCAGATGAGCACTTTTTGTTTGGTGCAGAACATTTTCCTGCATTCTATCTTGTTTTTCTTATGCCAGACAAACATCTCTGATACTGAAGTGTAATGAACCTGAGGTATACTATATTTTAACCCTTCTGAAACTCCTACGATATATTTATTCTGAGGTTGGAATATATAAGATGGATTCTCACCTTTCTCAAGAGCACTAGAGTGAAGTAGCAATAAAGAACCTCCACTAGAATTTGCTCTACTTACTGATTCTGTTCTTCATGCTGATCACCATAGTGCCACTTTATATCCATTCCGTTGCTTGTGTGTGTGTGTGTGTGTGTGTGTGCGTGGGTGTACATGCTTGTCACTAAACTTTTCCACAAACTGAGTCGTGAATCTATTGAACTGATGTAAACAGGGCAACAATGATTCAATGCAAAGAAAGCACAAAATCTATAGAATTGATTTTAAAGAATTTCAAAGACTTTTGGTAATGATGCCATTGTGTGTATCGCCTGGAAGCAAGAATTCTCTCTTTTCTGAAATATAATTGAAATTTGGAGAAAATCTGCTTGAAGGAATATATTGATGGAATTCTGCAAAAATACAATGCATTATATGATGTCAATAGAAAGCGAAAGAACTGCTCAGAGTCATCTCTTGGCCAATATCTGTTTTTATCATGAAAATTTGAACTGTTATAATGGAATTATTTCACCCATGTGAAAAGTATCCCCTTCATTCTTATTGAAAAGAAATATTATTATTACATTAGATAGTTGATACTAGCAAAATTTATCTCTTGCTAGATTATGGTGATGGATACCAGAATTTTTAAAAGGGTATAACTAGCTGAAACATGTTTAATGGTTTAAACTGACAAAATTTGTCTCTCCGCTAGATTTTCAATGAAATTTTTCGAGACATGGAATATTTAGATGATTAATACCTCAATTTTTGAAAGGACATAAATAGCCATAAATGCATTGATTTCTATTTAATGCTTCAAAAAATTTTTTTTTAATTCTTTTTTATTAAATCAAAGATTTTCCATATTTTTCCATGTGGTATATCTCTGATTATTTACAGTCAAAATAAGGAAGAAATATCAAGTTGAACTTCTAATATTTCTGGACAGAAGAAAACAATTGAACCTTAAGCATAACATTTAATTTTGTAACTCTTCTGTGTGACTTTACTCCATATTTGACTGCACAGAAGACCCTCAAAAAATTTATCTAAAATGGCCCCAAAATTAAGTTTTCTAGTCTTACATTGTCAAGGACTGTTAGAGAAATACTATAGAAGTATGTTTTCATATATTAGACTGAATGTCTACGTAAATATTCATGTACATATGAGTATGCATGTATATAAGTTCGCAAAAGTTCAAAATGAATGGATACAAGTTCTCCACATAATCCAAAAATACAGTGTATTGATAAAAAATATTCATTACCTGGAATGGTTTAAGATGAAAAAGCATTCCTACATTAAAAAAATAGCAATGATGGTGTTAGAAGCCAACAAGCTGATGTCATTAGGATTTAGTCGCCTGAATAATAAGTAATTAACAGCAGCAAAGCAAGGAAAAGACCGAGTCAAAAGTGAATGATTTTAGCTGTTGAGTTGTCTGATGTTGGGGTAGTAGAAGGTACTGGGCTGTAGGAGAGAGAGAGAAAGAAGGTGAGTGATGCTTTTAGAACAGCTCATTGCAGTACAAATGCTGAATGTAATTTTGACTATCTACCTTTTTTGTAAAAAGTGGTGTAAAGCTTTTAAAAAAAACTGGAAAAACGTGTATTTGAGTGAATTTGGAATGAGTAAATATACACATGCTTATGAAGGCACATTCATGTATGGGTTTGTTAGAAATGTACATATATGTACAATTTTTTCGATGAAAGGCAATATATTTTAAAATCTTCATCTATAGGTATCTGAAATGATTGAAAAATTTGAAATGAAATAAAATATTCTGGGGATTTTATCTTATCTTTTGGGATCACATTCCTCTTGTTTTTTCCAAGAGTCAAACAGAAAAAAAAACGAACAATGAGCCACTTTCAAAATTAATGACTTCTAACTCTTTGTCACTGAAAAAAATGAGGATTTAAACCAAATTAAAGACAGGAAAATTTAATTGAAATGTATGGTATTTAGGTTTATTGCAAATTGTAATGAGGACATTTGTTGAGAGAAAATGACTTTTTCAATCTCCTCAATTGATTGGATTCGTAAGTTTAAGGCTTCAAATAATTGAAAGTTTATCGCTAAACTCAGAATAAATTTTCTAAGGCAGAAACTGATTTTTATCTGAATTTTGTCAAACGAAGTATACTAATTATTACGTATGATACGGTCAGAGTATTTTCCTTATCTATATACTCATTTATTCACAATGTTCTAGCTAAGTACCTTTCGGTCTTTGTCAGGTGTTGTTGGTTCTAGAAAGTGGAATTACTACTCAGTGTGCATACTAAGTTGGATTTAACATGTCTCTTCTGTTTTTTTTGTACATCCTGTTTTTTTTTCTGTACATCCAAGTTGCCTCTCTCTCACTGAGTAAATTGTTTATCTTTTATTTTTGAGCAGTCTCTTATGATGAGAAGCTGCAATTTAAAATACCACTTGCAACATTTCTCAAAAACCAACTTGAGTTTGACAAATGGGTTAAATCTGCAATGATTAGATCGGATCATAGTACGATTTTGTCTCAGTTTAACAATGCAACCTGAGAGCTCTTCATTGCTGAAGTCTCTTTAAGCCAATCTTTTTTCAGATGTCTTTTTAGGATGCTTTGCCTACAACTTGATTGCTTCAAACCTTAGCTTTGTCAATGTCTCTGATGGCAACAATTCATAACAGGTTAACCACTGCTGGGAAATAGCCATTGGCAGCAAATCTAAAATAGACTTTCAAAGATAATGTCATGAAAATTATTAGCTATTTCTTCACATATTAAAATGATTATTTTTTTCCCACTATTTTTAATTATTCATAAAATAATCCTTATTAAATGATTCAAAATTATTTTTATTGAATAATTTTAAGGTACCGATTTCTTTTTTCTCAATTAAAATGGGATTCTAGTTCTTGTAAAATTATTTTCTCAGCTTGTTTGCTTAATTGTATTAGGTTCTACTGTTAATTCATTCAAGAAATGTCAATGAATTGATTTTACAATTAATGACACAAACTTTATGGATTTGGAAATTGGGTGCTGACTTTCATTTTTTTTAATTACATTTTTTTTGCAAAATTAAATAATATAATTATTTCCCTGGGGAGAAATGTAATCATCAGAAGAAAAGGAAAATGGTGGACACCATTGCATGAAGAGTTATTTTTAACGAGAATAAAACCATTTCCTTGGATTGGTTGGTAGGTAAGATAGTTGTGTATTTTTCATCGGTGACAGTGCATAGCATTATCAAATAAAATGTTTTGTTCAACATGTTTGGGAATTATTATATAAAAAAGAGATGATCTTTAATCACTTTTCATGACAAACAAATGGTTTTTTGATATAAAAGTCATGTTCTGGAATAAAGAATAATTAGGAACTCAAAAAAGTATTAGAAATTAAAATATCAGAGCTTTTACACAACCAACAGAAGAATATACCTGTGCCTACGTGTTTATATACACTTAGTTTAACAGGTATGATCTTTGAAAGTTTGGATCATCCTGGAGCTGGTTGGAGAGTTACTTAGTATTAATAGAGGGGAGGCTATCTATCTGCAGGAATTTGTCAGGGTCCTTTAGAATTCAAGTGACTCAACTGCTGAAATCATTCAATTTTGACTTGGTCTCCATTTTCCTTGCTTTGCTGCTGTTTATTACTAATTATCAAGGCAACTAAATTTTAATAACATCAGCTTGTTGGCTTCTGTGGCCTAACTGATAAAGTGCTGTCCTGGTTAGACAGACTTCCTAGTTGGGGCTTTGTCAAAGCTTACTAAATACATACATCTCACAGATGATGACAGGTGAAGCAATTTTGATCCTCACGATGTACCCCACACTTGTGACCTTGTACCAGACTAAGAAAGGCTTACCAAAAGCTGATAAGTAAGGACTACAAATAAAAAAAGCCATGTGGATTACTTGAATACATCTCTTATATCATGTTACCATTAAAAGTGTAGAATGTTATATTTCTGAAGAGAAAAATCTTTCAGCATTCTCTGATGCTTTGATGTATTACTGAAACAAGAATCACAGTAATCCTATTTCCCATGATGAATGCATTCAGACTCTCTTTAAGGAGAAAAAGAAACTGTTTACTTCTTTTGAACATGCAAAATTTCTTATTTTGTCCTCAAGCTTTTATATGTTGATAAAGAAAGGTTTGAATCAAAGTGTTATAAACTTTAGTTAGTATACAAGAAGATTCTTGTCATGGGGCAGTGATTAGCAAGCTAATCTTACAGATTATTACTAGTAGCAATTTTGATCTTCTTAGGGTGCCTCACACTGTAAGCCTTGTACCAGACTAGGTTTAGTAAATATTGATAAGGATAACAAACAAGAGAAGTCATCTCTATAACATAATCATTTTCTTTACTTATTACTGAAGGGAAAGATCTTTCTGTGATTTCTGATGCTTGTTTTATCTTTGATGTTTCTGTGAAACAAGAATTCCAGTAATTTAATTTCCAGTTAGAAATGCATTCAAACCATCAAAGGAAAAAATGACACCCTAATCTGTTTACTTCTTATGCATATGGAAAATTTCTTATTCCCCTATTGAGCTTTTATCTGTTGATAAAGAAAGGTTCTAAATTGAAGTGTTGTTAAGAGGGTCAGGCTGCATTGTAGAAAGGATTTCTTTTCTCCTAGCTCAGGCTGTTTACTTACAAGCAAATAAGACATCTGCAATGTTGGTGATGGGAAAAATTCCCTAAGAATCCTGAGATTCATAAATATTTCATGTGTTTCATTTATAGAATTGCTATGGATAGGATGTTGCCACTCAAAAGACTAAATCTGCGATTCTGGGTGTATTTGGTTCAAAATAATCCACCAGTAATTCTGAATGAAATCCAGTGTAAGTATTTGGATTTGCACATTTTTCATTTTATTGTTAGTCCTACCCAATCTTATAATTGTTACTTTCTATCACACCACTAGATCGATACACACTTCATTTCCAATATTATTGTTATCACATATAATTTTGGTACTATTAGTAATGATATCAACTTGGATTTTCATTAGAAGAAGCACTTCCAAACAGTATTTCTTTAAAAACGATAATGGTTAAAAATGTTTCCACTAATAAAAAATCCAAGCCAATTTTTCTTGTGGTTGGGTATGTGTTATGATAATTGTGCTTCATTTTCTATTCAGGATTGCAAACAGTCTTTCTTTAATTATGCGTAATCTATACAGCAATCAAATCTCAAGGTAATTGGTATGGCGTTTCATAATTTCATGTTTTATTGAATTCAATAAAACAAAATTGAATTATGGAGAAAGCTTTGAAAAAGTCTGAAATTCAATTGTGAAACTTTTGATAATTTGTTTTTGAAAAGTAGACAGATTGTAATTGGCCGTTGGGATTTGAAAATACGTCAAATAATTTTTGGAAATTGGCAACAGGATGGTGTACTGAACTTTGATGAGAACCAAAGTAAAAATAGAGCACATTCAAAAACAAGATAAGTGGAGATAAATACAAAAAACAAAAAAAATCCCATGATTCCTAATCTTTCATTGATTATTTGATACAATCTATTCAGAAATTTTGATTAAAGGATGTCAGTACGTTTGTTTTTGAGATAAGGTCTTATTGAGAATTCAGTCAGGTTTTCAAATTGACATATTTATTTATATTATGATTTTTTTAACAGACAATTCTGTCTTAAAAAATCCTATGACTAATTTTATCTGTTTCTCTAAGCTCAATGGCTCCAGGGATTCAATGTTTATTTACTATTCTATACTTTGTACACTTCATTCAGAGATTATATACTGGGTTTGGATTACTGTCAAAGATAGATTACCTTCTTCTGGGTTTAGAATAGACCTATGGAAAACGTAACTTTTGATCATCAAGATGAAAAAAAGTTTTCTTTGTACATCATAAGGAAAAATAGCTCTCATTGTATATCAAGAGAAAGTTTTTTTTATACAGAAGAAAATGAATTGCAAAAAAATATATTAAATTTCAAACTCAGCATAATAGAAATGAATATGAGAACATATATGAAGAATTTGTACGGATTATTTTTAGCTTTGACATGAGATAGAAATTAGATATAAGTCAAAACTTCCATCATTACCATTGTTATTAGATTGCCTTTCTGTTCAAGCTTTTATCAAGTTTCTATGATATTTGATTATGGATATCAAGGATTCAATTATTATGGACGACTGTCACTGTATATATGTGTACAGAAAATGCATTAATTAGATACTAAAGTGCATAATATGCTTATATTATGTGCTTTGTATTTAATTGCAAGCAGTACTCAGCAGTACTATAAATATATGTATGTATTTCTTCTGCTATGAGTTATTATTATCAATTTGAGAGAGTACAAGTAATTAGGTAACAAAAATGATGATTGGCAGGGTTCATGGATGGAGCATAATGCTGGCCAATTGGTGCCCGTACGACAGTAAAAACAGTAGGAAAAGACCAGGAACAAAATGGAGAGACAAGATAGAAAAGTTTGCCTATTAGACATAGCGAAGATTATGCTCGTCATTGAAGAAGATAGGGAAGACCTTTGTCCAACAATGGACTCATGATGGCTGATGATGATGATGATATATATATATATATATATATTTGATGTTTTCACGTTACAAGTTCAAATTCAAAGAAAGTTTTTAGGTTTTCTAGTATTGACTCCTTCAGATAATTTTTTACCTAAAGGAAAAGATGTTACAGAATTATTCGTTGATAAAGTTTATTACATTTTTAGTCGCTATCTTGCATAAATATATGAATATGTGTCTGTAGATATTCTCTGGCCCAGCAGTGTCAAGATCAAATTAAAAATAACACCTGAAGGAATAATGATGAGAAATGTTTAGAGTTGTTGATCGATTTGAGTGTAGGGAATTCTATGAGATATGAGACATTTTTTTGTGTCATTTCAAAGAAAAGATGACAACTTGTATCCTTGCAGAAGAAAGTCTGTCTATATCTTGTTTTATGAAATTTTAAAAAATATTATTGATGATTAATTTGTATATGGGGAATTTTTATTAGATATGACATATTTTTTGTTTTATTGGATAGAAGATATGACGCATTATTCCCCAGCTGGAGAAAGTCTGTCTACACCTGGTGTAACAAAATGAAATAAGATTATTCATTGTCTGGTTTCTAGTCGTCTTTTTAGACAAAAGTCTCTTGGTTTCCAAGGTTTTTCTAGACATCTATGGTTACTAAAAAGTATTGATGACATCGTAAGAGAATAAGTCCATCTTAGAGAGTCATGATGTAGTCCATCGATCTTCCCCAAAGCATTTTACTACTTGGCTTATTATTCACAAAACAGGCTTTGTTGTAAATGATAAAGGTATATCAGTCTTTTGTTGCGGTATTTTTCTGTTTTGGGGATACTTTTAAAGAGGTTATCGATCAGGATTTGTTGATGTCAACTGAATATTTCATTTTCCAACTTACTCAAGACAGTGAAGCATGGGTCAGGATTTTGATATGAAGAAAAGTATAAAAAATCCATATCTCTCATAAAGGAATCACCGTAGCCTGCGTGTGAAACAGAAATAATTATCTAAAATTAAGAAAATAGGTCTTTTATCTAAAATAATCTTTAAAAGGAAATTTTTCATCTACAATTATCTAAATAACACAAGCACCAGATTTGAGCATCATTGTTCCTAAATGACAATATATACCAAAAAGGCATTTTTTTTTAAAAAGAAACGAAAAGAATGTAGAGGTAAACTCATGCTGATTTCCAAGGTTGCAGCCAAAAAAATGTGACCAGGAGCATTTCGGACACACACATAGACAAAGTGCACAAAGGCACATAGATGGATAGATAGACACAGACACTCTATGAGAGAAGTGTCTGTAAGCCACTCAGCTGGTTAGTCAGGCCATTTGTGAACTAATTCAATGATCCTACCATTTATTTACTCAATAAATACTGAAAAGTTGCAGCTGCAAGTTGGCACAGAAGAAGGTAATCAATTCATAACTTGAGTGATAACAAAACTCACAGGTCTGGTGAGTCACTCGATAGAAACCGTCACATAATCAACATCTGTTAGCTAATGTAGGGATGATTTGTGGCCTTTTGCCAGACTGAGCAAAGCTTAGTAAATAGCAATACTATTCAAAAATTAGAAGAATAATCTGGAAAATTTTAGATGCAGTTGACATCTCGTATATAAATTGGATGAACTCCATACGTAGTTAAAACTTTTGGGAGTCCCTTACTTATATTGCAGATTACAAAGTTAATCTATCGCTTTGTATGTCATCTGGGATCAGATTCAAAAATGTCATTTGAGGATCAATAGATTCTTTTATGCTACTTTTATTGGCAGTAATATCACCTTCAATTATCAACATACATGCAATCTATGTAGCCTTAAATAGGATTTATTAGAAATATCAAAACCTGGGTAGTGACGAAGCAAATTCTAGGAGAAAAAATGAAATGGTGATACCAACTGCATTTGCATTCCATATAGATAAACTGAGTTTCACCATTTCTGCTAGTTGGTTTGACTGTTATTCTGCCCAAATTCCTGTTTTTCTTTGGTTATTCTATATATCAAAAAACTAAATATTTCTTGTGGTAGAGTAGGAAATATTGGATGATTAAGCAGTGATTTTTGCATTTTATGCAAAATTTCAGCTAGTTTTGGTATACTGAAAAAGAATAGAAAGTTTTTTTATTTCATGAATAAGCACAGGTATTACTGACAGGATACGGCTATAATATCTCTAATGATAACGACAAAAAATCCACTTGATTACAATCAGTGATCAGGACATTATTTTGGGAATATTTTTTAGAATTACATGGCATTTATCTAATGACTACTGGAAAGTTTATGCAGTAAGTAAATTTTTATACTGTAAAAAGAACCAAATTGGGAGCCTAGATAGTAATTTCTAGTGAAGCAACTGAATTTTTTAGGTTCTTGGAATTGGATAGATTTGGTTAATTTCTTAGTACCTTGTATTGTGCAGCATTGGTTTTACCAAATTTCTCAGTCTTTCTTATTTATCCATCAAAGATGACGTAGATAAAATTAACACACACCAAATTAGGATGAAATTAAAAATTAATGATGGTTAACGTAGTTACATCTAATGAAAATCTTAAAGACCAAGATAATTTTTTTTAATACACACCAATATTTGAATAGATAATTATTTCTATATAAGTATAATTAGTGATATACGCATTAGAAGTCATGGTAGAATCTCTTTAGCAAAAGCCAGAAGTTGCAGGGAGCCAAATCTGGACTGTAGTGGGGGCTGATAGACCTTGATGATGTGCAGCCAAAAAACTTGCAAGAGATGTGAAAACTGACTGGCTCAATCATTGTGAATGTGACTGTTACTCAGTACACAAGCTCACTCAATGGCCTCACACTGCCAACTGAGTAAATCCATAGGAGTGCTGGTCCATGCATGATAAGTGAGGTTCCCTTTGATTGGCTGTCAAGTTATATTGAGGCAACACAACCGGTTTTCAAGATTCAAAATGGCTGGATACTTTTTGGATAGACCTCATGAATTTAGCCAATCACCAAGTTAAAAATGAAAGGATTGATTTCTGCTTCGTCAAGTAATCAAACTACTTATTTGTAAAAGAAGCAAATAAGAAAGATCAAATTTTGATGTTTCATTTTCATCAAAAAACATCTTTTTTAAGTTGATTAATACCAG
The DNA here is from genome assembly GCA_963457665.1 of Thysanoteuthis rhombus. Classification (NCBI taxonomy): domain Eukaryota; kingdom Metazoa; phylum Mollusca; class Cephalopoda; order Oegopsida; family Thysanoteuthidae; genus Thysanoteuthis; species Thysanoteuthis major. The sequence goes on from OY735212.1 coordinate 27,111,037, forward strand.
CTACTGCCCTAAACACCAACTCTCAAGTGGAAACACATAGTTGACAATTCCTTCTTTTAATGATGATATGGTTTTTATTCCCAATTTAAATTATGTAAATTGGATTTAATAGCTGAACATGAAACATTTTCCAGAATATTGATACAGAAAGAGATCTGGTTGCATCTTTCCTTTTCTTTTTTTTTCTTGTTTGTTGATACTTTGTATTTGGATGGGCTTGGGTCAAAGATATTGCTTTTTTGATTACACAATTCATCGATTTAAACTGTTTGAATAATTAAGGACCATTACCATGCCAACAGGAACACAAAAGATGTCTGCGCCTATTTCTTTTTAGAGAATAATAGAGTCAGAGAGGGAAAATAATCAAAAGGCAAAATTTTCCCTTCTTTATCCTCTCTTGGGGTTTGTTCAGTGACTTTGTAAACTTTGCAAAAAACAGGAACATTTATATCTCTGATGTTTATCTCTATTTTTTGTGTCTTGGGAATTTCAAAGAGGCTTGAAAACAGTTGGATCTCTGATATTTTTTCCGAACGAGTCTTTCATTTATGAATTCTTACAATTGAATTTCAGATTTGAATACATGCACACACATTTGTGTCTCTGCGTGTGAATCTCTTTGCGTGTGCACATGTGTAGAGAGAGAGGGACAATATGAAGTTTTGCTTAATCTGGTATGAGGCTATGCACACACAAAGAAGTGTATACATATTAATCCATAATTACATATCTATGTCTATATCTATCTAAATATATATATATTATTAGATTTTGTCCAACTAATGCAATTAATTATCATGTCAACCAATTAGCTGTGAGGTAAGGTAAAGAAATAGTTATCCATTGCAAGATAAAAGCCCTCGTCCATTACAAGATAAGTCATTGTTGATTCACAAACAGGACCAAGTTGCAATAAAGAAGAAATTTTATTGAGTTAGCCATAGAACTCCAATGACAGAAATTCCTATCATTTATATTCAATGGGTTATACTATCAGCTCTGGTATTTGAAGAAACAAGAAATAAACAGTGAGGACTTCATATTTTTTCAAATACTCTTGTATCAGAAATGATTGTGGATTATAAAGTACTTTTTTCTAATTTGACATTGAAATAATTTTGCTTATTCTAAATTCTGAATGAAGTCAAGCTATTATGATTTTGAAAAAGTTTTGTGGGACGACTGGGCTATTTCTATATAGACCCTGCTGGCTTAGGACCTCATATTATACAGTCCTTAACTTTTGACACTATGAGTTGTTAAAGAGGGAAAAATGATCTTGTTAACTTGTGGATGATTACCAGGACTGAATAAGTAAACTTGGTTTAGTTGAGGCTGTTTATGTTTACTCAGCACTAATGCCCCAGGAAAAGGCATGAATCCACTTCTCTGTCCAGCTATAAGTGAATAGCAAAACAATTGAAGACCTTTAGCCCTGTTGGGCAATTCATCTTAGAAATGGTTACTCTGATGAAAACAAAGGAAACTACTACTTGGTAGTTGCCATTGCTGATCCTAAGCTTGGGTAGAAGAAGACTGTTAGATCAGCAACTCTATTCCATAAAACCTACCTACTACTGAAGCCACAACTGAATGGTTGCAGCCCTTTGCTTCTCAAGGAAACAACAGAAATAAACAAACTTGTCAACAATTGTATCTGATAATTATTGCCTGGAATTCTTAGATAATTTGTTGTTATTCCTCTATGTGAAATGTTGGAAGTACTACAGGATCTTTGAGTTATGTCTTCTGTGAGAGATGTGTTGTCTTCACCAAAAAACGTTCAGTCGTTAATCTGTTGGGGTAGAGATACAGCCATGGTGCGGGTGGACTAATGGTCAGCAACATGGAAAATAGAATTGGCAAAGAGACTTCAAACTCGAGCTGCCACAGTTTGTGCTCAAAGCACACTTATGCCTCGTATTAATTGCTCCATGTCAGATGACAATACAATTGGTAGAGCAGTTATAACATAAGTAAAGATATTTTCAGTGGTTCATTACAAATTTTACATTCTGTTTCACTTGGAATGGATTTTCGAATGAGAAATAAAATAAACACAATAAACTGATGCAGCCAAAAGATCAGTAGTCTGTTCATTGATGGTTTGAATCTATTCTTATTGGTTTTACTGAGCTGAGGTCAGGGAGAAGAATTGCTCATGATAATGGAATCCTCCATCAGGGCAGGGTGCTTTTAAGACCTGCGATTATGCATTCTGTTCAATACCATTGCTCCAACATATCTTCATTCATTGTTAAATCCCAATCGTCACAGTAAGTCCAGAGCACTCTCAACCAATCACTCAACTTGGCTTTCAAGTACCACTAACCATGCATGACCTCTGACAAAGACTTTTGCCCTTGGAAGCAATCTGTTGCAGAAGCTGACCCCCACTTTTTGCTCAGAGCAAATCAACTTGACATTTACACAAACGGTCATATCCTTTTTGCTCTTCTATCTCCCAACTCGTTCCACATCTTACAAACCTTTCACATTAATGTCTGTTTATTTGGATGTGATATCCTTTTTATTTGCCTTGATCTATAAACAAGAATGAATGATTGGATATTGATTTTTGTAAACTGCCATTCTTTTCTTTCTCTCTTTTTTTCCCCCATGAGTGTTTGGGTATTTCTGGTTTCTGGGGTTGCATGTTGGCTCTTCATTCAAGATTTGCAATTATTGTTTGAACGATTTCTGCTTCAATCATTTCATTTTACTTGAATGAGTTCTGGGGGAAAATATCCTCAGTTTTTTCTCCTTCCCATTTGATATGTATCGAGAAGATGCAGACAGATTTAAAAGTGGATTTCTTGGGCTTATTTGTGCTTTTTCTGCAGAATTCATTTTATTTTTCTCTCTTCCTACTGTACTCATCTTGAATCTCCAATTGTTCTTCTCTCTTTCATTGAATTCTTTTTTGCTTTTCCTCTTCTCTCAGATTCTTTATCTGGTTTCTCATCTCCTTCCATAACACCCTTGTTCTTTCCTATTCTCTCTCTCTCTCTCTCTCTCTCTCTCTCTCTCTCTCTCTCTCTCTCTCTCTCTCTCTCTTTCTCTTTCTCTGTTGCTCAGTTTATTCTCATCTCTGTCTATCTCCTTTCACCTTTATTTTTCTTCGATGATATTTCTCCTCAATCTTGATCTCTCTCATACATCCATTTTCAATTGTTGCTTTTCTTCATTTGTTTTTAGCCAATATATTTTTCAAATTTCAAATTGAGGCATTTCAGAGAGAGAGAAAAAAAGCTCAGCTCTAACTCAATCCCATGCTCTTTTGCTTTCTGTGTCATATAGTGATGCCTGTACCATGTTGACCATCAGGGTCATTGACATCCACGTATGATCATCATCTTTTATCATCCTCTTTCTTTTCCTACTCTTCAATTTTTTGTTTCTCTCTTCCCGATTACTTTATGTTACTCCTTTCATTTCTTTCCGTGATTTTTCTCCAATTCTTTCCCCATTTCTTTCTTCCTTTCTTTCTTTTACAAACTTTTGTCCTGCTGCTGATAATTTCAAGCTTTTCTCTTTTTGAAGATGGATGATAAATATAAACGGCACACCAATGGCTCCTCTTCTGGCTTTTATCAGTTAGAAGTTGGTGAACAAAAGAAAACAAAAAACAACACTGATAGCAGAGACCATCGATCAGGAGGAAAAAAAAGAAAAAAAATCGACAAAAAAGATGAACAAGAAGATTAGGAAATATCTAGCAATTCTTTTTTCTAATTTTTTGTTGGATAAAAAAAGCTTTCATTTTGTGTACGGTGAGATTTTCCTTTTTCTTTTGACAGATAAGTTTAAAGGCCCCAACAAATCAAGTTGGGGTCAGGGGTCAAAATAAAAAGGCCTGCGTGGAATGGATGGGGCATCAATTTTTGTACAGAGAGATTGTAAAAGGAAAACTTAAGCAAACATCATACTGGAAATGTACAAATTGCCTCCAGGAAAAGAAAAAAATCAGTTTCATCAATATATCTACTTAAATACATATTTGTCCTCAAAGTATGTATGACATTGCATGTAAATTACGTGTGCACAAAAACAGACATGTATCTGCACACACATACTCACTCGTTCAGGCTGGTAAACATGTATGTATTTATCTCTGTGTGTATTTGTGTGCTTATGTGATTGATATTTATGCAAGAATATCTATTACTTTTATTGCTATGTATTTTATATAAAAAAGAGGCATATATGTGTGTGAGTGTGTGTCTTGTGCATATGTTTGTATGGATGGGTATATCTCAACTTATCTCATATATTCATATATATATGTATATATATATATATATATATATATATATATATATATGTATATATATATATATAAAACCATCTGTGTATATGTAGGTAAACAAGATTAGATATACAAAAATTGGGTGCCACCTTCAATAAACATTGATGGGAGTATTTTATACATATATATGTATATTTCTAATGCCTAATGAGTGGAAAATATAATTATCAGTTGAAATAGAGCCAAACTCGTCCACCCATTTATTCTTTTTAACTCAGCCACTCATTAGTGGCACAGTTGTTTATGTATGTACTTATAAGCTGCTGTTCATTCCATGTTTTTGGTTTTCAATTTTTACAAACATTTTTGCCTTCAATTTACGTGGGAATATATGGCAGCATTTTGTAATGAGGTACATCAGGAAGACTGCAAGTACATCTATGTACTGTTTTTTTTTTTCTTTTTAACTCTGCCACTCATTGGTGGTACAGTTATTTGTGCATGTGTTAATAAGTAGCTGTTCATTTCATATTTTCAATTTTCAATTTATAAAAAAACATTTTTGCCCTTCATTTTATGCTGGAATAGATGACAACATTTTGTAATGAGATGCATTTGAAAGATTCCAATTCCAAGTTGCATAGTGACATTTTCTTTGCCAGTCAACATGCCATCAGAAAAGCATTTACAGTTTGGGGTTTCTAGTTTGTTTTTTTATTTTTCATATAGCAAACGGAAAGAATTATGAGTAATTTATTTCAGGTTAAGTGACAGATCTGAAATTTGAAAAAAAAGGAAACGTAATTCTAATAAAACTTTCTCGCAAAAACATCAATATGCAATGAGATAAACAAAAAACGTTGAAGCGAAAAACAACTTTATAGATTATATGATGTGTGATGGATCATAGCAATTTTCCTATCATTGTTAGAAAGATTTGGAAAGCTTTCAAATTTTTTTTACAAAGAAGCCTTATATGTCAGATTCTCCAAGAATTCCAAATATTTTCAATTCATAAAAATCATGTCCAAAATGCTGTCAGATGTTTTGACGAATAGAAAAAATTGAAAAAATATCTAAAAATATTAGATTCAATCAGAATGGAATAACAAAGATAGATTCGACTCTGTGGAAATTCCCATGGTCATGAAGGCCATTACTCTACAAGATGTGGACCCTGTATATGTCAGAGTACTGCAATATATATACAGTCACAGCAACTCCTTTATAAGGCTACATGAAGACTGAACCCTTTCAGCTCCAAAAAGGAGTAAGACAAGGTGATACCAGCTCACCCAAACTCTCCTCAGTCTGCCTCAAGATGATCTTCCAAAACATGAACAGGGAGAATTGAGGAATCAAAATAGATGGCGAATATCTGAGCAATGTCAGATACGCAGACGACATCTTCTTTTTTGCAGGGAACCTACATGATCTTCAACTAATTTTAGATAAACTGGACAAAGAGAGCAAAAAACATGTGACCTTCAGTAAAACGAAAGTCAGGTACAACAACCTCATCAAGAAGAAGAACACAACCTAAATCAAAGATGCAAAACTGGGAAAAATAGACCACTACATCTACCTAAGACAACGAATCTCCATGAAACCTACAAAGAAAGAAGAAATCAAGCAAAGAATCACTCAAAGAGCTGAAACATGGATCCTAACCAAAAGACAGATCCATAAACTGAAAAGCATACAACACACATGAAAGAATTATGTTAAACCTCAAATAGAGAGATCAGAAGAAAGCACAATACACCAGAAAGAAAATGTGTGTCCGAGAATCAACAAGAAAACTGAAATGGCAATGGGCCAGTCGTATTGCAAGAATGGCAGACAACCAATGGACATCACGACTCACAAAATGGATCTTCACAGATCACATGCGAAACCATGGCCAACAGAATATAAGATGGAAAGTTGAAAACAAATTCAGAAAATACTGGCTCCGCAACACCCATGACAGAGAAATGTGGCGGATCCTGGGGAAGGTCTATGTCTAACGACACACAATGAGAGACTGATGATGATGATAAACGCAGATCCCTGAAGGAGGGAAGATAGAGATTATAATTGAATGATCATTGATTATGAATAATATCAGTCAATAAATGATAATAATAATGAAAAGAAACAATAAATTAAAAACAATTGAAGTCTAGGCAAATGAATGATCAGACTTGGATGAACACAATGGATTTGAAAAAAAAGTAGGGAATAGAAGCTGACATTATTAAGGATTTTACTTGCAAAATCAAAAGTTATGTATTCAAAAAAGTAACGGATATTTTGGTAGAAATAATGGATTCAGTAAGAAATGGATATTCCACTGAAAATAATGGATTCTGAAAGAAATCTCTAAATAATGGATTCAGAAAATAATATCTAAAAACAAAGTCTCACAAAAGCACAATAAGCAAAAAAAAATAAATCAATGTCTCTCAGCATGGAATTTCCTTTTTAACAATATTCAATATGCCCATATTTGATGGAAAAAATTCTCTGACCAGGACACCACAGCCTAAATCTGCCATTATGAAAAATGACACTAAAATTTTCTTTGCAACTGATCTGGAATATCTACCCAAGTTATTTATACTCTCTGAAGGTCTCTCTAGCATGTCCAATTGGTTCCATGAGTCAAATCAAAAATTCCTAGAGATCCCAATTATAATGCCAGGACTAATAATTGCATTCATAGGTTTCCTATGAAAGAAAAATATGCTACAGATGCTCATTTTGAATGATATCAAGTATTATTTTACTTCTATTGGTGTAATGAATAAGAAGGCACTATTGAAGTTTCAATAATTGCTCCATGACGCCCATTATAGAGAGTTGAGGTGAATCCTGGGAAGAGTCTATGTTCAATGACAGACATTAAAAGACTGATGATGATGATTGAAGTTTTGCCACCTGGACAATTTGGCAATATTATGTGGTGTAGATGTATAACAACAATGCAGGGGGAGACATTGTGTATGGATCTGCCTCATAATTCAACCACCCTCTTCCATAGCCTATTGTTCATTCTTTTACTGAACTTCATTGAAATTCTTTCAGAAACTTCAGGGATAATTTGTGGACAGTCATATGTATAGACATAAATGTATTAAAAAACCGAAATGGGAGAATATTTCTCAATCAAAACAGTTTTTTAGATCTGCCCTCAAATTCAACCAACTCTTCCTCATCCAATCACTCATACCTCGACAAAATTTAATTGAAATTTATTGAGTACTTTCGAAGATATCTTATGGACAGACAGAAAGATAAACAAGTGTCAGTATTATATGGGGTTGGCATATAGCAGCAACTCAAGTGAGATAACTGTACTCAGAACCACTCAAAAATTTACTCATCTCTTTTGTAGACTTCCTCTGAAATCCATTGAGAATTTCAAGAAATATCATGCAGACAGACATTTTCATCATTCTAGATGTCATGGGATACGGATATAAAGTCATGGTATCTACCACTGAGCAGCCCTTCCACAAAAACTATCGTATCAGAATAGATTCCACACACATGGAAGATTAAAAACATCATTACGAGACTTTACCACTTCGAGTGGTATCAATGTAATTTTTTTTTGATCTTGACCCATGGACTGACTGTAATAAGATTATTAGATGAACCATTAAAAACCCTGGATTTTTTTCATTTCATTTTTTTTGAATTTTTAGAGCATTCAAAACGTGTTTAGTTTTAGAGATTTCATTTTGTCTCATTCTTTAGAGAAAAATTTAAATTAGTTTTATTTAATTTTTTTAATAAACAATCTATTTCTGAAACTCTACCGGGTCTCTGTTCATACAGTTTGGAGCACCCAATACAGGATTTTTTTATTGTTACTCATGAAAATTTAATATTTTGATAAAATCTGAGTTTTTGGTAAAGGGCTTCAAATTTCAACTTTTTTTCCTTAAATTCAGGTTCATGAAAATGAATATTCAGACAATTAATCTTAAAACAATATGATTTTGAATATTTGGAAAATGTTAAGCTTTTATCTAACACTTCTTTTTCATCATCTACCTTAATATAATGGAGAAAATGTTGGTATTCATTATGGAAATGCAAAAATCAGGCCAGGTGGCATGAAGTCCATAGAATTGGAAAATCAAATTGTATAACAAAGGAACAAACGACTGGAATCACAGTAAGATTTCTTTCTTTTTAGCCCAATGATCTAGGCAAACTTTCTGTTTCAATCTATACTATTTTGTGAATTATCCAAATTAGTAATTTTACACTCACAGTTTTTATTACTATGCAAAACCAAATAAACATTTCTTCTCGGCGTTTCTAGGCTGTAGCTATTTATATTGCCTTAAATGAAACCACAGAATTATTAGAAACAATATGCCAGATGTAACAAAGCATATGTATGTACCATGTGTCAGTGAACTAGTTGATGGCTAAATGTTGTTTTGAGACATTGCTTCAATGATGATCAAGATGTCTTTTCAATAAAACATGCATAAAAACAGAATTCCAATCAAAAGACTCACATATAAAAATATCAGATTAAATAGAAAATAATTGCACAAAAAGACAATAATGCTTATTTTGCTGCTTCTAATAATGCTTCGATGTGGACATTCAACAATTGCCAAAACACCCAAATAAAATCTCTGCCACAGAACTTTGTTTCCCAAAGTGAGATTTTCAGCATCAATCATTTCTATGCGCCAGAGTCTTTGTCTTGTATTCTTACTTGGAGAGATTCAGAAATGGATTATAGGCTTCTATATTCATATATTTGGTTACAATTCTGCTGAGATTTTTATTATCTCTGCTAGGTCATTCCACTAAGTGAGAAGTTATCTTTATCTGCAAATATGGGAATAGGCTGGAGGCAGCAGATTGTTTGTTAGACCTGTTGAATGTTATCTTTCAAACACTACCAGGGATTTTCAGTTTCCTCATGGAAAATATTTTAGTCTGTTGGAATTGAAAGTCAAGATCTGATCATTTGTAAAGCAATGTATATGTTAATCTCTCCTCAGAGATTTTCTGCCTCTCTTCTTCCAGTTCCTGAATAGCAGAATGAATACAACAGACCTCAAGGAAAGAATACAAGCTATAAAGATACTATTAAAACGATTTTAGAATATTTTCAAGAAAAAGCCAATTGGTATGAATGTATACATATATATGTATAATTGATAATTGAGTCATCCTCAGACAGCTGTTTCATTGTATTACAACTCTTCACTGTGGCTATAGACTATCCATTATTCCATCCAGTACCACGAGGCAGGATCAAAACCTTCGCTTAATATATATATATATATATATATATATATATATATATATATATATATATGCATGTGTGTGTATAAATGAATATATTGCTTAATTTCAGCCTTACTGACTGTCCAGTTCTGTGTCGGGCAGGGGTAAGATGCCAGCCTCTGGGTCTGAAGTGAAGGTTCCAATCATACCTCTTAATACTGGATGGATAATAGAGAGTCTATAGCCACACTAAAAAATTGTAATACAACAAAACAGCTCTCTATGGATGACTTAATTATATATATATATACATATGTATATGTATATATGAGTACAATAATAAATATACAAGTGTCTACATATGTATTAGTGTATATATATATATAGAGAGAGAGAGAGAGAGTATTTTTAAGAAATGGGTGTATAAACAAATATTTATTACGTTATTAAAAATGATTTCTGAGTTTTTGACACAAAAATGTTATCATGAAAAATATATATATATATGTATATGTACAAATATATCTATGTACACAAACTGACACACACCCTCATATATATATGTATATATATATATATATATATATATATATGAAAATATTTACGAAAGATAACCACACACAAATTTATCTATAAAGGCAAAAAGTTATTCATATAAAAAAACAAGTATAGAGACATATTTACAAGTGTGCAAGCATATATATAGATATATGTTTACATATGTATTTGAATATATATAGATAATGCATAATTATCTCAATTTGTAAATAACAAACAGAGGACAAATGAAAACAGACGTTATCTTTTGAAAATGCTCAAGCACAGTGTTCAATGTTTTGCAGTAAATAGATCTATCAATATATATAAAAAAAAGAATTATAATGACATATACCCAGTGAATAATAACATTTTATGTCACTTGTACTCATCAGCAACCAACCAATTCTTATTTATACCTATATATCTATCTATATATGCATACATATATATATATATATATATATAATTTTGTCATCCACAGACGGCTGTTTCATTGTATTATAGTGTGGCTATAGACTATCCATTATCCCATCCAGGTCCATGAGGTAGGATTGAAACCTTCGCTTCAGACCCAGAGCCTGGTATCCTACTGCTACACTACAGAACTGGATGGTCAGTAAGGTTGAATATAAGCGGTATACTTATATAGCATATATTCCCCATCCACCGGAGTGTTCAATATATATATATATATATATATATATATATATATATATATATATATATATATATATATATATATATTGTAATATATATATATAATTACACTTATATAAACACACACATATTCATATACATATACATATATATGCATGTATTTATCCTTATATGTATTTGGGCATTCAATTCACAATGTGAATTGTTGATAAGACACAATATACTGGCTCAATATTTTGCAGGGAAAGGTAAGTAAATTCAGGATTGATTATGTCTGTCTGTTATCTTAAGGCAGTAATTGCTCTTTACGGCGGAAGATCTTACTAAGTGTAAGTGAAATGTGAGGTCCTTAATGTCAAACAGTCAACTCAAAATGAAATAAACCCATTGAAATGAGAAATATTCCTCTTTATATCTCTTTCCTCTGGGCACCAACACTGCCTACCGAAACCTAATGATGCAATTCAACTTTTACGTGTCTCTAAGATGATTTCAGAGACAGTTCAATAAATCTTAGCTAGTAGATCCATCAAATAGACATCTTGTAAAAAGATTTTTGGAGCTGAAAAATGAGCCACAATGTTAATTTTACACTCAAGGCACACATAAAATTAGATTTGGCTCTATGCATATCTTTCTTGAAATGATTTGAGTACAGGTAGAATAAGCAATGAAAGTGACTGTAATCTATTTTTGCTGCTCATACTGATAAATGTAGATTTACACATGTATATCATTTGTCTATTTGTAATATTTTCATTTGTGTTTTTGTAAAAAAAGTAAATCATAGAATAGATCATTCAAACCAAAAGTTATCAATAGTATTAATAGTACCAATATATAATGTAAATATGATGGAATTATATACATATGGATTGGCCCCTCTGCATATGATCAGCAAATCTGAAATTGGTGTTGTAGTATCTGTATACTTTGCATGAGATCATAATGTTGCTCCCTAGCATTGTCTTCTAAGATACAAGTGTAGTATCTGCTTGCTGTACATTCTTTGGCACCATGGCCAATGATGGCCCACTGACACTCAATGTTACGTAAGGGGCCTAGGATTTGTCCTGTGGCCTCAAAAAATCAGTAGGCCCAAGGACAGTACTTTCCCTTTGAACTAAAAGGAAAGACTAAGGCTTGACTAGATGCTTTTGCAACACATCTTGCTCTGCTTGGGGATCAAGTAAATACAGATACAAGTGTAGTATCTACGCCCTCATTGAAAAATGTTAAATATGTAAATAAAGATACACGTGGATCCTAGAGAAGATATTGTACAAATGATTGATTGGCAAAAATAGAAATGGGCAGAGCTTGAAGCAGGTTGGTTAAGCTGACCAATTGTTTGTTTGGTAATAGAAGCACAGAACGTGGTACATACATAGCTCAATGTATTTTGAAGGAATATGGATATTGAACCATTGCAGATTGTATTTCTGATGACCATTGCAACAATTTTCCAAAATGTTTGCCAATGATTGCTGGCATATAACATTTTATCCACCTTCAAGCTGCTGTTTCCATGTTTTTTGCACCACATATTTTCATACAAGTTAAATTAAAAAAATATTTTGTTTCAATGGAAGGAAACTGCATGTCATACTGAAGAATTTATTAAACCATAGCAGAAGTTAGCAGAGTTATATATCAACATGTGCCAATAAACAGTGTTCAGTTTATGTACTGAAGCCATTACCTGTGCAACTTTATTTAGATGTAAAGACCAGTGTAATTGTGTTATACTATTTGAACCATTCTATAAACCTGTCTTGGTCATATCAATTGTTCAAGACAACTTGGACAACCATGGCATGGCACTTTGATATCTGAGTAAATGACAAATCTTGGAGTCAGCTGGTATATTCTCTTTCATAGAAGCAAAGAACTGTATACTGATGAAGCTGCAGGTTCATCTGCAATTACTCTTGCAGCAACAAGAGATCAGCTTGTGGCTGGATTTTCATCCTCGTGGCAACGTTGTCCAGGGGGAGCTCATTCATTTGTTCTGTCTTCATCCATCCCTTGACTATTGTCCACCAGAGAGCACATGCTTGTCCAATCATTATCTGGGACTCCTTTTGTACATCAGTCATACTTCTGTAGTGTTTTCAATTTTGTACATCAGTCATACTTCTGTAGTGTTTTCAATGTTGATCATGCTGCCTCCTTTCTATGTCCAGCAAAACTAAATATAGTCACATCCTGTCAAAACATGAAATATTCAGAATGCTCATGACATATTTGAACCTTGCTATACAGATATTTGTGGACTGCCAGATTATGGAAACTCTCACCAGATCCAAATGCTGGCCACAGTTCATGCCCAGCTGGTATTCAACATGGCATACACAGCCAAGACCAAAACATCATTGTCAACAGTGAGAATATGATGACAGCATTCCCAGTCCTATGTCCCTTTAAATCCTCTCCATACATTTGCAGTACCTTTCAGGGATTCATCATTATAAGTATCACAAATGAGATCTACACATGATACTGAGCACCTGAGAGGATATTTATGGGATGAATTCCTGTTTGACTTATTCATCAAATGTCTTGACACTTACTGGCTCCATGTTCTTAATAAAGAACAAAAACTATGCAGGTAGCATCAGGGACTTCAGGTTGGGCTAGAAACAGATTCTTCAAGCTAATCAAGAAGTCACTCTTAGTCCCAAGTCATAGTCTTCCATTAGCAGAGAGTCCTTGTGGCCATGCTTGGTTCTCCTGCTAAAAGAAGTTTTCCAGGTTTTCACCTCTTAGACAGCTGATGTAGAGTCATGAGAACTGCTAATCACTAATCATTGATATCAGCTGCTACTTCTCTTCATTTGTCATCTTTGCTGTGGACCCAACAAACAGTTTCAACTAATGGCGGTAGACTATGTCATCAATAGGCTTTCTTCTCTCTGCAAGACATTCCTTTGAGAATGCTTGGAACTATTGTCGACCAATCTTCTGAACCTTCTCAACAGACTCCCCTTCTGATGGATCAGCAATTTCTTTGCAGTCAAGGACAAACAGGTTTTTGCTCGCCTCTTCAAATAAGTTCTCCAACTTTTACATTATAGATGATTGAGCAGACATCTTTCATGCAAACTTGTTGTTTAGTCATGATGGAGCATTTCATCCAATCTTTGTCGGTACTGGTGTGCATTTTCTTTTGCTTGGTCTTCTGAATGATGCCAGCATTAAATTCTCTGGGTGTCCTCTCAGTAGTTCAGCCATGGAGATGAACAAGGACCCAGTTGGCATAGGTGGTATGTCCCAGTGCAAAGGACCAGGTGATGAGTTTTGTCAGAGTTCATGGTACATGTTGAATGAGGGCCGCTGCAGGGAACACACATAGACCTGTGAACACAACCCCATTGCCATGACTTGCCCAGTGCTGGAACTGAGGTCAAATCTCTTCTCTTTTAGCATCATTCCTCAAATCCAAAATGGTCATCTTCTGTATGTGTGTAACAGTTATTGTATGTTATTGTACTGCTAAATGTATAAACCAGCTGCTGTGACTTGGTGGGCATGTTAGTGTAAGCGACATGTGCTGCACACAAAAAGGATTTGGCATTACCTACTGTTATGGTCTCCACTTATTCTAGTGCTTCCATCCAGCCACTGCCTTGCATCTAATCATCCAAGGCCTCCAGGGCTGCCATCTATATATGCAAACATCGCATCAAACTTGTCCTCTCCATACATTTCTGGCTACTTCCACTGGATCTGCTAGGCAATGGCATACAAGGTCAAATGTTGATTGAATGTTACAACTGGTGTCTGCAAAGCATTCAGATGTTGAACAATTTTTCTCACTATGTCCATGAAGTGTTTGATCATAGCCACTGAGTGGACACTCTTGTGGAACAGCAGGAGTAGGGCAGATGACTTTCTTTCCAGCAGGCTGGTGACTTTCATAGTATGGCACCCAGGACATGTCCACACTGATTCATAGAATGATTTCCTTCATCATCAGATGCATGTGCAAGAATATTCTGTACTTTTTCTATCCAGCAATACTCTTCCTAGATGTTCTTGTCAGAGTTCTCTCTCTTCAGAGATGCCAAGGTGCTAGTTAGTATTTTTTCTTTTAGTTAGTTGCTGTTTGTTAGTTATTGTTGATTAGAAACCATGTTAGAAGCATATTTGTGGTGACAAAAGTGCAGTAGATAACAAACAATGTGCATGTGTTGGCTCATGAAAAATGTCAAATAGAATTGTGAGTATTTTATCTGGTATTCAGATCAAGTCTCTTATTCAATGGTTCCAATGGAACATAAAAGTTTGACCGACTCTTGGTGACCATTTTGAAAAATGGCTACCACAGCCATTCAGGGCCAAGTTTGTGATGACCCAATATCCAGTTTTGTTGCAAGTGTTTTTATCAACAAACTGAGAATTTCATATCCAAAGTTGATTAAGCATACTTCAGTCAAGGCAAAATTACAGATTAAAGAATAACAAGGGAAGGGGTTTTACTGCTGAGTGAAGAAACTATGTGGTAATTGGCAGTATGCATACGATAACAAAATTTGCACAGAGTTATTTGTTTCCTTTTCAAACTTAGGTTAATGGTTGTTAAATTGTTTTCCATCGGAGTTTTGTTAAAATTATTTTTTTCCCATTCTGAAATTCCTGTAGGGGTTTGGTGAATTTTAAGAGGTTCAGCGCTCTTGGATTAACTTCTCAGTTTGATGGCACCATTTTGAAAACATCTCCTTTCCTGATGAAGCTATACCAGTTAATTTGTTACTCTGCTTTGCATAGGTCAAATCACTTAGCTCAGTGGGGATTGGGTATTAGAACATTTTATTGCATCAATTTGCGCTGAATCAGAAGGCTTTGTTGGCTTTTAAAAATTAGCATGGAATTTTCTTGATTAATGGATAGTTGATGGATACATTATCAAAAAATAGGCATGACATGTTTGCGTGTATTACTCTGATATTCAAAAGCAAAGTGTTATCATGAAACCTCTCAAGCTGTAGTGGCATAAAGTGGAATAGCAATTACTATAGATTTATACAGGAACATTTTCTTTAGACCCCCCCCTCCAAAAAAAAATTGACTTCTTTCTATGTTTCATACTTTTTATACTAAACTTGACATCCTTACAAGCTCTCCTAGGCTTTTCTGATACCTTAAGGATACAACTTGTTAATTTCATTTTCATCTTTTTCATTTGGTAGCCACAACTTTACCCTCTGGCAAAACCCCCTCAGTCTCTAGGGATTGACTTTGCCAATGGATGAATAAAATGAATCAAGATAAAGCCTTGATGCTCACTAATACGATTGAAGCTGTAATAGTGAAGTGTACATAGATACATACATACATATATGAATATTTGCCAGAAACAGAAGTTTCTCTCAACATTGTGTGATTAAAGATTATCTGTTAATCAAAGATGTCAGTCAGGATTTTTAAAGGCTCAGGTTCATTTTTCCATTTTTCTCCAAGAGACTGATTTCTAGAATTGCTCTACCTCACGGCTGCAAGTCAAAACAACAAAGTCATTAATTTGATGATTATTGTAAGATAAAAGTTGAGGGTTTGGCCTCAGCTAATCTTTTCTTCATCTTATTATTGCTTATTTTCTGTATGCCTAACTTTCTAGATTGAATACCCTCAAACTATGAGAGTAAGTATCATGGAGTTGGAATAATGATTTCTGATATGACTTGAATTTATATCCAATATTCCAATGGCTTATCATTCATGGATGACACCTCAACCAATTCAGCCATGACACAAATTCATAGTAATCTTGCCTCCAATATGTTCTAAATCTTCTAAGCATATTGTTTGTTTATAATACCTAGCAATAATCTTACATCACTTATCAATTTTCTTCAACTTATTGCTGCTTTTTTGATGTTGTGATAACCCAATAATAGAAATGAAGTAAAAAAGACTACAGTGGGAATGCTTCATTTTAGAATCTGGATAACAATTGGTTGTTCAAAGATTTGTGGTCAGAATTTCTTTAAAGAAAACCATGGATGTTTCATATTTTTGATCAGAAATACTTTTGTCAGAAGGAAATTCAAGTTTTGAAAATCAAAAAGATAGGGTTCTTTAGAAGATAGGAACCACATAGTTATAATCAATAAAGCTATCATTGCAAAAGTTCTGCTGAGCCATTTGTTTCTTTTTTTAAAGGAAGGTAATTGTTATTGCAAAGTTATTCCCAACCAGAGTTTTCATTGAAAATATCATACTAATTATTCTATCACCTTTTTCACGTTCAAAAACACATGTAAGGTTTAAATAAGTATTAAGAAGTTCAACCTTCTAGGATTAAGTCTTCAAAATGATAGCACAATATGCAATGTTTTAAAGAATTCCCTTTTCTTAAAGTAGATGTACTAGGTAATTAGCTACTCTACTTTGCATGAGTCAAATCACTCAGCTTGGGAGTTTTGTGTCACACCATCTCCTTATATACTAAGTTTCTAATTCTTTGTCAAAATTTGAAGTGGCTAAGTTACACTTTGCTAGTTGATTCTAGACGATAGATGTCTGGAGTTCCTTTGCCTCTTACAACATTATCTGTTGCAAAGCTTTCACTTTGACAAGGAAGGAGCTGTTTCATTTGTTTTCAGTCCCTTTACTGGGAGTCACAATGAAAGCCCAAACTGAATTTTAGTCACTCAATAGAAACTGTTATGTGACTAGCATCTTTTGACAACATGCCATATTGATGGTGATCAATTAAAAAAATTCGAAAAAAGGGTAATCAATGAATTAGATGCTGCTTTTGCCTTTTGTTGGGAAGTGATTACTAAAAAGTCTGAACTTTCAAAACACAAGCATGAATGCTGCCAATCACAAACTAAGGGACCAGTTTAGCCTAAACTTACATTGCAAATTGAACCCGCCACCAAAAGTCTATTTACAGGGGAATTTAAAAAAAAAAACACTTTTTTTCTAGACATGATAAGTTGAAGGTTTAAATTTTCAGCCCTTTAGCTCCATTCGTGTGGCTTGTATGCACAATATGTACTCAGCCAGTCACACCAACCTAAAAACTGAAGGAACTTATGTTAAGTTTTAGTGACAGTTTTGGTTGACAGCTTCTAACACTTTCTGTAATTGAATCATGGGAGAAAGAAGCATTGTCATATTCACGGCAAAAATTTAAAAGATAAAAATAAGAATAAAATAGACTTGCAGAGATTGGACAGATATGAAGATTGCCAGGAATGAAGATAAAAATATTGCACAGACTCTGGAAATAAAGATGGATGTCAAGGTGACCTTCTCCTTAGAACTCAATTATCCATTTGTCCTTATAATCAATTAATACATCAAAGATTGGTAATGATATTCAATTTCCAAAGAAAATTGTCACATATTGTACAGGCAAAAAATTTATTTCCAGGTTGCATAATTTTACTCTATTATCGAAAAATGACAGAAAAGTTTTCTTGGTTCATGCCTCCAGACATGAAATTTCATGGCTGGGATTTCCAATTTTACTTTTAATCTTTACTTCAAGAACAATTATTCAAAGTGCATAAAAAACATTTTGTTTTTTTTGTTTCTCCTGAAATCAAAATATGGTCTATGTAACCATTGCTTCTTGGGTAACTAACATCATGAAATTATCAGCAAACATTTCCTTGTGTTATAAGTTTGATCCTTGTTGTCTGCCCCATGACTGGAACTTATTGATACACTGAGCTGAATAGTATTTTTTTGAATTTATTAGTTGCAGCATGGACAATTATCATTTCTATAGGTATTTCTTTCTGTTGCTTTTTATTGCCTCTCTAAGACTATTCTATGGTTTTTATTCAATAATGTGGATGGGAAATAAAGAAAAAAACCTTCTGCAAGATTAGTTCTTGAGATCCTATAAGTGATGGCCTTTGTATCATAATTTGTGAAGCCCTGTACTGGCAGACTTTCAGAGGAAAAAAAGGGATTCGAGTTTGAATCGCAGTGGAAGTTTAATCTTTACTTTTGATCCAGGGTTACTGAGGAAAAGAAATAAAATTCAAATTCCATTTATCTACCCATGCAAATACATATAAGGAATCATTGCAGGAGGAAGTATTCTTATGAGTAATGAAAACAGCTCTGAAATATCGGAGAGAAACTTTGAGGTCAAATAAAATAAGTTTGAAGCTGTTAGAATTCATTGCATTAGATTGGTCTTGATATTTTTGGATTAGATGTTTGTAATGTATGAATAACAGAGAATGTTTGGCAAATATTCTATTTATTTTTCATTTGAGAGTAAAAATTAGTTTTCAAGGGTTTTCAATTTCATAAAGTTTTTCTATCTTTTATTTTATTTCTATCTATTTAGATTGTTTTTCTAGACCAACTGAAAAAAAGGTTTTGAGTCCCAAAATACAATTGACTTGTGAAATTTCAGAATTTTCTTTTGATGATGAATCTGCCAAAGGATTTAGTGAACTTTCATTCCTCTAGAGAGTGGGAAGTAATTTGATAAAATAACACATGAAAAGATATTATCTATTTTGATTTATATATTCTTAACAATGTTTGGAATATATGTATGACACACATTCATCACAGAATCAAATTTAAAATTGTATGAATAGTTGAGTATCTGGAAAAAAAAAACCTGAACATTCCTACTGAACTAAAATGACCATCTTCATGAGAAGTTACCAATGCAAGTCATGAATAATAAAATCATATAAATGTTGGAAACAGGAGATGAAAAAACAGTACATAAAGAGAAGAGATAACTAGGGTTTGGGAAAATGTGTCGTACCTAATGCATTCATTTGATATATTGAGATATATTGAAAAATTTTAAAATGAAAATATAGTTGAGCCCAGAAAATTGTCTTTATAAACTAAACCAGAACCAGACATTGTCTTGACCCTTTTGGATAAACAATTTCCTCAATTCCAGTATCTTATTGAAGCAAGTAAATTTGAACTAGACTCGACTTACCAATGATAAATAATAATAAATCTTTACTATTTATAGAGATTAGACGATAGAGGGAAGACAAGGGGGACGAAAGGGAGACTGATAATTGTGGTAGACAAAATCCTTTGTTTGTTGTGCTGTCAGTCATTTGATCAATCATCATGTCAGACTACCAAGCCAATTTCTCTCTAAGAAGACAATCTCCTCAAAATAAGCAACTTAGGGGCTTGTGACTTTTTTGTGACTTTTTTCTTCTTTACTTCATTTTTTCTTTCCATTATTTATTAGTTAATAATTTCTGATGGATTAAGTCTTTTTAAGTCAAGTGCTCACACTTGAATTATCTAAAAAGGAAAAAATTGATATAAACACTTCCAAAGGCACAGTGAAGAAAAATTGAGTAAAAATAACCATTATCAAGGTTTGGCGGCATTGAGGCTCAGAAAAATACTAAATTCAATTCCCCACACCCCTGAAGTAACTTATCACCAGAAACATATGTATCTAAGTAGTTATGCAGGATGGTGCAAAAGTCACTATCAAACACAATATAGAACACAAGCACTTAATTTATCTATACTTAAAATTGAGATGAACACATCTGCAAAAACAGTACAGAAAAATTGGGTGAAATTGACCATTATTCATATCTGGCAACGTTTAAGTTCAAATAAAAATTGAATCTTTAGAATATTCATTTCTTTTCTCCTGAAGTTCTTGCTACCTGAAATATATGTTTCTATATATTTATTTTGAGGAGATTGTCTCCTAAGAAAAAAATGCTGTATCGGCTTGGCAGGCGGACATAAAGTTAATTATATAGGTATAAGAGTGAGACCCCAGTCTTGAATAAAAACTACTTCTGAAGAACCTTTGCTTCTGGAGATTTATCCTTCAGTCTGTACCTCCCTATTTCAACAAAATGTATATTTAATTGTATTCTTGGTATCTTAACTTATTACTAATGTTATTTTTGTGATATCAATGTCAAAAAAAAGAAATGCTTAATATTATGTGGCAGAGCCCAGGAAAATTTTCTTCAATAAAGAAAAAGATTTCAATTGACAAGTGCCAAGCCAGTTATATTAATCTGTAGAAGTTCCTCTGTTTATTTTGACTGATAAACATGGTCTTTACCAATCCATTATTAGTATGTAGAATAAAATTAAATGTCTTGATAAGCTGAAAAAAATCCAATCCACTTAATCAATTTTTTCTAATATGATTTTGGTTGATATTCAGACCCAAGGCTTCATTCATGGAACACTGAGTGAGGAACAATCTCAGTAGCAATGACCTGTGAGATGAACAAGCATAGACTTTTGAACTATTAGGATATTGACAAGGAAATGCTGGCTTTAAATCTTTGTTTTCATAGCAACTTAGCCATTTCTTTTAAATAGTATCCGTAGGCAGAATTTCAGAGAATTTTACTGGCTTTATTTTTTTGGTATATTTAATTTTCTTTTACAAATTTATCATATCAGTATTCTGGTTTAGGAGTTTCTTGTACGAAAGTGGATAAATATGTTGGATAGAAATTTTGATAAAACAAACATGAAAAAAGCCCATTCTACTTGATTGAATCAAAATACTGATACTTTGTTCTATACAAAGCATAGTGTCAAGTAGACTTAGCAATAACTAAAAATATCTTTCATCTTTTTGATGAAGTATTTTTTTATCCTGGGAAATGAAATGGAAAAAAATCTTAGTTGAGAAATGGACAAAAACTAATTTGTTTTGTCATCAATCATAAAAAAAACTGCAGGGCAAAAATTTGAATACAACAATTATTAAAAACATTTGGTACTGGAACAATACTATGCAAGGACAATGACTTTCATATTTGTACAGCGATTTCTTACGTTAAATTATCCATCCTTGTGAATGATTTGTGATCAAACATTTCTTGCATTATTCTGAATATTCTCTTTTCAACAAGTTGTACACCATTCAAACTTATCATGTCTTTGTTTAATCATACATAAAAGTTATATTCACGCTTGTTATGCTGAAATAAGCCTCAATCCTTTATCATTCAAACAGAAGTATTCTTTTACACAGATAAAACTGTTTCTTGAATCAAAAAAAGTAGATCCATTTAGATGAAAACATTTGATACAACACAACACAAGTTGAAAAATGATTTTGTACTAAGCATTGTGTCAAATGCACTTCCTAGCAATAACCAAAAATGTCTTTTATCTTCTTGATAGATATTTTTTTCTTATAAAAAATGGAATGGAAAGAAAATCTTTGTTGAGAAATGAACCAAAATACATATTTTTTTTTTCTTCCGATAGAAACACTTGTTTTGTTGTCGGTCATAAAAACTGCAAGGCAAAAAATTTGAACACAAAAATCATTGAAATGGCTTCAAAGTGAATTCAGTTTCAAGAGAATCGGTGACCTTTCTTGAAACACTTGTGCTTTTACAACTAAAAGAGAAATGAAAGTTAAAGAAAGGAAAGTATACAGTACTGTATTTCTTCTATACATGAAAGTGCAGTATATAAATTCAACAGCTGTAAATCAATTTCTTTTTGAGAGATATTTTTTTACTTGGCTTGCAGAAATGTCTTGAATAAAAATAAGATGTGGAGAATGCTGTTTTCACTCTCTTAATTTCTGTCGATTCATAGCCACAGTGCCACAAGTATGTTTGGTACTGATGGGTCTTCGGTAACCTGGGCATTTTTTTAAAGTGCTCTTACACAAACACTAGACTCTTGAGATGTAATAAATATTCTCTGGTGCTGTAACATTAAAAGACATCTATCCATGTTATTCCTGGGGCTTTCCTAAGTGACATTTTTTTTTTAGTAACTTTTAAAGATAACAACCACAGCATAGATTTTACTATCAATAGTGTTTTGGCCATTATATTTGATAAGACATCGAACAGAGGAATATTTACTAAAATTTGCTCAGTCTGGAACATGGCCAAAAGAATTTGAGTACCCAGGAGGTATGAACATGCTGTGTAGTGTGTGAGCTTTCTTTTATTCATTTTTTTGAAAATGGTAACGTAATGTAAAATCTTTTGCTTTTGTTAACTGCATAAGAACAAATTACTTTAGAAGTCACAAACTGCTTTTTCTGTGTTTTGTCTCCTCCATAAGGATACCAATTAAAGAAATTAAGTGAAAGTAAATGTCATAGGATTCTTCTTACTCAAGAACTTTCAGAAAAGATACTACATGGAATCTAATGCCTAGAGTATCTACTTTTTGCCATTAAGGATTTTCATATCAGAAGTCAACATCAGGTTGATTCCCTGATTGAATGAAAAATGGATGCATTTTTTTCAGTGTGACTTGAAAATTCTCTTTTGGGTCTGACACTTCGAATATGCATCCTTCAGTTAGTTAAACTCTGAGATTTTATTTTTGGTTGATAATCATTCTGATGATATCTTTGGCTCTGTGTAGGTCTGCATTGGAACCTGAACTTGAACTTTTTTTCAAATGTGAAGATTGTTACATCGGGTCAAACCTGATCTGTCAGACTCCAAGGTGTTCTTGTTAAGAAGATAAAAAAAAAAAAGTTATTTCCATGTTGATTTTTATGAGATGACTCAGCTATATTTGATGGATACATGAACCATTTGGTGTTAATATCTATCAGAAGGCTTCCTCCTGTCTTGGTAGACATCGGAACAACCCTGAAGCAATGCAAGTTTAGTGAAGCATATGGAAATCCTGGGATACCCTGTTGATAGTGGAATGATATGCTTGGCATCAGATAGGCTACAGGACCCATCAGAAAGAAGCTAAAGTTGATATCCAGCTCCCTTAAGAGGGCTTTTCAGCTCCCCGTCGTGTCAATCATTGACCTACTAATTGGAAAATGAACAAATAAAGTAGAATAATGAAATCTATTGTGATGTCATACATTTTCACTCTAATTACTTCATCTCATGATTATGTTGTATGATTTAGGCAATCCTTCTGAGTGAATGGGAAATAGATATGCTTGCAAAATCTACGCAGTGTGATTGAGCAACTATTAAAACATCCTCTCAGGTTTCATACAAATTTGCAGTGTTTTATCAACTATTGTTGGATCAAAGTAAAGAAAAAAATTCCATTTTCGTCTTTTGTGATGTATTTTAGGTTTTGGAACTTTATCCGGCATTTCAATTCGTCTAAATTAATATGTTTGCTTGTACTGCCCTACCTAACAACAAATCACTTTACTACCACCAGCTAGTACAAGTGATAGGAAAGTTTTGATATCTGAAGGTTGTACCATACTTTAGTATTCAGATTTATGAGCAAAAACCATGATTTTGCTTTTTGAACAGCTTGGCCATCAAAAAGTATCAATTGAGTGAAGAAGGATAGTCTGAAAAAAAGAAATATTTTTCATTAGAAATAACAACATCTAGAATTTCAAGAAAATCAATAATAATGATATTTTTTCAACAGGATTTCAAGTTACCAAATGAATAAACAACTATTTGAGACAGTAAACAATGTGATTAGTTTCTCTTGTATTCAAAACTAACTGAACTGCCTCAGGTTCTAATGTCTATGATTTTGATTAATATTCAGACTTTTGTTCAGACAATCAAAACTCTTCTTTCAATCTTCTATGTTGTCAACTCAATGTTCTGGATGATCCATTCTTTAACACTCAGCAGGTGTTTATAAAAAAAAGATGATTTGTGTACTCACTAGGAGGTGTCATGACCAACTGGTAAAAGCTTGTTCTTGAACAGTCTGAAAACCTCGAGGTGTAAAAACAGCAAAAAAATATGATGGTCTCCCTGTCTACTTAGAAATAAGATTTCAGAGCAGAAGAAGCCACTTCTGAGAGGAAGTGAGCTCAGGTGAAAATGTTGGGAATATACTCGATTTAGATTGTTCCTCTAAAAAAAATTGATGTGAATAAATGGATGAAAAGTGTGTCAGGTGACAAAGCACAGAAGTAAAATCAGACAAAAAGTTGCCACTTTATAAGAAAAAGTTTTGTGGCTTTTTTTTTTTTGTCTTAAAAGGAAGTGTCAGCAAGGTCAGAGTTTAAATTCTTATTGTTTAACTGAGATGCTGAAATAGAACATAATCACACTTTCAATGAATCAGTTTCCACTAACTTTTTTTTTTTTAACGTGATAATGCCAAAGAGGTAAGTGTCACTGAAGCAAAAAAAAATTTAAATCTTTAAAATATTTTTAGCATAGTTCTATAAGGAATTTTTGAAGAAAAGGTGCAAGAAAATTTTTTAACCCATAAATGATATTTAGGGTGATTAATTGAGAAATTCGAAAAGGGGTGAGCAATGAAAAAGTTACTTATCCTACCTTTGGTTAGTCAGGGTCACTAAAAAGTTTAAATTTTGGAAACACAGATGTGAATGCTGCTGGACACAAACCAGTGAACTATTTAGTATTAACTTGCATTGCAAATTGAATGATGAAATTGGATTGAAAAAAACAAAAAAATTCTTTTAGCTGTAATAAGATGTGAAAGTTTTAATTTTTAGCCCTTTAGCACCTGATACATAGATATTGGGATATATATATATATATATATATATATATATATATATATATATATATATATATATATATGTATATAGCCTGCTTACTAGACCGGCTTAAAAACTAAAGAGATCTATGTAGACAGTTTTGATCAATGGTTTCTTAAAGATAGGTATTTGTATAAAGAGATGATTATAAGAGATAAGTGTTACTAGCCTGATAAATTTTGGAACTGGAGCAACATTAATGATCTATGTTACCAAGCATAAAATAGATCACCTCTCAAATAAGTGTGAGTAAATCTTTTATTTATTGATGCCAACCGAAATACATAGACCTTTTTTTCTTTGACCAAGTCTATTTTAGGAACTCAGGTTTTAAATCTCTCAATAAATCAGGTAAATTCTTCAAGAACTGAGTGCCGTCTCCTTCTTTGGCAGATCCCTATGAGAATGAGTTATAGATGAAGAGGCTATAATTCAACCCATTCGAGACTTATCTTATTAAGCTGCTTTGTGCCTGTATTGAAATGTCCCAGTGAACTTCTAGAAGAGAACATATATATCCCAACAGTCAGATAAATCTAGGGATATATTTGTCCCAGGAGTCTTGGAAGGGTTAAAACAAAAGAAATCCTGGAATGGTGAGTAATATTGGACTTTTATTTTGAGATTTGCTTTTTTCTTCTTGGTAAACATTCTTTTTATGTGGGGTACATTGTGTGTTTGTGTGTGTAATACGTACATTGTAATCCAATCTGTATGATTCTTGAAGTTTTGGGAGCACTTTCTCTTCTCTGGATAGACAAAAGTATATCACAAAGCTTTGTTTTGGAGATAAAGATGATATGGAGTTTTTTTTTCTTCTTTGGAGAATATTTCTAAGATTATTCTTTATGCATTTGATCCAGTTTTTATCCTGAAGATGATGGAGAAAGACAATAAATATCTTTTGTAATCAACTACCTGGAAAAAGAGTATACAACCAATGCATCCTACCGATAGTCACCTATGGAGCTGAAACATGGAACCTAACCAAGAGACTGACATGTACATTGAGAACCATGTAACGTGCACATGAAAGAATCATGCTCAACCTCACATGGAGAGATCACAAGACAGCGCAATACATTGAGGAGAATACAGGAGTCTGAGACATCATAGAATCCATTTGGAAACCCAAATGGCAATGGGCTGGGCATGTTCCAAGAATGGCTTACAACCGCTGGACATCACGACTCACAGCATTGATCTTCAGAGATCAAATGCAGAACAGAGGCTGCCAGAATATGAGATTTTGAGACAAACTAGAGAGTTTCAGAAAACATTGGCTCCACGATGTCCACGATAGAGTGTTGTGGCAAATCCTAGGGAAGATCCATGTCCAACAATGGATGATAACAGACCATAATGATGAATTGTCAACATAATGGCATAAACTATACAATATAAAAGGGAAGAGGTTATAAAGGATATTGTTTCTTTTATTGTGTGGGAAAGAGTAGATAATAATCGTTGGTTAGATGTGGCGAGAAGATGTTGTTGCAAACAAAGGATTTTACCTCCATGCAGTGTGGTGATTGGCACCATGAATCGACCTCACTGGAAATGTTGATGGAGGAGGGGAAATGTATGAACAACATGCGCGCCAAATATGAAAGAGAATGCAGATATTAGACAGAGTATAAAAAGGATGCATACAAGTATTTAGATGTGAAAAATGAGGGATAAATTTTATACACAAATGAAGCATGTAAATGAAATATTTACAATGGAAACATTAATACATTTGATCATGTAAAGAAAAAAGAGAAAAGTAGAGGCTTTTGTTAAGTTTAATTTATTCATATGTATAGAAATGAGATATAGGATAATATGAGTATTTAGAGGATACGTAGCATAATGGATCTAATGCTGTTTCATCCACCTATCGAATGGATCCTGATGAGTCGTGCCTGTTATAATGAGTGGTATAGTTGACAAGGCTTGATTATAAACAGGCAGTTAGTAAGGATAGGTGCAAGAAGGAGCTAAAAGGGGTAAAATAATGAATGCAGTGTTTGTGTGGTCACTAAAAATAGTAGTTGCAGTATCTGCATTTAATAGCTATAAAGTTCTTGTGAATACTCACATCAAGGAAGGTAAGACAATTTATATAGTCCCGGTCAAGGAATAAAAGACTATGCCAACCGCAAGTTTATAGAGAGGTAAAGGAAGATAAATGGTTTGAGATTCAGGGGCCAAATAAGCCACTGAAAAAGAAGGTAACTGGCTCAAGATGTCAGGGCTAAAAGGAGCTTGACCATGTGCATTCAGGGCTTTCTTAGGGGTTGTCGTACGCAGTGACATTTTAGATACCTAGCTAAAAGATGGGTTTTGTATCAAATTCTTAACTTGAAATATAGGGGTTACTACCAGAAGTTTGATCAACATCTCTGAGGTGCCATTTTAATATAACTTTGTTTCGAAAATACCTGAAACAGTTAAATGGTAAACAACTGATGATCCCGACAAGAGACAATTTATACATTGTACTAAAATAACGAAGTGTAGGGGAAACGGAGAAAAAAACCAGTGGAAAATTACATAAATTGAATCAACAGGTATCAGGAAATAGGTAACTGAAGTAACACAAAAAAGTCTTCTTTTTCAATGTTTAGTATTTAAAGCTGTAAAGCTTTCTGCACTATATGTATGTATGTATATGGAGTGTATTCAGTCAGCAATCTTTCCTTGCTACAAGTTGATTATAGATGATAGACAAGAGATTTTTCCAACTTTTGAGTCAACATCTTGTTTATATACAAGCGAGCTTATGTGTAGATCAAGTGAGTGTAAATATCGTCAAAGCATTTGTGATCCAGAGCTTTCAACTATACTTATGGTCAACATCATGATAAGTGAAAGCTGCGGGCACTGTCAGTTTTTCTGCTTGACATTTGCCATCTGACCATGATGCGTATGGTCATTATCAGGAATGGGAAAAAGACAGTGGGTATCGTGAGTTTCTCAACTTTATAATTCAGCATGGCTGTTGCGATTTTAAATTCAACATTTACCATATGGTAATGTCATGGACGGAGCAGCATGTAACCAGATATTTTGACTGACTGTTAGCTATCAATTGTTGAATACATTGAGAACCCTGGTTCTCAGAATGAAGGGAGGCAATTTACAAAATCTAATTACCGACTAATACACAGAAATAGAATTGAATATTCATGAAAAAGGTCCATTAAATCTGAAATGCCTAATACCAGGGTCAGTTATTTAGAGTATTCACTGTACCACTAGAATTAATACTGTTATAATCACTCAACTTTCTGTGACAAAATAAACAGTCCCCATAAGTCTTCCATACATTCTATTCAGGTATTCAAAAGATAGCTTAAGTTTGAGACAAGGGGTTTCTATTATGATTCTGAGGTCAAGATACCTTCAACAAATGAATAATTCATTTATTAATTAAAGCTTTATGGGAAGGAATAATAGATAAATTAGATTTACTCTATGCATCTAATAATTTTGTCTGTATCATAAATACTGTCCAAATATTAGTGATCCAAAGCTTTCAACTACGCTTCTGGTCAACATCAAGATCAGAGAAAGCTGAAAGTATTATTAAGATCCATTTGTTACAAAACTTTCTAGAAACCCGAACACCATTTTAAGATTGTCGTTAGTACAGGATTTTGTTTTACAGTTTTTTGTTTTCAAATAAAGGAAATCTGACCAATTCTAAGATATCTTATTTGCAGATGAAGACTTTGGTGATGATGAGTTTTAAATCAGAATTCAAAAATGATGCTGATAGAGTATCAGGTGCAGGGACCAATTATGATGATCTACTGCTGATAGCAGTGTTAATGCAAACAGAGATCGCAATCAATTCCAGTTAAAATAAAAATATCACATTCCAGGATTAGGATTCACAATTAAATCCCCAATTGCCTCAGCTTCAAAAAGGCTGGCCAAGACCCCAAGATTAGGGCATTAGGATTATAAGAGTTGAAAATTCAAGCCACTTGCAATAAAACTTTTGCATTGTTCACAAGAAAATGATTACCAATAATCAATATGCTGTGCTTGTAAAATGGCACCACAGATCTATACAATTCCTACCAATCAATACTATTCCTTATTGATCAATACTTTGCTTAGCAGAAATAGAAAGAGAGCAAAATCAATTTGCCATTTTCTCACTTACAGAATTGCTGGGATAATCTTCAAGTCTAATGACAGAAAAATGACATTTATCATTTCAACTTCCAGTTGAAACTGTAATAACTGAAGCATATTTTTTTGACAGTCTGTCTTTACCATTGATTGGTTTCACAAACTGAGAGTTTATAGATTTATCTCTTCTTTTTCAATTCTACATTTTTAAGACAAACTTTGGTTTTATATCAAACAATAACAAGACAAATATAGAAATATTTTGAAAAGCCACCTGCTAATAACTGACCTTTTGTCACTGTTTCATTCAAATAGATATGTACATTACTAATTTCTTCTATGTCATACATGAAGAGTTGAAAAGCCTTCTTTCTAAACTTCATATCGATAGTTTTTATCTGTGTAGATATTGAAGCTTCTGCCACTTATTTTAGTTTATTAATTCCATTCATTTATTTATTTCTAAGCCTAATATTTGCATTTCCATTTCTTTCAATGAATGATAATTTTCCTATAAGAAAGCTTTTCATTGCTTTTCAGATCAGGTGAAAGATCCGAGCTTCCTGAAACCGAAACACTTATGTCACCTTTTGATGTACAGAGTTTTTCATTTCCTTAATTATCACAGATATTCATGGACAGGATGTGCAAATGAAATAAGCAAGAGACAACTCTGGTCTTTCTTCTCCTTAGACATGTAAGATGCAATATTGCTTTACTTATGAAAGTAGGTTCAAGGAATAGAGATTTACTCAGATCATATTGCAAGAATGACAAGCAAATAATGGTTAGATCCAGGACAGCCTTCATCTCCTGGACTAAAACAGAATCTACAGAGAAGAACATTCTGTCTTTGTTGGATTGAAAGAATATTCTTCATTATGAATAGTTGGAACCTGGAAAAATTGTTACAATGAAAATCTACAGTGAGAAATGGCTTCTTTGAATGATCCATTAGAACAGAAAGGAGTTTTTTGGGGGGCAAAAAAGTTGATCAATAATTTTCCTGTAAGACAACACCCATCTAATGGTTGCAGATATGATGTAGCAAACAAGGAGTAGAAGTAGAAACTTCTTCTACATGCAGAGTATTCTCCAAACCCATCACCTCTGGACTATCATTTGTTTTGCTCTATACAACTCTCCTTGTCTGATCCGTGGTTCAAACAGGTATCGAAAAATTGCCTGGAATTATTTATTGAATCAAAACCAGGATCTTTCTTTACTAATGGATTACACAATTCAGCTGAAAGGAGGGCATAAAGACATTTGAAGACAGCTGAAATATATGTACACCAAGTAATAATGCCATGAATTTGTATGAATAAATGTGCCGGAATCTTTTGCATCAACCTAAACGATATTCCAGGAACTGATTTTATGAAAAATTATATAAAAACAATCTTATCAACATTTTGTCTTTTGTTTGAATAGATATCTCAAGGACATAGCCACTCTGTTGATAGCTGATTAGTTTACTAAAGACTTTTTGACTTTTTCTGTAAACAAAATGGTTTCAATGACTGATTTTAGAAGTATCCTTGAGTCAAAGCTACACTTTTATGTTGTAATCTCTTGAAACACAAAACTGATTCTTTATTTCTTCTCAGTTGTAGCGAGTTGCATGGTCATTTTTTCTTTAAATCGCAATCAATAAGCTGGAATCTCATTTCATTTGTATCTGTTAGACAAGCATAAAATTACATCGTGCTATAAACACTGTAATGATAAATTGTGTGCATGCAACAATCTGAACATATCAGGATGAAGAAACAGAATTAATGAACCGCCAAGACAACACGGTAGTTGTGTGATCAGAAAGAATCATTCACAATCACATAATTATATGATCTCTTCTGCAGTGGAATATATGAAGCTTAATTCTGTCTGCAAAAGAAAGAGGCAGCAATGCAAGTTTACTTGTATCCGTCCAATAAGAATTTTCAGGGACTTTGTTTCATTTCATGAGGTTAGTTTTCAAAATGACCTATTGATAGCAGGTAATGTGGGAGTTTATGGATTAAATCTTCAAAATTGTTATTTCAATCATACTTTTATTTTGAGATTCTGAGATTTTTGTTACATATCTTTATTATAAGTTTTAAGTAGGTTTATCATTCCTTTGTTTTACAACATGATAGTTTTACTACAAGTAGTGAGTAGTTAACAATACAGCATAGAATAAAGTTGGAAATCGAAGATTAGGGGTGTGAATCCTTCCAAACTCATTACCGAGTATATGGTGATGAAGTATATATATAAAACAATTGAATGTCTGTATATACATATATTCAACATGAAAGAATTGGAATAATTTTATTTTATAAGTATATTTCATATAGATATATTTTTATTAAGAAATCGATATATTACTTTGAAACTCTATTTGAAATAATCCCCAGTTATTATATAGTGAATGTATCATTTGGCAAACAATTTGTAATTTCATGTATTTTATTCAACCTTTATGCAAAACAGACTCTGACTTTTAATGTTTTTTTAATAGAATTGATAAAATTCTACTCATAATTTGAATATTGCGTGGTTATGATGATCATAGGAATAAAAAATATTCAATCTATTAATTAATTATGAAATAGGTTTCAAAATTTCAAATATAATTATTTCCCAAGTGTTGCTTTGGTCGGCTAATCTCATTATTTTATTAATGTTTTCCATTGTTTTAATACGCACATATATATGGCCAAATGAGCTTGTAAAAAAAAACATATAACTATTTACTAAAATATTGATATTTGATAATATATCTCTCACTTTGTTGTACTACATTCCTTTGTGAATGAGTTTGTAAACTTACTATAAAAAAATCTATGAAAACATTAAAACTATTTTTTTTTTGCAGTACCATATCTTTATAGTGGGATGATGGAGATGGTTTGTATGTAGTGTGCTGGAGAGTAGTAATGGTCTTGGTTCTCTATGTAGTGACAAAATGGTATAGTTGAGGACAAAGGATTTTGTCTCCATGTGTCTTGCTTTTTCCACCACGAGCCGACATCAGTATAAATGATGATGAAGGAATATAGTTGATAATCACCACAACAGAAGGGAGAATATGCCTGCTCA
Organism: Thysanoteuthis rhombus; assembly: GCA_963457665.1. Classification (NCBI taxonomy): domain Eukaryota; kingdom Metazoa; phylum Mollusca; class Cephalopoda; order Oegopsida; family Thysanoteuthidae; genus Thysanoteuthis; species Thysanoteuthis major. Next base: position 27,143,403 of record OY735212.1, read on the forward strand.
GTTTGAGTGTGGAGGCAAAATTTAGATATAGTATGAAGGATTGTAAAGAAGATACATTGAGTAATAAAACAATAATTCAATGAATAGTCATTTATGACAATACAGAACTGAAAATTAATACTTGTAAGAAAACATTGTTATGATCATGGAGAGGAAAGGATGATAGGAGATAGGTTCTAAACAATAGATAGGAGCTCTGTGCTAAGTAGTAGTTTCAGCAATTGTATATTAATGGAGTGGGGAGGACTGAAATACTCTGAATCCATAAGACTTTGAGAAGGCCAAAAGAAGGTTATAGAGACTGTGTATCAGTGTACATACTTAACTACCAAATTATGGACCATGTATTAGGGATCACATGCGAGCAACTTGGGTGCCATTCTCAGACACTGAAAAACACTGGACTGACTGCTTGAGACACAGAAAAGACTTGGGATTTAGCCCTTACGTGCTTCTCAAAGTAGAGAGAATTAGAAGACAGATCAACGTGACTGTTGTGTAGTAAATGCATTGACATTTCATTCACAAGAGATTGAGGAGTACAGGCGTTGGAGCTAGTGGTGAGAACATGATTGTGTAGCTGAGTGTATGAGAGATGCCTCAACATTTAGGAAATAAAATGGGCAACAATTAATGCAGTGATTAGTCATGGTGGGAAAAATGGTGACATTTGGATCGGTCAGGAGCCCAGCAAAATGATACAGACCCTCAAAAGAGAGAGAGAGTGTAATCAGCTAAAAATGCTGGGACTAATGAGCAAGCTAAAACGTGTGTTCATAGCTTTTTTAGGGAATCATATCGGGTCTAATGCAGTTTGGTTTATCTATCAAATAGAGCCTGATTAGTTGTGCTTGTAATAATGTGGTAGTTTAGACCAGGCTAGATTATTGAAAGGTGGTTGATTCAGTTTTAGGTGCAAGGAGCTAAAAGGAATGAAGTGGTAAGTGGATAGATTGCAGTATTTGCGCTAAGTAGCCATAAAGGGACAAAAATGAGATAAGTGAAATAATTGCAGTGTTTGCATCAAGTAGTCTGAAAGATTTTCACATCAAGGAAGATTAGTGGCAAAAGACGATATATACAGACACAGTCAAAGAATGGAAACTTTGGATGGAAGGAAGTTTTGTGAAGGAATGGGAGAAAAACAAAGACAGAAATAACCAACTAAGAAAGTCAGGCAAATGATCAAGTGAATAGTGTACTCAAAGCTTTTATATACAGTAGTATCTAAAGCTGATACTTACTTATTTTCATATCCAATTTTATCTTAGAATAAAAGAGCTGCTACAAAACTATAAAACAATTTATGGAAACATTAAAATTATTTCCTCTTTGCTGAACCACATTTGATAGCAGAATGAGTTTGTAAACAAACTATAAATCAATTTATTACAAACATTAAAATTTACTATTCCAATGGAAATCTTAATCTTTATTTTTCTTATATGCTCTATGTCTTTCCCCAAGAGTATGTCATATTTATTGAACTTCAATTGAATAAGCCAAAGTATTGGCACTGCAGATAAATAAATAAAAGCCACTTACTAATTACTTCTGCCTTTCGTGAATAATTTTATCTCCCTTGATTATTACTGAATTTTCTTTGCCTTGTCGCTATAAATGTCTTTGAGGTATAACTCATGTAAGAGGCATCCAGTGAAATAATCAATAAAGGACATAACATTCTTGGCAACTGCAAAGTATTTCTAAATCCCTTTCAGAAAAGCTGATTTGAAATCTTTTCATATAAACACCACCTCTGGAAGCAAGCATTAAGAATAGTTAATCGCAAATGGTTTATGTCAATTCATGAATGGTTTTGACAGGCATCTCTTAGGCTTTTCAGATGCAAGTATGCTGTTTTTGTCATCAGTGTCATTGAGATTAAAGAGTTTGCTTTTTATATGACTTGAAGATGTTAATAACCTGATATCAGAGGTTTTGTATTGAAATCCTTGCTTCCAGTCATGAAAGGATATTATATTATTATATTTATCTGTAATGAGAGTGATTAATGGAATATTTTCTCTGGTTATTAAGAATTTTTGAAGTTGTATGCCAGCTACTAAGTGAAAGGAGAAGCTTCTTCACTTAAAAAATATAACACAGTCTTTAAATCTAATCTAATTCTATTAGTATCACAGTCGTAGTCAAAATTCATAGACAGATAAAAAATTTGGAATTATGTTGGGAAGATTCTGCTACATTCCTGTTATAAGTACTGCATGTCAGAATTCTTTCATATGAAATTTTGTAGCCTTTTCTCTGAACTTTGCCTGCAAATGTATCTTCTAGAAGCTTCACCAGATGATACAATTTTACTGCTTTAAGGTTATCTCCCAATATGTCTGTAGGCTGCTTGTGTTGGAACAGATTATCAAGAAAAAATATGATAGACTGCATGGCAAATAAAAGAAGGAAAACTATCAAAAGAGAGTATTTTTTATGGAATTCTGCTTTTTAGTGTTTGCTCGGGTATAAAATTAGTGAACGGACATCTAAAAAAAATCAGAAGAATCAAGTCTTTGTGAGGTAGTGATGATGACAATTAATAAGATTTTGTAATAGAATTGCTCATCTAACGAGTGAGCATAAGAGTAAAACATTAATTTGGGAATGAAAGAAATAAAAGCAAGAAAATATGTTCAGTAAGAAACCATACAAGAAAGAAACTTATGTATAGGCAGAGTTCTTTTGAGAAAATAATGTTTATTGTCCTGGCAATCACTGAAGCTTTCATTTAATCATATTTATATCATCATATATGAGAAAAATGCCTGATATTTAGAGTCTGGTTAAGACCTCATTTATCATTTGTGTATATCTACATGCTTGTTTGTGTCCATATATAAAATTTTTTGTGGGGGATGTTATCTATAAATGAACAATGCTCAATAACAGGGATAGAGCATAAGTAATTATACGTACATAGACAATCCTGTGCTTTTCAGTGACTTTGTTTCATGCAAGAGCAATCATCAGACCTTCTACTACTCCTAAGGCACTCCCTATATATATATATATATATATATATATATATATTTATATGTATATATACTAATAAAAACACACAAATATATATGTATGCATATATAACTGAGAATATTTGGAGAAGTCATGTGCATCATCATATATATATATATATATATATATATATATATATATACATTTATGTACTATACGGCTATCAAGACTGTAGATGTAACAACTATCTCTACAATAAGAGTGTAAACACACACATTTATATTCATATGTACAGATAAACATTCAGTGAACATCAAATTCTTTTCCATTTGATGGATGCAGAGAAATAGCAATGAATCATGACCAATCATTACATTTTAACCAAAGACGCTACAGACTTTGAGTCACTTGTTAGGATTTGACTTTTTCACTTCTGTTAGGAAATTGGTTTGATCTCTTGATTGTTTGACTGGTCTTTAGATCAGGCTTCACCAAAGTACAGGTTCAGACCAATTACTTGCTAACTCTGGTTGGCACACATCTATCTATGTGTATATTCACACACACACACACACACACACACACACACACACACACACACACACTCACACACATACACATTTAAGAAGATTTTTTGTTGTCTTATCTGCATGTAGAGATAGTTTTCCAGTGCTGTTAGAAAATTGGTTTGATCTTGCTCGTTTGACCATTCCTTTATATCAGACCTTGTGGTGACTTTCAGGGAATTTCCTCCCCACAAAACTTGACCTCTTTTGAAAGTAATATAAATTGGAGCCAAGTCAGAGAATACCGTAACCATCTGTACACTAACCTTTCAAATTTTATCTGGTGTTAAAAATGAAATGACAGCTCAATGTCTGATTTGACCTCGAGGCTTTCAGGATCAAAGATCATATAAGTCTGGAGAGGAATTAATATTAATCTTTGCCATTTTCTGTTATTTTTCATTTGATCCTGTTTAAATGTTAACTGTTTACTCAAACCATCTTCATAGATTCATAGTTAGAGACCAATATTATTTCATTAGCCACAAAAACTATTTACCACTTTGTTGTTTAAGATGAAGATTTTTATTGAGATGAGCATTTTGAATTACATCCCATGTACTGACTGAGAAACTATCTACTTGACACTCGGTAACATTTTCACAGTTATGTTTGATATTTTTAAAAACTATAATACATATTATTTTCATTGAAAGCCTTGTTTGCTAATATCCACGTAATGATTTTATGGAAATGAACATTTTCCCTACACTTGTCATGATGAAGAGCAGTGTGATATATTTGATCAAGGTTTTGATACTTCAAAATTCATACGAAGAATACTTCTTTTTTTTTTCCAATTCCAACTTTTGTTTGTATACTGGGAGTGATTATAGTTCACTTCAAATTATAATTGCAATATCTCCTTGCTATTGAGCCTCTAAATATCTTCATAAATATTTTGTTTCTTTTCAACTGCTTTTCATGATATATATTTTCGATTTAATCTTGAGACTTTCACACAGATCTGGAGGGTAATTGATACTAATCTAGAATTGTGAAACTTTGAGTTCAGTTTGTAATTTTTTAGTCAATGTTTATCTTATGCCATTTGAATATTGACCAATGGCTTCACCTCTGTGTATAGCCTCAGAGTTAGAGATTATTATATTGTTATATTAGCCACAAAAATTATATTTAGAAATAAAAATGTAAAAGAAATGTAGCTTGTTGTTGAGCTTATCCTTGCATGTCATACTCACTGAAAAAACATCTACTCAATTCTTGTTTACCTTATACACTCATCATTGTTATTTCAAAAAATTAAAATACATATTTTCATTTTTATTGCAGCTCTTGTTTGTCATCATCCACATAATTTTCTAAAAAGAATTATTTTCATTATACTTGCCATGATAATGAATAATTGTCAAGAGCAGTGTGATATATCTGGTCTTTTGATGCTCTCAATTCCATGACCCTGTGTTTTTTTTTTCCATTTCAGCTTCTTGGAATGAGTCTTCTTTGATATCAATTATCTCATGATGCAGTCACTACCAATATCTCAATTGAACATGAAGGTAAACATCTTTGATATCAACTGCTGTTCGTGACACAAAGTTGATGATGAGCCAATGAATGTTTCATGATGATAAGAAATGTTGAAGATTGTGCCCTGAAGCAATTCCTCAATTCTCTTACAAAATATCAGAAAAAGATTAATTACAGCAAAGTTCCTGACCATTTTATGTTCAGAAATGTCCAGGAGCAACTTGTCTAAAAATTTTGTTGTCGTTGGACGGTTTTCAATTTATGATTTAACCTCTAAAAGGACCTCAGACAGGAACCAATAAAAAGCCATTTCTTGGTTTTCACAATGAAATAAGGAATTCTAATGAGTCTTTGTTTTTGGAATAGTGAAAATTTACAAGAGATCATGAACATATATGGTCATATATAGATATATATATATATAACTAAAACTCTGTTGTCAAAAGTATTTTTTCTCGTGGTATGCTTTTTTTGGATGGCAACATATTTATATTATTAGTAACAAAATTTTAATGCTACAGAGTTTGGTCATAACCAATACCTGATGATATATGCATTTATTATATAATGTTTCACTAGAAATCATGAAATTCTGCTGTTTGGTTCTGAAGAAAATAAACTTTCCATAAACAAAGTGATTTGGGGGTACTCACTTATGGATGACACTGTATATGTGCTTGGTGCTCCTATGTTTCTGTGTGCAATTTATTCATTATGCATTATAATACTAGTTAAAATCTACCCTACGGATGTGTTTTTAGCTAGTTCTTGATTCTATAACACTGGATACTATGCGCTATTTTGACTAAAGATAAATGGAATCAGACTTTTGCTATCATTGAAATGGATAGATGCATAGTAATCATACCATTTTTATTGGGATGGATGCAAACACAAATCCGCAATGTAAAAGACATTTTTAAGAACTAATATACAAAAATCATGCTCCAAGGTCCCATTAAAAATCATAAAAAAACAGATTTACAGTTGCTGAATTAAAGTAATAGGATATTTTTTTCAGGTGAAGATGAATGCAGCCACATAGGAAAATAATGGACCAATTTAGCACTAATTTACTTTGTAAATTGAAGCCAACGCTAAAGGTTTTTTTGGGGGGATGGGGTTTTGAGAGAAAAAAAAGAGAAGATTTTGATCCAAATTAACCGCCTGTTGACCGCCAATGATTCAATGAGTTGTAAACATCTATCCTATCTTGTTTCAATGTCCAGGTCAACCTTATGCATTAATTCACCTCCAAGAATGTAAAGGTTTGGTTGCAAAATGGCCGCAGGAAGTATTTTCAATCATAAACATATCTCTGGGACTATTCTGCATTGAAGAATGATCAGAATACACCCCTAATAACTACAGAGGTCAAATTAACATTGCATATGACATTCACCTTGGGAAAATTCACCGTCATATCTACTTTCAATTTCATAGATGTAAAATTGTGGACAAAGATTCAGAAAATGGTTTTGAAATGAACTCTCCAGACCTTGAATGACATCAATGCTGAAGATGAGAAAATGTACCCCAATTGTAAATTTCAGCATCTTTCTTGCAAAATTGTACCCAACAACTTTGAAAAATGGCCAGAAATGACCAGAAATGCCCTCAGAGGTCAACCTAACATAGCCCATGTGTGAGGCTGACCTCTTTTGAGTGTATATGCCAAATTTCAGTTCAATAGGCCATGCAGTTTTAGTGGAGAAAAAGCACGAATGAACAAACGAACAGAAAGCTCAAATATTAGTATAGATATATTCTCTATATCTTTCCAATTTCAATAATTGTTCTGCAAGAAGTTTTGTTTAGTGCCATAATTGACATTATATACTTACTAACATATATTTGACATCTTGTATAAAATGCCTACTAATATAATACGGTTTACAGGAATGTCAATATTAATCATAGTTTATCACACAGCCTATCATTATCAACTAATTTTTTAATGATAACCTGTTAATACATGAATGAATCAATCAAATGTTGTTGACAAAGGGACTAGCAGCATTTTTAGTTACAACCTTACATAAAATCCATTAGTAATGATGATATACATACATGCTATGTCATATGTTATGAATATGTATATATGTTTATTTGTGAAGAACACGCACATGAAAGAATTATGCTTGGCCTCACATGGAAAGACCACAAGACAGCACAGTACATCCGGAAAAAGACAGGAGACAGGGACATAGAATCCATTAAAAACTTCAAATGGAAGTGGGCCAGCCATGTTGCAAGAATGGCAGACAACCAATGGACATTGCAGCTCATGACATGGGTCCCCTGAGATCACATGTGCAACCTAGGCCGGCAGAATATTAGATGGAGATACAAGCTAGATAAATTAAGATAGTACTGGCTCTGCGACACTCACAATAGAAAAGTGTGGTAAATCCTGGGGAAGGTCTATGTCCAACGACGGACGTTAAAAGACTGATGAGTATGTACTGTGTGTTAGTATATCTATGTACATCTGTATACATTATATATCTTCAAGTAATTTTTTGTTAAATCTATTTTGTCTTCTTTTTATCTGGTTATTAATGTCTGGTCAGGTCAGAGCAATGAAATCATCCATTGCTGAGCAATAATTTGGAAGTTTCTGGTTGTTGCCAATCCTAAATTCTTGTGATCATAGCAAATTGAGCATTATCTAATACCTAGGCCGATTAGAAGTGCTTCTCCAAAATTGATCTTTCCACTACTCTTATAGTGAAGAGCTCTGGTATCTGAAATTAAAACCGATCATGAATGGATCAATCTTTATTGCAGATAATATAATAACCTGAGCTTTTATCCATAGATATATATATAATCCCGTTTAGTGTACATGGAAACTAGATGTTCAGATTGATATGATATAAGTCTAGGATTTTCTTTTACTGCATATGCTGGACTATGACAAATACTTTACAAAGGTATTTGGAGGACTGCAGTCAACTGTAGCTCATCTAAGCCCAATGACTATCCATTGAGATTAAGGAGATGAATCCTTAGTCACAATACTAGTGTACTGGATGTAGCCTAATATTTGCACTGCTTTTTTTTAAATTATATGTCAGTTTGATATCCCAGCATTTACAATAGCTGGAGTATTATCAACCATTATTGATCAAGAGAATTAAGACAATATTACTAGAAATATTATCAGTTTACATAAAAACAAGGCTTCTAAGTTGGTTGCACTGAGTTTTTAGGGAAAATGAGGAATAAGTCTCTATCTTATCTACATTCAATCTTCTGCTCTATTGCCTCTCTTGGCTCAAGTGATAGAGCAGCTGACTCACATAGTCGGGCTTACTGAGGTTAAAGGGATGTGAGTTCTGTTTTCTAATGACTGCAGAACGATGACCTGAGTAATTGTTATAAAAAGCAATTGAAATTAAGTTGAAAGAAATACTTGATAAAAATCATTAGAGGTTGACCATTCTAAGTGTCTGATTCATACATGCAACTAAAAGTTATTAGTCATCCACTACATGTAAAGTCCTACCCATACAGCACCACTTTTTGCGAAGTAAAATTGTACTTGGAGTTGTAGATGTAGAACCACTAAATTGCCTTAACAAAATAATGTTAAATGACCAAATCCCATTTCCTACTTTTCTGAATATATCTCAATTTATCACTAATTTGCCATTTTCAGACCTCTTTTGACCTAAGTATCAATCAATGAATTTATCTACTCAAGACAAAAATCCTTGTCTAAACCTTTTGTTAACTTTTCCTTGTGGCTTATTTTTCGTAAATTCCAAGTAAGGCCAGTCACGAAAGCCAACAATCGCAATTAAATCAAATCAATCTCCTTGAATTGGAAATTCTTAATCCCAAAGCCCCTAAGGATAGTTAGAAGATAAAAAATTTTAATACTAATCCACCAAAATTGTCTCTACACCTTTGAATCTCTTATGTATTTCATAGTTTTAATATTTATTTTATTTAACAGCCAGAGAACAAAAAAAAAAAGCAAGTTATTTTTGACCTTTCAATTTGGATGTATTTAATACATGACTCACTGACATTTGTATCATAATACAAACACACAAACACACACACACACACTTACTCAAGCACTTTTTGTAAAGCTGATCAGCCTGTCATGGCTGATTACAGGATACATTTAGGCACAAGATACCTAACTCTTCAATGTTGATTATTCTATAATAGGTCACTCTTCTTTACCTGCTCCGTTCTCCTTTTTTAGCGATTGGAAAATGCGTCCTTTACACACGTACATATTTACAAACAGATACTTTTTTCCACAAGCATATTTATTCTTAAGTACATGTACACCTAAAAATGGGAACAGACACCTATCTTTTTGCCTAGCATAAGCTCCTAAATTACTGTCCTTGTGCTTTAAATGCACATCACTCTTTAAAACTAAACCGAGCATTGTAAATAATAATAATCCAGAAATCGGAAGTGAATGGTAAATAATTCTAAACCCAGGTTGTAGCACTGTTGATTTCATTTAAAGTTTATCAAAATGTAATTAATATCATTTTTGATATAGTTGAACATTTGAAGAGATAATTTGTAGAGTTAATTTTAACCAAATTACCAAGAAGAATTTGGTCAGTTGGAAATCAGGATTTTCACTCTTTGCCTTGCTGCTGCTAATAGTATAACCATAGATATCCATTAGTTTTTCTTATTTTTTTTATTGTTTTCATTTGAAGTAATTTTTTTTTGTCTCAGAGATACTTTTAAACTATCGTGTCCTCTCGCAAGCAAATATGTCATTTGCAATAATGATAATAATAATGATAGTTTGTATCAATGACAGTATGGAATGAAAATGTGAAGACTTTGCTAATTTTGCCACAACAACGGGTTCCAAGCACCTTTATCAGGAAGAATCCAAATAGAAAATGAACTTGGACAAGCCCCAACCACAAAATAAAGAATGAAATAGACTACATTTTAGCAGACAAAAGTGACACAGTCAAAGATTTCAAGGTCTTGAATCAAGGCAATGTAAAAAGTGAGCATGGAATGATAAGATGTAACATTCGAAATAATATGAAGAATGAAGAGAAAAAGTTCCATACCAAACAATGACCACTTAGTATTCAAGAAGATCTCTCAAGCTTGATCTAAAAAACAGATACGAACTTCTCACCAGACAAAAAAAAACTCCATTGAGCTGAACAACAAAAAAATAACTTCTCTAATAGAAGCTGCTAATACGCTTAAGCTGAAGAGCAAACAAACCATCAGTAATCTCAGGGAAGAATTGCAGAAACTAAAGCCTTTGACAGCAACAAGAGAAAAGATTGAAAGAACAGAATTAAACAAAACCATCTGAAAGAAATGAAGAGAAAATCAAAGAAGATACTCTACGGTAATCATCAAAAGTATTCTCAGAAAAGGTAAAGGTTTCAAAACTATTAAGAAAAGCTCTTGGTACAGGAAAGATGCAGCCTTTATTCCTCCAAAACAAGGGACACAAAATAATGAGCAGGATATAGAGTAAACTGTTCAAAGAGTTCCCAGAAGTCACCCACTGGCAGGTGATGCAAGTTATCAAACAAACATAAGAAGGAAAAGCCCCTAGACCACCACTGACCTACTCAAAAAGCTGGAAAAGTCATCCTTAGGAAACTAGCCATTCTTTTCAACTTATGCCTAAAACAGAGTAAAGTCGCCGAAGATTGGAACACTACATTCATAATGCAGTTCTTTTAAGAAAAGAAACCAAAAGATCTAAATAACTGATAAGCCTACTCAAATGTATCCACAAACTTTTTACCAAAGTGTCTACCAACTGATGTGTCAAGATGGTAGAAAACCAACCACAGACTTGCTTCAGAGGGAGCTACTCAACCATTGACCATCTCCATTTGGGAACTCAACTAAAAAAGAAAGCAGCCAAGTATAAAATGCCACTTGCTGTAGCATTTGTTAACTTTCTGAAAGGTCATTGATATTATCATGAAACAAGGCATAACTCTGTATATATCTACTGATACAGCCAGCTGCATGAGGACTGTGGCTTTTCGGCAAGGAAAAAAAGCAAGATAAGGTGATAAAAGATCACCCAAACACTTTGTATCATGCCTCAAAATGATATTTTAAAACCTAGTCTAGGAAAAAGGAATCAGAATAGACAGCAAATACCTAATTAACCTCAGATTTGCCAACAACATCCTATTTTACTGAGATCCTTCAGGACCTCCAAAGAATGTTTGATGAACTGAATGCAAAAAGTAGGCGTTCACATCAATTTCAGCAAAACATGTATGGGCCAAAGAAACATTGATCAGAATAGAAAATGCTGAGCTGAAGAAAGTAGACACTACATCTACATTAGACAACAAATCCCCATGAAATCTGCAAAGGAAGTAGAAATTAACAAAGAATTACCATAGGTTGGCAAGCTTTCATTAAGGCCTGCTCAACATTAAAGAACAGAAAAAATCTCATTGATCCTAAAAAAGAAGGGAGTGCAACCAATACATCCTCCTAATAGTCACCTATGAAGCTGGAATATGGAACCTAACCAAATTGAGAACCATGCAACATGCACAAGAGAGAATCATGTTCAACCTCACATGGAAAGATTATGAAATATTAGAGAAAGAACAGGAGTGAGAGATATCATAAAAACCATTAAAAAACTCAAATTGCAATTAGCTGATCATATTAAAGAAAATGTCACACAACTGCTGGACGTCATGACTCATAATGTGGATCCTTAGAGATTGTATGCAAAATTGTGGCAAAATATGAAATGGCATGGCGAACAAAACAAGTTCACAAAATGTTGCTTCTGCGACGCCCATGATAGAAAGGTCTGGCGAATCTTGAGGAAAATTTATGATGATGATGATGATGAATTAAAATCATAATGATATTTAGGACGAACCTTCGATAAATTTAAACCCTGAAACTATCAGACAGAATAAGCGTAAGGAACAAAGACATTTGGCTAGAGGCAAAGTACCAAGATCAGAAACGTCTACCAACAGTTTTTACTTTGCTAACTGTGCCATTCTCCCTGTATTCCCCTTGAGAGCTCTCTGTTCTGTAGGCAGCAGGAAATGAACTTCCTTTCAACAAACTTGGACACGTATTATTCTAGCTCTGTGATCGCCTCAGGCTTTTTCTTTTCTTTCTAACAATCTGAATGTACCTGAATGTTCTTTTCTTTTTTTTTTATCACTCTGGCTTCAAATGATTTGCATTATTTTTTCTTTCTTTTGAAACATTACCAATAGGTATGAGTCTTATGAATTAGGTGGTTGGATACACACACACACACACACACACATGCAGATATACACACACATATGTACCATATATATATATATATGTATATATATATATATAAGAGTTGATAGCAATACTGAAGAGTTGTAATACAATGAAACAGCTGTCTGTGGATGACACAATTATTAATTATATATATATATATATATATATATATATATATATATATATATATATCAGCAGCAGCCATTACTGCTGGACAATGGTCTTTCCCATCTTCGTTCATATCAATCATGATTGCACTAATCTCTGCCATGTCTTATCAACAAACTCTTCTCCCCCATCTCTCCACCTTGAATGAAAAAAAAAAAAACTACTTATATTACTTATATTCATTGGAGTAGAAAATGACCTGATCTAAAGAAAACTTGATAAATCTTCGTACTTTTCCCTGATCTAACCAACTGTACATATGAATTTTCTAACTCGACATCAATAAGAAAAGAGCTCTTAAATTAGATGAAAACAAAATGTACTTGGTGTCTTTACTTGGTTAAGCAGGAGGGAAAATTCTGGACTTGAAACTTGTCACTTAACGCCAAGGCACTAATTGATTTCCTCAGTTTATTAAGTAAAAAGTCGCTGGCTATGATCTGTTATATGCCTTGCAAGAGATCATCAGGTTAGCATCTTATTTCTCTTTTAGAATAATTTTTTTGCTTTTTGTAGCTATGGCAATTCATCCTCTGACAAACCATAATGTGTTGTAGATATATAACATGTAAACAAATAAGTTAATTTACAGGAGGAACAAATCTAAAAATTACACTGTAGACACAATCTGCAAGAAAAACCCTGAAGCTCTTCTGTAATAAAGAACAATATCACTAATTATATAAAGGAATAAAGTGTTAAGAAAATGGCTCTTCTGTTTATCATAAAATGTGTTGCTTATCATATTCTAGCACTGAGAGACTGCTTGTCGTCAGCACCCAAGTTGTTTGTTGAATTGAACTTAAGTGCTGCTCTATGACACAGCCTACCCTCCATCTTTATTCTCTAAATGGAAAAAAAATGGCACCATTCCTACAAAATACTAAGTACAAAATTCTTACATTTTGCCATTATGAACTCTTTTAGGTTTTATTTGCAAGACAAATTGCGGGATATTGTTTGCATTGAGTGCAGTATAGTGTACTAACTGAATACTGCATGAAAGATCATTAAAGCTCACTCTAAAAAACGACAAAGAGTTATTATAACACCACCACACTGACTCACACACATATATACATGACTTTTCCTCTGAGCACTGCACTGTTGGTTAAATGTCAGAAAGATGACAATTAGTAATGCATTGTGAAGCACAAAGAGAGCGGTTTGTCATGCTGAGTATTCTGGTCATTGACTGCATTCCAATGTCTCCAGTCCTCCCGACTGTATCTTGCCTCTTGACCCAGGCAGATTAGGTTCAGAGAGTGAGACTGATGATATGCATAACACTCCTTCATTTTAATCCAAGACAAGCATGTCATGATTGCTGACCCAGCATTATAACTGCACCACTCAGAACTGACGCCATTGAAAGACAAAAACCGCATTGTATAAATATATATATATATATATATTTGTATATATATATATATGTGTGTGTGTGTGTGTGTGTGTGTGTATATTTATATATATATATATATATATATATATATATACATTTATATGTATAATGAATTATCAAATTTGATACATTTCATTAAATTAAAATAAAAGTGCTCAATATATTAATCATATAACATTGAGCAGGACTCTAAAAATTTGGGACTGAAATCAAGAAAGAGGATAATCCAAATTTTTTGTGTATATATATATATATATATATAATTTGAACAATAGAGAGTGAGACAGACTCAGGATTAAAGTGTATGGAACTTAGGTCTATTTATTTGTAAATGTTTTCATTAATGGTCCAGACATGTTTCGGGGGGTATTCCCATCTTCAGTAGAGAGTGATGTGTGTGTGTGTGTACTTTTAGAGTTTATAAGTTTGATGGGGAACAAGAGTCCACGATCAGGAGCTTTGCTTTGTGAGCAAAAAATGGTATCCCATCTGCTAGGGGTATCCTGTTGTGCAAGAGAAAGCTCAGCCAGTGATGATGTTTATGGTATTAGCAGCAGCAGTAGGTCTTGGAGGGGACATAAGGTTTCAGGGTAGGCAGGAAGTGCTTTGGTGTTTGATTGTGTGGGTAGGTTAGGGATAGTGTAGATGAAGGGATGATGATGTTAAGGAACTACATAAGTTTTAATCTTACAGGTCATCGGAAATATGTTGGATCAGGTTTGTACAAGTGAGATGACTGACTAAGGTAGAGATGTCTATGGGTCTGAGTGACTTTGAAGTTCCCAGTATTAGATGTATCTGAGAGGGGGTAGATGTGGATGTGAGGTAATTGTTTGTAGGAGGTTTATGATTTAGAGATCTTTGTGATTAGGGTTGTTAGGTTTGGTGTTAAGTCAGTTAGGGGAGAGGGTTTTGAGTTTGTTGGTCCGCATATCCTCATGTCTTTCTAGATTTTTGTTATATCAGTGGGAGTATTTTTTTATTTTTTTCAATGATAGAAGAGCTAGCGTCAGTGGTAAAGTTTTGGTAAAGTGTGAAAGTGTAGTTCAACAGGAAGTGGGCAGGGATCGTTTTGTGATTTAATCCTGTGTCTGTAATTGTTGAGTCTAATATCAAATTGCCTCTCGAACTTGCTTATGAATTATAAGTTGCATCTATTACATTCTAGAAGCTATATAATGTTTTTGCTGCAACAGTTAGTGCTATAGTAAACGTGGTAACTCTTTTTGGTGGTAGTGCTTGTGAAGGTGTTGGTGTATTTAAGGTGGTTGCAACATAGACTATTTCTTTTGTTGCATGGTTTGCATGGTATATATATATATATATATATATATATATATATATGATTATATATATATATATATATATATATATATATATATATGTGTATGTACACACACACATATGCACACACATACATACACCAGTGTAATTGAAAGGGTAGTGGATATTTATGTGTTATGCTTTTGTCGATCATTGTCACTTTTTAGCATATTCCATGTTCTAATTGTAATTGGATCATGCAGGTATCTATCTTAGAGATGATTTGTCAACTTACCCGAGGCCAATCTCATACTTCCAAGTAGCATAATATGGCAGGAGTTAGTCATAAAAGATTTACCAGAGTTTTTTGCACAAAACACAGTAATCACATATTCTCCTAATGAGGTTGTTAGAGTAGCAATGAATTTGCCTTTAGCTCATATAATCAAAGTATTCTTACAAATATTCCTCCTATCTTTAAATTTTGGATGTTATTATATGATACAAATTCAAGAAACCTAACTTCAAAAATCAGATTCTGATTATGAATTTTAAGGATGTGAAGAATTCTGAATTGAACATTCCAAGAAAATAAAAATGGAAATTACAAATGAGGAGAATCTAAAAATTTTCAATGATGAAAACAATCAAGAAAATTTACAATGCAAATTAAAATTTTTTCAGACCTGACGTTAACAGATTTTAAAGTACTTTCTTTTTCAAGTATCGATTTCATGAGATGAAGATGAAGTCAATTTTCTTTTGCAGAGAGTTTTCTAGATCATTGCCTTATTTCACAATCAAAAATGTCCTTGACATGTTCAGTCTATCACTTAAATGCCCTATTCATCCTGCCATTCTTGTGTCATTTTTGCTGAATGGCATCTAACTCCATCTAACCTCAAGAAAAAAAGTGCTATTCTATCCAAATAACTATCAGTGAATAATAGAAGTCATCCATGCAGAATAGATATGTATATTCTTTAACAACATCCCCTATGCACTCAAAAATCTTTCAATGCCCAGTGCCTCAAACTGTCCCCCCCTCCATTCCTAACTGAATAACCACCATATTTGATTGCTGGTTTAGTAATAACCAGCCCCCAAATTCACACAAATCAGGGTTGAATATGAACAAAGTTACTGTTTACTATGTCATCTCTCTGTACACACACACACACACACACACACACACACACACATGCACACACACACACATGCACACACACATACACACACATACACACACACACACATACACATACATGCACACACACGTGCACACACACACACATGCATACACACACATGCACACACACATACACACACACGCACACACACACATACACACACGTGCACACACACGTGCACACACACACACACATACACATACACACACAAGTGTATGAGTAAATATACATACTTATCCAATATTCACAAGATATCTTTGAAGAGGATAATTGAAGTGACCCTGGAAAAAATTTGTTCATAGTCACTATGTCATAAACTTACAAGAAGAATTGAAATATTTTGTTGATTATGCCAAAGTTTACTTATGTATTTTGAACAATATTGCTGGGAGGTATCTGTATAACCCAATTAGAAAAGAATAGACACAAAGGAAGAAAAATGGAAGAAGATATAAATCAAAAGAAAGAAAGGCACCAAAGCAAAACAGTCTCTCTAAGAGAAAAGAAAAGAAAAGTCAAAAATATATTCAGAATGATTTTCCTCATAGAATTGGTAAATAAACATATGAAATAAAATACATATTTCATTCAGGTGCCCATAGAGCAATGATTAAATGTTCTCAGATCATTGGTTGTGGATTCAATCATCTCTAGTTGTTCTTTTAGTCTTTGACATGATAAGATTAGTGATCATATCTTGATTTCAAGCCTGTTCCATGGCTGATATACTTGTGTATTTCCTAGCAGTGTTATTGGTTGGTGTTTGAGTCCAAGTGAAAAGATTTGAATGCTGATCTTCAAGGCAGGTCTTCCAGACTTTGAAGGTTGGTGTAACAATCCTCCTATTCATCAGTAAAATATATATATACATGTATGTATATATATATATATATATATATATATATATATATATATATATATATATATATATATATATATATATATATATATATATATATATATATATACATATATATATATACATATATATATATATATACATACATATATACATACACAGACTCATATATATATATATATATATATATATATATATACACATCAAAGGCGAAATCAAAGCTAACTTAAAAATTGCAAATTTCTTAAACATTACATTCAATTTAACCAACAACACCTATGAACCGTATAGAAAAGAAAACTCAATAATCATGTATATATGCACCAGTTCCAACCATCCAAATATAATAATAAAAAAGATCCCCAAATCCATAGAAACTAGATTAACTTACAATTCTTCTGATGGAACAATATTCAATAAAGTTAGAAATAATTTCATCAAAGCTCTAAATGATGGTGGTTCCACGGAAACAAACCTAAAGTATGATAAAAAAGTTAAATCCAAAAGCAAGAGAGAGAGAATTTTAGAAAATAGGAAGAGAAAAATCATCTGGTATACACTCCCCTTTAACTTACAAGTAAGAACTAACTTAGGTAAAATTTTCACTAAAAATTGCAAAAAATCCAAGGAACATTTACTAAATAGAAAAAAAGAAACAATACTAAAATGCATGCATCATTCTGAATTCCTATCAATGAATGTATAATAACAGCAACATACATACTAATAAATGAAAAGCAATGTAGACAATTTACTCCCATATCCATCATCCCTAAAACTTCCTATCACCAATTCCTATCTCCAAACATGTCCAAATAAATTTGAAATTAAGAGTAATACTATCCATTAAACCCATATAGGATATCAACAGGGGCAATATAACCTAATGCCAAAATACCAAGATCAAGATAAGAACAACCTCCAGATAATTACTAAGCATCCTTTCAGAGATGACCCCCTGATCCAGTTCACATCCCTAGACAAAATGAATAACCCCTTCACCCACTACCACACATAAGATTCTCACCAAATTCCCCAAAACTAGAATCCAAAACCATAGATAATCATTCGCCTGATGAGGCCCGGAGAAGGCAGAAATATGAGCTAGCTTGTGTAGCGAATCCACATTCAACTATTTACTTTATACATATATATATATATATATATATATATATATATATATATATATATATATGTATGTGTGTGTGTGTGTGTGTGTAGTATAAAATAACATGCCAATACAGTTCATTATGATATTACCCTACATGAAATAACAGACTGCATATAACACAGCTCTAAAAATGATTGAAAAAGGTAAATGCTAAAAGCTTAAGGGGAGGTGGTGTTTGATCAACCCAAAACAGTTACATGGTAAACAACTGATGACTTATTAAGAAAAATTCACACATCATACCATAATAACTTATTCTGTTTAAAACGTAAAACCCTTTGGAAAACTTACATTGTATTAATAGATATTTGGAAATAATTGACAGCAATGGCATGAATTTCGAAAAATTCTTTTCCACCATTTGCGTTAAAAGCTGTAAAGAAAGGGAAATGGATACTGGAAGTGTTTAATTATTTTCAGTTTGATTTTCTTTTGAAAAAACGTTCTACAATTCAAGTTTTCAGTGCACAACTTTTCATAACTGTTTGCATCGATATTCAATAACTTTGAATCTTATCAGTAATTTACTGACAAATGGTCAGCTAAATCGCTCAGCCAATTTTCTGTCAGCTGGAAACAGAAATTGGCTTCAGTGGTGTAGATTAACAGACTTGTTCAGTGACACTTTGGACAGTTGTCATCTTTTAACTTTGATTGCACCGTTTCTGGGGGAATCTAACTATTTGTTGCCAGATTTTATAAAAAAAAGAGTCAAGATTTATTTTCCAGTTACTTTTAATTCTGATTCATGTAAGACTGAAATGTTCTGGACTTTCCTCTTCCTAGATGACATGTAGTTTAAAGTTGAACCCTTGGCTGATGCCGGAGATCTTAATAATGTAGAACTTCATCAGGTCAGTTGGAATTTTTTTTGTGGGTTTGACTAAATTTAAGCCACTCAAATATAACAAAGATAGGTATTGAATTTACAGATTTGAAATCATTTCTGTATTTCAAGTCAGAATCTGACTTATGGTCTATTTCTATTTTCTTTTTTCAATTTAAACATGAATTTAAAAAGACAACATCACTTTCATATCCAGGATTATGGGATATCAATTATGTAGACTGAACATTATACAAAGAAAATTTGGGATCAAAATTAAGCTAATGACTATGTGTCAGCTCATGGATTTATTGATCCACCCTTTCATAAAAGGAAAAGTGATTTCAAGAAAAATACATTAAATCTTACCAGGAATGCTTGACTTAAATAATTCTATAAGCATAACATTGATGGTGAAATTTTGGTTCTCATACACACAGCTTATCTATGAGTTATTGAAAGGCTGGTGAACTTTTGGGGAAAGTGTCTTTTCAAAAGATAAGAGATAAAATGATGGAAATATAGTCTTATGAAGTTCCTGGAATAGAATGTAATTATTCTCCTATATTCAACATCATAGCAGTCTTATTTTTTCTTGAAAAAGATAAGGTTGAATAATTTCTGTTAAAAAACAAATATTGGTCAACTGCTGAAAAATTAGATATATTCATTCCTTTCAGCAAAGTACGGACTTGCATGATAATCTGTGAGATAGTATTTAGATACAAACCAAAGAAAAACTTTGAATGAATAAGGAAACATGCACAAATATATATAAATATATATATATATATATATATATATATATTTGAAAAATACCCTTTACAGATGAAAAATCAACTATGTATAAGGACTACCCAAAATTTTGTAGATTTCAAACAGATAATTCAAACTGTTTATCTGCCACATAATCCAGCATTTCCCATGTCTAATGGATGGTACTTAGGAAAAAACTTAATACGGTGAAATGGTATCCATGGAGAAAGAAAAAATTGATAAAAAATGTTCTTCATTTCTTGGTGTAGTGATTTTGAGAGATATGTGATCACATCTCTCAAAATCATTCCACACATCTCTTTCACTCACTCCACCAGGAAATTATTTCTTCATTTGAGGATCCCATTCCATAGTTTCATATATATATATATATATATATATATATATATATATGTACATAAATATATATATATATATATACATACATATACATATACATATATATATATATATATATATATATATATATATATATACATATATATATATATATATATATATATGTATATATATATATGTGTGTGTGTGTGTGTGTGTGTGTGTGTGTGAAAACTTCTGAAGCCTCAGTAGATAAAAAGTTGTCTGCTTATCTATTGGTACATTTCACAATTTTCTTCACTTCTAAAGATTCTTATCATATTTAACTGCATTAGAGAATGAAACATGGACTGATATAATTTAATGATTGACTAAAATGAAGAAACCTTTTTATGCAATATATAAGCATTACTAAATAACAACATAATAAACCACATTAGCTTTATCATAGAAAACAGTGAAATATTTCTAAAAGAGGAAAGTGAACACAGGAGATTCAACTTTCCATAAGGGGAGAAACCTGTTTATAAGTTTCGTGCTCTTAATCCACTTTTCTTTCTTGGACTTCAAGACTGAATTTGCTTTTCCTTGTACTTTGCACTTGTCTAAAGGAATTAGCAACAAAAAAAAATGATTTCAAAAGAGAAAAAGAAGAAAACAATCTGTAATGGAGTAAACAAAATCTTATTTTCTGTCTGAAATTGCATTCTTTAAAAACTGAGTGCTACATAATGGGAACTGAAAAGAGAATTGATAAGTTTGAGCCACATGGTCATTGCAATGGTCATTCAGCAGAAAAGGTTTAACTAGACTTAATAAAGATGAGTAGAGAAATTTTTTCTCAGCTTCCAATATTTTCTCAAATCCATCTTTTTTCAAATTTTTTGTTCATTTGCTAATCTTGAGGCTAAATTAGAAAACATGAGTGAAAAATCTTTTAAATCTCTACCAAATGTATATATTTGACAAGGGATATCTAAGATCCAGAAGTTTTTTTGGGGGGGGGGGTTCTTGATCTGCAAGTTCATAGGAAGCAACAAAACTTCATTTGCAAAACAGTTGCATGGAATCAAATATCCCTGTTTTGCAGTAATTCAAAACAAATCTATTCCTCTGGCATAAAATGTTAATTATTCCCCAACTGGGGTCTTTTCTTTATAAAAAAGGGTTTGGTTCATGACTGAAGTCAATCTGAAAAATCATACATATTGCATTGTAACTGATATGTTATTAACATTGTGATGGCAAAATATTCACTTGACTCTATTTAAGCATTTGTTTGCCACTGCTTATATTGTCTCTAAATATCTATCTATCGATCAATCAATTGATATATGTATGTACACATTATATATATATATTTTTGTATATGTATATGTGTGTGTGTGTATATATATACATATATATATATATATATATATATATATATATATATATATATATATATATATATATTTACAGGAAATAATATTTGTTGGCTATTTCAAACTCAAGCAATTGGTTGATTTTGCTTTAGATGTATTTCTGAGTTATTATCAATTTTTAACTGGCAATTCTTTTATTGTATTTTTGTGGCTTTTTATTGCAACTCTCAAACTGTAATTCTATGATCATTAGGAAGCAGCATATATCAAAAGTAATGAATATGCTCCTAACAAAATTTTAATTTGCTTCCCTTATCTCAGGAAGCCTGCCTGTCTGTTGAGAGCTCAAAACCCAGCAACAACAATGAATTATGTCTCTAATATATTTACATTGAATCTGCAAAAAATGCAATTACATTAGTAAATCTTTCATCTTTAACATTTGTCTCATTGATGTAAAAATAAATGACATTTCAAGTGTAACAACCAAATATATGTATATATATATATATATATATATATATATATATATATATATATATATATACATATATATACGTGTGTGTGTGTGTGTGTGTATGTATTTATATATATATACACACACACACACACACATGCATATGCATTCATGCAAAATTTCTCCTATTTTTCAATCTGGATGTTGTGGTAGATTTCTATTATGTCAGATAGTGAATTTCTTTTTCCCTTTTAATATATATATATACATACATATATATGTTTACGTATGTATAATTTAGTCAATAGAAACAACACAATTTGACATTGCAAACCAGAGATGGGACAGAATGTCTACATTTTTTCTTTCATCTGAGTTTTTTGCATCTTTTTGATGGAAACTTTTTAAGAGTTTTTGATCTCCTTTTTTATTTTGCCAAGTAATTTCCAAGATCCCAGTTAGGCTCTTTTCTAATGAATGCAAAACAAATAACTTCATTTAAGTGACTTTTAAAAGTACAAACTTTTACAAAATAGTTCATTTACAATATCCATCTGGGAAAGACTTGCAGACATTATTTTAAAGATATCTTCCATTTAGTTTTCCCCTTTTAAATTTTTTTATCATGTTGTTTTCCACTTAAACTATCCTAGTTTTGTCACTGACGTAGTTTTATTTCACATGATGAATCAATTTGGGGAGGAAATTTACTTACTTCACTGGATATTGCTAGTTTTCAGATATTATTAAATCAAATTATCTTTTTAATAATAGATTTTTCTGCTGAAGTATATTTTGTCTCCAGTAGGTGTATGATGAAAGGACAGTAGGATCTGTATCTCATTTGAACTGCTGGAAATGTTTTGATTGAATGACAATGAATGATTAAGACTCATGAAAATACTAAAATGCAATGAGGGCTTCTCAGCTTTTATCCTTCCTCAAAGTTTAAGGATTCAAGGAGAATTGTTTAGATTGAATCCAGAGAGCCAGAACAGAAGATCCTAAATATATATATATATATATATATATATATATATATATATATATATATATATATATATATATATATATATATATATATATATATATATCCAATTGATTTTTCATCTTTATTCCCTTAATTAGCCTTTAGATCATAATTTACAGGACCTCATTCGCATTTCCTCACATGGGACATCCACCTCATACTTATCTGATTCCACAGTGCTTAAACTAAGTGACATCTTTAGTCACCCCAAATCATACATATTGCATTGGAACTGATTTGTTATTTACATTGTAACGGCAAAATATTCACTTGACTTTATTGAATTAACAACACAACTTAAAAAACCTTGATGACTTCAAATTTTATTTGCTTCTCTAAATTTAGCATAATTATGAAATGCTCACTTCTTATTTTAACATCATCAGTAGAAGCAGCAACAATCATTATGTCTGCCATGAAAGTGTCTTTCCTCCATTAGTCTCTTTCCATATCAGAACTATTTGAACAGGCTACTTGAATTGGATCATTGTACTCAATCCAAAGAAGCTGTTGTGTTATAAGCATTGTAACAGCAGTATTCATTCAACTTTATGGAGACTACAAAACTAGTAGAAAAAAAACTTGAAATTTCTGTACTTTACTCATTTATTCTCTAAATGTTGCACCATATAAAATGCCTACTTCAATATATATGTATATTCATATGCACATACCTTTGTGGGGTAGTTATGTTTCAAATCTAATCCCTTTTAAAGCATGTTCAAATAAATCATTGGACAAAGAAGTGTTTATAAGTAAATATACATTCTTTATTATTTCTATTGATATTCGGACCATCCTCATCTTGGTTGTTTTTCATACAACGTTTCATACGGCCTTCATCAGGTATCATCTGGTAGATTTGGGTAAGTAATGAACCGAACCCTTTATTTATCCGACGGGGGTATATTGACAGTACTCCCCTCTTAGCATTAGTAGTATTGTTATATTGTCTCACACTAGGATTGAACCTAGAACCATCAGATTACTTTACAGTAATTTGTCTGATGCTGTAACCAGGGATGCTGAGGGAAGAAGTTACTGACAGCTTGTTGATGTGTCTGTAAATGAAATTTGTATCATGTAAGCATATGTATGTATGTCTGCCAACTTGCTTGCTATTAGTGCAAGAATTCAAGGCACCAGTGAATACATGTGTGCTGTGAGTGGAGTGAGATGTGCCAGAAGGCTGAGGGGTTGTGTCTAACTGACAAATCTTTTGTCATTGCTTACCTGTGAAATAGCAGTAGCATTCAATTCCCTGAATTTCATGTTTATTTTTCCCTCTAATTAGTCGAATCTGAATTACCAGAAAAACCAGGGAAAATAATGCTGGGCCCTCTTGTTTATTGTTTATTATTTCCTAAAACACTAATAGACTTTTTTGTTTCTTCAAAACTATTTCAATTGGGATATGTTCATAATTTTTGAAAAAAGGAGATCTATTGTAAAATTTGTAAATGTGCTATTTATCTACGATAATATTTAGTTTACAATACAGGATGAAGTATAGTGTACAAAATTACATGCTTGTGTTTATACCTCACTCTTTCATTTGAGAGTTTTTTCTCTCCAATAGTGTTTATTGTTTTTCTTATATATCGTAAATAAGATTTATGAAGAAAAAAAATTATGTACGATTTTCAATTACCAAACAAGTGTATGTTTCTGTATGATCATACATAAAAAAATTTTCTTCACAAATCTTATACTCAATGTATATCATGAATGCTAAATCTTATCGTAAAAAGAGAGTACATTTAACATTTTTCAATAGATGTTTTCTTTTCATAAATTATGACCATACCACTATAACACTAATTTTTGTGAATATCAACTATGAAATACAGGCCCACCAATTGTCTCCCTTTGTTTTTCAGGGTTGATCAAATGGCGGTGAGCAAAGGAACAGGTAGTAATCTGAGGATTCGGAAATTGTTATAGACCCATGAAATAGGTAGGCAACATGCTAAAAGCTGGCCTAAGATTGGTCATAAATTTAGAAATATTTCCAATCTTTGAATTTTTTAATATTTTCCATTACAATTTTGAAGGGAAATCCATGGAGCCTATTTTTGCACAGTTTTTGCTCAACTGAGTTCGAGTAGCGCTCGCACCTTTTATATTGAGTGGATATGTATCGTGCTATTTCTCATAAGTGGTTTCCTTGATAATTCTTACCTCATGAAAAATATAGCTGGACAGGAAGGGCCACAAGCTATGAAATTTAAGAAAAAACATATCACCTAGAGGATAACTACTCGTGAAAGAGAAGCAAAATCTTTTCAGACGGAAGAGAAAAGGTGACAAACACAGGTTGCGTACAACTTGAAATATAAAAGCTGAAGCACTTCCAGCTGAGAAAATCTTTAGAGAGAAATTAAATTTCTCAGCTTAATTTATTTCCAGAAATGTTTTGCTTCATGGAAATCAGATCATTTCATATTCTTTGGGTATTTGAAACTTGAAGGTCAAGTCATATCTACTTGAAAACCACCATCATGTTGGGAAAATCTCTGTGGAGAAAAAGATATCCAAACCCTGACTGTTTACTCTTTTTTTTACATCATAGTAATATGAGTTTTTTGTGTCAGGATCTCTTAATTAAAAGAATTGAATCGGCTCAGCCACAACAATGACCAACATACAATTGAGAAAAAATAACCTTACATCTCTCTGAAGAGCAAGCACTGTGATTGCACTTTGGACAAACAATTATTCTAATAATCTTGATTTCATCTGATAAAGCATAGTTAGAAATTTTTTAATTGTTATGATTCTATAATGAGAGTAAGATTACCTCTGAATATTGCTTTTGGCTTAGAATTAGGTCCTTAAGCTTGCACACGGTACCTCAAATCTTTCACAAAATCAGATGATGGATGTTTTGACTTGAGGTGAGGAAGTAGTTGCAGTCCTGTTATGAATTCATATTCGTCAAAAAAAATCATAACTATGTTCCTCATGATCAACTGATTCACCATGATTCTCTTACTCACAAACGCTTGATATTTCAAATGCAGCTTGTTTACATTAATTTTATTCAGTTCTTCTATAAAAAAAAAAATGATTTTCTATTGGTTTATGATTCCTTTAAAACATTTTGATTTTAAGAAAAACAAGATTATTTTTTCTGAATTCTGTAACTATATCCTATCTTGTTTTCTGATCATGTTCATTGATTTTTGTCAGAGTCTTATTGTATTGATCTGGTATTTAAGAATTGATACATGGTCAGATTTATCATTGATTTTTATTGAAATGTCATTGGTGGTTCCTTAACTTGAATACATTTCACCGTTGATCTTCAGCATTTGCCTTATTCTGAAGTAGTTGGGTATTTGGCATCTTATTCCAGCCTCATTCTCTAATGGTTTGGTAACCAAGATCTAATTCCAGATCTACAAAATCCACTCCCAGGTGCATTAGTTATTCTTAAGAATGTGACAATCAGAAAAACGTCAAACAGAATTTCTCTAAACCATGATTCCAGTTCTCTGGCCAGAAGCAGGAATTGGGATTGGTAAATTTAGGAATTGTCCAATCAAAGTTGTTCTAAAGAAATGGCCACAGAACTTTTATTTTTTGATTTTCGTCTATTATTGTGGGACGCATTTTAAAGGATTGGTGATCCAGAAGAATCTGCCTAAGTGAAAGAATGGGAGAAAAAGCAATTAAAAAACAATAAAAGCATAAATATCTAGGTTCAGCCAATTTGTAGGGTTAACTTTCCTTCTGAAAAGAGTTCTTTAAATATTATAAGAAAATTATAATGATTGTGAGGAGAGGTGATTCGAGGAAAATATAAATTGTAAACATTCTGATGTACGTAATGGTAATCTAAATAACCATAAGTTGTGATACCAGCATAAATTTAAAGGAGCTTCAATGAATATGCATTTGGTTCATGTGATCACTCTCCAAAGAACCACAGATTTGGGTCTCCAACAGAAACTCATTTGGGTCTTTTTTTTCAAATTTCTCTTCTCTTCCAAAGTTTTTTCATTTGAGTTTAGTGGAATTAGTCTGAATAATTCATGAAATAAGAATAGACTTTTTTTATAAAGAAATTTCAAATCTAATCCCTGTGTGAGTATCTACTGACAGGGACATTACCCTATTTCTGTCACTGTTTAACTCCCAGATGTCTGGTGCTTCTCCGCTGTTTTTATTGCTTTTTTTTCCAAAATAGAAAAGACACTTTTGCTGTTAATCATGTTTCGTCTAGACACCCCATGCTGATAACTCTGCCGAGTTGATTGCGTGTATTTCCAGGAATTATTTTACCTTATTGAATTCTGAACAACAAAAGAAAATAACTTTTCAGAAATTCTAAAAGATTTCAATTTCTGTCACAAGATAAAGCTTTGGGAATGTCTTTTATACCTTTGGTTTAATGTTATAAGTCATTTATTGTTATCTGGAAGATCCTGTCCCAAATCTCAATAAACGGCTTATTCTGGATTTGTTGCCCTCTCTTGAAATCATCAATAGTTTTTTCATCCATCGTTGGACATAGCCTTTCCTCAGGATTCAACATGGGCGTCACAGAGCCAGTACTTTCTGAATTTGTCTAGTTTCATCTCTCCATCTTGTATTCTGCTGGTTTTGGTTACATGTGAGATCTGTGGGGATCGATGTTGTGGGTTGTGATGTTCAGTAGTTGTCTGCCATTCTTACAATATGACCAGCCCATTGCCATTTGAGTTTTCTAATGGATCCTATAATATATCGTTTTTTCTCTAATATACTGTGCCATTTTGTGAACTCTCCATGTGCATTTGAGCATGATTCTCTCTTGAGCATTTTGCATGATTCTAAGTTTGAGGGTCTGTCTCTTGGTTAGATTCAATGTTTCAGCACTATATTGAGCTTGCTCTACTGAAGGCTTGCAATCTTAGAGTGATTCTTTGCTTGATTTCTTCTTCTTTTGAAGATTTCATGGAGATTCATTAACCCAGATAGATATAGTGATCTACTTTCTCCAGTTCTGCGTTTTCCAATTAGATTGTTGTGTTCTTATTCCCGGCATGATAGTTGCAAATGATTTTTGCTTTGCTGAAGTTCATGTTAAGGCCGACTTTCTTGAACTTTATTTAAAACTCATGCTCCCTTATATTTTTAAAGTCAAAAATTACAAAAAGATTACAAAAAGATGCTGATTACACAGACATTCTAACTTCCCAATAGATGTTGGAAATGATTTCCTTAAACCTGGATGCAGCTTCATGCCAGTTTAATCAAATAAACATTTCATTACATCAGAAAATGATATAGCAGACACAACACAGAGGAATGGATGCTTGAATGAGGCTAGTGCATGTTGCAATCATTTCAACTGCTACATGTTATTGTCTCTGACTACAATGTTATCAGGTGACAAATATCATAGCTTACAATTTTCGTGCATTTCAATTCTACACTCTTATGCTCAAGATTGCATCCTTCAGGAAACTTTCTGTAGATGTATCACTTAACATTAGGTCATATATTAGGTTCTATAAGGAAACTTTGAGGTATAAGATACTCACCTGTTGAAATTGGCTTCCCAACTGAAAAAGGAAGAAAATATATCATTTCTATGTATATTATCATCTTCCTATTTCTTGTGAATAGTCAGTGAACTGTGTTTATTTAATTGGTCATTTACGCGTAAATTGGTCCGTTACTGGAAAACATCTTCCGCTTCTTTGAAGCAACATTCACTTCTGTGCGTCATCTTCTATCATTCAAATCTGCGGAGAACACTTCACGAAATTGAGTGTTCTTGCCTTATTCAGCTTCTTTGCCCAATATTTTTATGCAACGTTTCCCTCTCCTTCTTTTTTGACAGGAGTGCGCGCATACGATTCTTATGTATGACAATGTTTTCTCTTCTCATAAGATGTATTCCCATTTTGTATGTGTATGTTTCTCCAAGTATTACATGCTCCATCCTCTTCAAATGAACTCTTTTGAAAAGTGCATTGAGGTGGATCGTTTTCTCGTTCTGGATTATAATCTAAAGTCAATAGAACATGGATCCTCAGGTCAGCTTTTGGTCTTGACCTGTTATAGCCGAGCTGGATTGGATTACACTCCCCCCCCCCCCAAGAAAAATCAATATGCTTCTGGTAAAATTCCAAGTTGAGGCAATTTACTATAAGCTATGGTTCCTGGAAGTCTTGAAGGATGTTCTCATCTTCTCCCATAGCAATGGAACAAATTGTAGATCCTTTTACTCTGATCAATATCATTTCTGAATGTGATCCAAATGCTGCTTACTTGGTTTTGTGAACTCTCTCCTGACTAAAAAGACAAAAATGAAAAACTCAATTTTGCCAAGTTTTTATTCAGAGGAAAAGAACGATTTCATGCGATAGTGTAATTTTATTAGCAAACTTTGGATTTCTGTGGTTGATAACAAGCAAAAATGAATATAGCTTGTCAGATTTTGAAGTTGATTGTAAAATTTAGGAAGGAATTATAATATCATTAATATATACATTGTACCATACCTGTATTAAATACAAATAAAAGAAAACAACCACACCCACTCAGTATAGAAGTCACTGGGGCACTGACCTTGACCCCTTACAACCCATAGCTAAGATCAGAAGTTCAGCTCTTAATTCAGGGGCAGATTACCATCTTAATTGTCTCCTTCATATTCATTCTAATCCACACTAATCCTGCCAATAATTCAACCTTCAATAATAACCCAAAACACCCTAACAACCGAAATGTTACAGGAATATTTATTTTCATGAATTATCTGGAATCCTTGTGTCAATTGAAGGAAGTGAATTAGAAGGGAAAATAATGATAGAAAATAAAGAAAAATAGTGTCCCAGTTGTATAATCTGAAATGGAAAGAGTTAAACAAGGAACTATCCAGTATAAAATTATGTGTGTCTTTACTTAAGGACTTGGAGCAGCCTTTGCAATTGGTTAGGAATCAGATTTTGAAATGGAATATTCTGATTGGTTAGAAAACATGTTTTGTGTTTTTACACCAAATCCTGGTTGTCAATTGCAGATGCCCCCCAGGATTCCGCCATTTGAACAAAAATCAGTTTATCATCTATCATTTCACTGCCAAGAATATGATTGCTACACAGAATCAAAAATGAATTGTGATCTACCTTTTTCAAAAAGAATTTCACAGATTACATGAAATTCATCCAGCTGACACATAAATGTGGACTGAGTTGAATGGCAAGAATAATGAATGAGTTAAAGAACGGGACAAAATTAATGAAACTGTCAGAAGAATTGAAAGATTACACCATCCATCCTAATTCCACACTTGAATTTGTTTCTTGACTGTACACACACATACACATACACATGTATATACATTGATATATATGTAAACATGCAGTGATAATAATTACAAACTCAGTCTATCTAATTTTTTTTAGATCTTTTTAGTTTGCATACAAACCTTTTTTTTATTATCATCAAAGTTTTTTAAAAATATTCCAAAGTTGGCGGTTCTAGATCTTTGACCATCATTGGTCATTATCAGGATTGCTAACTTGTTATACTCTTTATATCTATATATCTATGTATATATATATATATATATAATATATATATATATATATATATATATATATATATATATATATATATATATACATATATATGTATATATATATTTGTGTGTGTGTGTGTGTGTGTGTACTGCACAGTACAAATTAGGGACGCAATATAATATGATATAATACAATATCCAATGTATGGTGAGATTATTCCATAAAATGCTCAATACATTCAATATTAAATATTAAGTTGGTTCAAAGTATGGCTTAAAATATGATTGAATGAGGATTTGCCACACAAACACGTTGATGTTTCCGCCCTGCTTGGGCATCTTCAGGCAAATGATTCGGTTTATTTCAGAAAACAAATAGAATGAAAGAAAGACCTAACCACTTGAAATAGTAAAAAGTCCCCCCTCCCCCCACTATCTCAAATAGGAATCTGAAATAAATCAGATCATTCCCCTGAAAAAAGCCCAAACGGGGCAGAAACATAAACGTGTTTGTGTAGCAAATCCTCATTCAAATATATATATATACATACAAATATATATATATATAGATAGATATAGATGTGTATCTATCTGTATATATATCTATATATATCTGTGTATGTATACACAGATACATGTATATACACATATATTATTATGTCATCCACAGACAGCTAATTCAATGTATTACATCTCTTCAGTGTGGCTATAGACTTTCCATTATCCCATCCAGTACCGCGAGGCAGAATTGAAACCTTCACTTCAGACCCGCAGGCTGATATCCTTCCTCTGGACAACGGAACTGGACAGTTAGTAAGGCTGAATTTAAGCAATATATTCATTTACACAGAGATCCCTCATCCGCCAGAGTGCTCTATTCCTACAGAAGAGCATTGCGTAAGCTTACAGTGGATGAGTTACCTCACTTAGAGAGTGCTCAACCCTGAATAGAGGAGCATTAATTATTGTGTCAACCAAAGACAGCTGTTTCGATGTATTACATCTCTTCAGTGTGGTTATAGACGTTCCATTATCCCATCCAGTATATATATATAGTATATGTAGATAAAGACACTGTAAATCTTACATGTATGTGGGTTCCACTATGTGTATTGATACTAACATTCCATGAAAGGTTATAATCATTCACTCAATGAATATAGTTCCGTTCCATGAGCATCTGTTTGCATAATCACATGCAAATAGCTATGTAAGTGCATATTTCTAAATCAGTTTATAAATACATAGATGTATCATCCTGTGATAATCATGGATAGAAATATTCAGATGTGAAAGTTCTTTCAAAATAAAGCAATAAATTCTTGATGATTTCTCACTGAAAACAGATGTCAACATAACTTAAGGACTGTATATGCAAACCACAATCTAAATAGATCCGGGTATATTTACCTAAATAAACAAAATGGAAAAATCTTTAAGCATTCAGTAGTTATCGATCAGTTGAAAAGATGAAATATGTGATGTGCTGACAATAAGGAAGATATATATTCACATACACAAATATATTCATTAGTAAGAATTTACATTAAAAAAGTAACAAATACAAATTTTTTACATGGTGGCTATTTATAGGGTTGCCAAACATTTTTGCATAAATCAATGATGAGTTGGTTGCGAAGAAAACAAAACAGCGTTGAACGAAAGTAATATAAACATTGCAGTAAGACGAAGAAATGCAAATGAATTAAATCCAACCAAATATGTTTGTGTGTGCAGATGCTGACGTAATGAAAAATTAATTTTATTGAACCTTGTCAATCACAGTAAATAAATTGACTTTTTTTTTAATAAATGAAGACTTTCTTTGTATTGATGCTTACAGAGGAAAGAAAGAGATTTTTCTTCTGAATAAAAATATCAATTTTGTAAGTTATTGTCATGAAAAGGAAAGGAATTTCTTGATCTTCTGAAATATTTGTTGTCGAATTTTTTTATTTTCCCGTCTTGTCGCACAAATACATCTTTCTGTTGACCCAGGCACACCTCAAGGAGAAAGTGGTTCTTTTCTCTATTAAGAAGCTATGTAATTGAATGGTTCATAACTGGAAGGCAAAATCCCAATATTCATTGACTTTGATTCTAACAAATCCCACCTTCAGATTGACCAACAATATCTGCCTTTCCTGGACTTGGCATTTTGTGTTCTTCTGTAGCATAAGCCAGGAGTTCTGAAACTTTTTCTTGCAGCATGTCCATTTTCCCTTACTGGTAATATTGGCATACACCTAACTTAATGTAAAAAGATTCAAGAAATTTTTTTATATTATTCTACACACACCCTGAGTATTGATATTTTCATGACAGTAGTATCTTGTCTCTGAGACAGCAACCACCCAATGTCACTAGCAAACTTCAAATCAAATGAAGAAATCCAATCATCCTAATTTCTGTAAACATTGTGATTGCTTTCTTTTTTGTGATTCTTGAAAGTCAGCCAGTATGACTTTCTAAAGCAATATCCATTCCATAAGTTCTTGGAACCCCTCAGACCTCACCCCTACACTGTCTGGTCTCAACCCATCAAGAAATGGACCGTCTCTACTCTACCTGACAAAACCAATCTTAGTTCCTGAGTGGCAATGTCACTCAGCCCATTGGTCTTCTATCTTTTTTTTTTTTTTGTATTACAAATGGATTTTTGCTTGCTCAAGTTTTTTTCTCTTATTTTTTGTTGCTTCAGGGTTTGGAGAAAAATATAAAGTTTTCATTTCTATTAGTTTCATACTTATATATCAATTTGTCAAAGTCATTTGCCTTTCTCAATATATATTTATACACATATGTGTATGTGACCATGTGGATGTTTGTTGATGATAAAAACAACTTTTTTTTTCTCAAAATAATGCTTACTAGAAGAAAAATTTTGCCAAACAGCACTTACTCTAAATGCCAAATGACTAAGATATATGATAGTGACTGCCTGCTCTTTCCTTCTAAATCGAGATATCTTAGAAGCTTTTGATTCGAAATAGACCATCAAGTGTCATTTGGATCTTTGACTAATAAAGAATTCAGAACCAGACGTATGACATCCTTAACCGAACAATCTACATTTTTGCCAAAACTATCTAATTAATAACGGTTTATTAAATTAAGCTGCATTTGAGTGAAATGGATTCTCGCACAATAGAAGGTGAAGGGTTGAGGTTTGACACAAGAGGTAACACTGGCTCCTGAACAATATCAAAAAATATCAATTCATAAGTTATTTTGACTAATACTCTCGTCCCTGTAGATTTTATAACAAAATTTTGGCAGAAGCATTCTTGGTCTTCCTCGGGTATATATTGTTCCAGTCAAGCTTTTTCTTTTTCATCATTTGTTCAAGATGTGGGTGTAAAAAATTCAAATAGAAGCAAAACAGTGAGCAGTCTAAAAATCTTTTTTAAAAAAATGTGTAGTAAAGAGAACAACATGTGTGTTAATTCTACCAGTGGATGTGCAAAATATTGATTGGATAATGTCTACCTCTAAGTCAGGTCAGGAATTACTCCCTCTTCTTGGAGTGGGGGCTTTTGCTGTTTCACTTTGCCCCCTGTTATGATGAGGCCTGATCACCAAGTAACCACATTACCTAGAGAATTTCCATGAAAGACCCAGCATGATCTCTAACAGGATTATAGGATAATCCCATTCTCTTTAAATCTTTGGTATACCAAAAAG
The DNA here is from genome assembly GCA_963457665.1 of Thysanoteuthis rhombus. Taxonomy (NCBI): domain Eukaryota; kingdom Metazoa; phylum Mollusca; class Cephalopoda; order Oegopsida; family Thysanoteuthidae; genus Thysanoteuthis; species Thysanoteuthis major. Next base: position 27,177,730 of record OY735212.1, read on the forward strand.
GATCAACGGCTAATTCACAGAGCAAGAGTCTTTAAAATATTTCAGATGCCAACAGCTCTATTATGCCCAGAAAAAACTATTGAATACCCCCTCCCTCATCTAAATAGGCTAGTACGGGGGAGAGGGGATAATTTGCAATGTGAGTTTATGCTAAATTGATCCCTTATTTCTTAACCAGTAACATTCATATTTGTTTGTTTTTTTAAATTCAGTCTTTTCAGTGATCCCTACCCAACAAAAGGAGAGCATTAAATAATTCTTGGATCATCCCTTTTCCCAAATTTTTCAATTGATCACCCCCTACACAGCATGTTGCCAAAAGATTTTGGTCGTCAGAGGGTTTCTATTGAGTGACTAACCAGACTTGTTATTCTTTTTCTCTTCCTGCTAAAAGCTTTGAACAAATAGAGTGACATGTTTAACCAGCTCCCGCTTCGAGAAGATTTTTATAACATGAAGAATAATATAATTGAAAGAAAGATGAATAATTCATTGATCAATGTAATGGACAGGAGGACAGATTCTTGTATCTTGTGATAGTCGGTGACATTTACATTAAGGTAAAGACAAAGAAATAAAGCAAGTCTAGCAAGACATTTCATGGTTTTTGCTTTCATTTTTGTTTTTAAATATCTTTATGCAAAAAACACATGACAGTAAATAGGTGACGAGAAATGGACAAAAAATCTTTAGAAAGTTGGCAGAAATAAGAAATGTACAAGTGTTTTTTTCAGAGCAATCAGCCACAGAAAACATCAAACTATAAGATGCCAAAAGAGTAAAAGAAAGGAAAATGGTGCTGCCAAGTTCACCTGAAAATGTCACAACTTCTTTGGCAGATTTCTAACTCTTTAACCAGATTAGCATCCGTGGGTATACCAGTTGTTATTGACCAAACTGACAAAGTGTCTGGGTGTTTCATGTAAACATGGTTTGATCTAAACATTCAGTGGCAATTTTTAAAAAAAAGTAAATTCAATTTCCATGTTCATTCCTATATGTATGCCTACATACGACATGTGTATACATTGAAGTGTCTCTTTGTAAGAATATCTCTATCAAAAGAATAAAGTTAATTATGAAAGGTATCTTTGTAAGTAATTAATATTTGGTTAAAAAATGGAAATATGATTGATATTTCTTAATTTGTTTCCATCATCCTCAGAGGGTACGTTTTTATTTCTAAAAATTAGTTGTGTGGAATTTCTTTGCTTTGATGTCTATAGGAAAGAGAAAGAAATTTTCTTTTTGAATAAAAATGCCAACTTTATAAGTTATTACCATACAGAGGAAAGGGCTTCCCAAGTTGTTTTTTTTTCCAATCTTGCACAAAGACATCTTACAAATGGTCCAAGCTCACTTGAAGAAAACAATGGTTTCCTTTCGTTTATCAGGAAACTAAATAATCAGATGGTTCATAGCTGGGAGGAAAATTCCCAGTATTCATACACTTTGACACTAACTAATCCCACCTTCAGGTTAACTGTACTCCAATAACATGAGCCAGGAGTTCTCAAACATTTTCTTGCAAGCATACCAATTTTCCTTCTCTGGCCGAGTTGGCATACACCTTGTGGAGAATATAGTATAAAATATCTTTCAAACTGACCAGCAATATATCCCTTTCTGTACCTGACACTTCCAGTACTTTTGTAGTAAAAGGCGTTGTGAAGAATTTTATTCCTGGTGAGGGAGCTGAATGTTTTGTACATAAGTCCAGAGATCTGAGTGAGGATCAAACTTACACCATTTTTAATGGTATCATCATCATCATTATCATCAGTCTTTTAACATCCGTCATTGGACATAAACCTTCCCCAGGATCCACCACATTTCTCTATCATGGGCATTGTGGAGCCAGTATTTTCTAAATTAATCTATAGTTCATCTCTCCATCTTGTATTCTGCCAGCCTTGGTTTTGCATGTGATCTTCGGGGATCCTTGTCGTGAGTTATGATGTCCATCGGTTGTCTGCCATTCTTGCAACATGACTGGCCCATTGCCATTTAAGTTTTTTTGATAGATTCCATGATGTCTCTGACTTCTGTTTTCTTCATTATATTCTGTGCTGTCTTGTGATCTCTCCATAAGGGGTTGAGCATGATTCTTTCATGTGAGCGTTGCATGCTTCTCAATTTGTCGATCTGTCTCTTGGTTAGGTTCCATGTTTCAGCTCCATAAGTGAAAATTGGGAGGATGCATTGGTTGTCTACTCTTCTTTTTTTTTTTGATCATTGGGCTCGTCTGGTTTTCGCAGGTTGAGCTAGCTCTGTCAAAGGCTTTCAATCCTAGGGTGATTCTTAGCATGATTTCTTCTTACTTTGTGGCTTTCATAGAGATTCGTCGTCCTATGTAAATGTAGTGGTCTACTTTCCCCAGTTTTACATCTTTGATTTTGACAGTTATGTCCTTATTCCCAATGTGATCATTGCACATGATTTTTGTTTTACTGAATTTCATATGTAGGCCAACTCTTTTGCTTCCTTCTGCTTTCTTCCTTTCTTCATTTATGCAAGAGCTATTTTCTAACAATTGGTCTATATTGAATAGCTCTTAATTTTGATGTTTACAAAGCATAACTTAATAATTACCAAAAGGCCACACGTGGTGCAAAATTGGGAGATACCTGAGACGAGACTTTTTTTGGCCAAAATGCTTAGTCTTAGAACAGAGAACATGGATGTTGAGTCATACCTTCTCCAAAGGCATTTGTGCCCAGTGAACATTAGCATCCACTACCATACACTGTTCAGCAATTGGTTTTCCAAGCAATAACTGTTATGTACGCAGATATGGAAAGACAGACTTGAAAGATGAATAGATAGCTTACAAATATAATGAAGCATTGCCATAAAATGTATTCTTTTTGCATCCTAGGAATTATATTATTTTGTTCAAGATATTTATGAGCTGAACCATGAATTTTCTAATATCATCAATATTATCATTCCTTTTTAGTCGCCCCGGTAATAGCTTGTGAAACATGGGTGCAGTACGATTATTCAATTACTCAGTTTCTGATTAATCTCCATGCATAAAATCACAGAAAGAAAATATTTCGACAACTTTATGATATTATTCATGACTCTCCCAAACCACAACTGTGAAGAGGAAAATTCATTTGCTGTAATTAGTAAAAATGGTGTTGACTGAAAATTCCAGGCTTTCACGTTCGTCCCTTTATTTTCCTTCTTTCTTTCTTCAATTTCTTCTTCCTCCCTTATTGTGTATTGCAGACTGTGAATATTGATTTACGTACTTGTGTTTTTTGATTCAGTTCTTCCTTTTTCTTTCTCTTCATTCTCCCTCTTCTTCGTTCCAAGTAGTCTTGTTCTTTTCCTTCCTTCCTTCCTTCCTTCCTTCCTTCCTTCCTTCCTTTTTCTTATTCCTTTCACCGTTTCTTTTGTTTATTCTATTTCTTCTTCTTTTCAGTCTGGCTTTAGATTTTTGAAGAGCCGAGCAGAATTTTAATTCAATAAACTTTTTTTTTATGATCTGTCAGAGGGAGGTACTTAAACTATAGAAAGGTGTGCAAAATTCGAGGGAGAAGCAGAAGATGTGGATCGGGGGGATACTAAGGCTATAGAAAGAAGTACTAGTCAGGGCATAGCTGGAGATTTAGAGACATTGGGGAGCTTGACTCCTTGGGGGGTTTCCTCCAATGTTTAGTGAGAATCTTTATTGTATAATACTAGCAGAAATGCAATAAGACCATTCTGTTTAAGTAAGGAAGTAAAATATCTATTTTGATAAGACTGGAAATAGATAAAGCAAGGAATTATTTTAAGGCAAATGAAATGGACACTAGATATTGAGCAGGTCAGAAAAGAATCTCAAAGGTTTAATGCTAAGTAATGAATATTTGATAAGGGACAATTTGACCCTTCCTCTCTCTTTCTCAATTCCTTTTTCTCCTTTATTTTCAACATGCAGACAAAGAATACTTCTGGAGAAAATAAAACAAACCCTTTTTTTTATAAAAAATAACAAGCTTTCTTTTGTAATTTGGAAACTTGCAATACAATTAACAAGCACCAAACATTTGCAGCCACGCAAACAACAGACCAGAACATCAACAGGAATTTAAGAAGTCCATTGGGGTGATTAGAGATCGATATTCTCCACACCTTGTTATGCTGTAACAGAAACAAATAAAGAGATCTTAGAAGAATTAGAGAGGGGCGGGAAGAGGGAACAGGGGAACGATAACATTTTTCTTTGAGACAAAAGGACACAACAATAAAAATTGAAAAACAGAGCAGGAAAGAGAAGACTACAACTTCTACTTAGGACTGCAAATCTCTATGGAATCATCAAAAGAAGAAGAAATCAAGCAAAGAATCACACTAGGTTGGCAAGCTATTGGTAGAGCAAACTTGACTTTTAAGAAAAACAAAATCCAACTAGTCCTAAATAGTAGGATATACAATCAATGTATCTGACGGATGGTCACCAAGGGAGCTGGAACATGGAACCTAACCGAAAGATCGACCTTCAAACTGAGAACCATGCAACATGCACATGAAAGAATCATGCTCATCCTCTCATAGAGAGATCATACAAGAGTGTAGAATATTAGAGGAAAGACGGGAGTCAAGAACATCCGAGAAACCATTTGAAAACTCAAATGGCAATGGGCTGGACATGTTGTAAGAATGGTAGATAACCGCTGGATATCACATCTCACAATATGGATACCCAGAGATCCGGTGCAAGGCTGTCACTGACAGAAAATAAGATGGCAAGACAAGATAGATAAATTCAGAAAGTACTGGCTCCGCAGTGCACATGATAGAGAGATCTGGCAAATCTTGGGAAAGGTCTATGTCCAACGACCGTTGATAAGAGACTGATGGTGATGATGATTATGACTCATACAGCCTAAAACCATCTTTAGAGATCATCCCCAACAATGAACACTGAGACTCTCACCTTTGCCAGACTGCAGCCATGTACATGCATGAGGTGTACTGGTTGCTCTTTAGTCTTAAGATCAATTTTTTCCTTTTGAGACCCATTTGTATTTGTCACTTTGATTGCTGTAGAAATCAGTTTAACTAACAACTAACTTTTTTTGTGAGTTGCCGTTACCAGTCTCGGATCTGTATACATCAAAATAAATAGGTGAATGACCCATAAATCATTGATTGTTCTGTCATTCTACAGGACCCACTGGATATGGATTGATACTGTTCATCCATTTCAGAATGGTATCAGTATTTTTAATGGCTGTCATTCTATGACAGATGGCACACCAAATCCTGTATTATCAAGTATTTATGGATAACTAAGATATAAACAAAGGACCAATCTCCCAAATAGCTAAAAGATGACTTTGGGTAAGGAGAAAGGGTGATGGTGTTTAGTTGAGACAAATTCATATATATATACATATATATATATATATATGTATACATATATATAGTCAATTGGAAGATAGTGGTGGAAACCAGATTTTGGAAAATAATCTTTCATTCAACCTGACATGTTTAAAAATTTCTAGACTGGAGGTTGAGAACTTGCAGACGTACAGCCAGATGCAGCCTTCTGTGAAGTCTCTTTTGCCCTTGTCAGAGAAATCATGAATTTCTTTCCTAATCGAAAAATAATAACTAATTTATTGTTTCATGTATAAATTTTACATCAGAATAAACCAAGATAAATCATTATTTGTTATTATCTGTTAGTACCAAATTTGCTTCCAGGCGTGTTGTACATGTTATTGTTTTTATTGATTGGAGTTTACTATCCATTTTTTTTCATTTCATTTTATTTTCATTGTCCTTCCCATCTTGTTTAAGAAGACAAAAAAAATCAAAGGAAAGTAATTGAGCATTTAATGATTAGTGGAAATTGCAATATTATCTTTTTTTTCTGATAAAGATAAAATGATTTGTTTTCTCTGTGGTACTGCGATTACTACAGTATAAAAGTACAATGCATATCAGCATTATATAACTCAGCAGGAGAATTTATATGCTAAACTAAAAGGTGAGCCCCAAAAGATTATATTGTATCAATACAAAGATAGGTATCAAAAGCAAAGTCTACTATATAAATCGGTACTAAATCTGAGGAACGATAGAACTAAAACAAGTTTTAAAATAGCCTAATTTGGAGGAAAAAAAAGGAAGAGCCATTTGATAATGCAGACATTATAGAAAAATACATAATTGAAGATGTAAGATTCTTAAATTCTGATAATCTCCTAAATACTTAAAAAATGACTTTGTTAAAAAAATATGAAGAAATAGCATTTTCAAGAAGAACAAATGCTGATCGGTGGCATGAATTGGCTCAAAATCTAAAAAACCAACTTGGAAAAAAGAGCAAAAGGAAACCTCTTATAATTCAGTAGCTTCAGATAAATCCACTGAATCTACTCAGCACCTATAATACTTTTTTTGTGCCATAAAAGATGAATTTCATGAATATGAAGAATTCTTCTTGGGGACACATTAATAGGAAATACACAAGGAATTTATATTATTTGATAATTATCAAGATACATGTCATCAATTTGGACTTGATTTTTCTAAAAATATTGCATTTCTATGTGACACGATGGCAAAGCAAATGATATAAACATTTCTTTGCAGGGTAAGTAGAAATGTCTTTTTCTTTTAAATCAAATTAGGGCATAAGTTATCAGCCAAATGTTTACCGCTTTAGATTTTGTTGTAAACAGGACAAATATTTCTTGGATATGGCCTTATTAGAAAATAAAAAATTTCAAAGTGGCCTTTAAGCCAGAAAATATCCACAAATATCTCGCGTCAGAGGTCAAGAGAGAGAGGTCGGATGTGCACACAAGTGAAGCACACTCAAGCTCCCTCGGAAAGATCACAAGAGAGTACAGTATAAAGACAAGAGTCTGAGTTATCATAGAAACCATTCAAGAAAAAGATGGCGATGTGCTGGTCATGTTGCAAGAATGTCAGAAAACTGCAGAACATCATAAGTCACAACATGGATCCTCAGAAATCATATGTTAAATTGTGGCGGACAGAAAGTAAGATGGTATGACGGGCTAGACAAATTCAGAAAGTACTGGCTCTATGACTCTCATGATAGAGAGGTCTGGCAAATCTTGAGAAAGGTCTTTGTCAAATAACAAATCCAAAAAGGCTGATGATGATGATGATGAATATATATGGAGGAGATCATGTATGTCTGTTTCTATAAGTATGAGATCTTGTCTATCCATAAAATTCTAATTATGAGTCATTCTCAATGCAAGTGTATTGCACATGCACGTACAATCCAAAACCTGGTGGTTTTGGATTGTATGTGTAAGTAGGTGTGTGGATATATATATATATATATATATATGTATGAGTGTGTGCTTGTCAGATGATACATGGTTGATAGTAAATGAAGATGCAAACATAGACAGAGTGAACGATGCAATTGATGCAAAATAAACCCCCACCCAACCGCACTCATCACCCAGTGAGGCAAAACTGCTGAAGGAGAATTTGATAATGTCATTCAGTTTTTCCAAGAAGTGTGAAAAACACTTCACCAAAGTGTAATGGGAATGCAAAAATATGAAACGAGGAATGTAAGAAAAAAAAAAATGGTTGTTTTTTTAAACTTTAAATGCAGAAATCGATAAAAAATATAATGAAGGAAAAATGAATTCTGACAAATGTTTTAAATGATTCTTTATTGCATTTTTTTGATAATGATTTTTCAAGAAATCTACTCTTTCAATAAAAGTTTCTTCAAGTTTATTGGCATAACTGGCATACTAACCGTCAAAAATGACAGGATTATTTGATAATGGATCAGCACTTCTGCCTAGGATGAAAATGTCACGCCAGAAAGTGTGGTACATTTTATTGCCTCTGGTTAAGCATGGCCAATAAAGCAAGACCATTTCAGGACAGGCTATTTCAGCATCAGAATTAACATCCCAGAGACCTTCAAAAATAAGTCATCATCATCAGTCTCTTATCGTTCATCATTGGACATAGATCTTCCCCAGGATTCACAACACCTCTTTACTATGGGCATCATGGAGCCAATATTAACTGAACTTGTCTAGTTTGTCTGTCCATCTTATATTCTATTAGCCACAGTTTTGCATGTGATCACATGTGATCTCTGGGGACAAAAACAATAATACATATGGTCCTAAATTTTAGCAATAAAAAATCATCATTTTGATTTCAATAGTAAGGGAGACCTGAGATAGTTGGTACTATTTCACTTTGATGACTAACTTACAGTGAAATCAATTCACAAAAATGACCAAAGGTTATTCCAAGAAAATGTTCCAACAGAAGCTGCCCAGAATATATTATTTATACTGTTCATTGCCATTTCCCATAGACACAGACTACCCTATCATTAACTGCACAATACAGCATGAAGTAAACACTCATTTATCAAAGTGAAAAATTTACTTATCAGAGTCAGAAAACATTTCTCATGCTAAATTTTTGAGCTTATAATACGCATGACTCAAACTTAGTAGAAAAATAGAACATAACACTTGAGTGATATATTCTTCTGGTTGAAGAGTGAACGGTTTGTGAATAGTATGGTTCTGTATAGTTCAAGTATTTCTGGTTGAGTATTGGGTTGTGCAAAGATGTTTGGGACAAGGGATTTTGCTTCCACATGGTTTAGTGTTTGCAGCGGCGTCATTGGAAATGTGGAAGGAGAGAGGGAAATGTATGAAAAGAATGCACGCCAAGTATGATCATAGATGCAGTGATGTAACAAAGTGAAAAGAACACACACTAGTGTTTGGATGGACTAATTTAATACAAGAACATTAATGACAAATAATGAAAGAAAATGAAATACATTCAATGATAACATTAATACAATCAATCATGTAAAGTGATGAGAAGAGATAGCGAAAGGTGGGAGTTTTTTCTTCATTGATAGTGCAAGCGTCAGAGTCAAAGCAGAGCTGTCTAAACTGCTTTCGAATCCATATGGCTTGGAGCATACCAAGGAATGAATATGGAGACCAGATTCAGAGTGTGTGCCAAACTGCTAAGTTGTGTGTGTGACTTAGAGGCTATTCTCTGACACTGATAGACTCTCAACTGGTAGACCATGAAATACAGAGGATGCAAAGTTTTATCCATGCATATTTCCTAAAGAAAAGAGAATTAGGAGATCATCGTGACTATTGGATAATTAAAAGCATTGCCATTTCATTCTTGAGAGAGAGATGTATATGCATTTGGAGCACATGGTTAAGACACAATTATGTGCATAGCTGTGTGTATGTGAAATGCCTCAGCATTAGTGAAGTGAAATAGGCTAAGTTAAAGATTTGTCACAGTGGAAGAATGGTTAGGATCGGATCAGCCGGGAGGTTGGTGAAATGATACCAATCTTAGGGAGGAAGAAAGAGAGAAAAAGAGAAGCTGGCAATAAGTGCCGGGGCCAAAAGCGTAACAAGCTAGGAGTATTGGTATCAATGAGCATTTGACTATTGGCTTTTATAGATTTAGTCATAGGAAGTGACATTTCTGATATCTTGCTAAAAGAAGGGTTCTGTATTTAATTCCCAAATAAAAGTATAGGAGGCTTGAATGACAGCTGAACTGGCAGCCACAAACTGGGTCTAACCATAGTCTACCAAGTCCCAATGTATTATCATCATTACCATTAACAGCCTTTTAACATCCACCGTTGGATAAAGACCTCCTCCAAGGTTTGTAAGGTCTTCTAGTATCTCCTAAAACTGTTTGAATTGTCACTCCATCATATTTTCTGCTAGCCACAATTTCACATAAGTCGTGATACCTACCAGTTATCTTGCAACGTGACCAGCCCATTGCCATTTGATTTTTTTTAATGGATTCAATGATACTTCTGACTCCTATCCTTTCTTTTACACGTTGCTGTCTCATGATAGCCATGTTGGCGAGTCTGATGAATTCTCTAATATCTTACTGCCAAACACAATAATCGTGCTTCCTTGCAAAATGGATGAACAGCCACTGCCAACCATATTTTGTTTCCAACTGAGTGATTGCCACTGTTAACAGACTCAACCAACAACAAATATTGAGAAGCGTTCAATTGAAAAAGAAATGCAAGCAGTGCCAAGTGCAGAACATAATAGATTCTTGGCCTGACCTCCAATACGATTATACTGATGTCTTTTTCTTCTCCCTTTCAGAAGAAAGAAGCAGTACCCACGGATTTTTACTAGAAAATAACTCAACTGAAAATAGCTGCTACCAATGAAGAAGAAAGAAAATATGTTTCAAAGTTTGACCAAGTAGCACCAAAAAATGGATGAAAGACAAAAGCAAGAATCAGAAAATCATTTTTCAAGGAGTCAAAAGAAGAAGAATAAATGCTGAGTTATTGGTTTCCATCAAAAACTTTCAAGCGTTTTGCCTCTGTTTTTCTAAAATGTAAAAACAGTACAAAAAGTAAGCAATGACAACAGCATTTGTCTTTCTTTTTCAGTTTTTGAACATTGTTCTGGAGGAAGGAAATACAGGAAGGGAATAACATTATGTCTCCCCTTAATGCTTTTTGGATATTAGCCGTTACCTTTAACTCTAGCCTCCCCAACGAACCTTTTTTGTATTAGACTCTTTTCTTTTTTTTCTAATTGACCCTCTCTTTTTCACCATTACCCTCCTTCTTTTTGATATTGGCATCCCCCTTTTAACATTAGCCTATTTTCTCAATCAAATACGATTCAATTTCCGTCCATCTATTGATCTATTCTATTCAAATAAACTCTGAAAATGGGAATATAATAATCTTATTTTAGTGTTCTGAACGTTTTCTTTCTTTTGAATCATCTAAAAATTTGAAAACTTCAAAATTCCTTGTTTATTGGATTGATAAATGCCTTTTAATGGATGTAAATGTTATGGCTGTTTGGGCCATGATGCCACTATCAAAACTTTGATTCCTCTAACTCTTTTATTAATATATATATATATATATGTATATATAATGTGTACTTTAGAGAGTGAGACAGACTCGGGAGTGAAGTTTTTGGTGGTAAAGTTTATCAATCCTTATATGTCAATAGTCCATACATATTTCGGGATTCTTCCCATCATCAGTGGTGTGTGTTGTGTGAGTGTGAATTAAAATGTACCATGTGGAACCAGAGTCCACTGCCAGGGGCTATGCATTGTGTATATATGTATATATATATATATATATATATATAGATATATATATATACACACATATACATATAACCTGCCTCGTGGTACTGGATGGGATAATGGAAAGTCTATAGCCACCCTGAAGAGATGTAATACATTGCAACAGCTATCTGTGGATGACACAATAATATACACATATATATATATATATATATATATATATATATATATATATATATAGTGAGAGAAAGAGAGAGAAGTGGGTAAGAGGGAAAGATGAGAGAGAGAGGGTGGTTAAGAGAGAGGGTGGGTGAGAGAGAGGGTGGTTGAGAGAGAGGATGGGTGAGAGAGAGGGTGGGTGAGAGAGGAGAAGATGGGTGGGTGGGTAGGTTTGAGAGAGAGAGAGATTGATTGGTAGATAGATAGATTGATAGATAATGTATATTCACACAGATGTCTTTCATTACCAAAAGTCTAATTAGAGATGATAGATACAGAATATTTTTTCATCAACATGTTTACATACAAGAGAAGATATTCTCATAGTCTGGCACCTATTTAAAAGCATTGGAAATTTTCCATGGAAAACATCAAAAGGCAAGAATTACATTTGAAAACTAATCTCATCACTTCAGATATTTCGTCTCATAAATATCAAATTTGGTATAACAAGCAAGAGGTTCTCTTTGACACAACACTTTTAGATCTTTTCAGATCTCCAGGAATTGAAAAAAATATTTTTATAGCTAAATTGTGAATTGCAAAACTCTTGAATTGGCACCCAAAGACTAGTTGTTTTTTTTAAAACTTTTACACTCTAATATCTTGTGATTTTATTCCCACTTTTTGGTCCTATCAATATTTCAGTCGTATGAATTGTTTCTGTACTGGCAACAAAAAAAATACAAAAATGAAAAGAGAAGAAAAGACACACGGTTCCACAATTGTAATTTTTTTAGAGTTTATGATGCTCTCACTAATGTCTATCTTGAACTTTATTTTGAATTATGTCAAGAAATATTTTAAAGTGTCTGTGAATTTCTATTTTATATTTGTTGATCCTTGAGAAGACTTCTTTTTTCTCTGCAGCCAATCAATAATTCAGATGTTCTTGAAAAGTTTTTTAAAAAAATATGATATTGTTTGTTAACTTCTTACTTTTTATTGGTTATGAAGTGAGATGTTGAATAACCAGATAAAGTCATTTTAAGCTCTCAGGCACATCTTCATTTTATAGCAAATATTACACAGTTCATAGAAGCTTACCATAGTATGATGCATAACAAACTTGTTTTACAAGTTAATTTGACAATGTTGTGATTTTGATTCACACTGGATCTCCCATTAGAATGGCTTTGTGCCAGACTAAGCTGGGATCCTACTTCAGTACAATGATTAGCAAGCTTGTCTCTTAGATCACTGAACCCATTACCTTCAATTTCACCAGTATCCCTATTTTAGGAGACGTGTCTTAATAATTTAGATTATGCAGCATATTGTATTGAAAGGAGTTGTTCAAAATTACTTGAGTAGCTGTAAAAATGAATACCCAAGCTTTCAAATATATTCAAAGTCATTTGATTTTGAAAAGACAATCATTCCAAATTGAAATTATAAATCACCGTCATATACATATACATATATGTATACATATATCACTGCCATATATATATATATATATATATAAATATATATATGCCATATATATATATATATATATATATATATATATATATGCTGCTTTTCATCTCATATATTAAGCTGTGGAGGTGGTAGAATCCAGTTACTTTGCTGCAAATATGATCAGCTTGGTTTGAATCATGAATTTATGACTAAGAAAAAAATGAAGACATGTGCATAAACTAAGGGACCAATTTGGCATCAACTTTCATTGAAAATTGCCCTCTTCCCCAATAGGAACCTATGAAGGGAGGAATTTTCAAAAAATAAAAATAACAATCTCCCTACTCATTGAGAGAAGTGAACATGCAAATTTTTAAAATTTCTATTATGAAAGGTTTGGGCAATTCAAAGTTCTGATAGATATATACATATAAATGCTATAAACATGGATAACCTTAATTCAACAATGGTGATTGAACCCGTCTACTGTGGGCACTGATGATTAAAAAGAAGAAGAGTTTTGATAAAATACTCTTGTTTTACATGGCCATTATATAGCAGTCGATATGTCATGGAACTCATTCTTCTATTCACTGTTTTTATATACAAGTTTATTTGGTGATACAGATTCCAATTTGTTTGTTTCCTCAGAATGTCAAGAGCACAGTAAATCTCTTGAGACATTGATCTTGATGTATTGGAGCCAGTGACTGAGGAATCCCATTCAGACACTGAATGACACTTTTATGAAACTTTTTGCTTCAAGAATGTTTATAATTCTGAGAAACTTATTTGTATATGATTAATGCTTGATCAGCTAACAAGAGAAATAGTGTGGTTATTCTGATATTTCAATATTCATTCACATCTTCAGAATAGAGCTACTAGAAGGAATTCATGCTGATTCCTTTTGTAAAGTTTTTAGATGCCTCTAGAGCAGTGATTGCTGTCACTGACTGACTGACTATCTGACTGACAAATCAACTTAGCAATCACCTCACACCATTGACCTGTTCTTTAGGATCAAAATGTAGCATCTGTTCCACGGCATAGACCGAGGAGTTGGTACTGACACTTGCCTGTTGAATTGGCTTGAGAGGGAGTGTGTCAAAGACCGAGTACGCCAGTGCAAGCGTAAGCCAATGAGGTTTCACTGAGGCTGCGTTTGCTAAGCACATCGGGGAGCCTTTGGACTCGTCCTTTGGCTCTCCTATTAATACTTGGCCGAGCTGCAGGGAATCTGTTACCCCAGGGCAGCACTGCTCCATTGCAACTAAAGGAGCAGGTCCCCTGGAGGACGCTTTTGTGGCAGAGGTTGTGTAGCCATTACAATGTGCTTTTCAACCATAGCCGTGTCAGCTGGAGCCATTTTTGGAAAGGGTTGACCTATTTCCCTAATGTTAAGCCTGACCTTGTGTCAAATTCCGCTGTGGTGGGACAGTAGATAAATAGCACCTCACACCATCTCCATGTAGCATTTTCCCCACTCCTTCTATGAATCTGATGTGGCTTAGATGATACTTTACTGTTATGTCATCAGAACATGGAATTCTATGCAATAATACAAACACATTTGCCGATTGCATGAATGAATTCCATTTCACAATGATATCAGTGTTAAATTGAGTTGCTTTCTGAGGAAAGGGCTTTTAGACTGCAAACTTTGGTAGGAATTAGCTTTTGAAGGGAAAAGCTTCCAAATGCACTGAATATCAAACTAGTGCATCCATGGTCTAACTTTCTAGTTTCTTTTAAAAATCAGGACTCATTTATGAGAGCAAAAAATAAAACAAATAGGCCTACCATAGAACTATGAATGCATCTATATACATGCGTGTGTGCGTGTATGTGTGTGTCTGTGAGTCTGTATGTATATACAGTAGAATTCAGTTTACATTGCCAAATGTATTAGAACACAATTGTTCACAATTCCTGACATTCAATCCTGGTAAAGATTCCTCATCTAAGGTCGGTAAGGATCACTACATTATTTAAAGAAGAATATCAGAATAATAGAGATAATGATTTAATTCAGCCTTTATTCCTTTTATTAGATTTCCACTATGTCAGAAGTTTACACACACTAATTTGACAGTCACTTTAAACAGCTTGGAATATTCCAGAAAATGATGTCACAGCTGTGGGATCTTCTAATAAGCTAATTGACTTCTATCTTTTAATGTTCCATTTCAAAATATTAAGCACTTTCCTAATACAGACAGCAACCCCTGAAAATAGTGATTATATATATATATATATATATATATATTGTTTTTAGGGGTTGCTTTTTATATATGAAATTTAGAATATAGCATTGATACAACAGTAGATATCTACAGTTTTGTTGTTACTGATCAGTTTCACTCCATTGGAATATGTATATATATATATATATATATATATATATATATATATATATATATATATATATATATATATATATATATATATATACATGTATATATATATATATATATATATATATATATACATGTATATATATATATATATATATATATATATATATATATATATATATATATATATATATATACATATATTGATGGATAGGTAAATACAGGAATAAAACCAAAATCAATTTAGAATTGAAAAAAGCATGATATGCCAAAAATGTTGCTTATTTTCTTTCATCCTCAATGTTAGAATCAATTAACAGAAATACACTACTTTTAACGAAATATTTTTTTGGAACACACTTACATGACAATACAATCAAAAGCAATTTTTTAAATTAAGTGATTGAAAACTAAAAACTTCTGATAAGTTTAACTTAGTCTGGTACATGACTTTGTTCCATTTAAGAAAAATAGTATCCACCAGACCTATTCAGGATTAAAATCAGTTAGTGCATCTGTGATGTGATTATTGAAAATTGACTTGACATAATTTTTGTTGATTAAACTTGAGACCCTCAAAAGAAGAAGAAGAAATCAAGCAAAGAATCAACCTGGGATGGCAAGCATTCGGCAGAGCAAGCCCAACCTTCAAAAATAAGAAGATCCCATTAATCCTAGAAAGAAGGGTGTACAACCAATGCATCCTCCCAATTGCCACTTATAGAACTGAAACATGGAACCTAACCAAGAGATAGATCCGCAAATTGAGAACCATGCAACGTGCACATGAAAGAATTATACTGGGCCTCACATGGAGAGACCACAAGACAGCACAGTACATCTGAGAAAAGATAGAGGTCAGCGACATCATAGAATCCATTAAAAATCTCAAATGGCAGTGGGCTGGCCATGTTGCAAGAATGGTAGACAACTCTCACATGGAGAGAATGGTAGACAACTCTCACGTGGAGAGACCACATGACAGCACAGTGTATCTGGAAAAAGATAGGAGTCAGGGACATCATAGAATCCATTAAAAATCTCAAATGGCAGTGGGCTGGCCATGTTGCAAGAATGGTAGACAACTGATGGACATCACGACTCACAACATGGATCCCCCAAGATCACATGCAAATCCAAGGGTGGCAGAATATTAGGTGGAGAGATGAGCTAGAGAAATTCAGAAAGTACTGGCTCCGCAACTCCCATGATAGAGAAGTGTGGCGAATCTTGGGGAAGGTCAATGTCCAACGACGGACGTTGAAAGACTGGTGATGATGATGATGATGATGATGATGATGATGATGAAATATTGACTCTGTTGTTTCAAATTCCTATCACACTGAAAAATTATGTACACATTGCATTTTCCTTTCAGTCAAGATACATTCCTTGTACTCTGCGTGTTTCTCCCTCTCTCATTTCCCATGTTTTAGTTGTGGCATTCCCTTGGCTATGGATCTACTCTGAGCCAACTTTGCCACATCATCTTGTTTTCCAGGATTATTTGCCAACTTCTGCTGCAACCAAAACCTCTACACAATTCAACATAACTTTTATATTATGAGGCAAGAATTTTCTATACTGATTTAAAAAATGTGAAATTCCCTAAAGAATTTGGAGAGAGTTGTTTTTCACAGAAATTCTCTGATGGGTCCTGTTTCTGTAAATAAAAATTTTTCATCTCAGAATCCCAAATGAGCTTCAAACAGATGAGGGAATGATTTAAGACAGGGAGGCATCATGTATAGAGAAATTTATCCTGGAATAAGCAACCTGAATGGCAAGAAAACATTTAAAAGATGTTTTTTTTAAAAACATCAAGGGGAGATAAACCCAAAACGAGTTGATTGGTGATACCTGGATCCTGATTGGTCAGTAATTAAGATCAAAGCAGTTGAGTTTTGGAATGTCCTTAGAAAAAATTGATTTCAGGACTATGCTCCAAGGAAAATAGCTGTTCTTTCAGCTCTCCACAGTCCCCTTCCTGAGAGTTTGGATTTTGTAAGCACCAGATAGATTGTCTGGATTCCATAAAAGTAGAATCTCAGTTGTTTTGTTATAGGCACAGTGTCAAGCTAGACATTAACAGTTAATGATATATATATGCTCTCTTGGATAGAACCTATTTGACTGTTTAGATGCTTATACCTGTTCCTTGCTCCTTTCTTGTATTCACCAGGCACATGGCAAAGTCTATGGAGCAGGACACAGAGTGAGGAAGGAAGGGTTAAATTTCAACTCCTCACAAATAGTCTCTTCCTCTCTCACTTTCTCCCTCTTTATGCAAACTGTAACAATGTTGTTGACATGCAATACATATTGCCCAAAAAGGAAAAATAATTATGACAAATGATAAATAAATGATACAATTTCATAAGCGATGGACTTTTGTCTCATCCCTTTGATGCAATGTGGCAGCTCTACTCTAAAATAACTTTTGAAGTATAAAGTTGAATGTATCGAGCACTCTATGAGAGAGATCCATCTCACATCAAACGTTGCTTTATGTTATGCTATATTGCCAACCTGATCTGTGCAATATGCATTATGTGTGTGTGTGTGCGTGTGTGTGTGCATATATGTATATATATATATATATATATATATATATATATATATATATATATATATATATATATATATATATATATATATATATATCAATCATTATCTCTATATATATGTACAAATAGAGAAGGATGGATACATAGAAAACAAAATTTGAGCAAATTTAGAAAGATAGAAGGGTAGATAGATAGATTTATACAGATTGAGATTTATAGAAGACAAAGCCTGAGCCTGATAGACTGTTTGATAGATACAAACAAACACGCACGCACATATAAGCATATAGACAAAAGGCAAAATAGATAGATGGATATATACATCTATTCATCAATGTGGTAGAAGCCATGATAGTAATAATTAGAAAAATTATGATAGATCGATATAGAGATATAAATGAATCTGAACATTCTGTCTATTTATATTTATAAGTTCTTATATATTCAGTCTTTCTCAATTGTTAGTGAACAGATGGAATAGGGAAGAAAAAGAGTTGAATGATGATGTACTTGCATGAAAAAATTACTTCAAAGGACAGAAATGGACAGTTTTATTTATTGCATAACTGTTTTCAAAAGATATGTTAATTATTTGCATACTTTCTAGGAATTTAATAACTTGTTAAGTAAAGCTCAATCACTATTATTACTAAGCTCATCTTAGTATGATACAAGGCAGACTATAAATGCGTTGTCTCATTCTTCCACATTGGGATATTCTGCTTACTTTGAAAATCAGCATTCAAAATACTGGCCTCTCACTCGACTCAAACTCTAACTGGTGCTGGTGGCAGATATGTAACTATCCTGACCACAAGGTACGCCTAAGCAAAGCTAGAGTTTCTGTGACCTGTTTGGTGTGACCTGACGCATTTAAGTTTGAATAGGCCCCTCTATGTGCATTTACTAGAAACCTTATCAGTCATATGAGATATGAAAGCTCAAATCTTGGCAAGACCTACTAGTTTTGTCTCACAAGAAACCTCTGAAATGTTTGCGATAATGTCTTTTGAAGGGGAAAGTAAATTAGTAGTTTTGTTCACTTATCACAAGGTGGTAGACAGTGAAAAATCAGATTGGACTTTGAGTGTATTTGATGGCAGAAAAGAAAGGGTGAAGAGGAATGAAATGAATGCAAAAAATCAAATCTCTTCCCCCTAGGCAAACAGAAAAACCAAAACTACATTGATGGACATAACTATGAAAAAAATTGTCAGCCTCAAAGTCTAGGGTCTCTTGGTATGAGCTAGATTGGAAGGGAGGAAGAGGGGTTAATCATAGGGTCCTCGGTTCAGATATGAGCCAGAGGGAAGAGAAGAGGGGAGAATGGAGGGACATGAAACTTTCATAATTGTCATTGGTTGACAGTTTTCTATTGCAGAACTGTATTTCTGTCTCTAAGTGGAAAGTAATATTTTCCTGCAGACAAATATCCTCCAAATTATTACCCCAGGGTTTTTTTTTGCCACAAAAAGAGAAAATCTATTTATTTGTTATTTGGAAACAAACTTTGTGCCCCAAGTAAGGTCAGTGTATGATGATTCACTTGTTTCCACAAACAGAGTCAATCCTCATTTTTAGGATCAACACTTGTGCATACTTTGGATTATATGCAAGATGTGAGACAAGGTTGGTTCAAAGTGGGGTCCTGTAAACAGAAAGTTTTAAAAAATGCTAAAGTCCCCATATCTGGTGTTGTTAAGGCATCAGGGCAAGCCCGACCCATTCCTCTCAGGGTGATGGGAAGGTGCTGCTCCAGGGTGTATTGCTCCCCCAAGGATTGGGCAAGGTTATTTTGTGAGACCACAGAATGAATACTCGGCTTCTTGTGCTTAGCAATACTGAGCCACAGTAGACCATCATCTGCCACTGTATTGCACTAGCATAAAGCTACCAAAGAATTATGGCATGCAGATACTACACTTTAATCCTAGAAAAAGTACATAGAAACTATGCTGTAATCCTGGATCAAGAGCTGATTGATGACACTTTGGTTTCAGGTGTAGAACACAAATACTAAGATCATAAGCAAAATTGCTGATCTATTTGTGAATAATCCAATGACTTTTGTCAAGTAATATGCTGGTATAAATAAGAATGGAAACTAGCATTGACAGCTCAGTCCTTACATGGAGATTTCTCCACAGACTGCTGCTCATCTTTACCCTGACAATAGTGGGTGAGATAATAACCCATTTGCTTGTCTTAGGGGAATACGCATGTGCCAAATGTGATAACTGATGGTTCTAAACAGGTTATTTGTTTTAATAGAATATTTCAGATGCCAATTCTAGGGTTGAGTGTGAAGTGAAAGGTTGATGTAATTGGAACTTGGTCAGGATTTCAAGCTATAATTGGAAAATCCATTTGACTGGATATTTATGTCTTTAGTGACAATCTTAATATAATAGAAACTTCTGAAAACTCTTGGATCTTATGCTGATGTTGTGCTGATTTTCTTGGATTCTTTTTAGATTAATATGCAGAAGATAAAGATACAACTGTCAAAATTGAGAACAAGAACATGAAAAAAGTTGACCTGTACATCTACTTTGGATAATGAATCTCCATGAAATCCAAAAAAGAAGATCAAATGAAGTATCACTCTATGACAGCAAGCTTTCCGTAGAGCAAGCTCAACCTTCAAGAACAAGAAAATCCCATTAGTCCTACAAGTAAAGTCTACAACCAATGCATTCTCTGGATAGTCACTTATGGAACATGCAACCTAAGCAAAAGATTGACCCTCAAACTGAGAACCATGCAACGTGCACATAACAGATTCATGCAGAACATTACATCACAAATTAGCACAGTATATTAGAGAAAAAAAAGGAGTCAGGGATATCATTAGAAAACTCTAATGGCAATGTGCTGGTCATGTAAGAATTTGAAACAACTGTTTGACATCACAACTCATAAGATGCATCCCCAGAGATCATATGTGAGACTGTGGCAGACGAAAAATCAGATAAGGTAAGTTAAGAAAGTATTGGCTCCATGATACTTATGATAGAGAAGTCTGGTGAATCCTGGGAAAGGTCTATATCCAATAATGGAGACTAAGAGGCTGACGATGATGACGATCTTCATAAAAATTGATAATTGTGACAGTGGTAAACTAATGTCTTGATTCTTTAGGAAAGTCTATGTACTATTTTTCAAGTAATACTTGAAGTTAACCAGTCATCTATCATTTATAAAGCAAAAAGAAATTTCAGATGTTTTTTCAATGCATAAATTTAAGCATAAAGTCTATTCCCTAGCTCCACATCGTCTAAATATGCCGAACAAGATTTTGATTACTGTAACCTTCTTGATGTTCATCATTTCAATTTAATCATTGGCAAACATTTTGAAAATAGCATTATTTTTTAGCTTCAACAAAAAGATGATATTGTTCATTTCAGTTTAAGTATTTTTTCAAAGTATTCTGTTATTAAATCATTAGTTTTTTGATAATACTGATGGATTGTTATAAGGTTGGGAATACAAAAATACAATAGATTCCAACCCTATATAATACTGATGGATTGTTATAAGGTTAGGAATACAAAAATACAATAGATTCCAACCCTATATAATACTGATGGATTGTTATAAGGTTAGGAATACAAAAATACAATAGATTCCAACCCTATATAATACTGATGGATTATTATAAGGTTAGGAATACAAAAATACAATAGATTCCAACCCTATATAATACTGATGGATTATTATAAGGTTAGGAATACAAAAATACAATAGATTCCAACCCTATATAATACTGATGGATTATTATAAGGTTAGGAATACAAAAATACAATAGATTCCAACCCTATATAATACTGATGGATTGTTATAAGGTTAGGAATACAAAAATACAATAGATTCCAACCCTATATAATACTGATGGATTGTTATAAGGTTAGGAATACAAAAATAAAATAGATTCCAACCCTATATAATACTGATGGATTGTTATAAGGTTAGGAATACAAAAATACAATAGATTCCAACCCTATATAATACTGATGGATTGTTATAAGGTTAGGAATACAAAAATACAATAGATTCCAACCCTATATAATACTGATGGATTATTATAAGGTTAGGAATACAAAAATACAATAGATTCCAACCCTATATAATACTGATGGATTGTTATAAGGTTAGGAATACAAAAATACAATAGATTCCAACCCTATATAATACTGATGGATTGTTATAAGGTTAGGAATACAAAAATACAATAGATTCCAACCCTATATAATACTGATGGATTGTTATAAGGTTAGGAATACAAAAATACAATAGATTCCAACCCTATATAATACTGATGGATTATTATAAGGTTAGGAATACAAAAATACAATAGATTCCAACCCTATATAATACTGATGGATTATTATAAGGTTAGGAATACAAAAATACAATAGATTCCAACCCTATATAATACTGATGGATTATTATAAGGTTAGGAATACAAAAATACAATAGATTCCAACCCTATATAATACTGATGGATTGTTATAAGGTTAGGAATACAAAAATACAATAGATTCCAACCCTATATAATACTGATGGATTATTATAAGGTTAGGAATACAAAAATACAATAGATTCCAACCCTATATAATACTGATGGATTATTATAAGGTTAGGAATACAAAAATACAATAGATTCCAACCCTATATAATACTGATGGATTATTATAAGGTTAGGAATACAAAAATACAATAGATTCCAACCCTATATAATACTGATGGATTGTTATAAGGTTAGGAATACAAAAATACAATAGATTCCAACCCTATATAATACTGATGGATTGTTATAAGGTTAGGAATACAAAAATAAAATAGATTCCAACCCTATATAATACTGATGGATTGTTATAAGGTTAGGAATACAAAAATACAATAGATTCCAACCCTATATAATACTGATGGATTATTATAAGGTTAGGAATACAAAAATACAATAGATTCCAACCCTATATAATACTGATGGATTATTATAAGGTTAGGAATACAAAAATACAATAGATTCCAACCCTATATAATACTGATGGATTGTTATAAGGTTAGGAATACAAAAATACAATAGATTCCAACCCTATATAATACTGATGGATTATTATAAGGTTAGGAATACAAAAATACAATAGATTCCAACCCTATATAATACTGATGGATTATTATAAGGTTAAGAATACAAAAATACAATAGATTCCAACCCTATATAATACTGATGGATTATTATAAGGTTAGGAATACAAAAATACAATAGATTCCAACCCTATATAATACTGATGGATTGTTATAAGGTTAGGAATACAAAAATACAATAGATTCCAACCCTATATAATACTGATGGATTGTTATAAGGTTAGGAATACAAAAATACAATAGATTCCAACCCTATATAATACTGATGGATTATTATAAGGTTAGGAATACAAAAATACAATAGATTCCAACCCTATATAATACTGATGGATTATTATAAGGTCAGGAATACAAAAATACAATAGATTCCAACCCTATATAATACTGATGGATTATTATAAGGTTAGGAATACAAAAATACAATAGATTCCAACCCTATTTCATACTGAAAGATTGTTATAAGGTCAGGAATACAAAAATACAATAGATTCCAACCCTATTTCATACTGAAAGATTGTTATAAGGTCAGGAATACAAAAATACAATAGATTCCAACCCTATATAATACTGACGGATTGTTATAAGGTCAGGAATACAAAAATACAATAGATTCCAACCCTATATAATACTGATGGATTGTTATAAGGTCAGGAATACAAAAATACAATAGATTCCAACCCTATATAATACTGACGGATTGTTTTAAGGTCAGGAATACAAAAATACAATAGATTCCAACCCTATATAATACTGATGGATTATTATAAGGTCAGGAATACAAAAATACAATAGATTCCAACCCTATTTCATACTGAAAGATTGTTATAAGGTCAGGAATATAAAAATACTATAGATTCCAACCCTACATAATACTGATGGATTGTTATAAGGTTAGGAATACAAAAATACAATAGATTCCAACCCTATATAATACTGACGGATTGTTATAAGGTCAGGAATACAAAAATACAATAGATTCCAACCCTATATTATACTGATGGATTGTTATAAGGTTAGGAATACAAAAATAAAATAGATTGCAACTGTACATAAGACTGTTTGATCGTTATTTGGGTAAGAATACAAAAATACAATAGATTGCAACCCTATATAATACTGCTGGGTAGTTATAAGGTTAAGAATACAAAAATACAATAGATTGTTGGATTGTTATAAGGTTAAGAATACAAAAATACAATAAATTGCAACCCTATATAATACTGTTTGATGGTTATGAAGATAGGATTACCAACAAGCTTGCAGATATATAATAGAACATAGTGAAGAGGAGTGAAAAAATTTGAACTTGTTTCTTTTTTTTATTCTTCTAAGCTTGTTCCATCTGACTCATCAGACGATCGTTTGTCAGAAAAAAATGTTCAACTATACTGTGTGGAAACAATTTGAATGAATTCAAAAAATATTGTTTAAAACAGCAAACAGATACGTTGAAAACATTATAGATGCAATGATCGTTAATCAATAGACACTTTAACTGCTGTCAAATTAAAAAAAGTTTTAGCGTGAAAACAATTCTTACATAATAGATAACGACTTCATAATTGGAATATGGAATCAATAGTCTTCTAAATGTTTGTGCAAGTGTGTTGGTCTGGTCAGTATATTCACCATCATCTCTTTCTGGTTTGAAACTCAAGAAAACTAATGTTATGATTTTAGGATTCCACAATCTGCTAAAACGAGCCCCCCCTATACAACAAACACAAGTCTAAAAAATATCATTTGAAACAATACCTGAGACAGGAGGGCATTTCAAAAGGCAAAATGCAACCTAGGGTCGTTTTATGAAGATTGGGTAACACTTCAGGAGCATATAGTTGCCCTGAAAGTGCACTTTTACTCCTTGTCGTGTAATAAGAAGTTTTGGCTTCAATCCAGACCATAATTCAATGAGATGTTGAGATATGTGTACATGGAATCTGATTTGTAAATGCAATCTGTTTAGAATGTAGGTATTCAGCAACTAAGTCTTCTGCATCATACATCTGATCTTTCTTATGTTCTTTCCTGACCTATCCATGTATATCCAAGGATCATTCATTATATCATCAGAGAATTTTAATGACCTCATGGCTGGAGTAGAGGACATCAAAATGGAGGCAAATTCCCAATTGTCAGGACAGCAATAAACTTTTCTCATTTATCCCCCCACCTCCAAATAAGTTTACACAAAAGTAATGAGGCCAGTGGGCAGTAGGGGTTGTAAAGAGTTGAAAGACTTTAACCAAGACCAAAGCATTTGGCTTAACATTCTCATTACAGGAAAACATTGATGAGTGCTTAACCAAAAGCCAGTGACATTAATACTTGACTATAGAGGAAAAGATCAAAGTTTTAATGATCAAGATAATGTTATAATGGATTGGTTGCATAAGCGCCATATTCAGTGAAGTTATTCTGGAAAAGGCCCGTAAACGATGAATGTTGGTTTTGTGCAAGGAACTAGAGAGAAAAAGAATGACAGAGAAGTAGATAGACAAAAGCAGGGGGAGAAGGAGAAAAAGAAATATATACACATGTAGACATAGGCAGATGGAGGAAGACAGATAAAAGTAGTAAAAAAATGAAGAAATTTATTATTAGAAACCGTCAACCAAAACTGTCACCAAAACTGTCAACATAGGTCTCTTCAGTTCTCAAGCTGGTTTGACTGGTTATATATTTATACATGTATGTATTGTTAAAAAGTGAGCAACAAGGTAAGTAATTTTGGAGTTTCTCATGGACATCAAAAGATCAGGCATCAGTTTAATAATTCTGCGTGTGTGTTTTAAGGCTAAGGAAACTGGTCAAAGTATTTGGCCAAATAGGATGAACTTCCCTCAGAGGAAACTATCCAAGTTTTTAGACTGGATGGATTTAGGGGTAATATAATCCAGCCGTTGAGAGTTGTGTAACTTTTAATGAACCATGACAGGCAGATAAGGGTCAGCTGCTCCAGAGAAAGTGTGTGTGCATATGAGTGGGCATGTGAGTGTGTTATAAGTGACACACAGAAAGATATGCGGATGAGCATGTGTGTGTGGGTTATTGGGCAAGCATTTAGAGGAAGATAAGGACAAAGATTTTTAATTGACTAAGAGCTAGTGAAGGAAAGAAGACGTCAGTAGAAGTAAAGAGTCAGTTGACAGTCCTGTCCTTTTTGGAGTAGATGTGCATCTCTTTGTTTGTGGAAAGCAATTTGAATTTTACCCATCATTTGTAAAAAAACTGCATTTTCATGCTGCTACAATTAATCAGCAGCGTCTGATCTGTTGGAAAGAGTAACCCATGTATCCTGCAGTGAGAACCAGAATGAAAACCTGGGTTATTATTTCCTAAAACCAAACTTCTCATTCCCTTATATAAAGCAGTTGTTTATCTCAACTGCATATAACACTATCAGGTACTGCGTTTTCCTATGCAGATTCATCACCATATTTTGAAAGATTGGATCTGGAATTACAAAGAACTTTATTCTTAGAAGAATTTCGTTGATCATGGATCCAGTTGTGAATAATAAGTTTGCAATATAAGTTCATGTTAAATTGATCCCTCAATTTACATCCAGCTGCATTTAAACTTGTTTTTTTAGTGATCACTTCACCACACAAGGTGAGAGAAGTGATTTATTTGTCAATCACCACATTTTTGAATGTTTTAATTGATCACCCCAATGCAGCATGCAGCCAAAAGATGTTGGTCATGTGACACTTTCTTTCGAGTTACTAAGCAGACCTGTTTCCTTAATGTTTAGAACGAAGTCCAAACATATGAGAGTTATATCAATATACAGACGTGTGTTCATGTGCAGATAGAGAATTATAGATGTTTAACACTTAAGACTAATAAAAATAGTTGTGTATAGACGACTGTTTTTCTTCAAAACTTCACATATATAGAAGGGAATCATTTGCAGGAAGGATTGTAAGGGTAATAGTTTTCACCTAATGGCCTAGTTTAGGTGTAATTAGGAAGTGATTTCACTATTTCTATTTAATAATTTCTGTTTCTCTCTTCCTCTCCAAATTCTCTGACCATCGGCAAATCAACATCATTTCTTCTATCTCCGCCCACTTTCCTAATTTTGTTTCGACTCTCCATTTATGCCTACAGGATATTTTCTATTGGAAAAAATGTTCAACTCATTTGCTATTTTACTAAATTTTGTCGATTTTTAATGGTATTTTTCTTTTTTTTTGCTGTCTTTTTGAAGCCCACCATTTCTCTTTCAGATATCGTGGCAATCAAGATCGAACATTTCATTATAATAGACAGAATTTCTGATCATAATCTTATTATCCAATCAAATTCCTTATGGCCAACATTTCTCTAGCCTACAGTGCTTTTTAGATGTTATTTGTGGTTTTGTGGTTTTCTTGGTGGGGTGGGATTCTTGTTGTGTTAATTACTGTTGCACTGAGTGACATTGAGGGTGTGCATTAAATTTACTTTGGATCAATAAATAATTCTCCCTTTTCAGATACGTTGTCCAAAATAAATGGATATATACAAGTATATTTATATGTACCTAAAGATATACAGATATTTACTAAGCAGTAATCATAGTTTTTTCAAGGGTTAATTCAGAACATACTAGAAGATGAAAACTATTAAAAAAAACTAGGACAAGAAAGAAAGACTCGGGACAAGCACCAGCTGCCACTCCAAATTTATGGTTCAGATATAGATGTGATATCAGCTAAGTATCAAAGGTGAGTACATGATATACAAGAATGTAATTTATGTGTTGGTGGTGAGGCAATGTTCCAATCTTCTTGATTCCTTCGTTTCTTTTACTGCACAGTCTGCAGACTTTTCTGAAGACTTATTGCTATCCTGTTGAACCATTCCATCAGTACATATTTACTATTTCTTCAGCTACATTTTGCAATCCCACAATACCCAGCTTCTGTGAAGGTGGCCCATCCACCTTTTGATATTAGGTGCAATGCTCTTTTCATCTGGCCCCCTCACTATTTTTTCCACCTTTTCTCCTTCTTCTGAATCACTGAAATCATAAAACATATGTTGTTCTTCAAAGAAACTGCTTTGATAACTTCCATCTTGTTTTGGTGTTTCAAAAGAGAAGTTGATGTCAGTCACCAAGAATACTTATAAGAAGCTTTTTGTGATTTCAATATTTATTACTCTGAGGCTTAAACTCCCTAACTTTGGTAAGAGGAAACATGTATATTCTTCACCAATATTTACATAAAAACATAGCAGTTCTAATTAGAAAAGGGGGCCAAAACTATTTCCAGGCTAATCAAGTCTTTTGTCTCCCTTAAGTAGAGAGTTCCCATACACCTATGGTTCTTATACTGAAAAAAAAAATGATAAAGTTTTTAGTTTGATATATTTTCATTATAGCTTACAAGAATGTATTTAATTCTCAATACAGTAGATTCCAGATAATAGAAAATTCATTCAAGGGAGATTAAAGGGATTTTTTTTTCTCTCAAATATTCAAACAGAGACAAAGAATTCTCAGCAAGTCAACCATAAGAGAGGTGTAACAACCCAGGAAAGAACTCAAATTTAGTTCCATTTCAAACTTCTTACCCTGTGCACGTACATTATCTACTTGTCCCAATACATTGATTTGTATATGTGTAGACAGGCAAGAGAAAGTACACATGAATCTTCATTTTGCTTTGCTTTTCTCTTTTATCCTCTACATCTGTGTGTGATGGGACCCCGGGGCCCAGTCTCTGCAGTCTTTTGCTGATTGGTGAGTACGATGCTGGTCAGGCTGTAGTTTACTGCTCACTTCATCTCTGCCTCAAGTCGCCCCCACCTTGCCCACATTGTGTCCAGATCCTATGAGGTGCAGCTGTTGGCTGAAAGACTCTGTGGCTCTGGAACAAAGACCCCCTGGAGGCGTCACATACTCAAAAGGAACAATCGACACTGGTTGTAAATATGCAACAAGATTCATGTTAGTATTATTACAGGATGAGTGGTCAAACATATACGCCAACGCGGTCAAGGACACTATGGAATGAACAGCAATCTGTTTTTAGGGTTATCTACTTGACGTCTCTTGGTATATCTATTTGTATAGCTTCAACAAACTCTAGAATAAAAATTATAATTTTTTTAGGGTATCCACTTGATGTCACTTGGTATATCTGTTTGTACAGCTTTACAAAAGATATAATCTTCTGGCGTCAGGATCATTCGTGGTGACAAGGAACATGGGATTCTATGCATAGTCCCAATGGATTCTCTACACCCGCTCAAGTGCAACTCAAAAATAGCTGACATATGATGGTCAGCTCCCTTTGAGTGTGAGACCTATGGCTGTATGGTTTATGATTGATTTTTCTCCTCTAAGCTGGCAAATATATAAATCGTGCAGATTGAAGCAATCTTCATTCCACCCTATCCAAATCTAGGAATCCATTATTTTCCTTTGGAAATATGCGTTGGTGATAGGCACTGCCAGATCCTCTGGCAATCTGTTTACCTGCCAGGAAACTAAAAGTATTTTCCTAACTCAGGGATTTTTAAACCTCTCAAGCAAAAGAAATTAATCATACATCTGTATTCTGTCAAGGCCTCACTCATCCGATCCTTTGGTACATAAGTATTTTCCCAACTCGGGGATTTTCAAACCTCCCTGACAAAGGCAATTAATCATGCATCTGTGCTTTGTCCAGGCCTTGCTTATCCGACCCTTTTGTACTTTAGTCTAGGATTTAATATTAATTGCTTAACAGTCTTGTATTTTTTTCTGTTCTTTATCCACCTGGTTTCTTTTGGAAACCCCTTTGGGTACCCATTCTGATTTGTAAGTACTCACAACCTGACAAGGTTATCATATTTACTCTTTCAGATTTTTCTAATTAACCCCTCACAGAGTCATTCCTTTAATTAACTCTTCATCTCTACAGTGTTACATGTGCAAACCCATATATGCCTTCACCAAGTGGGGATACTGTGAGTGTAAAGGGTTTGTGGAGCTCTTCAGCAACTCTGATGGAATCCAGTTGTAACCATTCCACCAGAAACCCTGCCAACACATCATGGGTCAGTGTGGCAGGACATAGCTGAAACTCTCCCTATGGTTTGCACAATTTTTAATATATTGGCTATTCCTGCCGGGTCAACAGATTCAAAATGCCCAGCCACATCATTTACTTTGGATGGGGCTGATGTGATTGAAGACTGACACAACACCAATGAAATAACAGTTCCTGCTGGGTTAGTGGTTTCAAAAAGCCTAGTCATGTCACTTGCTTTGGGCGGGAGATGATGCGTTCCATGGTTGACTTCCTTGATCCATACCCAAACAGAAACACAACACTGAGAACATTACTAAATAAACAACTCTGTACATTGGCACCTACAATGTCAGAAAACTTTCTACAGACACGCAGCTATCCAATCTGGAAAACAAAATCAAAAACATCAAATTGGATATCATTAGTAATGGCAAATTGAGAATACTCAAAGAAGAACTAATCAAACTAAAGACCAAACACCTTTTGTACAATTATGGAGTAGAAAAAAGATAACAAAGAGACGGCTTTCTAATTAATTAAAAAATTCTTAGACAACATTGTAGGATTCAAAGCTATCTCAGATTGCATAGTCAGTGTTACTGTATAGTTCACAAAGCAGTATAAACTGAATGTCTTTCAAGTTTACACCCCCACTTCACAATCAACGAAAGAAGAGACAGACAATTTCTAAGATGAGCTGAACTTCATACTGCAAGATACCAAAACATAATTCAACATCATTATGAGAGACTTCAACACTCAGGTAGGACAAAGTTATAAAAGTTGCCTTGTCAAGTTTGGATGCAAAATATGTAATGAAAGAGATGAAGATCTAGTAAATTTTGCAACAGCAAATGTATACAGTATCACCTTCTTCTAGAAGACACCAAATAGAAAAATGACTTAGAGGAGCCCCAATCACAAAACCAACAAGATTGACTATATTCTGGCAAACAAAGGGATAAGATATTTGGGTGGTAAATCAAGTTAATGTAATAAGCGACCTCAAAATGACTAGATGCAAGATGCAAATTAACACCAAGGAAGAATGCAGGAAAATCTTCTGCACCAAACTTCAACCACTTAGCATACAAATGAACTTCTTGCCAAAACAGAAGAGAACGTAAGCAAGCTAAACAACAACATAACAACCTTTCTAACCGAAGTCATCAATATGTTTGAATGAAAGCAAACAAACCACCATCAGTAAAACTCTCAAAAGAAAAAGAAAAATCTCATGGAAAACCCAGAAATCTCAAGCCATCGACTACAACAAGGAAAGATTGAAGAAATTGAGCAAAGCAAAACCATCCAATGAAGACAAAGAGAAAACAAAATGAAATACATGACAGCTGTCATCGAAAGCATTCTAGAATAAGGTAAGAACTTCAACTGTCATCATCTCTCAGATTTATGTTGATCTTTTTCCATCACTAAAGGTGATTCTGGAAATTGCTTTTTCCTTTACCTTATATGCTATACTGAGAGAGTTTTCATGTGAGTTTGTGAGTTTCCAGGTTCCATACCCCCATGTCGTAGCTGATACTATGCATTGATTGTAAACTTTACATTTTTAGCATATCGCCAATTTGCTTTTTAGGATGACTCACTATGAGCTGTCTCATTCATTTCTGAGATCTTGGTTTATGAGCCCTCAGTAGAAGAGACCACACCCTAATATATAGGCATATATAAGCAGATTTATAATTTTCTATACATATATATCATTAACCTCCAGTACAAAGTCTGGAGTTGACTTAGTTTTCTTATTATAGCAAGAATAATCTCCACCAAAATGTGGAGTGTAAACTGATATGTGGAACACACTGTATCATTCGGATGAATCCTAACAGATAAATAGATTTTCACAAAATAATATGTATGTTTATAAATTTTCTATTCATTGTATATACACTATAATATTTGCCATGATCATCTCCAGTCGGAATAAAACTTGCAGTGGATTTTGTCAGCCAGTCTTATATATATATGTGTGTGTGTATATATATATATATATAACTCTCTGTGTGTTCAAGTGGGTATGTGATATTTTATCTCTGCATCTCTGCCTGAGTGTATAACTTTATCTCTGCCTGAGTGTATAACTGAAACAAAACAAACTTACATAATGCAAAAGAATAAGGAAAAGATAAATGCCATAAGAGAAAAAATAGCAAAAGCTAAAAGTGAGCTGAACCCTTACAGCTCATCCAGCATGATATGAAATGCTTAAATAACAAGCAATACATTTTTTTGAGTACAAAATCAATGAATTATTCTAATTTGAACTTTATTCATCTTTGAGTTTCCTTAATAAGCGACAAATAATATCTTGATTTATTTCCTATCTGATGAAACTAAAAATCAACAATATTTTTTGAGTAGTATTTCTCCCATCTTACTCCTAGTTGCTTTTTTATTGAAACAGTTCAGACGAAGACTCGTCAGTAACAATGGCTTTTTGAGGCTGAAGTTGATTACAAGTTTATGCTTTCATCTTGTCCGTTTTTCTCATGAGTTGGACAGCACATATGAAGAAGACAAATCAACAGCTGCCAAAACCAATCAGTTACAGAGTCTTCAAAATCCCAGAAGTTCATTACTTATGTATTAGCTGGCAGAGAACTCAATTGAGTGATATGCAGGAACAAACTTTTTGGAAGAATGACAGATCATAGAGATAAAAAAAGATGGACCTGAATAACAATCACTTCTGAACAATGATTGCATAATGTTGTATCTTTGGAACTCTTCTTGAAGGAGGAGCAAAGCTCACTGCCCAGATCACCAAAGCATGTCATCTGCCATCAAAAAGAGATGCAGAAATGAATGATTGTATGGATGGTCAAGAATTATATGAATAAATGAGTTCTGTCCGCTATTATTCTTTTTTCAGAAGGAAAAAAGTGTAAATTAATTCAGCAGCAAATCTGTGGCTTTTCCTTTCACATATTTTTTTGCATGACGCAGCCAGACGGAAGCAAACAAAAGCAGTATTTTTGACTAATAAAGAGAAAAATACTTGTTTTGCTGCAGAGGTACTTATTGAGCCAATGGCCAGTGTTTGAACCTAAGTGAAAAAAATAGATTTTGATTGCTGACTTTCAAGTAGGCACGCAGGAAGGCAGGCAGGCAGGCAGGCCAGCAGGCCTCAGGACTGACACAAAAGAAAACTTTCTACCCTCATTCCTCTCCTATTTGGCCAAGTACTGCACTGAGCTAAGTTTGGAAAACATCAAGAGAAAAGCTGGTTTCTTGCCCATGTGCTCCAATAGTTTCCCTTCACTGATACTTAAAACTTTATTGTGACTATATATATATATATATATGTATATATAAATATGTTTACAATTCATATATATTCATTGCTTTTGCTATGCACATTTATAATCATCAGAATACTTTCTCATGAATACTTATTCAATCTTGAACCTCCCTACATTTCTTACTGTAGACAAATTGATATGCAAAAGCAATCAAGCTTATGCAATCATTTGCATACAGCAATTTTTCTTTGTGGCAAATAGAACTGATTTTTGTATTTTAACACAAAAAACATACTCCTTCTTTTTATTGAAGAAAATTTACTCTTGCAGGAATTTGAGGTTGATTTCATATTTTCCATAATTTTATTGATGAAATCTCACCCTCTCCCTCTGTCTCTCTCCCATTCTCTGTATGCGAGGGGTCTCTCTCTCTCTCTTCATCTCACTTTCTCTTTCTCTTTCTCCATTTATCTCTATCTCTCTCTATATATATATATATACATACATGTATAACTGATAGATTATTTTGTTTTTCAGTTGAACTATTAGTGTGACACCTTGACTGAAGAGACTTTGCATCAACTTTCACTCGACCAAGCACACGTTTTTATCAATACCAGTTGGACAGATTCATCAGCAAAAACAAAGAAAACATATCATTTACATATTCACTATTCAAACCCATGATTTATAGATTCTCTCTTTCTCTCTTGCAGGACCCATGGGAAATCCATGGTGCCTTTTAACAATCTAAAAACTGAATATCAAGTACTCGGCGCTTTTTTATAAAACTGAAAAAAATCACATTTTCTCTTCTTCCACCCATTTTGTGCATAATATCTTTATCTTGTATTATTCTCTTATCATGAAAATAATGTATTCTTCACACTTTGAATATAATTGTAGAAATTTGAGACAAAGAAGCTGCAATATACAAAGGTCAAACTCGCATTTTCTGTCACAAGAGCTACTTTTTCTTATATAATGAAACCATAACTTGATATACAGGAGTCCAAGATATCATAGAAGCTGTTAAAGATCTCAAATTGCAATGGGCTGGACATGTTGCAAGAATGCCAGATACCTGCTAGACATTATGACTTACAGCATGGATCCTTAGAGGTGAGATGTGAGGCTGTGGCCAATAGAAAGTTAGATGGCGTGACGAGCTTGATAAATTCAGAAAGTACAGGCTCCGCAATGCTCGTGATAGAGAGGTTTGGTAAATTTTGAGGATATTCATGTCCAACGATAGATACTAACAGTCTGATGATGATGATGATGATGATGATGATGATGATGATGATGATGATGATGATGATGATCATCATCATCATCATCATCATCATCATCATCATCATCATCATCATCATTATTACCATTTGATAATTTCAGGAATATCAGGTTAGAAGTATCTAGTGAGCTATGTTGTGATTAATTAGCTCTGGTAATGAAAATTGCTACTTTTATTTGATACAACCCTCACACCATGATTGTCTAAATTGATATTTGCTTCAGTAATATCTGATAAGATCTGATGAATTTCTGCAAAAACCCACACCAGCGATCACAAATGCAATATTCTTAGCAAGGTAAGCAAGACTACTTTTGCTGTTTCACCATGAACCTTTCCTATTATATTCAAAAGAATAATCAACAAGTTCCCACCTCCTTTCACTTGATGAACCCCACCCAGTTCTCAACCTTTATTTGTGATGTAGCTTCTTTTCTCTAGAGAATCTAAAAAATAACATTTAGAATGATTCAACGATCAAATTTGATTAAGAATTTTTGCCTTTTACACACATTTGTCAGTGTTCACTAATTAGGTGAAGGCATGAAATACATTTTTATTTTCTGCACTATCAACAGGAAAATATCTCCCCCTTCTTGTTAAAAAAAATAGAGTCGATTTTCTTCCTAGGACTTCGTAATTTTGAAATAAATGGGTATACAACCTATGCGTCCTCTCTCAATAGTCACCTATGGACCTGAAACACTGAATCTAACCAAGAAACTGACCCACAGACTAAGAAGCATGCAATGTGCTCATCAAAGAATCATGCTCAACCTCACATGGAGAGATTACAAGACAGCACAGTATATCAGGAAAAAAACAGGAGTCTGAGACATCATTGAATCAATCAGAGAATCCAAATGGCAATGGGCTGGTTATGTTGCAAGAACGTTAGACAACCAATAGACATCACAACTCACAACATGGATCCCCAGAGATCATGTGCACAACCGAGGCCAGCTAAATACAAGATGGAGAGACAAGCTAGACAGATTCAAAAAGTATTTGTTCCGCGATGCCTACAGTAGAGAGGTGTGATGAATCTTGGGAAAGGTCTTTGTCCAACGACTGACGATAAAAGACTGGTGATTATGATAATGCTGATTGTTTCAGAATTGAATTTGCTTTGTTCATTGAGATCTTTTGTTAAATTGTAAGATTTATGAACTATCATAATATCTGCCCTAAGAGTCTAGTGAATAGTGCCCAGGGTTAGAGACCTCTGAAAGTTTGGTTCTATCCAAATCAAAGGATTATATACATGTATCATTGCATGTTCATAGGAAAAAACATTTCAAACTGAGGTGAAGATTTCTCTCCCAATTGATCAATCTTGAAATTGTCAAAATGTCTTGGTATCTCACTATGGAGTGAGTAGACCGACCAATGGAGGATATAGTTACTAACAATAGCTTGCAAGATTTACTTATCAACTATCATCCTTTAATAGGTTCTTGCTTTAGATTAACCTCATAACCAGGTTAACATTTTAGCTGCAGGTTTGTTTTTTTTTCCATTGAATGTTCCTGGTTCCTGTTGTTCTATTTTGCAAACATTTTGTTACCACATTCCAGAATGTTCTGATTCATTCAAGTTGCTTTTTATCTTGTCTATCAATATTGTACTTCTATTGACTGGGATTTGTATCAGAATCTTTAGAAAAGCAAGATCTTTTTGTTGTTATTTCTTTTTTTTTGTCAGTGATGATAAAAGTTCACAATGTCCAAATGAATAACGGTTGCTCACAGGATGTCCTTTCTAAACTTTCAAAACTTTTCCATTTGTTAGAAGCCAAAGTTGTGTTGACTTTCTTAATTTTTGGGAACTTGTCTTTCAAATTCTGCAATGAACTAAAGCCTTAGATATTTCGATCACTTAGACTTTGTTGTGAATATTACCATAATTTGCTAAAAGTCTGTCTCTCTATATGTCTGTATATACTCATCTATCACAAAACTACTCGATATACAATCTATGAAATTTTCTGCGGGTATGGATTTAATCTCGAGGAAGTGTTTTTAGCAAATCAGTTTTTGAGAACCACCCACAAAATATCCTTTAGGAGTTAAAATGTAGGGGGAAATTTCTTTTTTCATTTCTTTTCCAGAATAATTAGTGAGGAAGATTTTTTCTCTTTCCCCTTTGCCTTTTTTCATTAGGGGTCAAAATGGAAGGGTAATTTTTCTTTTTTTTTTTTCATTTCTAGGGGTCAAGATATAGGGAACTTTTTTTGTCGTTCTGGGGATCAAAATCAGAGGGAACTTTCTTTTGGTTTTTTTGGTATCAAAACCAGGGGAAAATTTTCTATCTCTGTGGTTGAAATCTAAGAAAATTTTATTTTCACTTTCAAGGGTCAACGTTGAGGTGGGTAATTCAATCTTCACTTTTTGAGATCAAAATATGGAAAAATTTTTTTCTTTACCTTTAGGGGTTGAAATCCCAGGTATCTTTTTTTTATTTCCATGTGTCAAAATTAAGAGAAAAGATTTTTTTCAACTCTTAGAGGTCAAAATTGAGGTAATATTTCTTCCTCTCTTGGGAGTCAAAATCACAAAGAATTTCACTCTACCTGAAAGGGTGAAAATGATGGGGGGATGATTTTTTTTTCACTTTTAAGGGGAAAAATCAAAGGGGGCAAATTTTTTCACTTTCTAGGGGTCAAAATTGAGGGATGATTTATTTCCTTTTAGAGCTCAAGAGGTCAAAATTGGGGCAGAGGGTTGAGAGGTGATATTCCCATTTTTACCAGTCAAAATACAAGGGCTTTCTCTTTCATTTTTAGGCTCAAAATCAAGGGGAAATTTTTTCCACTCTCAGGGGTCAAAATTCAATGGAATAATTATTTTGGGGGGTCAAAATTAGGGAAGATCAAACGTTGCTACTTAATTATCACAATCAAGAAGGATCGATTATTTTCATTTTCATTCAAGTCTAAATCGAAAGGAAATTTCTAAAGTCAATGGGTGAAATTTTTTCTCATTTTTAGGGGGCAAAATTGAGAGGGGAAATTTTCTTTAATTTCATGGGATCAAAATAAAGTGGGATCCTTTCAACACCAACCGTCAATACCTTTTTTTACTATTAAAAAATTAATATTAGCACCCATCTTTTCTGCATTACCCCTTTTTTATCAATAGTCCCCTTTTTCTTAATATTATTTTCCTTTTCCTCAACATAATGACCCCATTTTCAACATTATACCCCTCCTTTTGAAGTTTCTACCATTTTTTAACATTAGATTCCCTTTTTTTCTTTACATCAGCCCTGCCTCTTTTTGAAGATCATCCCTCCTTTTTGTCTTGTTTTAATACCTGCTTTTAAGATTGACTCCCAATGATCCTTTTTTTAATATCAACCCGTTTTTTTGAATTATGTAAATATTTTGGGCAAAATTATCCCAGGATTAAATGTTTAGCCTCTAAGATTTTGTTATTACTTGTGAGCTAAGAATGAACATGAATAAGTCTAGACTTTGGTCTCAACTTACTGATATACATCTCTATTCAATTGTAGAACTGGCTGTAACTCAGTCTTTGGTTCCTAATTTGCATTGATGCACAAGTCCATAGCAAGCGGTGCCATGTATCAGAAAGAAGCAGCACAGAGTTTGGTTAATTACGGTAATACTTGAATTTGTTTGCTTGTGTGTTTTTAAGAATTTCATGCCAGCACAAGACTTTCTCAAATCAACATTTCTTTGAGTTAGTGTGTACATTTGAGTTGAAGGTATCAATACGCATGTGTGTGCATGTGACCACGTGCACAGGAGTGGTGACAAAAGGCTAGATAGAAGATTGTTTTTTTTTTTAAATGGTTCAGTGGAATAAAAGATACTAATCTATTACCATATTAACTCGTATGAAGTGACTATATCATTCTTCACACGTCTGACCTCTTTTTTCTTCACGTATACAAGTGAATATCTTTTATCCTTGGTCAACAGACATTGAATTTTCATTTTAACTTATTTACTTCCTTCTTCCTACAGAGGGAAGATTTTATTGTGTATTTTATTAGTTTCATGTAAATAATTTTTTGCAAACCATTTGATATTTATCAAGATGAATTAAATAGCAATATTCCCACCATTTTTTCACAAAATAATCTTTTCATGATTACATGAATGAAACAAGGGATATTGACAGAAAGTTTTATCAAATTAAGTAGCTGGACTTCCGTAAGTATACTTCAAAAACAAATGAGTCTATCTCTATGTAATGGAATAAACTGTTTTTTTATCGGATTTTTCTTCAAATCTTCCCCGTTTTTGCATATTTGAAAAGTTGATTAACCTGATTCATGTGATTGAGTATTTTTGTCATCAATGGATATCAATTTTTCAAAATGTCAGTGGACATACCCATTGTCATAAAAAAGTAAAAACAAATCAAAGAAATCTAATATTTTACTCATAAGCCTACTTAACTGCACCAATAAACTTTTACTGAAGTGATCACAACCAAATCACCAAAATGCTGAATGAAAACCAATCAAGGTGACAAGGTGGCTTCCAGAAAAGTGATCAGTGGTCATCTTCATCTTCAGTTGAGCAAGATGGTAATGGCAATGGGCTGGTCATGTAGCAAGAATGGCAGACAACATCTGGACATCACGACTCACAACGTAGATCCCCAGAGATCATATGCAAAACTGCAGCTGGCAGAAAGTAAGATGAAATGACAAACTGGATGTACTAGCTCTGTGATACCAAGGATAGAGGGGCCTTGACAATAAACAGATAATGATAATTATGATGATGATGATGATGATGATTATCATCATCCAGACACATTATTTTGCAAATCATGCTATAATGAAACAAACTGAGGAGATCTGTTGTTATGTTATCTGGCCCATATACTGTAAACTGTAAGTAGAGCTGGCCAGATTAAATGTTTGACACCCCTGTCTAAAAGAATGGGGAAGAAGTATCTATGAAGAGATGACGATTCTCTAAAAAGGATGAAAAATAAAAAACATTTCTTAAATGTAGAAAGTGTGAAGAAAATCTTTCTTTTGACCTCTGTTTTGTGTTATCTCATTTAAGGGAATTACTCCCATCCTCCCAGTGTCTCTTAAGATTATATTCTTGCTTGATTCATTGATCTTTTTATTTATCTGTTCTCAATCTTCGTTAATCCCAGACATGTCTGTCAATTTGTCTGTGTTTATCACAACAACTTCTCTGAGTCTGTGTATTTTTTACGTTGAGCAGATGTGTTAATCCTGGAAGTTTGATATGAATAATGAGTGGGTGTACAGACAACTCGAGATACCCGGCTGATCACTCTGTTTCCAAAGTTCCTGCAACGAGACTCTCAAGAATAAAACAATTATAAGAGAGAACAAAAGAAAGAGAAATAAAAGCAACATTTGACTTGAACCTCTGGAGATTTGGAAAATCTGAGATTGCTTTCAAAGATTATTTGGTAACTGGATGTAGCAGCAGATATTTTCTATTATCCCATTTAGAATATTGCTGTCTTATCTCTGTCCTTTGGAAACTCTGGTCATTTTTCCAGAGACTGGAAACAAAAAGAATGGCTCTTTTAGTTAGAATGGAGAATTATAAAATAAAATGATTTCTACAATTCCACATGTTTTTGATTGATTCATATTTGTTGTGTTAGACACATTATTTTAGCCAGTATTTCTCTGAACCTTCCTACAGAATGAGGTCAAAATTACAAAGAATCATAATGAAGAGGTTAAGGAACCTGCATAATTTTGTACATGAAAAAATGTGTAGGCAGCTTTTTTAAGACATTCTGATTACTTGAACTGTTGTGTCTTTCTTTGAAGCTAAGGATAATGGTTCTCTCAGTCCAGCTATCTTCACATTGTTCTAACCATAAAGGTAAAAGGTGACATTTTACTTGTTTTGCCTTCTAGCAAAACTTTCATTGATTGTAAATACCCTCAAAAGGTTCTGCTGAATTCCCTCGTATCCTTCAAGCAGACAGCATCTCCCTCTTCCTTCAAGATTGGCTGTACTTCCATCTTCCTTCAAGGTAGGCTGCATGGCTCCTGACCTATAGATAAGATTTCTGATAATATTGGCAAAACAAGACCATAGGCAATCTGAAATCTAGAGAGACTCCATACATTTCATTTATTACCAAAAGCAATTCAAATAGATTTTTATGACACGGATTTATATCTTTTTTATAGTTCAAATTGCTCCAATAGCAATTTCATACCAGTTAATAAATGCTTATTCAAATTCTTAGCAAGTTTAATGTGTAAGTTTTTTTTAGATTATAAGATGAATCGATTTCTATATTCTTATTTTATTATTAGTCTTTAATACATTATTTGACCAAAAGAGGAAAGAGTGGCCTCAGCCAGA
The DNA here is from genome assembly GCA_963457665.1 of Thysanoteuthis rhombus. Taxonomy (NCBI): domain Eukaryota; kingdom Metazoa; phylum Mollusca; class Cephalopoda; order Oegopsida; family Thysanoteuthidae; genus Thysanoteuthis; species Thysanoteuthis major. The sequence continues at coordinate 27,218,465 of OY735212.1, forward strand.
TGATATTTGTAGCAACTTGCTTCCACATTAACTTTGAATCAAAGAGACTAAAATTATTCTATACGTACAAACACTTCTACCAAAAATTATCAGCAAAAGAGACATTTTTCCTATGCGCGTATTTTTTGTCTTTTGCAATGTTTCGTTTAATTTTGTGAATTTCACATTTGTAGAAAATGTCCAAGAAAATTGGTCTAGCAATGAAAAGACAGAAAAAAAATTACCTATTATCATAGATAGAATCCTTTGAATATTCATTTTTTTTCTGTTTTGTTCTTAATAGATTATATCAGATGAATGACTATTAACTAAGTTGCTAATAAGAAAAGCAGGACACTTATTGGTTGAGAGCTGGCTAATTACTCTCAATAAATTTCTGCTTACTCGTGAATTTTTGATTGTTTGGGGAAGGATTCTAGGAATAGGAATAAGTAGGATTGGAAAATTTGTCATAATTTAGTAAGCTGGGATGGTGGGAAGGATAGGCCAGGGTTTAGAAAACTATGATCACCGACTTATAAGAATAGGATCTGTACTAAACAAAGTTGTTTGGGGAAAATTGATATTAAGGGTTGGATAGACACATGGGAAGTAAAATTGTATAGTATTGACAGGAACAAGAAAATTCTCTTGTTTTCAAATAAAACTTAACTGGAATGCCTTTTGGTAGTAAAAAATTCTAAAATTGTTGAAATCAGAGGATGCAGTTTGGTTGGACAAATTGTCTTTAGGATTCATCATCATCATCATCATCATCAGTCTTTTAGCGTCCGTCGTTGGACATAGACCTTCCCCAGGATTTGCCACACTTCTCTATCATGGGCGTCACGGAGCCAGTACTTCCTGAACTTGTCTAGTTCATCTCTCCATCTAATATTTTGCCGGCCTCGGTTGCGCATATGGTCTCGGGGAATCCATGTTGTGAGTCGTGATGTCCATCGATTGTCAGCCATTCTTGCAACATGGCCAGCCCACCGCCATTTGAGATTTTTTATGGATTCTATGATGTCTCTAACTCTTGTCTTTTCCCGGATGTGTTGTGCTGTTTTGTGGTCTCTCCATGTGAGGCCCAGCATTATTCTTTCATGTGCACGCTGCACGGTTCTTAGCTTACGGGTCTGTTTCTTGGTTAAGTTCCATGTTTCAGCTCCATAAGTGACTATTGGGAGGATGCATTGGTTATACACCCTTCTCTTTAGGATTAATGGGATCTTATTATTTTTGAAGGTTGAGCTAGCTCTGCCAAAGGCTTGCCATCCTAGTGTGATTCTTCGCTTGATCTCTTCTTCTTTTGAGGGTCTCATGGAGATTCGTTGCCCTAGGTAGATGTAGTGGTCTACTTTCTCGAGTTCTGTGTCCTCGATTTTGATCTTAGTGTTTTTATCCCGATGTGGTTGTTGCACATGATCTTCATCTTGCTGAAGTTCATGTGTAAGCCGACTTTCTTGCTCTCCTCATTTAGTTCATCTATCATTAGTTGGAGGTCGTGTAGGTTCTCTGCGAAAAGGGCTATGTCGTCTGCGAATCTGAGGTTGCTCAGATACTTGCCGTCTATTTTAATTCCTTTATTCTCCCAGTCTAGCCTTCTGAAGATCATCTCGAGGCAGGCTGTGAAGAGTTTAGGTGAGCTGGTATCACCTTGTCTTACTCCTTTCTGGAGCTGGAAGGGGTCCGAGTCTTTATGTAGCCTGATAAATGAGCTGCCGTGATTGTATATATGTTTCAACACTTCAACATATACTGGATCTACACCTTGCCGACTGATGGCCTCCATGACCTTAGGGATTTCTACCGAGTCGAACGCCATTTTGAAGTCGATAAATGCTACGGCAAGTGGTAGTTTATACTCTGCTGCTTTTTCTTTCTGTTGATTTATCGAGTGCAGGTGGTCCATGGTCGAGTAGCTTCTTCTAAAGCCAGCCTGTTCACGTGGCTGGTTTTCATCAAGTGTTTTTGTGATTCGGTTGGTGATGATCTTTGTGAAAAGTTTATATACACAGTTGAGTAGGCTTATAGGCCTATAGTTGTTGAGGTCTTTTGGGTTTCCTTTTTTATATAAAAGCATTATGATAGCAGTATTCCAATCGTCTGGGACTTTACTGTGTTTTAGACACAGGTTGAAGAGGACGGCCAGTTTCCTATTGATGATTTTACCTGCTTTTCGGAGTAGGTCGATGGTGATGTTGTCTGGTCCAGGGGCAGTTCCTTTCTTTGTCTGTTTAATGGCTTCCTTCACCTCCCACGGGGTTATTTTTGGGAAGTCCTCTAGTTGTTTGCCCGTGTCTTGCGTATCTTGCTCATTGTTTTGCAGTCCTTGTTTGGACGAATAAAGTTTTTGGTAAAATTCTTTCGCACGTTCGACAATCCTGTCTCTGTCTGTTGTTAGGTTTCCATTTTCCTCGAGTATGCTAGTTATTTGCCTTCGTCCCGAGTTGAGGTGTTTGTTTATAGCTTTGAAGCCCCGACCTTTTTCAAGAGTTGATTCAATGACTGCCGTTGTGTATCTCCTTCTGTCTTCTCTTCGTTTCTTCTTGATTAATTTGTTTAGTTCAGCCTCTTCAATTTTCTCCCTCGTTGTTGTCGGTGGCTTGAGGTTTCTGCGTTTTTCCATGAGATTTTTAGTCTCATCCGAGATTTTGCTAATGGGTTGTTTGCTCATTGGCTTGAATGTAGAGGCTACTTCAATTATTGACGTTGTCATTTTGCTGCTTAGTTCGTTGATGTTGGTGCTGTCTTGTTCAGTAAGAATTCTGAATCTGTTCTTCAATTCAAGCTTGAAAGATTGAACGTGCTCTTTTGGTATGTTTAGAGGCTGTGGTAGGATTAAAGTTAGTTTAATCAAGTTTTCTCTCTTGAATTGTTTATAACATTTATCTTTTGATGAGAATTTTTTTAAAAATCTGTTTTTGTCCCACCACCAACTATTGAGGGGGAAAAAGGAGAGATAGACTCTTGAAGATTAATTAATGGAGGGGTCCTAATTAAAGCTAGGAAGGTTGGGAATCTTTTCCAAAATTGATAAGCAATTTGGCACCAGCGAGATTAGAATGACCCGTATCTCTGATTGGTTGGTTGAAAGATGAGTAAAACCAATCGAAATTTCTTTTGTGGAATTATTCAAAACTCTTATTGGCTGATGTGATTTTGAAATTATATTTCACTACCTTACTTTGCATGATTTACACATTGATCTTCTTACAACATCAAATTCAGCAAATAATCTGGAAAAATTGATGACTTTGCTGATCATATGAGAAAAAACAAAACAAGTGCAGAAAACATACAAAAAAACAAAACAAGACTAGAACCAGAAGTAATTTCTTTTTCTCTAGGATGATTTTGAAAAACAATTTTTAAATAAGTTTTGTTGTCGGATCCTGACCCGTTTAAAATTGTATTATGATAGGTTTCCAATGCACTTAAAAAGCTGTTTTAGAGCTTCTGAAATAACAGAGCAAGCTCAACATTCAAGACTGAAAAGATGCCATAAGTTTTGAAAAGAGAGGTCTACAATCAATGCATCCCCGTAATAGTCATCTTTTAACCAAAAAAACTGGTTCTCAAAAGACCATACAATATACACAAGAAAGGATCATACTTAATACCATATGAAGAGACCACAAAACAGCACAGTATATCAAAGGAAGAAACAGAATTGAAAAAATGCGAGACAACCACTGGGTATCATGATTAACAACATGTACTCCCAGAGATCATTGGAATATTCACATGCAGTAAAACCTCATCATTTATAAACATGGAGACATTTCCTTGCATGCTATAACCAATTAAATATTCCAATGCAGTAAGTGCTCAACATTTCTAGTTCAATACTATAACCATTGAGCTGTTTCCATGCTGTAAGATCTCATCAATTTCAGTCCAATGCAATAACCATTGAGCTATCCTCATGAATTTACACCTCGTCATTATTGGTCCAATGTTTTTTTTTCATTTAAAATATTATCTTTGAAAATTATGGCCACAGGTTAAAATAATATTTATCTCAATAAAAATAAGTGATTAATATCTATCTCAAAATATGACTACAGTTTTCCCCCTCCTTATCTGAAAAAAACAAAAGAATATATAAATAAGATAAGTAATATTTTAATTCATATAATCAAGTTGCTTTCTATAGAAAAATTAGGATAAAAAAGGTACTTTTCTATTGATGAAAATGAACATCAATGAAATAGAACCAACCATTAGGCATCTCCGACATGTATTTCACCATGACACTGTAACAATTCATTTTTACTATTTTTGCTGTCTTTCTTTCCTTGCTTTCTTTCCTTCTCTCTATATCTATGTTTTCCTACTCTTTTATTGAACCACCTAAAGTGTTGTACACAAAAACAGTACAGTAATAATATTGGGGAAGTAGTAGTTATGTGCAGTATTATATATATATATATATATATATATATATATGTTTCTATGTATACAGTCCTACTCCAAGCCTTGACTGTTTATAAGAGGAATTTGAGATATTGCACACATAATCTCCTCAATGAGTTTTTTTAATTTTGAACCGCCATCCTAAGTTTTCAGCTGAGGGCTCAATTAAATATATGTTTATGCTAAAATGATCCCTCATTTTGTTTCTGGCAGTACTTTTCCTTCTCAATTCAGACTTTTCAATGATCACCTGACTAACAAAAAGGGAGAGAGGCAACTTATTCAATGACCTCTCTTTGTTTAACTTTTTTGACTGATCACCCTTAACATGGCACACTGCCTAAAGACATTACTCTCATGACAGTTTTAATGTTGAGACTAACCAGAACTTTTTTTTTTTCTATTGAGAATATATAGTTCAAACCATACAGGGTGGCAGGATTCATAATTTCCCTTGGAATGTTTGTCCTCCTCTTCTATATTTTTCTCTTTTTTCAGCATTTCCTTCGTCATTGGGGTTGAAAATTTGGATTTGTCATCTGATATCCCATTTGTTTCCATCTCACGGTATGAGAGCTCCAAGGATGAAAAAAATCTCTAACATACTTGTAGATTTGGTCTATTGAGGTGTGGGTATGTGTAATAGTTATTGGCGTAGAAAAAGGTTATTGGGAAATTGATTTTTATTTCATTCTTCATATCTAACTCTGTGACACTCATTGTCCACTGAGTGGAGCCACCGGTCTCTTGGCTTGAATTGTTTGGTGGGGGAAGGGAGTTTCTGTGCCTGAATACTGTGCTAATCCACTACCTCTCTCTTCCTCTCCTTCCCCTTTGATTCTCTTACTTATTCAAGAATTCATATTATTGGATATGAAAAGAGAAAATGTTCAAGTCTTCTCTTTAATAATCTGATTTTACAAGCAATTGAAGAAATTCAGGATTGTTTTGGGTAAATTTATAAGTTTATTCTTTGTTCATAAAGTTCTTTTTACAGACACAGTGACTCAGCCATTCCCATGAAGAATCAAAGACTGAATTTGCCAGATTTTGTTCTAAATCTCTCAGATGAGGCATGAGCATGGTAAGCACTAATTTACTCAGACCAGTGTCCTCGTTTTGGTTGTTATAGTCACATTGTTTTGACCGTTATACCCTCTGACATTCTTCAGGTGTCTGCTGTAGTTTGTAACCTTTTGGGGATTTAAAACCAAATTTTTCATTCAATCGTGTAGTAGATTGTTCTCATTTGCTATCAATGCAAGATTGTTCCTTATAAAATGGTCCTGGCAATGTTGTTTGTCACTTATCTACCCAACCCAGGAATTGAACTCATAAACACCACGAGTATGATATAGATAAGACGGAAAATTTGCTTGACCAATACTTTTGTCTTTTTATCTCACTCTATATCAATATATATATATATATATATATATATATATATATACACAAAATAATTTTTGGAAAAATATCTTTTATGTAATTAGTTTTTAAAGCTGTGAAGTTTTCAAGAATATATATATATACACACACACACACGTACACATATATACATGTATACAATACAAATCAAGAATACAATATTTTATAATACAATACAATATCCAATGTGTGATGGGTTTATTTCATGAAGTGTTCGATACATTCAACTTCTCTTAAATCTTCAAGTCACCTTGGACATGTGGAAACAAACCAAACCCAGAATAATTAGATTAACAACTAAGGTCACATAAAAGGGAATCCTAACATTGGGAAACAGATTTAAGTGAGAATGAAATACTCTCAGAGAGGAGACTAACCACAAAAAACTGATAGAGGAGAGGAGACTTACCACAAAAAACTACATACTGATAATGGAAAATGCCTACACCATACCCACCTAATTTTAATATATAGCTGCCAACAAGCACAACATCCTCACTGAATAAAACAAAAAAGCATAACAAGCAATGACCAACCACTAGAAAAAAAAATATATATATATACAGATAGAATAAAAGGAAGACCTTACCACCTATAATAATTGACGCCCTCCCCTGAAAATACCCTAAATAGGAATCTAAAATAAACTAAATTATTTGCCCGAAGAAGCCTAAACAGGGCAGAAACATAAACGTGTTTGTGCAGCAAATCCTTACTCCATTATATATTTATTTCTCAAAGTTCATTGTAAGCTTATGCATTGCTCTTCCAAAATAGGAATAGAGCACTCTGGTGGATGGGGAATATATGTATAAATAAATATATTGCTTAAATTCAACCTTACTGACTGTCCAGTTCCATGGACCAGAGGGAGGATACCAGCCTCTGGGTCTGAAGCGAAGGTTTCGATCCAGCCTTGTGGTCCGAGATGGGATAATGGATAGTCTGTAGCCACACTGAAGAGTTGTAATGCAACAAAACAGCTGTCTGTGGATGACACAATAATATATACATATACATAATTATAATTGATAATTGTGTCGTCCACAGACAGCTGTTTTGTTGTATTAAAAATCTTCAGTTTGGCTATAGACTATCCAATATTCATGCAGTACCTCACTTCAGACTCATTTTACCTCTGCCTTATGCAGAAATGGATAGTCAGTTGAACCGAATTTATATATATATATATATATATATATCATTGTGTCATCCACAGACAGCTGTTTCGATGTATCACATCTCTTCAGTGTGGCTATAGACTTTCTATTATCCCATCCAGTACCACGAGGCAGGATTGAAACCTTCGCTTCAGACCTGGAGGCCGATATCCTACCTCTGAGCTACGGAACTGGAAGGTCAGTAAGGCTGAATTTAACTGATATATTATTATTTATGCATAAATTACCCATCCACCAGAATGCTCTATTCCTTTGAAAGAGCATTACATAAGCTTACAATGGATGAGTTACCTCACTTAAAGAGTGCTCAACCCTGAATAGAGGAGTGTGTATATGTTTCATGAGTAAATCAGTTTGTAAAGATGAATCTATAAGTGTTAGAATTGTATTTGTGTAGATTTCATTAATCTGACATATGTTACTTTAGGTGAATTTTCATGTGGTAATCTCTACTTCCCAATATCAGTAACTTATCAAATTAAATACATTATCTTGTTACATTTACTCAGTAAATGGTTGATTAAAATTAGGAAGGAAATATTCTATATTATTTTTTCTCACCCATTCCCTACAGTCTATATTCAGTTAATAACATGTCTGCTTTTATCACAAGAGCCAGACAATGGAAAATGAAATAAAAAAATTGCTTTCTACTTTGCTTCTTATTTCATTTGCTATTTACAGCTTTTCCTATTTCCTTTGTGAGTAGATTGAATTTCAACAACCAGGAAAAAATGTTTTCTTATGCATTATTCTACTTTCTTTTGAATTAATTATTTAAAATAGATTTTCTTTCTTTCTTTTTTCCTCAGAATAATTAAATTTGAAAGTTTCCAATGTAATTTAATCCCAAGATTCTGCTTGTAATAAAGCACTAATATTTAACTCTGAAGCATCAAGTTGTTCATCTCCTAAGAGAGATAATTCAGTTTAACCTGTTTTAATTTGATCTTTGCATGAATCTTTTTTTTTAAACTTTGGATAGAATTATTTTTACCAAAAATTGACTTGAGGACATAATCAAATATGAATGGTTGATTTTGTTTGCATTATCAACACTCAGAGGATTAAACTTTAATTTTCAGACATCGATGCTCAAAATCTCAGTTCTCTCATTCAATGGTGGATTGAATAGATTTAATGGTGAATTTTTAATTTTGCTAATTAACGCATTTCCTGCTACCAAGGATATGACAACGTACAATGCCACAAAATAAGAATGCCCTCTGCTCATTGCTGCAAAGCAAAAACCTCTTGTCTAGTTCATTGCCATAGCAAGTTATTTTGATTTCAATAAAATCATGTAATACACAGGCATGTACACCTGAGGAAATAGAAAATCTACCCCAAGATGCTTATGGTAATGCTACTGGAATATTGATGGATATGGTAGAATTCTCATTTGCTAATAATTGCAAAACGTTACAGAATTTTAATATGAGGTTAAGCTTATAATTGAATAAAGTTATCAGGTGTATGAGTATGTGTGTGTGTGTGCGTGTGTGTGTGTGTGTAAGTGCATCTAGTCTATATGAAGATTAGATATATGAATTCTCTCTGTAGATTTTTGAAGCGAGTGATTTTAAAAACAAGATTTCAATTTTAAAATACAGTTGTATGTTTTTTTGATGACATTTAAACAAAGCATTGGTGAACTTATGGCATTTCAGTTGAAAGAGTGGAAATTGCTATCAAATGTTTACAATCTCATTATTGATACAGGTATGAAGAGATTATGATCCAGGCTTTGATATCCCATTGTTGATATAAGTATATTGAAGTTGTAATAAAAGCTTTGTTTTCCATTATTGTAAATTTGCTGTACAGTACTGTACAGTAGTGGGGCCCAGTCAATTTATTACTGTGGAAATCAGGCCTCTGCTTCCATTGGGAAAGGTGAGTTTTAGAACCATTTTCAAAGTAAAAAGCTAATGGTATCAATGGAATTGGCAAGTCTCATCTTTCAACTATTCATAACTATAATTTTGATGATCAAACCAAACTACCTGTTTCATGCTGATGATCAAACCAAACTTCTTGGTTCATACTGGTGATTAAACCAACTTTCCTGGTCCATACTGGTGATCAAACCAAACTTTGTGGTTCATGCAGGTGCTCAAACCAACTTTCCTGATCCATGCTGGTGATCAAACCAAACTTCTGGGTTCATGCTGGTGATCAAACCAAACTTTGTGGTTCATGCTGATGATCAAACCAACTTTCCTGATCCATGTTGGTGATCAAACCAAGGTTCATCCCGCATTTCATCAAGACCTTATTCTTTATTTCCAATCTGCTCTGTTTACCCTGTGCTGCGAATTAATGGTCTGAGTAGTTACAATGAAAAGCAGCAAAACTTGAGTTGAAAAAAAATACAAATCAAAAATTATTAATAGCTGAAAATATTCTCTTTGGGCCAAGAGCTGTAATATAGTTGATCTAAGCTAAATATTCAGTTTCCACCAAAGCTCATCGATATTACAGTCCTTGCATTTTATGGATGATTAGGCATAGTGTTTAGCATTTTCTGGATAAAGATTCCAAGTTTTTCCATATTCTCTACCTGAATATGGCTCCAGCTGTTATGAACAACTGGAATGTGCCAAGAAAGATATAAATAAGATGGAAGTAATGTCTCTTGTATAGTTTGCTTGAACCAAAATAAGATCTTTCAATGGAAGCTTCTGCAGTGAATGTAATAGACTGGCCTTAAGCTAAGAGGAAAATCTAGAGTAGCAAGAGAAAATGGCTGATTTGGTTCCTGCAAAGGCCTGGAATCTATAGAATTGGCATTTCTCCTCTATTCTCTTTTGTTCTGACAAAGAAGAATTATATTTGAAACAGGAAATGGAGTTTGGATGCTGGACATTTTCAAATGAAGAACTGCGTTTAGAATACTTTTTTTGTTGCCAGAGGCATCTTTCTTTTGTTTTTGGTCGTTTATTTCTTTCTTCCTTGTTTTCATTTCTTAATTCATTCTTTTTATTGTTCTGTTTTTCTGCAGCAAAACTACAATAATTCAATCTTTGAATGTCTGGATCTCTCTGGTTATCTTCTGCCTTGAAAATCAGCATTCATTGAATGGAGATTTTCTCCTATTATGACATGCTTGGAGAGTTTGTTTTATTTTGAAGAAAACTTTTGTTTTTTCATTCTTATTATTTCCTAAAATTCCACTCGATTTTTTTGAATGAAATTAATTTAGTTTCACTTAATTTATGATGACATTATTTGTAAGCCTGCAAAATTATTTTTGTCACATCCTTGTCTCTCTCTGTCTCTGTCAATTTCTCTCTGTCTACCTCTGGTGGTGCCAGACCAGTGCAATGATAAACATTGTTTAGGCTCTTAGCAGCCTTGACCAGAATCATTTTATTAAATCTTGATGAATTATTAGTTATATTAAAACTTTACCAGGCCTCACAGTTTTCTGGTCGAACCTTGCCCAGGCTGGTACAAAATGCTGCCCCCCCTCTCTCTTTCTCTCTCTCTCTCTCTCTCTAAGTAGATAAATAAATTGATTTATATATATGCCAGCTGAAAAATTTGTCAATGCTGGGTGAAAAATTTCGAAGAGTAAATAAAAGGAGTGAAGCATCAGACTCTTTTTTTTCCCAAGTTTCGCTTCAATTTCTACCCCTCAGTACAATCTTTCAACTTTTATCCACCCCCAATCCCCATGGTAAATATCTACTGGGTTCCCAGTTGAATGTGCAGAACTTTCAATCTCAACTGTAATAGTTTTTCACTGGTCATCCATGTAGCCTAGTATTGAATTGTAATGCAACATGTGAATATTGCAGAGATATGGATTTTTTTGGCTTCTAATAATGAATGTCGAGCTTTTATCATCTCTATTAGCCTCAGTTCCTCTTTGGTTTTGAATTCCAGGTATGTGCAAAATGAAACAAATTCTGTATTATTTTTGCTTATTGCAAAAAAGGAAAACAAATAAAACCTAAGCAAAAAGGATTGATAAAAAGAACGTTTGCAGTCTATCTATAATACTTATCTCAGCAATTCAGTATAGATAAACCATTTGTAGATGAGTTCTAGTAAAATAAATTGTTGAAAAAAATGTCATGGAAGAAAGAGACAGAAAAGTCGATAAGATGTTGAATTTTGAAAATTCCTCTTGAACCAAACTCAATACCTACCATGATGCCTTTAGGTGAGTGATTCTTCCCTGAATTGTTTTTGAATTACTTTCAAGTGAATCAAGAAGAATTGGGAATTGGACACTGGCTACTTTTCTAATAGTTTTGTATAAGTATAAAGTTTTGATTAAACGGAACTATGTTTGAGCTGCCAAGCTATGTTTTTCTCTTTTTCTCTCTGATTCTTTCTCAGCCAGAAAGAGATTAATGAGTCTCTCAGAGAAAAATTATTTCATTTTATTATTCCCGTCCTGAAGTGTTGTTTGTGTGTCATGGATTTGTAAAGATATGTCGGATCTTTGTCACAACCGCATCATTCTTTCATAGCATAAAGGCACAAGAGAATGGTTCTCTTCCAATGTATTTGTTCTTCCTATCAGAAAAGAAAAACAAACCAGCTTTCACTAGTTCACGACATAGAAATTATAACAAACAAGTTCGTGTACTTATAGCATAAAATCTCTACAATGGATTTCCTTGCATTGGCTAAACAGGAAATTATAATGAAATGTGTCAAAAGTCAGTCTCTTGTAGCCAAACAGGAGTAAAATAAATCACATTTGAAACAATTCAGGGAAATTGAGAACAAAGATTCATTATAAACTTCTAAGTCTTGTGGTTCTTGGCTGAATACATAACGGCTATTGTTAGCTTTGACTCCATTGCAAACATTGAATCATCCTTTCTCGCCATAACAAAAGGATCATTCTATCAGAACATGGGTGACTCATTGAAGTTGATAAAATTAGATTTGTTTGATTTGATTGCTGTATCTGTATCCACGAAGTATAAGTTAATCTAATCTCAAACATGCATGCTAGAAACTAGTACAACAACGGTTCCTCGACAATTCATTAAAGTTATGCCTTTTATTCTCAAATAAGCCATATAGCTATATTCTTTGCTCCTTTGATTATTACAAGTACTTAGAATGTTAATGGCTGATTTCTTAATAACAGGATCTATCTTTTATATATGAGACATGTCACAATGTTAACAACCAGACGAATTGAAGTGTAAACATCAACTGTAAAAAAAAAATGGCAGACTGTACATAGTGAATGGAGACTCCACTCCTTTATAAGAATTGTTTACATGGATTGACTGAATTATTATATTAACAATTGGATCAATAGTCCAAACAATTCTGATTATTGATGACTGGTCTCAAAATTAAACAAAGTTTCCCCAGTGCTTCAAGAGTTCTGACTCATCTTATAACAGATTGAATTATCTCCGACAAATTTAACCATAAATGACTTGAGTTTTACCTATTGTAGAATGTTTGAAGAATGATCGAAATTAACACAAAATCTAAGGAAATTTCACTGAAATTTTTTCTTCTCTGCATTTTGGGTTTTCAAAAAATAAGTTTATTTCCTTCGGCCAAGTAATTTTAGATATGAAAAATGCAATTCGCCATAAATTTATAATTTGAAAATTGGCATTAAATAGAAACGGGAAGATTTGTTGGAACATTCAAAAGCTGGGAAAAAAAGAAAGTTAAAAATTTGGTTTTGCTTTTGCAAAATGAAATAAAATAACAACATTGATCAATGTTTCCTTGAAAACTCTAAAATGTGTCAACTTTTGAGTTGAAATCATTTGGGACTTGATTTGAAAACAAAAGAAAGGGAACAAACAAACCAAATTGAAAAACAAATCATTTCTGCTTTTTTTTACACAGAAGAAGAAATAAAAGTGACTGGGGAAAATGTACCATTTCACAATTACCGGAATTCTTTCAATTTGTCTGGAAGACTTTGAGCAGAAACTAAAAGAATTCACTGATTTAACCCTTTCAAGATTATTCTTTTACCAACTAACCTTACTGCCAGAACTAAAATGTCTCAGTAAACTTATAAAAGAGACCTACAAGACTTATCCCAGCCATGACAGAAAAACTTACGACAGGAGTGGATCAGACCATCAGGCAACTGGGTAAAATCAAGTTCAGTCTGTGAGCTGGTGCTGCCTGGCACCCAGTCAGTAGGCCAATAGCTCTCAAGCATTGTGTTGGACCCACTTCCACCACAGAGTTATTGATCTAGTGGTTATATCACTAGACTTTGTTAGATCTCAACCTTCTCGGAGAAAGGAGTGAGGAATACTTATCTCAGTATGTTGATATGAAAGTTGTGTTCATTGAATACTGGAATAGTATTGTGTAACTCATTTCATTTTTCCACTTCATTGGCTTCCATAGTTTCAATATATCTGTGCTACTGACAGGATCTAATTTTACCACTGATCCGGCCATGCACAATGCATGTTGGACCAGCCATTATTGACCTTAGAATATGTGATGATAATTGCTTTGGCAATCCCTATCTCTACATGGCCAAATTTGGGTTGGCTATAAAATTGCTACCCAATCATGAATAGCTATAAAATGTCTAGCTTGATTGTGAATTGTAAAGTTCCACACAATTGCTTACTTGATGTTAAAAATGGGGCACAAAGTTTTTAACATCGAGTGTGTGGGATGTGTGAATTACCTCCACTTGTATAGGGTCACTCTGCTTGCCTGAATCAAAGCCTACACTGATGGGCCAATCTTAAGTGTTTGCCAGGGCTGTTTGAGCTTCCAATCCAACTTTGGCTCGGGACATGTCCTCGGATCCTTGAAAGTGTTACTTCAGTATATACAAGAAAAGTTGATATTTTTTTTCAAAACCAGAGTTAGGCCCCCAAGCTTATTGGTGTGTTATAATTGTAATATAAGTTGTTCGCAATCTTGTAAATAACTACAAAGCTATAACATTATACTTAGGCAGTAATCGTTCAATTATTCATGTCTGAATAAAAGCCTCAGACAAAGATTTTTTTTTTCTTAAAATGTTTCACTTAATCTTTCCTGTTTCTGTACAAGTGAATGTAAATATAGAAACTGTCCAAAAGTTTTTCATCAAGCACTTTTGCTTATTCATTTAGATATTAGCAAGAAAAAATTCGGGGGCCCAAAAAAATGATAATAGATTTTTGTAGTTATTTAAAACTCACTTTTTAACTATCATAATATATATTTTAATAGATAGTATTTTTATCATTTTAGTGGCCCAATCCACTTCAGCGCAATGGGATGTTGCTGCCTGGGATACAGATCCCCATGATCTAAGCATGAATGAATGAGACAAAGTCAATAGTAGATATAAAATGCAGTTTTACTGAAAATGGTAGATTTTTCTAGAAATTTTTTAAAATTTTAAAATAAAATTATTGGTCTTGTTTTTACCCTCTGGAAATGTAGTCTAAAATGAATTTGATAAACAATTCTCTCTATTGTTTTGTTTATTAATTATCGGATTTCTTCTGAAATATCATCACAAATTTCTGAAGTTTTCCAATGCAGAATACATATGGAACCTAGACAGAGATGAATATTGAAACAACTAATTTTCTACATTGGTTTCAAGCACAATTCAAAAGTTTCAGTAGACTAATAAGAAATTTTATTTTTACCGGTGCCAACAAAATTGGAACAGTATATTTATCATCCCGAGTCCCTCTGTCTGCCTAACCGTGCAATATCCCCAAAAGTTTCCAATTAACTTTTCTTGAAGGGTGGGTAGTTGGCTACACGAGAAGTGCATAAATTTTTGAGGGATCCATATACTGTTACCTCCCCACATCATGATTATATATCCTTGCAACATAATATCTCCAAAAGTTCTCTATCTATCCATACAATATTTCCAACAGTTCTAAATGAATTTCAATGAAATTTTCTGAAATGGTGGGCAATTGGCTACAAATGAAGTGATTTAATTTTTGTGTCTAATCCATGCACATATACCTCTTTTACATCATAGCTATATCCATACCGCTCGATATTTCTATAAGTTCTCAATAATTTCAATGACATTTCATGTAAGGGTTGACTAATGGGTTACGAAAAAAAATCATCAAATTTTGGCAGTAGATCCAAGGATTCTTATCACAGTTAGCACCCCCCTGCATTGCATTACTATTTATGAACTGATTTTCATTGAATCTTTAGTGACAATGGCATTGACAGAGGCCTGCACTCTCTGGGTGCTCTTTTAGGGAATACTGTTATTGATAGGAAAATTTAGCGTGGATTGGGCCACCAGAACGATAAAAATACTCCATTAAAATATATATTGTGATAGTTAAAAAGTAAATTTTGAATAACAACAAACATCTATTATGACAATTTTTTTAGCCCAAAAACTTTATCTCAATGATGTCTAGATGAATAGGTGAAAGAGCATGATCAAAAACTTTTGGAGAGTTCTTGCATGATTCCAAAAAGGAGGTAAAATTGTCTTTCCAAGTTCATCTAATAAATTGTTCTTCTGCAGAGATGTCTACGAGCTTTAGAATCAAATAAGCAAAGGCAGATATGGTTGGAAGGGACAAGGTTTGAGATCTAAAGGAATTTATTGAATTGAAGGAAAAAAACCTATGAAGGACTGGCTCTGAAGTGAACATTGCGTGACTAACCTATTGAACTGATTAAATTCAAGTGGCCAAATTGGATTTATCAATATTATTGAACTGTACAGGTAAGAAATATTTACTTGGCAAATATTTTTGTCAGAGTTCTGATGTTTGCATGTATGAAAATAAACTTCATAAATCATAAACTTTTATAACTTGGTTTTTATTTGCTACTTTCGTAACTGTGTTCTTGTAAAAAAAAAACAACATTAAAGCCATTTATTGGAGTAGACTCTGATCTCCAGACAAGGATTATTTTTTCTCTACTCTCATGTGTATTCTTTGCACCTTCAGTAAGACAGACAAGTATAAGGGAAAAAAAATGTATAGGAAGTTGCATTGAAAGAGTTAATTCCTCTTTGCCTTTGAATCTATGCGTTGTTACTCAATTTGGAAACATTAAAAATGGTGCATTGATTCTAGACAATGTGTTGATTCGGAAGAAATGTTGAACTAACTAATTCATTAACCTTTGTCTAAAACCAATTAATGGATTGGGATTTAATGCCGATCGTATTTTCCTTAATTTAAGGAAAATACAATCAGTATTAAATCTCCATTCACTGATTCTGGAGAAATATAGGACTAACTAATTCATTAACCTTAGTCTAAAACCAATTAATGAATTGGAATTTAATACTGATCGCATCAGTATTAAATTCCAATTCATTGATTCTGAAGAAATGTAGAACTGACAAAGGTGAATGAGTTCAATGGTTCAAACAATTCCTACAGTTAGATTTTTCTTACATTCTGAAGTTCTAATGCATAAAAAGACGGACATTAACTATTTTGTTATTTATTTTTACAGGAAGTATTGCAACCCATGGAATTCATTTTGACTACTTTTCATTTTCATTTTAATTAGTTACTTGCAAAAAATGACTTTAACTTTTCCCTATTTTTTTAAATAATTGAAATGCATTTATAATTGAAATCAACTTGGCTGCTGGCCAAATTGGACAATCTACATAAAATCATTGCAAATTATTTGAGCTTCATTTCCTGAAAATTCTGTCAGTTTTTATTGTCTATTTTAAGTCAAGCAATACTAACAGGTTATCAGACCAGCTAATGGTTTCTAAAACTTTTTACTGAACAACTAATAGCTGACTGTTCCACAGCGTTTAATTTGGAAATGGAATGATGATAGAAAATCATCGACCAAAACTTTCAGGATCAACAGAGTAAATATCAATATAGGTTTCTTCATTTTCAAGTTGGTCTGGTTGATTACTTGGCTGGCTATCTATATATTGTGCATAAGGGTCATATCAACGGAGCTGAAGGGCTGAAAATTCAAACACACATTCCTCATCATGTCTAGAAAGAACATTTTTTTACCCCCCCCCCCAAAAAAAAAATTAAAAGTTAGGTTTTCATTTAGGGATACAATTTAAAATGTAAGTTTATGCTTAATTGATCCCTTAGTTTGTGTCTAGTAGTGTTCAGAATTTTCAGAAAATTCAGACTTTTCAGTGATTATAGAACTATGGAAGGCAAGACAAACAACATTCATTGATCACCCCTTAATCCAATTTTTTCATTTATCATCCCTCATGCAACCAAAAGACATTGGTCTCGTGATGTTTCCTATTGAGTGACTAACCAGAACTATTTTGTTTGGTAAAAGATTTGAAATAGCTAGCTATTTTCAGATTTTGATCTCAAAGTCCATGTGACCTATTTTGAGATGAGATCCCAGCATCCATTTAACTGCTATTTCGATATTATCTTTATATCCCTGCAGCTAATTCCATTTAAATTTGGGGGAAGCTCACCATCAAATCTAATTACGCATGTACATACAAATATACTTACGTACATGCATAGACACACGGACATATACACATGTATACACATAGACACAAAAACACACACACACACACACATACACATGCACACATGCACACATGCACGTACACATACAAATGTAATAGTATTATGAATATTATCTCTGTTTGTCTTTGTGCTTATCTGATTCTTTTGAAAGATAATCCTAAACAGTTTCCTAGATATTTACTTACTTAAGAAAACTTAGCTTATGCTGTGAATATAACCAAAGAACAAAATAGACGTATTTCATTTCAAAAGAAAAGAAAAACTATCTGTTCTTCATCTCTCTGATATTAAAGCATCTATGACTTCTGTGACCAACTCCTTAATCCAGAATCTATCATATCCAAAAGACACCCTGCTCCATTTATGCCGAAGATAAGAAGATGAAAAAAAAAAGAGAATACATTAATTTTTTTTTTTCAAAGAATAAAATGAAAAACAAATAACCTGTAATCCTCTTCCTCTTGCCCAACAGAAAAAATTCCCAAACCGGAACTTCCGCTTGGTTGGATCCATCTTGGGTTATAGATTTTCCAGGGATTAATTGCTGGATTAGAAACACATCTCGTTTTTGCAAATCTTTTCTGAGCTTTTCTTCCAAACCATTTCACATTCTTCTCCTTCTCTATTTCTTCTGCATTCCTCTTGAAAATCCGCACAATTCATAAGATGAAGACAAAACAATGCACTGGGGGTCCATAATGAAAAAGGCATCAGGGTTTTTCCCTTCAGTTTCTGGTACATTACATTCTTAACTTTGGGGACCGCAAATTCTCTTGGCCCTCTCCAAAAATGTTGTTCTTTTTTCACATCACATCTCCACTATTTCACCAAAATAGATGGTTATTTTAAGGACACCCAGCACATCAGGGGAGTATCGCCAAAATTGTCAAAATAGATTTCTTAGATTTTCTTTGATTCTGGCTAGCTATGTATGTGTTAGGCATACAAAGCTCAGCAATGGAGCTAAAGGAGGTGCAGTTTCAATTTACAATGTAAGTTTATACTAAATTTGTCCCTTGGTTTAGGTCCAGCAGCATTCACACTTATTTTTTGGAAATTCTGACTTTTTTTAGTGATCAATACCCAACAAGGTGAGAGAAGTGATTCATTTGTTGATTACTCCTTTTTCCAATTTTTTCAAATTGATCACCCCCAACATGGAATTCTGCTGAAAGATGTAAGTCTCAAGTGTTAAAGTCTCTTTAAAAAGATTGCTATTATTTCTCCAAATTTGTGGTTCATTTTGCAACACCTTGAAGATTTTGTATACATGTGTGTTTGTGAAACCTATTGATGATGAAAGTAACCACAATAGATACATTCTGTATGTACATATATGCATATATTTTGTTTCAGTGTATATATATATATATATATATATATATATATGTGTGTGTGTGTGTGTGTGTGTGTGTGTGTGTGTTTATATATATACATATACATGTATATACATATATATATATATGTGTGTGCGTGTGCATATATATATATATATATATATGTGTGTGTGTGTGTGTGTGTGTGTGTGTGTGTGTGTGCGCGCGTATATATGTATATATATACATATGTATATTCATACCTTGAAGTTTTTGTTTACATTCATATTATTAATATATGATTAATTTTGGGACACCAAATATGATCATCATTCTATCTACGGACAATGGATGTCTCCCCCGCCACATGCATGACTGGGCAAAGTGTATGGAAATCCTTGGATGCCCCTTCATCAGAATCCCTCTCTCAGCCTTGCTGATGTAGAACAAGAGAAAGCAGGGAGGGATACATCTTGAATTAGCTTGGCTGTAGGAGCTACCAGAAGTACGTCAATATGAGTGTCAAACTGAGCGTCAAACTACCTTAAGGGGTCTCCACTCTTTGATTTAGAATCTGAGATGTTTGTCTCTTAGACTAGTTGCCTTCAATAGCTGAGTGAGTCCAACTGCCCAGGAGAGGGTGGGCAAAGAACTGTATTCATGCATGTCCCTGTGAAGTGAGCATAAACAGCCCTGCCCAAAGTTTGAACTCGGGTTGCCGATTCAATTGTCCAAGCCATCATTAACCTACACACAATATTTATATATATATATATATATATATATATGTGTGTGTGTGTGTGTGTGTGTGTGTGTGTGTGTGTGTGCATATTTGAGGGAAAATGAAATTGGTCTGTATCAATATAAGAAGTGTCTTGTGTCCGTCAAATTGTGATAATTCTGCTAACTGAATCCATAATTGAAAATGATTCAATTGATTAGCCAGAAATCTCACCTGACCTCGTAAAGCCAATTCCATACAAACTTGTGACACAAGTCTCTATTACTAAGTGAATATATACAATCAGTTATAATAACATGAGAATCTTTCATGAATATTTTATGCAGCTTGACTTTTAGCAGCCTTACACATATTTCTCATAGATATTTGGTATGAATATCAATTTGAGCCAAGAATGAGATGTGTGCAAATCTTTAATTGTGTAGTATTGAAAATGGAATTTCAAGATTTTCCTTTGAACTCTGGTATTAGTTTGACAAAATTCATCGTTATCAAAAAAAATCAATGAAAAAAAGTTAATTTCTATGAAGAATATTTTGCTTATAAGATCTATGATAGATGCGTACATAACTCAAGTGTTCACGAAAAATTTCATATTTATCATGTTGCTTCATAAAATGGATTTGGTACGTTACCAATTCATTGAAAACAGAGTCGCAGTTACATGCAATAGTTGCTTCTCCTCATAACTACTCAGTCAGTCTACAGCTACAGGTAACCGAAAATAATGAAAAAGTCACTCTTCATTCTGCCTTGACCATTTGATACAATATTTGATGCTGTAGTTTTTACACACATTAGTTTTATAAGTTGTGGTCATATCATCTTGAGTTTTCTTATCATCATCATCATCATCATCATCATCATCATCATCAGTCTTTTAACGTCCGTCATTGGAAATAGACCTTACCAAAGATTTGCCATACTTCTCTATCATGGGTATAGCGGAGCCAGTACTTCCTGAACTTGTCTAGCTCGTCTCTCCTTCTAATATTCTGCCGGCCTCGGTTGCGCATGTGATCTCGGGGGATCCATGTTGTGAGTCATGATGTCCATTGGTTAAGTTTTCTTATAGTAAGTTTTTATTGTAAGTTTTTAAAAAAATCAAAATAATTACTGAATTGTTTTAATGATTCATGTCAGATACTCAGACAACATTGATGACAACTTTTTGGATTATTTGAATTTGAATTATTTAGATTTATTCACGAGGAGAAATCTTGAATTTCCCACTGCAAAAGAAATGTTTTTTGAGGGAAATGACATTTAGTGAAACCTGACGCATGCAAATGTCATTATGTCTGAAAAGCAATGAGGTTTAAGTTTACCTCAATCCTAAAATCAAGTCCCTATTCACTGGTCTCATCATTACAGATTGTGGTCAGTTCTATTGACCTTTTCAACCACTTTACCATTGTGTCCTTAAATTCGCCCTTTCATTGAATTTCAGCTTCTGACTGTTGATCCATTGAGGAGGCTTCAGCCAAAAGAGAGCAAGGTTTGTATGTTACACTTCAAAAACTTGGGTTTACCTGGTTTTTACAACATTGAGCTCTTTTGTGAGGTAAGTCAGTCTACAAAGTTTTTTGGCTTAACAAACCTTGAAGAAAATTTTTGAATTTTCTTAATTCTTCAATTTTAAATATGAATGTATACAAACAAATGAAGTTCTTTTTGCCTACACAGAAAGACATACACAATTACCTATGAATCATATGCACTTTATTCAACTTTGCACATCCACGAACATTAAGAATTTTATCTCTAACTATATAGAAGACTAATCATTAAGAGCATATTGTTTCTTTTCTATTAATGAGAACTTATTGATGTAGTATGTATATTCTCTTATAGATACATTCTTGCTATGCTGCATTGTATTTGCATTTCAATTATACATGCAAGTTGCATTGTCACCTTTCAAATATTGCATACCTTATTATTTACTTTTTTATGCATCTGTTATCATGATCTTCTTTACAGACATCTAGATGGCAATAGAATAGAAAAGGAAGTATCATTTGCCTTGTACATAAAATAATATTCTTTCTATAGTTAATAAGCAGCAACGAGCTTAACATCTAGCATACGCAAATACGGCAATGCTACTACAGCCATACTTATTAGTACTAAATTTATTTTGTTTCTATACAATTAATTTAATATTAAATGTTAATGAGGTAGGTTAAGTTTTAATGTAATCAACTATGTCAGATAGAATTTATCCTAATTGATTTAATCCATTTGGTTCCATTTGGTTTATTTAGCCAATTTTATAATTTAAAAAAAAATTGAATAAAGTTGGCAACATCAGATAGAATTGTCCCTTAAGCCTCTCTTCCGCCCCCAAATTTAGTGTTCAGAATACTGCTCCACTTACTTTACCCTAGTTACCCTACTGGTCCTACTGGTCAGGACATTGCATTTTGATCAGCATGTATATATGGATTGATTTTGATTTCAGATTGCATACATGCAATGATAGCAAAATGACATTACAACTAGTGGATTAATTTTATTGATTCATGTCAGAAACATAGACCTCAGTGATTTTTTAGTTTCTTTCATTCATTTTTTTTTCTTTAGTTGTTTAGCCAAAAAATATTTATCTAAGATATTTTGACAAAATTTTAAAGAACAGACTTATCAAAATGCACTTTCACAACTTTCAAAGTTGATATCTGTGGTTTTTATTCAATACTTGTGTTTTTTCAAGACTGAAGCACAATAATTATCAGGTTAATTTAATTGCAATGATATTGATTATATATATATATATATTGCTGCTAATAACACTGATCACTAACCAAATAACCAAAACGCAAGTTGAAAACCAATTGCAATAACAGGCTCAATTCAGAAAAAGCTACTAAATCATTGACTATCTCCATTCAGTGGATCAACTAAAAGAGAAAGCAGCAGAATATAAAATGCCACACCCTTGTTGTCTTTAAGAAGGCCTTTGACTTTAGTATATCTCGGAATTTTTGAGATGAGGTATTATTATTTCTATTGATATTCGGACCATCCTCATCTTTGTTGTTTTTCATACAATGTTTCGGCCGTTGCACTCTACGGCCTTTGTCAAGTATCATCAGCCTTTGACTTTGTGGAAATTGGTGTCATCATTCAACAAAGCGTAGACCCTTTATATGTCTGAGTCATGCAACATTTAAACTGTCTCAGCAGTTCATTTATTAGACCTCATAAAGCTCAACAAAGGAATAAGACAAAATACTGACTCACTTGAATCTTTCATAGCCTGCCTCAAAAGGATCTTCCAAAACCCACATCGGGAAAATAAAGGAATCAGGACAGACAACAAATACATGAGTAACCTCAGATTTGCTGATGACATAGTCCTTTTTGCAAAAAACCTTCATGATCTCCAAGTAATGCTTGACAAACTAAATGAAGGGAGCAAGAAAGTTGGCCTTCAGATGAATTTCAGTGAAATAAATGTCATGTACAACAAAACTATTGAGGATAAAGACACAATAATCCAAATTAAAAATGCTGACCTGAAAAAAGTAGACCTTTACATCTACCTACGACAATGAATCTCTATGAAACCCTCAAAAGAGAAAGAATCACTTTAGGATGGTAAGCTTTCAGTAAAGCAAGCTCAACCATTAAGAACAAGAAAATCCCACTAGTCTCAAAAAGAAGGTCTACAATCAATGTATCCTCCTGTTAGTCACCTATGGAACTGAAACATTGAACCTAACCAAGAGACTGATCCTCAAACCATGCAACATGCACATGAAAGAGTCAGGCTCAAAATCACATAAAAGATTACAAAACAGCACAGTATATTAGAGAAAAAACAGGAGTCAGGGATATCATAGAATCCAATCGAAAACTCAAAGGACTATGAGTTGATCATGTTGCCAGAATGTAAGACAACCAATGGATATCACAACTCATAATGTGTGGATCCTCAGAGACCATATGTGAAAACTATGAAATAGAAGCTGGCATGCAGAACTAAACAAGTTCAGAAGATTTTGGCTGCTGATTATATTGGTGACTTCATGGTGAAAAACACTTCCATTAGTACACCGTGCTTTTCTACACAAAATGTTTTATGCTATCAAAAAAAATAATGCCCAGTAAATGTTGTTTGACTCAGATTGAAATAATTTATGGGATGAAGTTCAAGAGTCTTAAAATAGATTGGATTAACATTCCTTGTTTTTGTAGATGAGTTATTGCCAATGATCTATTCATTGTTTGGACAAATATTCTGATTTTCATTAGTTTATCACTACATTTTGGCTGTAATGTCCTTTAGGCTTCTTCATGTGTAGAATCCATCCGATCGATAAGACTATCAAAATTTAAATTGTTATGATTTATACAATAGAAACTTTTTTTTAGAGTATTTTTGTACAAAATATCATCTTTCTATGAAATCTTCATAGAGCCTATGCAGTTAAATTCTTTTCCAAACTGATTGACATCAAGCTTATTTTCATTTCCTTGATTTAATTAATTTTAGCAAACCTATCTTATTTCCTTTTCAAACAGAATCAAACCAATCTCATTTTCATCCTTTTAGTTTTTTTTGAAAATTGGCTTAAATTGTATCTGATATTCTTGACAAAATATTCAATCAAAAGTTTTTTTGTTTTTTTGTAAACATTTTTTATCCTTTGGACTAAATGTATAAATCTAAGACTTTTGGTTCAAGAAAATCTCAATAAACCTACAAGGAGTATCATGTATGAAATTTCTTCCAATAAATGAGATATCATTTTTCTATTTTTTTTTTGTTTTACAGACTCATTGGAAATGCAATTGATTTGTTTCAACTTCAATTTTTGAATCTTTGTGTATATTGGATTTAATTGGTTTAGACATATTTGTCACTGAAGATAGAATAACTTTAAATATAATCCTTCAAATTGATCCATATTTCATCTCAAGTCTTGAAAGCAGACAACAAAACGGTCCTGAACTCAAGAGGAACATTAAATATGGATTGAGCTGAGCCTGGAATTGGATCCATTTAATTTCAGCATCACCTGCTTCTGGTCTCTTATGAATTTGATCGAGTTGATCCTGTCATTGACATTCATTTCCTATGAAGGAAATTAGACTGAATGATTTTATGAATGATTTTATAACCGTCTCTTGCAAATTTGGCAACCAAATTGAATTTGACAGTTTATGATGAACGGAGTGCTGTAAGGATCAAATATACTTTGTGAAAACCCAGAACTTACTCCCCCATCCTCCACAAATTAAAGATTCAAACTCAGCAAATCCTGTCACAACTCGAATGACAGACACTGATACAAGGAGACTAAGAAAGAGGATTATGTAATAAATGAGCTGTTTTTAAATTAGATTTTCTATCAGAATCCAGAAAGAATATGCCTTCTAATGTCTTTCTATGTGTTTTGTAATATATTGTGTACATTTATTTCATCTGATGGCAAATTTTTAAGTCTGGTTGATGGAAAAAAAATAAGGAAAAATAACAGACTAAATTATCCCTTAATCCTCCTCTCCAACCCCAAATTTAATGACAAGGCTATTGCTCCACTTGCCTTACCATAGTTACACCGCTGGGAAGAACATTGCCTTCTGATTAACACATATAGGTTGATGCTGCTTATACACTGGGTATACAGAGTCATCATCAGCATCAGCAGCTGCTTTTTAGTATCTATCATTGGACATAAACTCATCAGACCTCTCTGTTGTGGGCATCATTGAGCCAGAACTCCCTGAACTTGTCTAGTTTGTCACACCATCTTATATTTTCTTGGTCTTGGTTTCACGTGATCCAGGTTGTGATTCATGATGTTCAGTGGTTGTCTGCCATTCTCTCATCATGATCAACCCAATGCCATTTAAGTTTTCTCATGGATTCTATGATATATCGGACTCCTGTTTTTCCTCTAATATATTGAGCTGTCATGTGATATCCCTATAATATATTGAGTATTATTCTCTTTCGTGAATGTTGCATGGTCAGTCTTTTAGATAGGTCACAAATTTCAGCTCTGTAGATGACATATTTGTTGCACATGACATTTCTTTTACTGAAGTTCATGTGAAGACCAACTTTCTTGCTTTCTCCATTCACTCTGTCCAGCATCACCTGGAGGTCATAAAAGTACCCAGAAAAAAAGATTATGTCATTTGCGAATGTAAGGTTAGTTACGTATTCGATGTCTATTCTGATTCCTTCATTTTCCCAGTCTAGATTCTGGAAGATCATCCTGATGCTGGCTCTGATGACTTTAGGTCAGCTGTTATCTTGTTGTTTTACCCTTTTCTTGAGCTGGAGAGAGCACAAGTTTTCATGTAGCCTGATGAAGGTACCGCTGGTTCAGTAGATATGCTGCAATACTCTGATATATATTGGGTTCTTGAAATCAACAAATTCTATAGTGTGTGGCATTCTATATTCTGCTGCTCCTTTTTTTTTTGTTGGTTTACCAGATAGAGGTTGTCAACCTTTGAATAGCTTTTTCTAGAGTCAGCTCACTCCTGTAGTTGCTTTTCATTCAATGCTTTGGTGACTTAGCTGGTGATCACTTTGATAGAAAGTTTGTAGATGCAATTGAGTAGGCTTATTGACCTGTAGTTATTTAGATCTCTAGGTCCCTTTTTTTTCATATAAAAGCATCATGATTGCAGTGTGCCAAATCATATGGGACTTTTGTTAGTTTGAAGCATAAGTTTAATAGGGTGGCTACCTTCTTAGTAATGATTTTACCAGATTTTTTGAATAGGTTGAGTGTGATGTTATCTAGTTTAGGAGAGGGATTTTTCTCTTTTTTTGTTTGTTTGTTTGATGGTTCACTTCACTTCCCGTGGAATAACTTCTGGGAAAAATTCAATCTGTTTGCTCATCATTTGTATATTTTGTTCATTTTCCCGGAATAATTGTTTGGAGGAATAGAAGTTTTTGTGGAATTCCTGGGTATGTTCAACAATCCAGTCCCAGTCCATTGTTAGATGTCCATTATCTTCAAGAACTCTACAAATTTGTTTTCTTCCTGTATCAAGAGTTTTGTTAATAACTTTGAAACCCTGACCCTTTTTGAGTATTGCTCCAATGACTGCTGCCATGTATCTTCTTTTATCTTCTTGACTTTCCATTCAGTTAGTTGCTTCAATCTTTCCTGTTGTTGCTGTAGATGGTTTGAGATTCGTGCCTTTTTCTATGAGATTCTTGATCTATCCTGATATTTTACAGATGATTTGTTTACTCTTTGGTTTGAACATATTTGTGACTTCTATTGCAGAGCTTGCTACTTTGTTGTTGAACTTGGTGTCCGTGTCATTCTTTTCTAGTTTGGTGAGAAGTTCATATCTGTTTTCCAGTGTATGTACGTAATGAAATATCACGGTTGTACTTTTGTTTCCTTTTTTTTTCAAGTTGTTTTGCCAAAAATAATTGGATATGATTCTTTATTTTTATATTTTATTCAAAATATTTTAATGAAAATTTGAAGAAGAAACTTGTTTATCTGAATGAACTTTAACAACTGATTGATATCTGAGATTTCTAATCAATATTTGTATTTTCTTTCAAGACTGGAAGCACAACAACTATGTGGTACATTTTATTGCAATCATATTGATCAGAATTATCTTATTTATTGAGGTATGATACAGTGCAGTGACAAAACTATCCTCCATTGCACTTGGTGCTATTTCACACTATAGGCTTTATGCTATAAATATCCTGTAAATATCCTTTAACTCCTGTGAATATTTATTAAATCAGGTCAAAATAAGGAAGTGAATGAAGCCCAAGAGTCTTAAAATTGAAAATATTGATATTGGTCGAATTTCTGAGATGAGTTCTTGTCATTGAACCATTCATTATTTGGACTCATATTCTTATTTTTGCTGGTTCATCACTACATTTTGGCTGAGGTGTTCTTTGGGCTTCTTAATATATAGAATCCATCGGAGAGGAATTGATAAGATTAATTAGATTCAAGTTGCTATGTTTTCTATGATAGAAATTTGTGCCTTGAGGTATTTTTATGTAATATTGAAATATTGTTCTTTTCATCAAATCATGATGGGAAACTTTCTTCAAGACATTTTTTATTAACTAAGCCAGCTATTATATCTTTTCAAACTTTTTAAAAAATCTTTCAAAATGCTTTCTATTTCCTTTTCAAGCATATTTGAATCAATTTGATTTTCATATCATTTGTTGTATTAAATAAGTAAATTAAAGTCTGACAAAAAAGCTAATCAAGTATTTTTTTTGTTTGAGTTCAGAATTCTTTTCTATCTTGGACTGAGAAGTGTATATCTGTTGAAGTGTTTTTAAATGTTGGATCAAGTTAATCCTACAGAGCTTCCAAGGATTATCCAGTTTCCTAAATAAATCAGATGGTGTTTTTGTTCTTTTTTAGCTGATTCATTTGAAATTGAATCACTCTGTTTCAATATTTTTGTCTCCAACAAAATCAGATTCAAATAGTTTTGACATTTTAGTGTTACTGTTTCTCTAGGAAGAACAACTTTAAATGTAATCCCTTGACTTGATCCAGATCTCATCTCAAGTCTTGGAAGCAGGTAACAAAATATCTTGAACTCAAGAGGTTATTTGAATATGGATCAAGCTGAATTGGATCCATTCAATCTCAGCATCACCTGCTTCTGGTCTCTTATGAATTTGATCGAGTTGATCATGACATTGACATTCAATTCCTTTGAGGAAAATTGAATTGAATGATCTTATAATCGTCTTTTGCAAAACTGGTGACCAAATTGGATTTGACGGTTTATGATGAACTGAGAGCTCTTAAGATGAAATATACTTTGTGAGAGCCAAGAATGTACTCTCCCATCCTCTACAAATTAAGGATTCAAACTCAGTAAATTGATTCATGAACCAAACGGGATACAGACAGTGATGCTAGAAGTCCAAGATGGAGTATTAAATGAATAAATAAGCTATTTTGTCATGAAAGACCTGATCCCCGGGATGAATGATGTTTTTTTTATGAAAATCTTATCAAAAGTTTACCATTTATATATTTACTGATGAGTTCAAGTTTGTTTTTTTGTTTTTTTTCAAGTACAATGCAGTACAGATTGTGAACTTTACAAGGAGAGATGATTGTCATATGTTCTAGTGGGGATCAAAGTCAATATATGCACAGTGATCAATAAGTATATCATGCTATTATAATTATTTGCAAATAGACTAATAAATAACAGAAAGTACTCAACAATTAACATTTAATATACCTGGATTCATCTTGCTTGCAAAATTTGATCATTAGCTTAACAAGGTAAGTGTAAATGCTGGCCCAACACTATCATTATCAAGTTGCAGATTGAACTGGAAAATATTTTATTCTCCAAGTTATAGCATGTTGATTCTTTAGCGCTAACAAAAATCTTACTATGATATGAAATATCATGAGATTTTTGTTAGCACTATACAAACAAATAAGCATACAGAAATCTATAATATAGATACAAACTCTAAAACAAAATTCATGCTGAATAAAAAGCAGGTTAACCATGTATCAGGTTCCATTTTGCAACCTCTGAGATCTCTTTCAACATTCCCCTCTGATGTGTGAGGTGATGGTATCAATTGAATGTAAGGGAAGTGGTGCATCTATTCATTGTTCCCACATGCTGAATATTGTTTATAACCTGACAAATACTAACATCTTGAATTAATTCACTATATTCTAAATTTTTATAAAAATTTTCAAAAATATCAATTACCAAGACCTTATCCAAATTTATGTTTTGCTGAGTTCTTGTTGTGGTGGGGTCTGTCTATCATCAAATTTGCCTCCCTTGAGACTCTCTTCTTCCTGTGAGTACATAAGCCACAAACATTTATTTCAAGTTTGATCAATTAGCAGACTCCTATTTTTAGTTGATAGAATATGACTCTCTATTTTCAAAACACTTACTGTTTTCATTGAATTAATACTGAATTCTTGTCATTGAGAACTGTTTTTTCTCATTTTTCTATGACAAGGAAAAGGTTTCATAGTTGAAATGAGTTGTTAGACATAGTATACCTCAAAATTTATAACATTAATCATTTGCTCAAAATGGTTGCCTTGGTTGTGTTCAACTATTTTGATATATATGTATATACAGCACTGAATTGAATCTAATTCTTTCAAGTATCATAAATGTTTCTTAGTAGCAAAAATTGTTTTACTGAATGATATATTCCAGGGTTAAAAAAATTGCCTGAGAATGTTTCTAAACTGTCAAGATTACTAAAAGATGGAGAAAATACATTTTTCTTGTCCCATGTTGTAAAGTAATTTTATTCTAATCCTAAGTGCATTCTTTACAAATATCTCCCAACTTATTACACCCATTTAAGTGACTTTTATTTATTAAATTTCTTTCATTAAATTTAAATCTCTTCTACTTTGGTTGATTCACACCTATTTTTCAGTTTTTTCTCATTCAACTCAGTCTTTGTTTATTTTCTACATTTCTACTTATTCACCTGTCTAGAAGCTGAAGTAAAAGTGGGTTAGATTCCATATAATTGATAATTTTCAGGTGGTAGTTGACATTTTCTTGCTTTCAAAAAATAATTCGAATTTTCTTCTCTTTTCGGTAATTATAAGAATCAAAAACACTTTTCAAAATGGTTGACCGATAAAGTACCTACCACAAATCTTCAGCTATGTTATTGCCAGTAATCTTTCAAGTGTCACCATTGTAATTCATTAATTTTCTAAAACCCAACCGACTTAAATTAAAGCACCATTCCCTGCTCTTTGAAATTTAATCGCTTCTTTCCTAAATCTGCAGCTCAATGTTATTTGTGAGTTTAATCATAAAGTTGAATTGGTTTTGTCAGAAACAGAAGAGAAGCTTGAAATATTGGATTGCAATATTTATGTTCTCAATATTGGAATCATGATGGAATCCTGGATTAGAGTTTTTTAATGCAAGAATCTTCTCTTTTTCAATCAAAATTATTTCCAGACTATTCATTAAAAAAATCAATGTTCATTTTTGCAGAATCGCTGATTGAAAACTTTTGGCCATAAAAATTGTAAAATTCTGCCAAATTTCAGACCAGAAATCACACATAATTTTGCACCAAGATAAGTGCCAAGTATCTCATAAATTTCCCAAAGGTGTTTAAACTATGATTGGCACAACCAATCAAAATGTTTGGCTTCATTTTCTATTAGATCATCAAAACTCAGAGAAACACAAAGATGGATTCTCAGTGATATTGAAAGAGTTCATAAATACAAGGATTGGCCAATAAGAAATAACAGTTTTAAAATGTTCATGTCATTTGCATGGATAAACTGTTTAACTTCAAGTGTTCATAGTTCAAGATAAATACAATGAAATATCAAGATTCAATTTACTTTGAAAACAAAATCATTTCATGGCACTTTAGTGGTTGGGGCTGAGTTGTACAATGTAATAAGTGCAATGTTGAGTGACTTTAAGAATATTTAGTATGATCAAAATTATCATACGAATGAGACATTCAAAAAGTTTTCAAACCTTTCTCTCTGAAAAAAATTAGGAATACACCTCACAGACGGTACTTCATTGCACTGGAAAGTTTGAAGAGGTTGAGAATTCATTGATATCAATAGTTTATTACCATTAGGCTGAGAACTTTTGTTGCTAAGTACATCATATAGAGAGCCACTTGAATACCAAGGCTAAATAAATAAATAGTACCAAAAAAGTGTTAATTATAACTTTTCTGAGAAAAGATAAAGGAATAGGGTATACACTATTCAGATACAATGCTACTTTCCTCGTTCAAAGATTTCAACCAATCATCTTATTATGTATGTCGATCAGAACACAAGCTGAAATTTTCAAGTAATTAGTGTGATTCACTCATCCAAAGAATTGATGCAAACAAAGAAAGTACTGAAAGATATAAATCAAAGACACCACGGGGGTGGGGAGAATTCTCTTAGCCATTTCTTATCCATTAATGGGTACAACATCACAAACAATGTTTTGAAAGAATTGATCTTATTCGAAAAATCAAAGTCCAATGAGAATCACTAAAAGATAAAGTCAACATAAATAATTTTGTAATAAGCTGAAAAGTTGTGATTGTTGGGAAACATCTTTAATTTGTTTTCCTTTACAGGCACACTCAGGTCAAGTCGACCCTTCACAGCCTGAAGCAATTACATAGCTCTGCTACAAAGTCAATCTGGGGTCAAATCATTCTACGAACCACCATGCAAAAAGGCTGGCGGGCAGCTTTGATCAGCTGACAAAGTCAAGAAAACACTAATCCCACATGTTCAACAAAGATTGATTTCAAAGTTTCTAAAAAGCCTACAAGCCTAGCAAAACAAAATAAAAGTTGCCCAATTGATGTTGTAATTTCTAATAACCTAATGGAATCTAATCTTTGGTATTTTTTTTTCCAAATCGTTCATGTCAATACCTGATTCATTGAATAGAAGTTTGGTAGTCAGTGGAGGCTTCATTCTCTGCGAAAGACGCTTTCATACAATCGAGAAGTGTTTGACTGATTAAGTTAATGCCTGGAGTTGGGCTGCCAAGGAAGTTGATAAAGTTGATTATGAGCTGTGATTAATGAGTGCTGGTGTCAGAATGATGGTTTGCCAGCCATCATTGATCAGAGAGATTGCCACAAGGAGTAATCCAAAATTGTGGAGATTTGGGAGGGAAGAGTTTAAATTAGGTTCATTTATTAATGATTTCGATCAAAAGTATTATGCTCAGAGTTGTTTTTGTTGACTGTTTGAAAAAAAAATACATGGTTGTATTAAAATTGAGAAGGGAGGAGTTTCATGTCAGATATCCTCAAGGAAAAGAAAGATGTTTGCCAAACAAAAATTAGGAATTGATAGAATTAACAGGTATCAAAGAAAAAAAAAGAAATTTAATTTGAAGAGATGACAAGGCAAATGAAGAGGAGGACTTTGATCTAATAAAGAAAATCTAAAATTTTACAAAGATCTTTTTTTAAGAAACCAGTAGAAATAAAAAGGAAGAAACAAGAAAACAAAGAGATTAAAGAAAGAAAAAGAAAAAGAGATAAGAAAGAAACGTTCAAAAATGGAAGTGGGAAGGAAGGAAAAATACTGAATGAGTAAGAAAAAGAGAGAGAGGAATTGGAAAAATAGAAGAAATTTCGTTCAAATTAAAGAAGGAAAATTAGGAAAGAGTGAATCAAAGACAGGACAAACAAAATTTGTTGAAATGAAGAAAATCAATGGATCAAAGGTGAATAGAAATAAAATTCTAAATGAATGAAAAAACTGAAAAGATGATTAATGAAAGGAAGAAAAAATTAATGCAGAAAAAAAGGAAGCAAGAAAAAAAGTACAACAAAAGAGAAGAAGAAGGAAAAAGGTGGAATCAAAGAATAAGGAAAAAAGGAATTAAAGGAAGAGAATGAAAAGGAAAGAAAAAAAGGTCTGTTAATGAGTAAGGGAAACTCATAGTTTTTTCAATCATAATTGCCTCTTTCCAATTCACCTGCTTCTAAGAGGAAGGAAAATACGTCCTTTTTCTTCAGTAAAAAAATCATTTATCTTCTGAGTGTCATTCGTAAGAAAAATGATCGATAATAAGTGAGGTAAAAATTATGTTTCCAATGTTTAGAACCGGAGGTTGGATACAAAAGACTTAAGATGACCTCAGATGACTTCTGGTCATTTTTACATAGCTTATGTTGCAACATGTTTTGTGAGTCCACATGCCAAATATCAGGTCATGCCTTGTAGTTTTAGTTTGAAAAAGGCTTGGACCAATAGACACACGGTTCAAATATTAACATAGAATAATCCCATATATGTTTACACAATTGTAAATTGGACAAACATTCTTGCCCAGTCAAGTATTCCTTCCACTCTTGTAATCTTTCGGTTCCGATTCATGGTGTGCAGGAACAGCAGAACAACTTCCACTGACAAATATTGGTGTCTTTGTGTACGATCAATTGATGTTTCAACAAAAAAGCCTGCACAAGATGTGAAGAATGATTCATTGTGAATGCAACACTCGTACAGCATGAAAGCTTTCTTAAAATAGCTCCCTACCAACTGAGCAATCTCACAGGAGAGTGTCTGTTAACTTATAGGCAGTCTAGTACCCCCTGAGTGCTTTGCCGTGTTACACCAAGGCCACACGACCAGTTCTCAAGATATTTAGAATGGTCTGATACTTCCCGGACAGACTTCACGTATTTGTAATTTTATAATCCGTCCAGTTTATTGTCATTTGGTATCAGCTACAGTAACAGATTTATCTTGGTGATTGATATATATATATATATATATATATATATATATATATATATATATATATTTCATATCTATATTTATCTATTGATCTATTTATATCAGAATCTATATATTCATATTTATATATTTTTATCGTTCAGTTCTTGCCAGCATCATTTAAATAATTCATCATGACTAAAAGGTGTCAGACGTTTATACAATTTAATACTTTACAAGAAAAGCTATTTTCACTCATCATTTCAACTGGAATCCACTTTTCCAACTCACAGCATTTTCAAGTCTCTTCCGCACGAACGAATCTTCATTTTATCCTCTTCAAATTTTCAAGACTATTTTATTTATTTACAACCTGGCCAGTCAAAATGGCGCAACTTTTTTTAATACATCATTCAGTACCCTTTCAGTGTCAGAAAACATTACGGCTTTCTTTTGAAGAGGATCGATTTTTAGGAACACTGAAAGATTGAATTTCCACTGGTCTCTAATCCATTTGGTAATTTTTGTGAGGAAAATTCAAAACAAGCTGACCTACAATTCATCTGATCGATTTTCGATTTTAAATTCTTGAAATACTGCAATGTCAAAAACATGATAAACCAACAAGCATCTAAATCAACCAATTGTGCCATTGAGAATCATATACGAGATATTTGATAATTTCGCCAGTCTTTGTAGAAGAAGGAGTCCAGATTATTGGATATGTGTCGAGGTTTTCAGTCACACAGAAGTGGCAGGAGGAATTGACGGAAATCTTAGTTTCTTTGAGTGAACTCTCAAAAATGATGTCCTAAGGAAATTCCACCAATGGCAAAACATGTTTCCTGTTTTGTAGTTGTTGTGACGGCTACACAAAGACTATCAAGTTATTTAGAAGTTCCAGCAGTTAGAGGGTATGATGTCATTACTTTCATCCATGGCTATTGGGTCTTCACTGCATTGTTGATCAGTCACCCTCCAAAATAGCTGTGATTTTAATACATAGCTTTATTCGATTATTCACAGAGAGGTGTCATAATACATGTTTTGTTTTTTTTTTACTTTGTATAGGGTATTATCACATTGTGTTGTATATAGATCCTATTTTATACAAAACAATTTATTTTTTGAAGTTGAGGGCTTACTTACATAGGTTAACCATAAAACGTATTTATCGATGAGGAATCAGTAAGTATAACAACAGACGTAATTCCTTATTTGCACCAGTTCTATTGAATGTTCATCCATAATAAGATCAAATCTGTTATGTTGGTTTTGATATCAGGCTGCATGCAAACCAACATGATATCATTTTAAAGAATTCTACTTAGAAAACTTTTTTGAATTGATTTTCTACCAACATATTCAACCGAAAAATGTAGAAAAATGTTTCAAGATCGCTTCTCTTAAACTGAATTATTCACGTCTCACTTCCTTCGGTTTAAATTTTTTTCTGTAACTAAAATAGCCTTTTATGTATTGAGACAAGACCAAATAGCATTCTAGTAGTTAGTAACACTGATATGGACCATTCCATTAATATACTTATGTATTTTATTCAAAAATATTTATATAACCCGTCATAAATAATTATAAATGCGTTATATTACTTTGAAATAATATTATTGTCTGCATTGATAAACAAATAGAGCAGATATAGGCCGTGAATGAACAAAAAAGAGAATTTGCAAATAAAGCAGTTATTTGGGCCTTGGCATCATCGGTGCCTATCTAGTTCAATAGATAGAGCAACGCTACATTAAAGTGGTTACACATCGGTTGCAGGTTCAATTCCTGCAGCAGCCTAAAAATTGTTCTTCTACTTACGCTGTCTAGGTCAAATATTACATTCTCCGTGTAATAACGAGAGATCATTTCAAATAGCGTTTCATGGTAATATAACGCATTTCTAATCATATACATGTATAAAGACCTGATAAACATCTATGCATACATGCACACACACACGAAAGAGATTAAAAAGATTGTTTCGTGATACATAGTTAGTAACTGAATTTTGACATGAAAATCCACTGTACAATATAATATTTACAAGTAAATTGGTAGCATTGATAAGGGTGGAGAAATGTTGGAAAATAAATTGTCATGTAAAAAAATGTTTTTTAATGTATCAGAAAAATAAATCTTAGTCATATTCTCATAGGTTACATAAATAGCCTTTTATAATATAATAATATCCTTTGAAGAATCTTTGTGAATTTTTATGTTTTTGTAATTGCTTTAGAACCTGCAAGTTCTTTTGCACATCAAAGATATTTATTCTCAGAACTGCTGGAATCGTCCAGCGTGTTGGAAGTTTAATTCTGTTGTCTAGCAATGGTTGCGATTCTCACTAGGGCACTCATTAGCGATTAACAGGGTGTTGCTTACCTTCTGCTATACATTCTTCAAACGGTTCATTTTAATTTATGCCAGTAGTTCTCAAAGTCCCAGGTCATGTTCATCCCGTTGTGATCTCAGGTTTCCTCGATTCCCCTCCCCCATTCGAATTGTCATCTGGTAATATTTTCACTACTATACTTTTCATTACACGCTCCTCCCCTGATTGCAATTCTTCTCCTGTCCCATATTCCAAGGGACCTGTGTCGGACCTTACAAAAAACAATATCGTTTCCTTTTTCTCGGTCACATGGAGACGTGAAAGAATGTCATGATATATACCCAGGTTTTGAGTTTAGGATCAACTCCACCTTCCAATGAAAAGACACAACCACCTTAATAAGAAACAACTTTCTCACTTGAAGATTTGCTTGTCAGCATCCTTTTCAGGATGGCTATTAGTTGCATCATCAACTCTGCAATCTTCCACAAATTGAACAATACAAGAACTTATCACTAATTCTAAACCCGAAGGAAGTTTCGAGCAACAAATTCGACAAACACAAGGAAATACAGGTTAACAGGATTTTTTTTTTGCAGTCGGCCTTTCCTGCGAGGGCCACATTTTCTTTGCAAGCTTCTATCATTCAATTGACACTCCGTAATAACCCCTCTGTTGAATGAAATCTTCGGATATTGGAAAAATCGTTGTTCGCATTTGTTCTTAGTTTCCACTTTACTTGTTTAACCTAGGGCCCTCCCGGCAGCGAGAATCCAAAAGAGAAACATGCCAACAAAATTTCCTATCTCTGATTTTCTTTATGGTGAGGTTTTTCGCATTGACCCTGTTCAGAGTTGCTACTTATTCTTGTTGGAATTCAATTTAGTCCTTGTTATTATTCCCTAAGTCTTGGATACCATCCAGGTGGGGCGGGTCATTTTCACACATTTGTGCGTCTTTGTTCATATCAAAAACTCAGCAATGGTTAACACGGGTAAAAGGATTGACATGAAGAGAGACTCACACGACAAACGATGTGGAAAGTATAAATTGCTGTGTCAGTTATCGCAGCAGTGAGAAAACTCAGTAGAGATCTTGTCGGTTCAATGGGTCGAGGAAGATTGGTGTATTGGGTGTGCCTGTAATTCCTTTTAATTTAATATACAAATTGATTTGTTTGATTGTACTCACAATTTGGCAGTCACAAGCAATTTACTCATGAACAAGTTCAGCTGAAAAATACAAATTATCTGTAATGGTTCAATGTATGTTAGACATTAGAAATTTCGTCCAAGACATAAAATTCTACAAAGCTGGCTTGTATTGATTTTATCTTTCACCAAGTGTAATTTTGGACTTCGCATGTGACAAATGAGGAAGTTTTAAAGAGAGTAGGAACTACAAGAAAACTGTCACTAACTTTCAATTGAAGAAAGAATTTTGAAGACGATAAATGAAAAAGGAAGACTTGGAGAATTCATAGCGCATCGGAGGTAAAAGAGACAGAGGAAGGTATAATAACTTGACAAGATTGAGTGAAAGGTTGGCAAAGGGAGTATCAGAAGAACGGAGAAGTGTCGTAAAGAGGTGAAAATTGCTGAAAACAACAAGAGAAAGGAAGCTGAAGAGAGTCATGATCACCCAACTCTTGGAGAGAAATTGAAGAAAGATAGAGAGAGAGTTAGAGAGATAGACAGATGGAAACAGAGATAGAGAGAATTTCATAAATCAGAGTGAGAGGGGATCAGTTTAATAATTAATTTTTAAGGAGAAATGTGCCATTTTGGATGGTTTAAAAACTTTGGTTGTATTTTCTCTATATCTTTCAAAAATGGAGTTAACCAGCAAGCAATGTTTTTAAGCTTAATCAAGTATGGTAAAAGGCTACGACGTCGTATCAAACAGTTTGATGCGAATCGTTTTCCTCTTGGAAAGAAGCCAACGTTTCGTATTCAAGCGACTTCATGACTTTGTAGATGTTATAAAATTCCTAATTTCGGGATTGCACATCATATATGACATCAACATCAAGTACGTCATATGAGGTGATACCCAAAAGTCCAGAGAATTAGATCATGAAATTCAATTATTGACTCTAACACCTAGTTTCCACTGGCTCCCCAAAAGGAATTTCCTTTGGGCATTTATACAACGAACTCACAAAGGTTTCACGCACACTATACAAATTCTCTGAACTTTTAGAGTAGTAACTCGT
Organism: Thysanoteuthis rhombus; assembly: GCA_963457665.1. Classification (NCBI taxonomy): domain Eukaryota; kingdom Metazoa; phylum Mollusca; class Cephalopoda; order Oegopsida; family Thysanoteuthidae; genus Thysanoteuthis; species Thysanoteuthis major. The sequence continues at coordinate 27,256,777 of OY735212.1, forward strand.
ATTTTGCATAGATTGAACACTCAAATGAATATCATATTTCGTGTCAGTGATGTTAATTCAGTGTTATTCCTGTACAGTCTAGATATAATGCAGCAGCTCTCAGATCGGACGACCAAGAGGGTCCTAATTCGATATTGCTTGACGCCATTTGTTCGTCGTTTTCGGTAAATTAATCCTTCTGATTACACAACACTTGTATGGCTAATCAAGCAAAGCCTGTTTTCCATCCGACTTGATGAGTACACATGTGCACATACACACAGGCCCGAACACGTATACCCATGTATCCACAGTACATACAGTGTTCATGTATTTGCGTATGTACAGTAGGGCGCCAGCCAAGGTTAGCTAGCAAATCTATCCGACCATTTTAAGTGTAATGAATTGAAATCATGCAGATGCCTCTTTATAGTGACCCAGTCCCATTCTAAATTGAACTTTCTTTATCGAGTTGGATCATAGGTCATCCACGAGTGCCATACGTGGCTCCTTGAAAGGTTCCATCGCCTTTGCCTTCCCATCATTCGCAATAAGCAATGGGGTGACCATTACACTGAAGTCCTAAGTTATTGACACATGTATCGAAGTTATGATGCAAAAAAACACATGTACACTTTTCAGGCCATTTGTTGTGAATGGAAGAATATTGTTTATCTAAGACCTTTCTGTTTGGTGAACTGACCTCTGACCGACAGAACAAAGGGGCACCACAGAAGCCCCGGGGACTTCTTGAATATATATATATATATATATATGTGTGTGTGTGTGTGTGTGTGTGTGTGTGTGTGTGTGTGTGTTTGTTTGTGTGTGTGTGTGTGTGTGTGTGTGTAGGAAGAGAGCTTAAACTAACCTAAATTTGTTAAGCACCCAGCAGTAAATGATATCATGATAAACACCTCGATATCTGTATCAAGTAACGAATGTTCTTAACAGATAAATAGCAAGAAAAAAATTTAATGATCGATAGTCACTCATTGGTTAGTTCCTGGTCTCCAATTGGTTCATATATTTTAGGATTTTGTTACTTTTTCAACTTTTTGTGAAAGGATCACTGGGAATTACACTCTAAACTTATTGGCATTTTGGAATATCACTGAAAATAAATTTTCCATAAGAAAATATTTTCTAGAAAAGAGCAACAATATAATTTTGTCGTGTACTTTTATTATTTTGCACATTTTCACGAATATCTTTGTTTTTCTTTCATCATAACGTTTTTTCATCCGTGATATTACAATTGGAGTTTAAGGTGACGTGACGAATTAGACAAGTTCAGAAAGTGTTCGCTCCACGACACCCATGATAAAGGCGTCTGGCGAATTTTAGGGAGGGTCTATGTTCAACAACAGAGACTAAAAGGATGATGATTATGAAATAAATATGTGAGATATTGCATTCTCTCTAATCATAACATATACTCATCATCATCATCATCATCATCATCATCAGTCTTTTATCGTCCCTCATTGGATATAACCCTCCCCAAAATCGCAGGACCTTTTTATTGTGAGCGTCACAGATCCAATACTTTCTGAACTTGTCTGGTTCGTCTGGCCATCTTATATTCTGCCGACCTCAGTTTCGGGATCTATGTTGTGAGTTGGGATGTCCAGCAGGTTATCTGCCATTCTTGCTACATGACTAGTCCTTGCCATTTGAGTTTTCCTAATAGATTCCATGATTACTTGGACTCTTGTTTTTCCCCTAATATATTGTGCTGTCACGCGATGCTTAGCATGATTCTGTGCTGGACACGTTGCATGATTCTCAGTTCGAGGGTCAGTCTCTCGGTAAGGTTCCATGTTCTAGCCCCGAAGATGACTATCGAGAGGATGCAATATAATTCGCACAATCAAAATAACATATTCTGTGTTGTGAAAAATATCAAAAACTACAGAAAGGAGGAAAGTAGATAACTGAATTACCCATCGATAGTACAAAGGGCATATGGGGAATCTTTCGTTGAGGGGTAAATGAACTGAGTAGCCCGAAATTTAACGCTTACTCAAATTACCCGGTGGAGGTGATGAGAAACAAAAGGATAACCGGTAGTCAGAAATTCATTAAAATGTTACTCACAGAATAGAGCTATTGAATGTATAACATAAGTACATTGCTAATTATTTTACCATACAAAAGGATAGTCGGTGGTTAGAGATTCCGACATTTTCTGACATGAGAGGGCGACTGTATAATATGACGCAGATGCATCTTTTTACTATGGAAATGAATTGATAATCAGAAAGGGATTGCCAATTGCCAGGAATTAATACAAGTATTAATGACACAACATAGCTAACATGAGTAGAATTCAATATGCTATTCTCTTCTATCCTTTTTTAAAATTTTTGTGGTTCAGTGGGATAAAGAAATGCTACGATTTGCTTTAGCTGTTTTTCCACTGGGAACTTGCGTTGCGTAATAAATTGTATAATGTAAAGGCTCGGTGAGTTCCAAGAACAAGCGATCGTGTATCGATTTGCTGCCATTTAGTTCAGTCTGTGAATATGTTTTCGGAAAAGTAGTTCTTTCAATATCAGAAAGAACATTTCAGATGATGAAAAGATGCAGAGACAATCCGATGTTTTTTGCTTTTCTTCTGTCACTGCCAAGAAAGTAAAAAGGACAATGACTGTATTTAACCCTTTTCCGGTGCAGTGCTTTTTCTCATTGTTACTCTGTCACGTGACTCAAGCAGTCATGTCATATTCAGAATGACCTACCGGACTGTCAGCATCTTCCCTTAAAGTTTGGTTGATTTTCATACTTCTTCACTGAATGTCTTTCTTTATATTATATATTATTATATCATCCTTTATATTTCAATTTATATTCTAAGTCTTGCATATTAGGGATGTTCTCACTTAATATAAAGTATAAATATTTCATAGTATATTAAAGATGTTCTCACTTAGTTAATATAAATCATAAAGGCTTTACAGTTGTGAAACCATCCATATAACTCCAATAAATTTGAAATATTTCGTTAATAAAAGTTCTGAAATGGGTCATAAAGCGTTATAATAGGCAATAACGAAATTACTATATATATATATATATATATATATATATATATATATATATATATATATATAGATATAGATATAGATATAGATATAGATATATATATGATTGAATTTTACGCACCTCCACAAAATCACAAAATGACTTCCATGCCTTATATAAATAATGATACATTGAAGATTTTATTATCTATTATACTTAATAAGAAAGATTTCACCGTTGGGAAATCAACCATACATCTGTAATATCTTCAGAATATTTTGATATTAAAAGTTCTGAAATGGACAATAAAACACGAAAATATGCAACAATAAAATTTACTGCTGTGGAAAAGCCTGCATTTTCTGGATAGGCATCGCTGGTCACCTAAGGGACTTTAATAGGCGTGGAAACACTCCCAAATCTTCGTTCACGAAGCCAACAACAACAACGATAACGACAATGATTATGATGATAATGATTATGATGCTACAACAACATATTGTTTTTTCAGGCTATCAAACGTGTCAAATTGTGTTTAGTTACATGTACTTGAGGGACAAAGATGCCATTGGGTGGCATCAAACCATTAACACGTCCCTTTATTAACTCTATTTTCATATTTTGGTTATTTGTTTTTTCTTTGTGATTTATTTTTCTTTTTTCTTTTCAGTTCTATATTTTTTATGCCTTAATTCCAGACACATTGTTTTTACTATCATACGTTGTCGGCCGAGTCTCTTCATCTTTGTTGTTTTTATCACAACGTTTGGTCGCTTTGTCCTACAGCCTTCTCTCAGTTAGTATTTCTGAGATGAAGTGTTACTGTTATTCATTGTCCGACCATTTTCCTTGTCCTTGTCGCTTCCACCACAACGTTTTGGTAACATCCTTTCTTTTTTACGTTTCTTCTTTTCTTCTGTCTAACTGTAGACCCTTTCTTCATTCTTTTATCTACATTTAATTTTTGTTTTCGTTTTTTGTTTTTCCGCCCCTTTTTCTTCATTTTGATTTTTTCATCTTTCCTTCTTTTCAATCTTATCCTTCCTCTTACACGGTAGGGTAGTGGCCACTAAAATCTGCATACGTAGCACAAATATAACGAGCCAGACGACAGTTTGAATTCAATGAGCAAAACCCTGAAGTAGAGTTTAGTTTCAAATGGCAACTTTCCACACTTCTCTCTTTATCATCAAGTCCCCTGGTCACATTAGGCATGGAAAGAATAACTGGACTTTTGACAGGTGATTGGTCCTTCTTGGCCATCGGCTCGCTTGCATTGTTTATTGATCTTTTTTTCGTTATTTAAATAACAAAGGAGCAAGAAATCACTGCATAAGCGTGGAGAAATGTTCACTATGGAAAGTCTGACGTCCCTGGAAGCGTACACTAAGCTCGTATCTTTTCTTATCTTTTGATATTGACGTGATAAATGTAGGGAATACAGATATTTCTTTGAATAACGGTAAATGTATTAGTGGCTTTGCACAGCGTTGCTCTTATTCCCTTTCTGTCTACTATATGTCGATAAGAAAGGTTACGATAAAAATCCCAAGTGATTATAGGGAGTGTTGGATTCATGCCTTTTTCTACATGATTAGTCAGAAAGTGACATTCTTGTTTGCATTTCTGACATACTCCCAACCCTTTCTCCTGTTTATGTTTTGATAGGAAACGATATTCGAAAGAAAGAGAAAATCTTGGTTGATGGTATTCCTTGTTCATTGTTAGATACAGAGAGTTCTCTTTAATTCTCAAAGACTTTGTTCTGCGCATTCTGCCCTCGTCTCTGTTACACTGGTGTGTCATTTAAAGCATGGATAATCCTTGGTGAAATTAGCCCAGAAGGAACAATAGCGATGCACCGACAGAATAAAACAGACCATAGAAAGAATAGACGGAAAGAAAAGGTAAAAATGTTGTTATAATAAAAGTAATTCATCCATAGGATTCGGGTGAGAACAGTCACCAAAAAAACAAATTACTGTCAACATGAAACAAACTCATACAAAGAGGAACAAAGCAAACGTCTGTAATTTTTTTTCTTAATCGCTGCAACGTCTCCCAGGAGCGTACGGGGATTGATATTGCTTTTTTGTTACTGTTTTCAATTTGGAAACCATTTCAACTCAAATAATGGCTTCTTTCATTCGTAGCTTTTCAAAGCAACGGTGTTTTCTAGTTTCGTGCTCCACAAAAAAAATCCAGGCAGCAAAATATTTAGACATTAACGCCTAGCTAGAGACTCTAAAAGTGTGTAAAAATGGACACAACATAAACATAATTAAATAAATTCGTTTTTCAAGTTTTACTTTCTCTGGTGTTATCCCTCTCTTTGCAAAAAAGGAGAGTGAACCGAGATAGATCAAACACATAGATATGTTTATAACGTTGATCTCTTACACGCAATTTGTAGTGAACAAGAAATAAGATTCCCCTCGTTATCTGAGAGCAGAGAGTTCTAACGTATTGAAAAAAGATTTGTATGCCGAAATAGTGTAAAGCGAAATGTTGAATACCATTAATCCATATGAGTTTTTCAGCATTCCCAGACATGATAAATTAATGAGTGACGTTGAGCAATGGAAAATACTGTCGCATATCCAAGCCTACAACAGCAAAAGCCGAACCTCCAACTTCGAGGCAGGCTGACATAGGAGAAGGCTATTTGATTGGTGGGGTGGACGTTCAAGATCATTTTCCCATGCGATTGCCATCAATTTAAATTCTTAACCTTGAGCCATTTCGGATAGCGGGGTAAATCTGTACAAATGTAGGTTTTCCCTGAAACAAATGTGGCAGAGAGCCAATTTTCGAAAAGCGGGGTATATCTATATCCGAAGTGAAAAAGTAGGATCACTTAATAAATGTATGCCTGGATCCAACCGATCATCATCATCATCATCATCATCATCAGTCTTTTAACGTCTGTTGTTGGACATGGACCTTCCCAAAGATTTGCCACACTTCTTTACCATGGGCGTTACCGAGCCAGTACTTTCTGAACTTGTCTAGTTCGTCTCTCCATCTAATACTCTGCCAGCCTCGGTTCCGCATGTGAACTCGGAGGATCCATGTCGTGAGTCGCGATGTCCACCGGTTGTCTGCCATTCTTGCAATATGGCCAGCTCATTGCCATTTGAGATTTTTAATGGATTCTATAATGTCCCTGACTCTTGTCTTTTCTCGGATGTTCTGTGCTGTCTTGTGGTCTCTTCATGTGAGGCCTAGCATAATTCTTTCACGTGCAAGTTGCATGCTTCTCAATTTACAGATCTGTCTAGTATAACCAAAATAGGGAATAAATCAAAGTATATCAGCATGGTGCCACAGATTTATTTGTAAAACCTGAAAGCCCGTTTGGGGAGTTTTCCGGTATAATTTGATCCAATCTCTGTTATAATTATATTTTCTATGGTAATTTTCAAGGGGGAATAATCATTTAAGCATTAATGCATACATGGTTTGATATAGGCACCTAGTATCGCCTAGTATGAGAAGACAAGTGTATCATCATCCTCATCAGTCTTTTAACGTTCGTTGTGAGACATAGACATTCCCTTCGATTTGCAACACTTCTCTATCGTGGGCGTCGCAGAGCCAGTACATTCTGAATTTGTTTAGCTCGTCTTTCAATCTACTACTCTACCGGCCTCGCTTGCACGTGTTTTCCATGCCGTGAGTTGCGATATCCATCGGTCGTCTGCCATTCTTGCAACTTGGCCAACCCATTGCCATTTGAGTTTATTGATGGATTCTATGATGTCCCTGACTCTTGTCTTCTTCCAGATGTATTGTGCCGTCTTGTGGTCTCTCCATTAGAGATCGAGCATAATTCTTTCATGCGCCCGTTGCATGCTTCTCAGTCTGCAGGTCTGACTCTTGGTTAGGTTCCATGTTTTAGCTCCATAAGTGACTATCAGAAAGATGCATTGGTTGTAAACCCTTCTTTTTAGGATTATTGGGATCTTCTCAATCCTTAAATGAAGGGTGTACAACCAATGCATCCGCCAAAACTAATCATTTTTTTAATGGTTTGCTTGATTTTGCTAGCATTGTATGGCATCTGTGAGGATCGAACACACTACACCAGCAGAGTGCTTTCCGAGACGAGCATGCAAACCATATCGCTAGGGAAGGCACCTAATTTAGTCTAGGTAGGGGGGCAACTAGTGAGGATTTGATTCAATACTCAGTAATAAACGTCTGCTACATTAGCTGTGAGTGACTTTTTCCGATTTTTCCCCAATGAAAACATTAAACGCTTTCATTTAGAGACATCGTAGTCTATAAAAGCAGAAACAACAAAAAATATAATCACTTTTTGTGATTCTGGTGTCATGAAATTGTTCATTTTATCTTCTTTGTTTCTTTCTACCATCTACCAAATCTGATTCATCATTTTCTATCTTCTAATTCACCTTATTCTCGTTTCTTGCAGCAAATATCTCTTTTCTTTCCAGCATTTTGTTACCCGCTATTAAACATCTGCTTCACAATACTAAATTAAGATAACCTTCCATAACTCAAAGAGACAATCCTTGCCTTGTAGAAATAGTGCAAGTTGTCTAGTTTTATATTGTAACAACTGCTCATTGAATATTCTAATCATTTAACCAAGCCCACATTGTTTGTGCTGTTTAGCCTCTTTGGGGGGTTTATATTTAAAGTTATGGCTCAAGTACATCGCTTTATTCAACGGAAATCTGAGAGAAAAAGGACGTGAAATGGTTAAAATAGATAGATAGATAGATAGATAGAGAGAGAGAGAGAGAGAGAAGGGGTGAGAAAATAGTGAGAAAAAATTATGAGAGCCAAAAAGAGCCACTTTATTCAACGAAAACTGTGGAAGAAAATACATGAAAAGGTTGATAGATAAGTAGATGGGTAAATAGAGAAGGGGAGAAAAAACAGTGATAAAACTATGAGAGGGAGAAAAAGAGAGGGGTAAATAGCGAGAGAGATGTGAAGAGGGAGGAGAGAGATAGTACGAAAGAGAAAAAGAGGTCGAAAGAAAGATATTGATACACGTTTCCCCCGCTATCTAAAAGTTGAGGGTTCTCTCGAAAAGCAGAAAGGTAATTACCATTAATTCCAATAGAAAATGTTTCAGCGTTCCTAGATGCCCTATTCCACCGAAGAAAAAGATTTTGCAGGGGAATTTTGCTACAATATAAAATCAATGAGAAAAATCAAATGGCAATGGGCTGATCATGTTGCAAGAATGTCAGACAACCACAGGACATTGCAACTCATAACAAGGGATCCCCAGAGATCATATGCAAAACCGTAGACCCACAAAAGTAAGATGGTGTGATGGAGTAGACTAATTCAGAAAGTATTGGTTTTGCAATACCCATAGATAGAGAGGTTTGGCTAGTCTTTGGAAAGGTTTATGTCTAACGACAGAAGCTGAAAGGCTGATTATGGTGATGTTGAAGGGTGTTTCGAGTGCCCACAAAGAACTGTATAAGTTAAGCATACTGTCATATTTCAAGCCTCCCACATCAACAATAGCATAGAACGGACCATGGCCTTTGAGACTGACACTGGCAAACATAGAGAGCTATTTTGGGGCTCTGAGTATTGTAGAGTATTCTCATATAAATTGGTGGTATTGGTTTTTATTGTGAATAGTGGGTGAAACTAGTTGTTATTTGTCATTTGTATGCAAGAAATATAATACTTGAATAATAACTGGAAAAAAATCATTAAAATAGTTTCTATACATCAATTCCACCCTAAGATATTTAACAGCGTTAACTCATTAATTGCAGATGAATGAAATTTCATTCATTGCAGTTCTATTGCCCAAATGTAAATGACGGAAATTTCCATCAGTCACACAATGGGCTTTTTTGCTTGAAGTTATCAACATTTTTTTCTGTTTATTTCATTGTTTCCCTGTCCGCAACTTTACGTGGAAATGTCCATTGTTCAGTTTATTTAGCGCTACATTGTAAAATCAAGGTAGTGCCGCATTTAGAACGCGTAAACTTAGCTGCTCAGGTCGCCATTAACGGGTGACGGAAGCAAATTTGCTTTTTTTATGTCATAGTTTTGCTGGAGATTCATTTGTTATTCTTCCATAATTCATTTAATTTTGGTGAAACAATCTCGTAGTAGTCTCCAAATAAAATTTGGTTTCATTATTATTGATGGCAAAAAAAGTGCCGGCCCACAAATCTTTAGAAAAAAAATCGAATTGATGGATAAAAGAAATTTTTTTCCATAATTCCATTTGTACTTCTACCTTGCGAGGTAATAGCACGAAAGATTAAATAAAGGAATTGATTGATGCAAATAAGACTCTTTATTTCAGACAAATAAAATTAGAGATTATTTTCGACACTTTTTTCTCGTAATATACATCTTGAGGGTTAAAATGTCCATCAATTATTGCAGATCCGAGTCGGCTTTCTCGGTTAGATGTATTTAATTGGCCTAGCTCGCTATTCTAGATGCAAACACAGGATAAAATCTTGTTTCTGATCAAGAAAAAAGAAACAATAATCATAAGATTTATAGCCTCTATTATAACTTTTTTTGTTTTATTTGTTTTGTTGTAGTACAATTATATAAAAAGATGAAAATGATATAAGTGTAGGTTTAGTCTGGATCATCGCTGGGATGATTGCATACTTCCTATCGGTACCAGAGATCGGCGTTCGAGTCCATGTAAAAGAAGAAAAAATTGAAAGCTGATTTTCAAGACTAAACATTCTCTTCGCTTGGAAGAATGACTCATTCCAAACCTCATTTGGCTATTCGTTAAGCTGAATAAATACCAGTGTGAGTTGAATAGTCTATTAATGATAATTAATTGATACAACGGTTTTCAGCCCAAAGATTAGGATAGGTGAACTGAGTTCGAATATTACTTAAATCTCAATCTAACATTGAATCTTAACACTAATTGAACTTTGGGAAATCCATGGACACATAGCTCTCAGGGCTCAGTTTTTTTCACAAAGGTCTTGGTCACTGGCATGCCATGTTAATTAAGTAGAAGAGTGCATTCAGATCAGAGGTTCTTCCCTTTTATGTATATATTATTTGGAGAAGAGATTTGCATCCATAACATATATATTAATGTCTAGCATTTAACCGTTACATTGATATTTGATACTTGTTTATTTCAGGTTTTTAACAGTCCTGACGCTTTAGAGATATGAGATGAGCGTGATTTGTTTGTTAGAGGTAAATTATTGAATAAAATATTAAGTGACATCAAATGGTCATGCTATTTGGATAATTAGGCATGGTTCGGGGATCAAGGCTACTGGTAATATTTTTTTAGTAAGGTAATTTTTAGCGTTAGTCTTAATGTACTTATTTTTGTTGATATAGCATTTTCATGATTGTTTCTCTTCTTTTCTTCCTTTGATTGTTGCTTTTTTCAATAACTTTCTAGCTGTAGAACCCTCCAAGAGTTACAGTGAAATCGGATCTAAGAGGTAACTCAAGATCAGAGTGGAATTCACCCAAAATTTGAGTCTCTCTTAGCCCTGAGGTTACCGTGGCCGAATTGGTTAAGGTGTTGCTCAGGACAGACGAGCTCAAAATATATAGAAAGCCAGTGCAAATCTTGTCAGAAGCAAGTTTTTCTTTCAATTTCTGAGTTAACACAGCTAACGTCAATGGTCAGTGGTTATCCCAACTATAAAACTGAAGACAAGACGGGGGGGGGGGAACTAGTCAAAATAAATAATGAAGATGCAATAGCCTGAAGCTATTGTTAATCTATTCATATAACAGATTTTTAACAATCAAGTCCAGACAGGAGAGTAGAAATTCTCTGTCCACTCGTCTGTACGTATATAAATTCAATAATGGCCGTCCACAGAATAGAAATTCTAATCAGCAATATTATATATTTATGAATTATGTATAGATATTAAAGATGTCATATAGACATGAATCAATTTCATTTGTTTGTTTTTTTATTGATGAATTGATAGAATCTTTTAAGGTTTAAGTGTTTCACTGTTTTTGATATTGAATATTGTATACGGGCATGGTAACTGTAAAAATGGGGTGGGGATTTACAGAGTATATGTGTGCTTTACGTGAGATCAGTGTCACTCCATGGTTATCACCAGCATCAATATTACAACAACCATCAGAATCACCAACATAACTACCATCGTCAACATTATCACCAGTACAATCTTCAGATCATCAATATTATCCCGAACACCACCAGCATCACTATCATTACCAGAATCATCACTTTCAATATTATCAAGGGCAATGACAATGGTGAGTCTTTATCATTAAAATTGATTGCCAAAATAACCAAAATACATCTATGGGACCATGGTTAGCATTTTGAGCTTCTCTCGTAGACCATTACCCTTATACGAATTCAAAGATTTCATAGGATGAAAAGTAAAACCAAGAATAAATCCACTGTAAATAGTTGCAGTAAATGTATCAATTTCCGAGTAAGCTATAAAAAAAATAGTTAAACTCAGTATTTTACTCAAAGAAGTAGAATGGATGCCAGGGACTGAATATTGAATATTCAGGATATCTTGATATCCATTTCTTTGAATGCCCCAGTATACGCTTTACTACGAGATGCTAAGCTGGCTCAGGATTTTCAGCTCAGCTAATTATGGAAGGCAAACTTATTTTCTCTTTTTTTTCCCACTCGATAAAACAGAAGTTGGAATGGCTATATTGAACTTGGAAAGAAGTAATTCATAGTCAAATTTCTCATTTATCGAAACAAAGGTTGTTTATCGACATCTTGGCATCCCAATTGGGCTTTTCCGTGACAATCTGAACACAACAGAGTCTAACATGTCTTCAATGGAGGAAAGAAATGCTCATAGAATGGCTTCAAGTTTATGTATTCCCGTCGTTACTTACATCAGCATGTATGCATATATACATGAGCATACATGCACACGTGAATATATAGGAATTACACGTATATTCCATATAAACATATAACACGTATACTGAGTATATTTATTCCACACACATCTATTCCTATACCATGTATAAATGTATATACACATACATGTAACAAATATAACATATATATATATATATATATATATATATATATATATATATATATATATATATACACACACACAATAGGTTTGACTCATACACACACATGTATATATTTGGGACATTTATAAAGTCCATACATATATATATATATATATATATATATATATATATATATATATATATATATATATATATATATAACACGTACACTAATATGTATGCACATATAATGTACGTAAATGATTTTAAGTATATATTCATATCTTATATGCATATATATTATAGATGTGTATATAATGCGAGCATATAAATATTACAAACACACACACATACATACGAACATATATATATGTATATATATATATATATATATATATATATATATATATATATATATATATATATATATATATATGCATATGTATGACAGATACATACATCTATAATATATATATATATATATATATATATATATGTATGTATGTATTTATATATATATATATATATATATATATATATATATATATAACTTTGATAAATCATCATTATAGGATCTTCAGGGAAGAGAAAATAAGATTACAACCGCGACTTAGCTTTTGTTTTTATTTTTTTGTTTTGTTTTTTTTTTTTTGCATTGTAAAGTAGCCTGCAGTCTCCAGGATAATAGAAAACTAGATTTTTTTGTAATTATTGTTTTATTGTTTTATTCACTGATAGAAAGTTGGCGAAAATGTCTGCCGCAACATTCAGATTTCAGGAAAGCCGATCTTGATGTTAGCCTTATTTCTTTTTTTCTTCTGGGAGTTTGTCGATTGAAAAAGAATAGAATCAATCCCCTTTTTACAAAATCAGGGACAGTCATTGTTACACACACACACACATACACACACACACACACACACACACACACATATATATATATATATATATATATATATATGGTACAGATCGGGTTAGCAATATAGCATAATATAAAGCGACGTCTGATATGTGATAGATTTATTTCATAGAGTGTTCGATGTATTCAACTTTATACAGTCAAGTTGTTTTAGAGTAGAGCTGAGTATATATATATATATATATATATATATATATATATATATATATATATATATATATATATATATATATATATATATATATATATAGGCAAAAAAGTGAGATAGAGACTCGTGTATTTAAAACTAAAAAATGCTTACCGGTAATGTGAAGAAATTTTCACCTATTTGTGCACTAGACTCTTCTTTAATTTCAACTTAGAGGGAGTTTTGCAGCAATAGAGAAATTTTGACTTTTTACCCCCTTTAAAGAAACAGACTTTTATGTGGCCAATCTCTTATACATTTTGGGCAAGGGAAATAATGGTGCAATCATATTCAATCAGATAATCTCTTGTCTGCATATCTTGTCTGCTTATTGCACATTTATGGTTCCATAGATTTCAATTGATTTGCTTAACACAATAATATCCCCACAAATTTTGTCGACGATATTATTTAGGACATTTCAAACACCCAGCACGATGATAACCTTGGAAAAAAACTTTCTCAAGCCATTAAAATCTTTGAATGGTGGCTCTTAATAGGTCATAGTTTAATCGTGACGTTCAAGATATCTGGTCAAAAGAAGAAAAGAAGTTTCACTTAGATTACGGAGAATTAGCTATGCGCAAAAGTGTCAAGCAGAAAACCAGTTTCCACCGGTGCACTTGGTCTCCAGTCTACAAAAATATGTCCTGGAAACATTTGCACGTACTTAATATTTACGCATCTGTGCAGCCAAATGCATGTAATGACAAAGACATTGAAACTACAATTACTTGAAAGACATCGGCATCTAGGTGGGTAGCATGATTGAAGTGTATATCTTTCCGATCATCAGAAATATATGTTGGTCAAATGACAATCAATCACAACATTTAGGTTAATTAGAATTAGAGCCTCCAGTGGTTCATCATCAGCGCTTCTTTCATTTAGATAAAGTCTTGGGTAGCACTTCTTACAGAAGAACTAAAAATTACAAATGAGAACTTAAAAGCGGCACTTATTTGAACTGAGCTGGGAGTTCTTTTGGTTGGAGGCAGATTCTTTCAACTTTTGATAGTTTTGAAAGAATTAAACTGTAGTGCCCCCTATTGTTACAGCGAGAGGTAAACTCCCCCCCTCTCTCTCTCTCTCTCTCTCTCTCTCTCTCTCTCTCTCTCTCTCTTTACACACGCATCATCACATATTCATCTCAAGAACACATCCTATCTAAGTTGAGCACTCTCATCATAGTTAGGTCGGACTTCTAAAGATAACTTCAGAGTGACTACAAGTAAGATGATGAAACTGACGGACATTCTTTAGAATCTATCTCGCATTTACTTTGTGACATTCCTTTCTCTTCATTCTTCTTATCTCTACATCCTTATCCTGGTAGATCCCTCCACATATCCGTGTCGGCAGAAACTTCAGTCCTCGTCTATTTCAATTCATGAGTGAATTAAAACTCATCACTGTTGTTAACCTATTCGTTTGTTCTTGTTTCCACGTTTGTTAACAATCCAACTAACTGCGAACTAGCTTCGTTTTTTTCCTTAAGCAGTGAACACGCTACTTACCAGGATTTATCTCCTTAGATTAGATCAATTCTGGTGATTGATATTCTAGGGGGCTAATATAATTAGCAGCCCTAAAAAAATATTTTGCTTTTCGTCTGCTTCTTTGTCAAAAAGTAAAGGCTGTTCTATTCAACTTGTCTCTCTTCTGATAGCTGACAGATTCTCTTCAGATATCATTTAATGGGTCCTTTTGACTGATTTTTATGCCCACCTCTGATAGAGAGATACTATCGTTGTTTTGTATTAGATTTTAAAGATACTTTTTGCATTCAATGTATATGGAGTGAGTGTCATATTACAATAAAAGTCCTTATAATCTTTCTTCATTTATTTTTTGCTCTGTATTCATGAGAAAGCTCATTTCTTATTCAGACAAATATTATTCATTGTGTCTGTCGATCTATTAGCTGCATCGCATAGTGAGACATTCTAGAAATGCTTTTTATTTCCTGGATTATGTACCCTTGGTAACAAACACGCATGCGTACATACGCAACCATACATATATATATATATATATATATATATATATATATATATATATATATAGTGTGTGTGTGTGTGTGTGTGTGTGTGTGTGTGTGTGTGTGTGTGTGGTACAAATCAGGCTAGCAATATAACATAGTATAATGATAATCATATATTAATTATATAAAGTCACTTCTGATATGTAATGGATTTATTTCATAGTACATGTGGTACAAACCAAAAAAACATTATTCGCCTGATAAGGCCTGGAGAGGACAGAAACATGAGCTAATTTGTGTAGTGAATCCACATTCTACTATATATATATATATATATATATATATATATATATATATATATATATATATGGATACATATTGAGTTTTATAAACTTAGATTGAGTTTTAGTTCACTATTGCTCTAATAGTTAGACACCAATGAGGATCGAACCCTCTACACCAATAAAGCTAGTCAAGCATCGATCTACGATACCAGCTCTCAAGTGTCCGTCGTATTCGATAATCTTCAGGAAATTTCAAACCGAACCCTTTGTCCAGTCCCCAGGGAGCAGTCGGTATTCATCCCAGTCTACTGTCCATGATAGAGGATATCTCTTATCCGATTATTCATCTTCGTTAATCCATCCTTGTGATCCTGCTTTTGTTTCCACTCAATAAAAGTACTTATTTTTCACTGCCTCAGTAAGAGATTGGATTCAGATCCGCTCAACCAATGCTTTTATCCGTTAAGCTATTGCCCCTACACGAGGTTCAGTTCGAAAGTCTCACAAGGTTACCCGATACCTGAAGAAGGCCAGATGCTGCAACAGTTGAAACCTTGATACTCTAACAAACAATACAAGAACACTAGTTCGAATAGCTTGATGTATAATTAGCCATCTTCAGTAAACGTCTGTCTTAAAGGGTCCAGTGTGTATTGTATAATCTTACACCGTCGTGCTACATCTCTTTCCTCCCTTGTTCTTTTGCAACGTATCGTTACTTAAAAGATAGATAAATGTGAGGATATCGTCGACAAGTCTACATTAATTTCATTTTCAAGAGACTTTTAGATCTGAAGGAAACTTAATCCCCAGTGAATATGTCTCACCTCAGATAAGATTCGGAAATGATTATTAACCATTCGATACGGCTTCTCTGTCCTAATAACCTCTAATTGCTTTTCGTGTCTTTCTTTTCTTTTCTTTTCTCTTGCTAGAGGGAAAATCCTCCATTAGGCGCCTACTGTAGTGCGTTTGTTTACTAGCTCGCTTCGGAAGACATTCTTAATGTAAGGAGTTCAATTCTCAATGGATGGTAAAGAATACTTAAGAAATGTCTACGTAGGGCACCAAATTTAGTATGATTGTTAGCAAACTTGGAGACCAATCCACAGCAATTTAATCCCCACATGGTACTCCACTAATATGGCCTTGTGCCAGACGGAGCCAAGCTCGATATATACGCGAGCACTTCTCGTAAGGGGATCTTAGCAAATTCATTTGCAAACCAGTTCAATGGTATAGCGATTTCGATTACTGAGCGTTGTGTCAAAGTTCAGTAGTCTATGTTCGAACCCAAGTAAAAGCAGCAAAGATTTGTAAGGCTAGCTGTCAAGTCAGATAGGCTTTCCCTACTTAGATGATTGGCGCAACAGAATCCTCCCACATCAATTCGACATTCTGATGAGCTTTATTGGGCTTACCAAATAACAAAGATACACATATCTATACCTTTGTTCGACATAACGTGCATAGCGTAATGATGGAAAATAAACAACAGTTATTTTAACCAAGAAATATTCATTTTTTAACGTTATCTCTCTCCTTGTGAAACATCTTTCTTCATCAATAATACAGATCGAAAGTTATCGACAGAAATTTTCAGATCAAAATTACTCCATCTTATATTTTTCATTATGTTATACAATTCTGCAAGCTACACGGTGTGTGAGTGTGTGTGCGATTATAAGTTATACACTTTAGTCTACTTTTTCATTGAGATGAAACAGGCAGAGCTTATTTGAATCGGCTACTGGTCTCTTTAATTGCCACTTCTTTTGCATGATTAAAAGCTCCGAACATTTCCACCTACTGGAAAAAAAACTCTCATTAAGAATTTTCATATAACATTGAGCTTCTAGGGATTCTCATATTGAAAGCACGTAAATTATTGCCTTCTCTTCTGCATATCAGTCGCATCACTCTGTCAAGGTTCGTTTCTTATTTGATTGGTTTTTATTATACTCTTTCCTTGCGTCGTCATTTGTTTATGCGTTATATTTCAGCTTCAATTCCCGTAGACGATTAAGTGCAATTTAGGACCTACTTAACGGGTGGTTACAAATCACTTATTAGCATCGCCCAAAAGGAGAGGGATGACTAAAGACAAGAGGTTCTTCTTTTCGCCATCTTAGATTTATCTGATAGTCATCGGCTGAGTTATGTTCTTTTGCCTGACATTTATTTTCTAATCAGTTTCAGCCACATTGGTGGCTTTGGTATTTGAGTATTTCCCATGGGCACCGGTGATCAGTGTTCAATCCCAGGTAAAAGGCCGATTATCTTGGAAAGAAAAGTAATCAGGTTCATTGATTGGCGTAACAAGTTTTCCCTCCACTGTGTAGATTTTCTCTCAGACTAATCTATGCTTTATAAATATAAAGACAATTAAATCAAATTTACGCTTTTTTTTTAAACTGTTGAAAAGAAAGTTACTATGTCTACAGCAGTGCATATTTCCCCATTGGTACCGGAGATCGGTGTTCCAGTGCAGATAGAAGCTTATCTTTCGAATGCTTATTTTAAAATTTTGTCTGATTTGAAACAGTATTTATTCTTTTTTTACTGAGCGTTCATTAATGGCTCGGGCGTTTCTACGTTTGATATTTTTGGATGCTAAAAAAAGGAGGTATTATCAAGTCGTGTCGGATTCGATCTCAAATCCTCACGTTTTTCCACGCTCCCCTTACGTCCAGATAGACATTACACACAGAAACAAATCATATCATAATTCAGCAAAATGTCCACCCGTCTACATGCAACAGAGTAATTCAGGAACGCAACATATCCCCATGAAATGCACTGTATACTGAGCCCTAACGTTTTCGAAAATTCCAGAAATTTCCAATTTTTTTAGTTTGTGTGTGCGAGGAGATCGATCTAAAATCTAAGGATTACATCAAGCTAGACCTCAACTTTGAAGTTCTTTGCACTTACATCAGGGTTTATTATCAATTCAATTAATATTTGTCTGCCCGTCTGTGAGAATAACTCAAGGACAGCTTGAGTTATAACCTCTAAATTTTCTGTGTGTACTAATGGGACCCCAGAGCATGTTTCTCACGTATTCGTGTCTGAAACTTCGATGATGATAATAATAATAATAATAATAATAATAATAATAATAATAATAATAATAATAATAATACAGAGAATTAAAAAGACAAGTACAGGATGTGGCAGACGAGAGATCATGAACATGTCTATCAAAGGAAACCAGAAGAGAGAAACGGAACCGCTCATCGTGGCAGCTCAAAACAAATGCATCAGGACAAACTCTATCAAAACAAACATCAACATAACACAGTCAAATAGCAAGTGCCGCCTATGTTCAGAAAAAGATGAGATCGTAAACCACATAACTAGTGAATGTAGTCGCCCAGAAAGAATATAAACACAGACGCGATAGAGTAGCAACAGGGATACACTGGGAACTGAGAAAAGGAATGGGATTCAACCATTCGGAAAAATGGTACAAGCACAAACCGGAGACAGCTCTTGAGGATGGAAACCACAAAATACTTTGGGACTTTGACGTCCGAACGGACCATCTCATCCAAGCGAGAAAGCCAGGCCTAGTAATAGGAAACAAGATTAGGAAAACCTACCAAATAATAGACGTTATCGTACCTGCATACCATAGAGTAAAGGGGAAAGAGAGTGATAAACTGGAATATACCAGGATCTGGCAAGAGACCTGAAGAAGGTGTGGAACATGAAAGTCAGGGTAGTACCAGTGATAGTAAGTGCACTCAGAACTTTACCAAAGACACTGAGGGCGAGATTGGAGGAAGGAAGGATTGAGACGGACCACAGCACTGCTAGGATCTGCACGAATACTGAGGAAGGTGCTAGAAATATAAGATCTACGACCCCAGCTGTTAGCAGTGGCCTAATAGAGGAGAAGGGAAAAAACAACATCCAAATGGTAGTGAAGGCACGAACCACAGCACTGCTGTGATCGGCGAGGGAGAGATGAGATGAGAGGAGGGCTGAAGACCTCAGGAGACTTACTGTCACTCAGCCTTCAACGATAACCACCGGGCAACTGGTGTAAACCATAGTGCTGCTTTGGACTATGAGAGTGTGGAGAGGAGGGCTCGAGACTTTAGGAGAATTGCTGTCACACCATCTCCAGCGGTAACCACCAGGCAACTGGTGTGAGATTGCAAATAATAATAATAATAAGTATAATGATAATAATAATGATTGGGTTCTATGTTCGTGCTCCCTGGATAATAATGATTTGAAATCTAGATGCTAAAGTGACACTTTAGTACCGTAAACTGTACATCAGAGCCAGAAATATGAAATTGAGGTAACTCTGACAACACTTTTGACTTTTTTGTTATGACCACAGGCTCCATTTAGGCCTTCAGTAGGAACTTTCTCGAATCTCCCCTGCAGAGAAGTTTTTCAACTAGTTACAATAAAGTTAATTATTAAGTTTCGAGGTCTTTTCGAAATAATGTCAAAAGTCATATTTGAATAAATCTACCAATAGAATCATGCTCAACTTCACAAGGAGAAATCACAAGACAACGAGAGTCAGAGACATCACAGGATCTATTAGAAAAACTTAAATTGCAATGGTTAAACCATATTGCAAGAATGATAGACAACCGATGGACGTCACGACTCACAACATGGATCCCCACATGCAAAACTGAGGCCAGCAGAATACAAGATGGAGAGACGAACAAGACGAATTCAGAAAATACTGGCTCTGCAAAGCCAACGACAGAGAAGTGTGGCGAATCCTGGGTAAAGTCTATGTCCAACAACAGACGATAACAGACTGATGATGATGACGATGATGACGATGATGATGATGATGATGATGATGATGATGATGATGATGATTACTTTTGACGTTTGGAAAAAGTCTTGGAGATTAGATTTTTCTTTGATTTCAGTCAGAATAATGCCATTCACTAGACAGTACCCGTTGTAGTCAGCATTGAATATTATTTAAGTTGGCCAACACAACACCAGGGTATTTTGCTCTCGGGTCGGTCAACCTCAGAAATCACCTTCGTCAAAACATTTACTGCTTTCGTAGCTTATTCTTTTTCATCCCAAAATCTTTTTTTGTCGACGGTTAATGGGCAGAATTTTTGACACAGAATCAATGACTAATATTTGAACGATCAAAGTATTACTGAAATTTGAAATTGTTGATATTGCTGAAGAAGCACCACTGAACTATCAACAAATCCCACATCTACACGGGTTCATCAGAGGAAATTGAAAAAAAAATGTCTTTAAAGTAATTTCTAAGCTGAAGCCACAAAGGAAAAAACGTTTCCTCATCTAGGTTTAGTATTTCATATGTTAAGAGATTTTTGGAGTAAAGATTCAATCAAGTTGCAGTTTTGTTGAAATCCTAAAATCTGCGATAAAATCTTGATTCAGAACAATTTGTATTTTTCTACACCTTCGTTTTAAAAAGAATTTTGTGAATAATCGTAGGTCCTTTTGTTTATTATTTTCTCATGAGTTTTACTCTATTTTGTTATTGCCGTTTTTTTCATTACCACTCTGGGTCGACATTCTCTGAGAAAACAGTTCGAATAGTTCAATTTTTTAAATTTGTCACATGATAATTTGCAAATTCATACGAAAATATAACTTGTGGCTCTTACTATGTAATAACAAATACAGTGTAGAGAATCAGAGACGATAGAGTGGTAAAATTACTACAAATTTGTGCATTGTGTAATGATAAACAAGACTCAATAAACAGAATCTACGAAGCTTTATTCCACAATACAATTATTGAAGTCTACTCTAGACCCAGCTGTAGGCAAGTATTTATTGTCTGGTACTACCAAAAAGTTCCGACAATGGTATATAACCAAGGTCACTTATCGCTTATACACTGCTCAATCGTCGACGCTCTGTGTGTGAAATGTTCATATACACGATAGAATATTGTATTTATTGGTTTCTAATGCCATAGCTAATCAACAAAAATGTAATTGGAATTAATCTATAGAGAGTCCTGAGTAAAACCGACACTGATATGGGTTCCTTATTTTAGCCATCATCTAGAAAGGGCGTTCTCTGATTGTCTTTCAATGATCCAGAACTGCTGTTTCGCCCTAGGTCATAAAAAAGCTACACCTTTGCCTGCTGGAGTCTAACCAACCCAGAGAAGCTAGAATATAATCCCCTTGTAAACCTATCCCTAGAGTTTGGAAATTCGTTAATGATGGAGGGAGCAGCTGTATATTTTGTTATTAAATAACACAATCTGGTAGAGGATGCGTCCCCTGCCAGGCTTTAAAGGAACCAAACGTGTTGTTTCATTCAAAGTCACAATGGAGCTACAAATTTGCCTGTTCGAGTCTAGATGATCCAATGAAACTAGAATGTTTCGCCTTAAGTCCCTCAGTAGCATGCTTATCTCATGCAAAAAAGACAAAACCAAGAAGGAAAAGGCAAAATCAAGTTAAATGTCTCTCTGTTGCGATTTTGGTTAAAGTCATCGATATGTAGTGTTCTTATCAAATGAACTCTCTTATGCAACACCTCATGGATTGAATTATCTCTAATTCGGTTTTCATGGTGTTAGATACTTATTCCCTTTTGACTCCCCAAATTGGTTTTCCGAAGAAACTCACCCTCACATGAACCCCTTTTATTTTCTGCACGTTTTCTCCTGGCTCGCTTAATACATTTAAGGTAGAGAAATATACCAGCCACTGGATCGTCCAGCCCGTGTGACTTTCTCTTGTCAAGGTTGACAAGGTGTATATAATATGACTTTTTATTGTTACTACTTTCTGGCTAAGCGTTCACTTGCCATCTATGTCTTCCCCATTCGGAAAGAATTTGTCACATTTTTTGAAAGCCTGGGATTTCAACTTCCATCATTTTCTTCTCAGAAAAACGTTTGACTATAATAACGACAGAGTGAGAGAGAGTTGAGAGAGAGAGAGAATGTGCCAGTATAGTGTTGGTAACTTGATAGTGTTAGGGCTAGCATGTACTGCCATGTAATTTTTCTCTTATTTTCAGCAACACACGTTAGTTTCTTTTCGTATTGCTATTAAAGCCATGAATGAAGTGCTAAAAGTATGCTTTTTTTCTTTTTTTTCTAGTGTTTCACACGGTAGCCTTTGTTTTGTTTCTTTTTTTTAACTTTTTGCATTTAAAGCATTTCCAACCACGACATAGCCACTAAAACTGCATTATTTGCGTATGTCGGCAATTATCATGGAATGCTAGCGAGGAGACATTTTTGGATTGATGCCTTCTGCCGAAAGCGTTAGTGCTTTTACACCGATTCCATTTTCTGTGCTGATAACTACTTCACGACTCCACGGTAAAATCAAATGAGAAGAAACTGTAACCCTCAAATTATCGAATCGTAGGGAGTAAGAAACAAGCCTGTGGCCCTGGAATGGAGGGGATTGTTCTGTACAAAGGCTGGGACCTTCAAATTATCGAATTGCTGGAAGTGAAAAAAAAAAGCCTGTGGCCCAATGAGGGAAAGGACTGTTCTGTGCAAAGGCCGGGACCTTCAAATTATTAAATTGCAGGGGAGTAAGAAACAAGCCTGTGGCCCTGCGACGGAGTGGGGTGATCTCCGTAAGTGCTCCAAATTTTATGACCGACGATGAATGCCGTCTTGATAAAATAGCATGAATTAGAATAACGGGTTTTAACTATCACTGGATGAGAAAGTCCAAGATTTTGACTTACGGTCGTATGTGTAAATTTCGTACAGAAACCGAAGAGGGTGAAGCGAAAAGGGAGGATATTGTGGAGGAGAGGAGGAGGAAGAGGTCTAGTGATGAGAAAGAAAGGTGGAATAAAGAAGGGTGAAAGAAGGAGAGAAAAAGAATGGAGGAAAGAGGAGACAAGAGAGCAAAGCAAATGACAGGAGAGAAAATGAGGAATAGCGGACAGAGATAGCGGAAGACAGAGAGAGAGAGGGGGGTAGAAATAAGGAGAGGGTTTCAATTTACAACCCTGTGTAATTGAAGAATGGAAGTGAAAGAAGGAGAAAGAAGGAATATTGTGAAGGAGAATGACTAATGGAGAGAAAGAAAGTGAGTAAACAGTGAGGAAGGAAGGAAAGAGAAAGAACATAGAAAAGAAGGACAACAAAGGAGAAGTAAGGAGATGCAAAAAAAGAGTGAAGGAGTAGAAATGAAAACAGAATAGGAGGTTGAGAAAGGAGATAGGAGGAAAGAAGAGAAAGCAAAGACAAACCGTCGTAGGTGAGGTCAACTGATGCCTTCTTCGTGGTACGTATCTGATGGCTGGCTCTGTCTACCCAAACACAAGATACAATCAGCAAGTATGACTTGAGGAGTTTACTAACCTTTATGCCCTAAAGACAAAAGAGATCAGAAACATAGTAATTATGAACTCTCCTTCCATCTATTTCTTAACCTGGTCTGCATAGAATTTTCCTTGAGTGGAAACAGCCATTTCTGATTGTAGATTCCTTCTAGCCAACTAACAGAGGCTTAAATAAAGTTTCATTGCATTTTAGACAACATACTAAAGAAGACGTGTTTTAGTATCGAACATGAAAAGTCTATCTCTAATTTCAGATACTTCTAATTTTCTGTAGTTGTGTAATTATCATTATCATTATTACTAGTAGCAGCAGCAGTAGAAGTAGTAGTGTAATCTATGTATCTATAAGAAAAGTTCGTTTTCTATTTCCTCGTGTCAGCTGAGTAATAGATCTACTTTTAAAAGGTATGAATCTAATTTATCCTTCCCCTCTTTCTATCGTGACGATAAGCCCGTTCCAGGAAAACTCACTATGTTAAATAGTCAAAAAAAAAGAAAGGGGATTGGGTCAGCGCTTGAATGACTACGTCTACTGAATAATCCAATTCATGCGCAATCATCAGCTTCACTTGGCAACCAGTCTCTTTAATGCTTAAATGTTTTCATAACATCAGCACTTACCGTTCAAACACCCCAAGATTCAATCTGACACAAATTTTAAAACTCATGCTGATAACCAAAAACAAAAGGAGGCTGCCTCGTCTCGTTGCCAGGGGTCGAAATTAAGGCAGATTTCGCATGCTGATTTTCTAAGCAAACAGTTCCTCTCCACTTGGAAGAATGGTGCAATGCAATCTTCAGTCTCCCTTTTTCCTTTTTACAATACTAAGCCAAGTTTAAAGAATATTTTAGCGAATAGATAGCATTCAAGTCTTGATTAGTTAACATTTGAACCCTTCAACCAATTCAGTCATCGGTACGGATCCGACTTCCCGGACTCATGATGACGGACAAATGCTAATCGTCCAGAACAAAGAGAATGTGGGCTGTTTTTTGGCCTGCAATGTATCAACTGAACAAGACTATTATACTTCGTATTTTATGAATCTGCTTGGTGGCCAAAATATGTACGTATTTCCCTTTGGTATCCATCGTCGATTCAGTGTCCAGGTGAAATCAGAGAATTCTAATGTCGATTTTCAAGATAAGCCCTCTTACCTTTTAAGACTGCTGCAACGTAGTTTTTCTTTCCTCATTCCCCCTTTACTAAACCAAACATAGTGAATACTATATTCCACGCCCTACTAAGACAAATCGACTGAATAGATCGAATAAAATTGACTTATGTCCAAAAATTTTGATCAGCGAGATCAGCCTACTGAAAGATAGTGCTTGTTCAAGAGAGAACCAGAGTATAATATAAACCGTCGCCAACAATTATTCATTTTGCACATAATCTCCTTCTCCCAGCGAATAAATCTGTTCATCCTGTCCAAAGTCATAAAAGATAAAATAAAAGATGATCCCCCTCTGACCGTGATAAAACCAGTCTCCTTTACTCTATTGTCTAGGACTTTTATTGCAGGCTTATGGTCTGACATCACAAGACGATGTAGCTCCACTGGGCACTCATAAAATAAGCTGTTTATGGAAGGGTGAGGATGTGTTTTATAGATTGATTCAGACCACTTACCAAACCTTTGCTGTTTTTATCACAATGTTTCGTCTGCTGTATTCTCCAACCTTTTGCAGCTGTCCGTTGTATTCAATAACCTCCCAGGAAGTCTTTCTCACGTTATCGATCGTAAAGAAGAATTGACGCAATGCAATCGTTCTGTTCTATGAGATTTGGTCGAATACCTTCATGAATAAATCGTAGTAAATACCACATTCTATGACAGCCACTTGGTAAAAGCGATAGTGTTGGAAAAATTTACTTATATATATCATTTACTTATATATATATATATATATATATATATATATATATATATATATATATATATATATATATATATATATACTAATACACTTTACAATTCAGTTAAAAACGATTTTAGTTTATAATTTTCATAACTTTAATACAAATAATCCTCCAAATCATCCTCCGATGTCTTGTCGTGCAAGTCAGTTACTTTCCAATCCCAGTAAATATCAAATATTATAGTGGGAACCATCAGCCGTTTAACCATGGGCTTGTTTCGGGGATTGAAAATAGTAAGGCATTTTACCATGGCCTCCCCGTGTTGAGTTGATCAGACCCAACCTCCACACCTGTATTTATTTTTAAATTTCATTTAGGATATTTACATTCTCTTTTGTTGGATTTCACTCGTTTCTGGTTATCTATATTATCATAGTTACCTTTATTTTACTGTTATTTAATTAATGAATTAGATGTCCTGCGTTACACTTATAGATTCTGTTAATTAATGCAGACCATATAAACGTATTCAATTTTTCTATGTATATATCTATCTATGTCTCTCACAATCTATTTATCTCTTCCACTATATATATGTGTGTGTGTGTGTGTGTGTGTGTGTGTGTGTGTGTGTTCGTGTGTACGTGTGTGTGTGTGTTTAGATAGAGGGGCGGAAATACTTTTCATATCAAAGGAGACTCATGTATGTATGTGTAAATCAAGACATTGATATTAGTCAAAGGTGAGCAAATATAATATTTGCATTCCCCCCAAAATGTTACATAAACATACTCGAATAAATTACTCTAATTTGCTACACTTAATTATATCAGTTTCCCTTACGTATATTTAGTCGTCAGTTGAGTAGATATACTTAAGGAACATTGAAAAATCATCTGAAGAATCCTCAAAAAAATGTTATAGAATCTAAAAATATATATTTTTCAAAAAGGAAATAGGGAGAGCTTGAGGATGTAGACCACTACATCTACCCAAGACAATTAATCTCCATTAAATTCTCAAATAAAGAAGAAATCGACAGTAGAATCACTCCAGGTTGGCATGCTTTCGGTAGAGCTAGTTAAACCTTCGAGAACAAGGAAAGTCCAGTTATCTTAAAAGGAAGGGTACACGACCAGCGTATCCTCCCGATAGTCACCTATTGAGCTGAAACGAGGAACTTCACCAAAACATTGACCCTCAAGCTGAAAACCACATAACGTGCACACAAGAGAATCATGCTAAACCTCATGTGGATAGATCATAAAACAGCCTATTAGAAAAAAAGAAAAGGGTTCAAGATATTATAGTGTTCATGAAAAAACTCAAAAAGCAATGTGCTGGCCACGTTGTAAAAAGACAACTGCTAGACATCCCAACTCAAAACGTGGATTTCCAGAGATATTATGGCAAAACGCAGCTGACAAAAGATGACATGATGAATTAGACGGATAAATAGAAAGTGTTGGCTCTGCAACGCTCATGATAGAAAGCTCCAGCAACAGATATTAAAAGGTGCTGCTGCGGACGGTGATGATGATGATAAAGCATTTCAGATCTTTTTGATGGGCTATAACTGTATGAAAATCCAATATTTTTTAGGTATGTCTGTTAGGATACAAAGACTCTATCTTTTTATACTCTGGTCTATAATTTACACAACAACCATAGTTTAAGGCGAGGCAGTTTTTTATTTACGACTAAATGATGGTCTTCAATATAGTAAAAAAAGAAATTTTAAAAAAAGTTATATTTGCTGCATGAGTAAACTCTCAATTCACATGAACATGAATTGCATTCAGAATTATGGGTCACATTTATCTAGTTCCGGTGGAGGGAGAGAGACATATAGTGGTTGGGAAGGTTGATAAAGAGAAAGAAAAGATTCGGGCAGGTTGAGAAAGTGAGTGCAAAGTAAAATGGAAGGTACAGACGGGGATAGAAGAGAGGGACAGCTACAAGAGTGAGAAGTGAATAGAGGAGGGAAGAAAGGTAAGAAAGATGGAACTGAAATGATGTTGGGGTAGAAAGGAAAAAGTCTCTACATGAAAGTAAATTACATACCGAAAGAAAAAACAAGAGGTAGCTAAAACGGTATGTGTAAAATTAGGATTGAGGATAGGAGGAGAGAATGTTAAAAAAAAAAGAGGGTTAATCTGAAAGTTTTAGTAGAAAAGGAAAAATATTGATAATTAGTAATTTTTCTATTCCCCCCCCCCCCGTATTCTGAGATCATTTGTAGATTCTGTCATGGAGAGCAGTCTCATTCGAAAAATGCGAGAAACACAGGAGCGAGAATTCAATATCTCAGCACTGTCACGTTTCAGAGCCCTGCTGAGGAACCCGTTGTACCAGGCCAGGTCGGTGGTTCACGA
Organism: Thysanoteuthis rhombus; assembly: GCA_963457665.1. Taxonomy (NCBI): domain Eukaryota; kingdom Metazoa; phylum Mollusca; class Cephalopoda; order Oegopsida; family Thysanoteuthidae; genus Thysanoteuthis; species Thysanoteuthis major. Next base: position 27,284,715 of record OY735212.1, read on the forward strand.
CCCCAGAGCATTATGACGCAAAATTCTTTTGCTTCCTTTTTTTCTGTTAATAAATAATGATTCGTTGAAACGAGTTCAGCTGGGTGTCGTTCTCCAAGAGAACTCAAGATCCACCCAGCTAGCAGCGTTTTACATCGGAATTCCTTTTTTTTTCTTTTGCTTTACCTAAAAATATCAACAAATATTGAGGATTTATGTAAATCTGCTTAAAGAAAAAAAAAACTGCTGATGTAATCTGAAATATGAAGAACAAGATGAATATTCTTTGGTATCTATTTTTTGAATACGTTGTTGTGTTCACTGTTATATTCATGAATTCTGCTCAGAGAAACGATCGGAATAGGAGAGGCCCTGTTGCTTGTCGAAAGAAAATCGTTTCGTTCTTTGCTTTTTGGGTAGCAATACTTTTAACAAACTGAAATGATATGGTAAATATGCATAGAAGTAAAAAGGAACCCCAAATCGATCAAATTATGCATACACGTCAACTTCTTGTATTAGCAAACCTCATTTTTAAAGGAAAATAAGTGATAATATCTTCGGAAAACCTAAAAAACATAAGATTGACTGTACAGCAGTGTATGTATAGTAACTAGCTGGTCTTGTGTAGAGGTCGCCCTCTTCGAGAAATTTCGTGTTGCAGTCAACTTGAGCTTTTTCGAAGATGTTTACAAATATAGGGTGCTTCGCAATTGAGCAATGATTTGCGATCTAGTCAAGTAGACCATTATTAGTACAAGTTCGATTCTCACTAGTTGCATGACTGTGTCAATAGATATTTGAGACTAAGCTAAATTTACTGAATACTGATTGTTAACTCTGTAAGCTTTGTTAAACTAAAAACATTGAAAAAGTCAATGTTTGTAACCTATTTTATATTAAAGTAAGCAAGCAAAAGTTCTTTGAATTTTCATGAATGTATCAAATCAGGCATCACTGGAACCGGAAACATTGAACTTAGTCACATTTTTTGAACATTGGACAGTTGGCAAAAATCTGTTGGTGATGGTATTCAGTTGCTGACACCACTGCACGGCTTTTCATTACTAAATACATGTTTTATATCTCCAATACTTACTGGTAATAGCTGGCGATTATTTTTGATGGCTGAAGTCATGTAGAGCTCCTCACCCTTCCCATAGTGAACGAATTTTGACCGGATTAAACTGCTGACAAAAATAGACCAAGTTCCAATTTTTGCCCTAAAAGTTTGCTCTTAATAACTCATTCCTAGATAACCAGGAATCCGTCACCCAAGCATTACCACCCCACAGCAGGTAGAGGAGTAAAAAGAATTGCCAGTGGGGGGGGGGGGGCACAAGAACTCAACTGACTACTTTTCACAGCGAAAGTTTCAGCTGAATCCTTCAAATCAGTGCTTGATGCATCAACTTAAATAAATGCTATCTTCCATTGTCTACTTTTTAATCCTAAATCCTTATCAACTCTAAAAAAAAACATGCAGATCATTTAGTGTAAATGTATGGTCCTTACTTTTTATACAAACACTCCCATTGTTGTATTGCGAAGGTCTGGCCTCTAATTTTCGCAGGATAACTTCGCTTAAATAAATAAGAAAAGCCTTTTTTTAAAGAAAAGTCCTGGACTGAATACGAGGGAATCCTACAGTGAAAGTACTTTTTCTTATGAATCGTCCTTAAATGTATTCGAGGAAATAAAATATATTCGCCAAATTGAAAAAAAAAACTATCCAGGACCAAGAATGAGGAAATCCTACTGCACAAATTTCAAGAGCACAACATCTAAATCAAGATAGATAAGATAAATGATTTTCCAGTGTCATGGAGTCAGGCTAGGTTGTCTATGGCGTTTGGGTAAACATAGACCAACCAGATAACTTAGCTTCACATGTAAGACGCTGAGATATTTTTGATATATTTGGAGAAAATCAGAGTTTTATATGTCATCAAATATGATAACTTTTCTTCACTGGTACCAAAAATGGGTGTTCGAGCCCGAGAAAAAGACAAGATTTTGAAATCGTCTCGAGTCACAATCCACCCATTACTAAGCTTAGATTAATGAATACATCACTGAGAAGGATAAAGCTACTAATTATGACTGACAATTAAACTACCGGAGAAAAAAGTCTGGGGTACTGGGTTTCTTTTTCTTTTCATTTCCTTCATTTATTACAATCCTTCTTGGTCGGAATCCTCGTCTTCTTCATGCCCCCCCTCTATTTTCCTTTAATTAATCTCGTCTCCATTTACATTTTGAAGTTCTACCCTTTCATTCTAATTCCCTTCTTTTATTAATTTTTTTTTTTTATTTCCCTTGCTTCTCCTTCTGTGTTTGTCATGCATATGTGTAACCCATAAAATCTTCGTTTTTTTTCCCCGTCCCCCAGTTTTTCGTCCTTTTTTCTTTTTTTTTCACTCTTTTCCACCCCTGTCTTCCCAAATCGTCATGACGCCATAATCTACTGACTCCACCAATTAGAACATCTCAGCAAGAATGGATCTTCTTCAACGACTCATTATCCGCTAACGTTAACCTCAGCTTGGGTTTCGCAATTTATTACCAATAACAAAAAAAACAAAAAAAAAATGATGGTCTTCTTCTTTTCGTAATGGCTTTTTAATGCTCTCCATCTTCTGTTTTTGTCGATTTTTGGCAGAAGTCGGACATTTTAATCGTTTCGGTGCCAAACCAAAAAAGAATTTCGAATAAATCATTTCTTTTTTATTATCAAACATTTCAGAAGAAGGACAACTTTCACACTTCGCAGTTAGCATTTGTATTTTGCCTCACCAATTCTAAGCTTACGATCGAGTCTCACCGAAAACATCGGTTTCCGTTTGATTTCCGAAAGCAACAGTAAACTTGATTAGTACTTCGATGGGTGACGATTTGGAAACACCGATTACCGTAGGCGACGTGTGGCTTTGTGAAAGACTTGGCAAAACTTCATCAATCAACTTTCGGTCAAATCACGCCGGAAACATAGATTTGAGTCTGATCACAGAAGTTATGCAGCATCGAACCTGCTCAGTACTTTGATGGGTAAACGCTTAAAATCTATCATACGTTGTAAGCAATTTGTGACTTTGCTCCAGATTCTGCAAAGCTTTGTTAAAAAAAGATCTCATCAAGAGTAATCCCTTCGGAAAAGGATTTGTTTTTTGATCCTGTTCAAAAGCTAACATCCATAATTTTAAGCACCAAAACTAATTTTTTTTTTTTTTTAAATCAAGTTAAACTTTAAGATCAAGTCAAATTTTACCAATTATATGATCTTGGAAAATTAAAACAAATCAACATTTCTCTGAACGGTCTTGTATAACTTTTCAGTTGGGTTCGAGATCAAGAAATGGGGTGCGTATAGTAGTCTGGATAGCGTAGGGTTGCAATGACACGAATGTGAGACCAGTCTCAATTATTACTTGGTCACGGCTCCCTCAAGAGCTATTTCTAGACCCTGCCCCTGTAAAACAGTGATATGGTACGAATAAGAAGGCAGAAATTAATTTATCATTATTTCAACGTCATCATCAGCAGCAGCAACAACAATAGCAGCAGCTGTTCTAGGTCCACTGCAGGATTAGGTTTTTTTCTCAACTCTTTCCAGGTCGTGATCTTGCTAACCTCTGCCATGTATTTCCCATATCACTCATTGGTATATCCGAGCCTCAACGTAGATTTGAATTGTCCACAGGAAACGTCGAGGGCCAACTGACCAGCACAGAAGACCGATCATGTAACGTAAGTCACATTTCTCATTTTGCGATAGAAATGGACAGTCCGTGAAGTTCTGGCGCATCAGTTGACGATCTTATTCGACCTTTCACTTGCATTGTTTCCCCGAACAGACATTTAGAATTCAAAATATATCTCTACTCTATATGTCCAAAAATCACAATGACACGAAAATATGTATTCAAAACAGCAAAATCAGGTCTGAAATAAAAGTAGAGAATTCTACATTTTTCCAACATAAGTAAAAACACAAAAACATACATACATATATGGTTGTAATACAACGAAACAGCTGCCTGTGAAGGATACAACTATTAATTATTATTATAATCAACATTCCCTTCTTTAGGGTTGGGCACTCTTAGGTAGGTCACTCGTCTGCAATAAGCTACTATGCAATGCTCTTCCAATTCTTGAGTGGAGCACTTTGGCAGATGAGGGAGTAAATATATCGCTTAATTCAATCCTACTGCTCGTCCAATTCTGCATAGGGTAGGAGTAGAGTATCAGCCTCTTAGTCTGAAGCGAAGTTTTCGACCTTACCAAGTGGTACTGGAAGGGGTACTAGATAGTCTATAGCCACACTGAACAGTTGTAATAGAACGAAACAGCTGTTTGTGAATAACGCAACTATTATATACATATATGTTATACTACTCAAAAATCCTTTTGAAATAAACTCCCGTTGTTATATATCTATTTCTTAAAAATTTAATTGCCTGCATCGGAAAGAAGTGCAGACATGGACAGTGTATGAACAAAATGAGAAGAGCGGGGATAAAGCAGTTTTTGGGGCTTTTGCCTTTCTGTTTGGCTGTTTAGCTCGATGGTTGAGAGCAACACTACGCTGAAACGGTCACGTTATCGGTTACTGATTCGTTTCCTGCAGCAGCTCCCTTTTTCTTTAATTGTTTATTTTATTTACGCTGTCTACGCCAATGACTCATTTTGCAGGTAACAACGAGAGGTCGTTTAAAATAATATAACGCATTCGTATACATTCAGTCGGATTATATATCCATTTCTTAATTTTATATATATATATATATATATATATATATATATATATATACACAGATGGATTTCATTTCAAGAATTGATCAAAACATCTCACCTTTTTTTCTATTATCATAATGTTTGGACCGATCCATTCTACAACCTTCTCCACGGGGCACAACGAGGTGGTCATCAGTCTGAAGAACCCTTGAAAATGATTACATTTCATCTCAAAGTTACACAAAGTACAGATGAGTTTCATGACCGTGAATATTTTTGTCGTAAAATATATAAATATAATGATTCGTAGATCTTCGCTCATTTCTTTCTCTGTATATCTTTTATATTACTACTTTTATATTCATCCCATAAATATCAGGTTTCCTCCGCTATCCGGAAATGAAATACTCTCTTGAGGAAAAAACAATTCCCCAAACTTCTAGGCTCCAAAGAAAAAAAATGGAAGTCTTTGTGTCGTCTTTTAGATATCACTTCCCATTTGACGCATTGCTGGTGGAAAGTCTTGTACGTGGCAAGACCGACGTACAAAAGATATCTTTTGTTAAATTAAAGAAAAAATCTATCATCGTACTCTGTATTATGTTGTGGTAGGTATTTGTATAATGCTTAATCGGATTCGTGTCATCATTTGCCATCGTATGAGGAGAGGGAAAATACAGATCACTTTTATCATATATATATATATATATATATAAGATCACGTGCAACAACCACATCAGAGATAAAACCTAAGATCGAAATCGAGGACATAGAACTAGAGAAAGTAGACCACTGAATTTACCTAGGACAACGAATCTCCATGAGACCCTCAAAAGAAGAAGAAATCAAGCGAAGAATCACACGAGGATGGCAAGCCTTTGGCGGAGCTAGCTCAATCTTCAAAAATAAGAAGATCCCATTCATCCTAAAAAGGAGGGTGTATATCCAATGCATCCTCCCAAAAGTCACTTATAAAGCTGAAACATGGAACCTAACTAAGAGACAGATCTGCAAACTGAAACCCTCGCAACGTGCATATGAAAGAATTACGCTGGGCCTCACATGGAGAGACCATAAGACAACACAGTACATCCATAAAAAAAAACATGTCAGGGACATCATAGAATCCATTAAAAATCTCAAATGGTTGTGGGCTGGCCATGTTGCAAGAATGGCATACAACCGATGAACATCGCAACTCACGATGTGGATCCCCCAAGATCACATGCGCAACTCAGCCCGGCAGAATATTAGATGGAGAGACGAGTAAGACAAATCAGAAAGTACTGTCTCCGCGACACCCATGATTGAGAAGTGTGGCGAATCCTGGGGAAAGTCTACGACAAAAGACAGACGTTGAAAGACTGATGATGATGATGATGATGATGATGTATGCGTGTGTGGGTGTATATGTGCATTAAGCAACACGTATATGTATAGTCAAATCAACATTGCTCATTCTTTTCCTAGGAGACCTGTTGTTGTTTGTTTTCATCTTTGAAGCATTTGACTCATTATGAATTATTCACAGTTGATATCTTCACAGTAGTTGCCTTTTGTTGTTGTTGTTGTTTTTTTTTTGTTGTTTTGTTTGTTTTTTTTTGCTGTTATTGATTGCCGGTAAAAGATCACCACCCATACGTCCACCACCCAATGCCTGACTGTTCTGTACTCCTGACGGGCTAACACCGCCGTAATTTGTAGACCAAATGATTCCCTTCGAATCACAAACATTCAACTGCGTGTAACCGTTTTGTTTCTCTGCTCGTTGAGGCAAGGAACATATTGTAATGAAAGGCCAATGATTTTAGATTATTCGAAAGAACAAAGACTTTCGGCATCATTTCAAATAAAACTTGGAAACAAAAAATAAAGCAAAAATAAATAGTCATTCCATATTTGATTCACCAAAAAATGTTTTCTCAATAATCAAATAATCAGTTGATGATTATTTTAGCTCCCCGAAGCCAAAGGTTGACTAAGAAACTGGGTATGAAATTTGCCCCTATTATTAATCATTAGCTAGCTTGTCTCGCAGACCATCGATCGTGTAATTGGTTTGAACCTCATAGTGCCCTGCGATTGAAGACCTGTTTCAGACTGAGATAAACCTGGTAAATATCTAAAGACACCTGTTGTAATCTCGTATATCTCTTGCTAGTATTATGAATTTAACTTTCACTGAGCGCTCCATAATTTTGACCCTGTACCAGAATTGTTGTTGTTGTTGTTGTTGTAGTTGTTGGCTCATTCCTTTCGTCGCTCGTTGTTCATTCTTTGTGTCCCGGCGGGCCAAAACGACCACAGCCTCTGCCAAGCTGTAGGTTTTTATCAAAGTTGCCTTCTCTTATATTGACTGATTACAGGTCTGAAGGGCTGCATCTACCTCACAATTCTATCCATAGCTGAGGGCAGAAAGTGGACTCTCGCCTCCCCTAAAGACATTAGTGCAAAGTGTTAAGTGTTAACGAACTATTAACCAGAATTTAAACACGGATTCCATTCCAGATTTCATTTCTGAGCAGTAAACGGTTACGTCACTCCACTAATCTAGGTAAACTCAGAAAATTCGTAAACTAAGGGAATATCTCAATAAACAGACATGAATGAATGCGTGAAGGTTATTGACTGATCCTAACGTATCAGATTCGACATTCTGAAAATGTTTCTGTTTAAAGCAGAGTTCTGAACAAAGAGTTTGGCCATAAGAAAAATGTTGATGATGGTATGTTAGTCTGAGTTGTCTGATGTTGAGTTGAAGGAAGAAAGGGGGACTGGGGAGCAGGAAAAAGGAGAAGAGAGTGCATGTTTGTATAACGCTGAATCTTATTTTCGCTATTTGACACTTTTCGTAAGCTGGGGATACATATATTCCAATAGCCAGGCGGAAATAAGTGCATGAAGAATTTAGAGCTGAATTCATTAGGTAGAACAAATAATGCTGATTGCAAAAAACCAGACTTGACATCACAGAAATGCTTCCATCTAAAACAGAGTTCTGAACAAAGAGGTTCCATTCAAAGTTGTTTTACTGATGGCCGAGAAGTTCTCAGTCCGATAAAACGATTTTCTCTTTGTTGTTAATTACAAATGGCTGCTATCCAAACAAGATGGCGATTGTCAAAATATTTATTCTAGAAAATATACAAGAATACAACACAAGATTAGATTTCTGTGTGGTTTAGCTTTCACTTTCCTACCCTCCTCCGGTTCTATTCAAGACTCTAACAAACAGCATTGTTTGTTTTACCAAATAAATTTATCCATAACTCTGAATCCTTCACAGTCATCATAATACTGCATTCGTTTGATTCACCTTCGCTATTTCCCCTTCACATACATTGATGCACACAAAAATACACGTGCATGTATATATATATATATATATATATATATATATATATATATATATATATATATATACATATATATATATATATATATATATATACATACATACATACATACATACATACATACATACATACATGTGTGAGTGTGTATATGTGTGTAAAGGGGCTAAATCTATCTCATCCCGTGACTTCAGTACTCTATATACAAAAATTCTTTAAAGAATTAAATATAATATTAGACTTGGCGAATCTAAAGCTTTCCGGCTTAAAACCCAAAAAGGCAAGACTCACTTCATGTGTTCTACCCTTAAGGCAAATGTTAGTCATCTTATCGGAAAATGCTACTTTGAAATAGGTTATGAATTATTCCATCAGATCATAGGTATCTCTTTGGGAATTGATCTTGCTCCCCATTGGGCAAATTTATATATATATATATATATATATATATATATATATATATATATATATATATATATATATATATATATGTGTGTGTGTGTGTGTGTGTGTGTGTGTGGATAGGAATATGTATTCATGCCATCTTTAATTAGAACATATGTAGGAAAAGCTTGGTCATTTTGTGGTTGTACCCGTTTTATTGCTGTTGGTTTGATGATGGAGAAGAATTCGTAAAATCGTATAGTAGTATATACCCTCAGGATCTTGAACTAAAGTATGAACATAATGGAATACAAGCAACGTTCCAAGATTGGGATTTTAAAATTGATGAGGGAATGTTTGTCTATGATTTGTTTGATAAACACGACTTATTTCTGTTCCATATCGTACGTATGCCATTTAGAAGACATAGTATTGCATCTTGTATATTTTAAGAAACTATATTATCAGAATATTTAGAAATAACACGTGCTACACAGATATACTTATTTCACACCGAAAATTGTTTTTCCAGTTATAAGAATGGTCAATCAAGGCGGAGGAATTAGTGAGATTTTAAAACAATCTAATGATGCCAGGATTAGCCATCCTTATTTATTTGAAACTAATCAGCTCGGCTATAATGAAATTATAACGAAAATTAAAGGATATGTTAACGAGAGTATAAAAGTAGGATAAATTAATAGTGAATATCAAAATAAATAAATTTGTATTAATGTTAGGGTAATTAGGAAATCAAAATCAAAAGAGATTAATATACTCTTTGTCAGTGTTAAAGATCATTGTATTTGTCTAGAATCAGGGAAAGGGGAAACGTTTGTCTCTGGTCCATTTGTCTGACTGTTAGGTAGTTGGGGGGGATGGAAGATTGAATATGGAATGCCAAGAAACAAATTGTCTTTGAATATCAATGGAATGGGCCATGGAGGTATTACTAGCGATTAGAATGTTGTTTGGTCTCGTTCCAACCATGTTTATAAGGCTAATTTATTTGATAATTCAAAGGGAAATAACTGATGAAAGCGATATGGTATGACAGGTGAAACAATAACTGTTCGGTTAGTAGAAAAGAATTGTCAAATTCTTCAGTTGAATATGTTGGCAGGAAATGAACTCAAATTTTTTTTCTGTTTGATCAGTTTTCTTGAAGATGATAACATTAGTTAGTCTGCATGCAGTCTGAGATTAAAACTGACACAATATATCTAATATTCACATGGATGAACACTCGATAGAAGTGACACGTACTGCGAGTCACGTCTGTTGTTATACTTACTTATCTCTCTTGTTAAATATGTTTGGGGGTAATATGCGTGTGTATACGTGAGTAATATATGTATATATGTGTAATGTAAAATAGCACCCATTCATAATAGATTATGATAGTACCGTATATAAAATAACAAACTACATAGCTGAAGATGAGGTGATGTTCGGTGAACATTGCTGGGGTACCGTATTATTTAACTATTTTGTTTCCAAATCCCTTAAACGGTGACATGGTAAACAACCGAGGATCCTTGCAAAAGAAAAATCATACACAGCACCATAATATCAAAGTATCTACGAAACATTTGGAAAAAAAACAACGAGGAAAATTATATAGATTACATTAACAGGTATTGGGAAATAAGTGACCGAAGAAACCCCTGACAAAAAAAGTTTTGAAACAGCTTTTTAAAGCGTTTAAAGCAGTAAAGCTCTCTAGACTATATATACATATATACTGATGAGCCCAGACAATACGACCAACTTTCCAGTAAGGTATCGGTCCTCCTTGTGCTCACAAAACACCCTTTGTCTGATTAGACATGGACTCTACAGGAACTCACAAGTTTGTTTTTTTTTCCAGAGATCTAGCTCAAGGATATTAATGGCAGGTTCTGCTTCAAATTATGTGATGGAGCTTCAGCAGAGCGAATTTGTTTGTCCTACATCTTATGTCTTGCTTGTTGTCAATTAATGGTCATGTCACTGCCTCGGTTATCGTTATTCAGAACGAGGCTCTCGGCTAGTATCTTCAGATATTAGAACGAGGCTCTCAGCAAGTAACTTTGCTTATATCTACGAATACGTGCAGTTGCTTCCCTTTATTATTATACAAGACATTCCATGTGCACTGTGAAATTTATATCTACGAAGATGGGTGACCAAGACAACAAAGTGAAGTACTTTTCCTGTTCCTGAAACCATTCCCATGCACATTGTGCAGCGTGTCAGGGTGCATCGTCCTCTTGAAAGGTATCTCTGCCATGGTGGAATACTATTACCGTGAGTAGATGTACCTGGTCATCAATTATGTTGGAGCAGTTGCTGTTTCCTAGCGGAACATAAATCAAACTATCAAACTGCCTCCACCATCTTGCTGTTTTCCAACACTGCACCCTGGAGCGATAGCTTCCCGGGGATAACGATGCACACGTATCCTGCTGTCCACCTTATTTGTACCGGGCGATCTTTTCCCACTGATTCAAGGTCTACCCACGACGCTTGCACAACTATTGAAATGCTTTCGGCATTCGACATAGATTAGCATCAATACTCTGATAGAGAGATAGATGTTTTTGCCAAGAATAGCTTATCTTTACGTCATAAGATCAACTTTCTTTTAATCTACGATATGTCAAGCATTATGTTGCCTCCTTGACGGACAATATCAGAAGGAGGCATTGTTTACTGTTTTAATTTATGAGACATTTTCAGTATTTCTATTATGAGTTAACTGTTCTTTAATGTGGTCTTTGGCTTAACAGAAAATAAATTACCATCATCATCATCATCAGTCTTTTAAAGTTCGTTGTTGGATATAGATCCCCCACAGGATCCGCCACATCTCTCTATCGGGGGCATTGCAGAGCCAATATTTTCTAAATTTGTCTTGTTCATCTCTCCATCTTGTATTCTGTCGGCCTCATTTTCGCATGTGATCTCTGAGGATCTACTTTGTGAGTCCATAAGTTATCTGCCATGCTTGCAACATGGCCTGCCCATTGCCATTTGATTTTTTTCAATAGTTTCCATGATTTCTCAGACGCCCGTTTTCTTCCTGATATAGTGCTGTCTTGTGATCTCTCCATGTGAGGTTGAGCATGATTCTCTCATTTACGCGTTTCACGCTTCTCAGTTTTTGGGTGTGTCTCTTGGTCAGGGTCCATGCTTCAACTCCATAAGTGATTATCGGGAGAATGCATTGGTTGCATACTCTTCTTTTTAGGATTATTGTGATCATCTACCCGCTAAATGATTACAGCGGTGCTGGCGTAAATGGCTTTATTTGTTATAATTTGCTTCTGTAAATCATTTTGAATTTCCCAAAGTTATTTTATCAGTATTCTTTACTATTTTCGTCACAGAATTTCTCTAATGCATATTGACCTGTGTACTTTATTATTACGATTTGCAACAATATGAAAGTACAAACGCAGGAAAGCGACTGGCAAAGAAGGCATCATCAAGGACCTTTTGCATGATGCACGATTTTCATAGTAGTTACGCTGGTTCAGTAAATTTGCCTGGTAGTGAGATTCACTTAAAGTTTGACTCCAATTTGATTACATAAACTTTTAATCGTAAAATTCAGATCAGATTAAAACAACGGATTTATTTTTGTGAAAGAAACTTGAACTGCGTATTCAAATATTTGATTCCACAAACTTTTGATTGTAAAGTAATACTTGTTTTTATCCTTGTTTTGGTGAGATTAACTTTTGATATTTATTTCTGGTGAAACAAGTTTACAAATTACCAATTAAGCAAACACATTGACGCAGAAACACACACTCACACACACACGCACACACACACACACACACACACATATATATATATATATATATATATATATATATATATATATATATATATGTGTGTTTACACATATATATACTCAATTATTTACTTATTATCATAATTTTTCAGGGTTGAGCATAAGTAGAGTAACTCGTTCAATATAAGCTCATGCAATGCTCTTCCAACTTTAGAATAGAGCACTCCTGTGGATGGGAAATAGATATATCGCTTAAATTCAATCTTACTGACCGTCCTGTTCTGCGTAGGGCAGAGGTAAGATGCTAACCTCTGGGTTTGAAGCAAAAGTTTCGATCCTATCTCGTGGTACTGGATGGGATTATGGATTATCTATAGCCACACTAAAGAGTTGTAATACAACGAAGCAGCTCTGTGGATGACTCAATTAATATATATATATAGAGATAGATAGATAGTGCAGTGTCTGGTTTTACTCTTTGGCCAAAATTTTGATATTTTCTTTTCCCGATTAGCTACCAAATATATTTCCTCTCAGCCAAACCAGTTCGTCTTCTAATATGTGTTTATATATCATTCATTGTATAAACAAAACGACGCCCACACATTCAACCCATCAGACAAATACTTTCGTATGAGTGGGTTATGTTGTTTAAAGTGGAGTCGATATGTCGACTTTAATCAAATGATAAATTTGCTGGAAGTCATACGTCGCACTTATTATAATATTTGTGGCACTTGGGTTTTCTAGAATTAATTAAGAAGAAAAATAGATGTTCTTTTGTTGAAGGAAACAATAAAGAATAAGCAACAATTGATTTTTAGCTCGGAAACTTTTTTGCCAGAAATTAAAATCCGTTTGATGATACATCAAACAAAACCTTTAAAAATTTGTTGTTTTTCTTTCAATCATAATTCTGGATAGAAACCAGAATCACACAGATATTGGATTCTGACTGGACATTAATTAAATACTCTTTTGATAGAAAAAATTATACAGTCGAATTTTCTTTTTGTTGAAATTGCCTGTGTTGAGTCATTAGTAGCAATATTTATTCAACGCAAATAGGCCCTGTCCAAAAAAAAAAGACTTTTGATATCTCTTTTATTTCCACCGATGAATTGTGCTTTACAATCTTTTAAAAGTGTCTGATATCCGCTTGCAATAATTCACTGGCTCTTTTACACTTAGATTTCAGTCTAGAGTTATATCGATTCATGTTTTATCTTTTGAGGTAAAGTTTGTCCACACGTCAAATTAGATTATAGGGCACAAACAATATGAGGAATTGTCGCAGCTGTTCAGATGTGTCACTTCTGATTTTACTTCTCACAGTTGAATCCCTCGACTGTTTCCTGTTCACAACTCCGAACAATTAGTTTATTTCACTCTATCTCTCTCTCTCTCTCTCTCTCTCTCTCTCTCTCTCTCTGTTTTAAGCTGCATATGTTTCGTTTACAACGTCTTGGTGACTGGCTGGACGTCGGACGTGAGTAGGTAATGTTTGCGTTTTGAATAAAACGAATTATCTTTCGGTGTCCATCTGCTTTTTGCACCAAAACTTTGTAAAGACTACTACTACTACTACTACTACTACTACTACTACTACTGTGGAGAATGCGAGAACAAGAGATCTTCGATCACCAGTCGTCAGCGATAGTCTAACAGCTACAATGAAAAAGGCTTGTGCAAGCAAAGTTTGGGAGGGTCGGCACAGTACTAAACCACAGCGCTGCTGTGATAAGTGAGGATGGTGAGCGGGAAGGTGGAGACCTGACAGGACTTATTGTCACTCAGCCTCCAGCTATGACCAATGGACAACTTGCGTGAAACTGCAAACTGCAGCACTGCTGCGGACAGTGGGAGCGGGGCTGGGAACTTGAGGAGATTTTCTGTCACTCAGTCTCCAGCAACGACCACGATAAAACTTGTGTGAAAATGTAAAATAATAATAATAATAATAATGATAATAATAATAATAATAATAATAATAATAATAATAATAATAATAATAGGCGGCCCTCGTGTATGTATGAATGAACTTCCCCTCCCCCTGCCACCCTCGTGTATAAATTGGCTGTGCTGCGTTGTCCAGCCTGCATTGGAAGAAAAACAACCGATACCGAGAAGACAGCATCCGACATTTTTTGACCAAAAAGCCATTTTATTTCTCTGGATGAATTCTGGCGACTGACTTTGAAGACTAACTAACTCAGGCTGATTTTTAAGATTAACTCTGTGATGGTTCTTATTTAATGTCTTAATAATAATAATGATATTGATAATAATAATGTTATTTTGACTACAGGCTGCCCCTGATGATTTTGTTCTGGGCTTAGTTAAAGTCTGTGACTATTCTTTAGATGTTTATGATACTTAACGTTTGGCTTTGAGATGAACTCTGTGATTATTTTCGAACATCTTAATGATATTTTACTTTGGTTGATTATTCTTGATATTTTGATGGTATTTTTTACCTCTGAGATGGTTTTCTTTGTAAGTCTGAGAAATTTTCTCCTTTGATGAAATGGTCACTGCCAAGTCGAAAAAGTTGTTTTTTGGACCTGCACGTGGGTAAGTGGAATTAAAATTAAATTTAGAATTAAATTTACAAATGAGTTGTCCCATAGAAGTATAGAAAAGCAATTCCTTTTCTTTCATGTGAGAGGCGACCCTCGTGTATGTATGAATGAACTTTCCCCTCCCCCTGCCACCCTCGTGTATAAATTGGCTGTGCTGCGTTGTCCAGCCAGCATTGGAAGAAAAACAACCGATACCGAGACTTATACTAAGTCAAGACTTAAAACATTTAAGGGAGACATATGATCTTGAATGCATGTAAACTCCCCCCCCCCCCAAGAACGAGGCTTAGTGTGTTTTTTCTCTTTAATTAAAAAATTAGGTAAATGCCATAATAGATATCTCTGCACACCCGAATGGCTTGTCCTGTTGAGGCCATACCCTGGGTGGTAAGAGCTGGTGGGGCTCTTAGGTTATCACTGTGCACATTGGTCTCAATGAACCCACCAAGGTTTGGCGCTACCTTAAAAGAACCAAAAGGGCCGGTAGGGCTCTTTGGTTACTTCTGATTCACATCGGTCTTAACCAACCCACCAAGGTCTGGCGCTACCTTGAAAGAACCAAAAATCCCAATCATGACAGTACAACCAAACTATTTTACCGCAAAAAACGGGGCACGGATCCAAGATCTGTGTGTAGTAACCAGCAGGTGTTCCCTTGTTGGCCACCAGGAGGGACCCGGTCGTCATCCTTTGA
Source organism: Thysanoteuthis rhombus (assembly GCA_963457665.1). Lineage (NCBI taxonomy): Eukaryota > Metazoa > Mollusca > Cephalopoda > Oegopsida > Thysanoteuthidae > Thysanoteuthis > Thysanoteuthis major. Next base: position 27,300,228 of record OY735212.1, read on the forward strand.
CTGCTGGCCAAAACTCCGGCTCGTGTACCCTTAATGGCCTTCAGGAGGGACACAGTCGTCACACAGCTACTATTGGCCAAAACTCATATACCACTAATGACACCCAGGGAAAGCGCAGTCCTCACGGAGTGACTGCTATAAAGAACAAGACAAAGAGATGGACAAGGGAAGAGAATAGACTAGTTATGTATTGTTACTTTAAAAGCAAGCCTTCGGTGCGATCTTATAGAGAGCGTATGCTCCAAATATGGAGGGAAAAATCTGATGTGGAAGTATCGAACCAACGGCTTGCTGACCAAGTAAAACAAATCCAAAAGAAGAAATGGCTGTCTGAGACTGAACTACTAGAGATTCGCATTAATGTAGAGAGAGATTCAGGTGACACATCTGAAGAATGCCCCCCCCCCCCAGCACAACTAGTACCAACAACAAAACTAGAAGAATTTCCCATGAGACCCCCACAGTAAACTATGCACCAGAGGGTGACGACGAGGCACCAACGGAAGAAGAGAAAACCAAAATACAAGCTTTGAAAGAGATCATGTGAGGAGAGAAAACAACACTCCCCACCCTAAGAGACAAAGACAGAAAGAAAGTCGGAGAAGTGACCGAACAAGTCAACTACCTCTTACAGCACATAGAAACGAACACCCTCCTAGAACTCAACAACTTAATTTACGCTGGGGCGAAAATGGTAGCACAAAGCTTCGCAACACAAGATAGGAACCCGAGCAACAATAGGGAAGAGAAACCCAACCGGGAGAGAAGAATACAAAGGCAGATCTCCCAACTACAGAGAGATGAAGTACTGCTTAGAAATACACCACACACGGACAGACCACGAGTAAGACTTTGGAACAAATACAAGGTAACGCAAAAAGGCATCGCAACTGTAGTCGAAGAGTTACACCAGAAAAGATTAGCCAAAGAGGCAAGACTGAAAAGATACAGACTAAGAACGGCCCAATACACACAAAACCGCACATTCCAAAACAATGAGAAGAAGTTTTACCAAGATTTAAATGGGGAAAGAAGGCAGGACATGAAATCAGATGCCACAGAGGCCAAGAACTATTGGAATAGCATATGGGGGCACCCAAAAAGACACAACGTAACACCGCAATGGTTAGGAAACATGACAAAAGAACTAGAAGATATAGACAAGGGAGAACCAATAGTACCGAATGAAACCACATTGAAACATACTCTTAGGAAAGTAGCCAACTGGAAAGCACTGGGTCCCGACGGGATCCATGGGTATTGGTTCAAAAAATTCACCACGTTACACGGCAGACTCACCCACCTACTCCAAAATTGTCTAAACGAAGGCAAGGCACCAGAATGGATGACTAAAGGCAGAACCACCCTCATCCAAAAAGACCCAGAAAAGGGGAACATAGCAAGCAACTATAGACCAATCACGTGCCTACCACTTATGTGGAAAATCCTGACCGGGCAAATAGCAGAGAGAATATACATGTCAATGGATAGAAGGGGACTACTACCAGAAGAACAGAAAGGGTGTAGGATAGGAACCAAAGGGGCAAACGATTTACTCTACATAGACCAGATGATCTTAAGAGAAGTGAGGAAAAGGAGAAAGAATATTGCAACGGAATGGATAGATTACAAAAAAGCGTACGATATGATTCCACATAGCTGGATACTCGAATGCCTTAGAATGTTCAAAATTAGCGAACCGGTGGTTAAATTCATTGGTAATTCGATGGAAGACTGGAAAGTAGATTTGACAGCCGCAGGGGACAAACTAGCAGAGGTAGGGATAAAAAGGGGAATCTTCCAAGGAGACTCGTTGTCCCCACTATTATTTGTTCTAACAATGATACCGCTCAACAGAATCCTGAATAACAGCAAAGGATACCACTTCTCTAAAACAAAAGGAAAGGTCAACCACCTTATGTACATGGACGATATTAAATTGTTCGCAGAAAACAGGGGAGAGCTTGAGACTCTGTTCAACGAAGTAAGGGAATATAGTGAGGACATAGGAATGGAGTTTGGAATAGAAAAATGCGCAATCATGGTAATGCACAAAGGAAGGCTTTCAATGACTGAGGGAATTGAACTCCCGGACAACAGCAAGATTAGGACATTGACCGCACAAGACCGATATAAATACCTAGGTGTCCTTGAATGTGACACGATAAAACGGGAAAAGATGAAGGAGAAAATTAAGAGAGAATACCTCAGAAGGATAAGGAAAATATTAAAAACCAAATTAAACATCAGAAATCTAATAAAAGGAATGAACACGCGGGCTGTATCAGTAGTTAGGTATACGGGACCATTCCTAGGATGGACAAAGGAAGAGCTCCAATCAATGGATAGGCGAACAAGGAAACTTATGACGATGCATAAAGCATTACACCCTAGAGATGATGCAGATAGACTATACGTTAAGAGAAAAGAAGGTGGCAGAGGGCTCATCAGCATAGAAGATTGTGTCCAGAGAGCTAAAATAGTCCTAAAAAGATATGTGCAAACAAATAGTGAAGAAATCATAAAGAGTGCGAGAGATAGTGCAACAAGCAATAAAGTAGAAAACAATGGAACAGTACAGCAAACAAGAAAAGAAAGATGGGAAGGGAAAAAATTGTACGGCGAGTTTAAAAGACAGATACAAGATGTAGCAGACGAGAAATCATGGACGTGGTTACGAAAGGGGAACCTTAAGAGAGAAACAGAATTGCTCATCATGGCAGCCCAAACAAAAGCATAAGGACAAACTACATAAAAACAAAAATCGACAGAACACAGACAAACAGTAAATGCCGCATGTGCGGTGAAAGAGATGAGACAGTAAACCACATAACTAGTGAATGTAGCCAACTCGCCCAGAAGGAGTATAAGCATAGACACGATAGAGTAGCAACGATGATGCACTGGGAACTAAGCAAACAAATGGGATTCAACCATGTGGAAAAGTGGTATCAGCACAAGCCAGAGGCAGTTTTGGAGAATGACAACCACAAACTACTGTGGGACTTTGACATCCAAACTGACCACTTCATCCAGGCAAGAAGACCGGACTTGGTGATAGTAGACAAAAAAAGGAAGGCCTGCCAAATAGTAGACGTTGCTGTACCTGCAGGCCATAGAGTAAAAAAGAAGGAGGGTGAAAAAAGGGAAAAATACCAGGACCTAGCAAGGGAGTTAAGGAAAATGTGGAGCATGAAAACCAGGGTAGTACCGGTCATAGTGGGCGCAATAGGAACGTAACCAAAACTGGCGGAGATCGGGATTATGGGAAGGATAGAGACCGTACAGACCACAGCACTACTGGGAACTGCACGGATACTGAGGAGGGTGCTAGAGATATAAGTACTGCAACGAATTGTAGCTCTGTCATGATATGCGAAAGAGAGAGGAGACGTTAGCTGAAGACCTGAGGAGACTTATTGTCACTCAGCCTTCAGCAATTACCACTGGGCAACCGGTGTGAAACTGTAAATCGCAGAATTACTGCGACCTATGAGCACTAGGAGAGGAAGGCTGGAGACTTGAGGAGACTTGCTGTCACTCAAACTCCAGCGGTTACCACCAGGCAACTGGTGTGAGATTCCAAATAATAATAATAATAATAATAATGATGATAATAATAATAATAATAATAATAATAATAATAATAAGAAGAAGAAGAAGAAGAAGAAGAAGAAGAAGAAGAAGAAGAAGTGAATACATCAAGTTGGCTCAGGAGGAGTTCAAAAATAGACATGATGGGTTAAAACATATGCTCAGCTGAGAACAGTGCAAACGACTGACTTGGCCATATTAACCAACGGTACATGTACAAACCAGAATATTTCCTGAAAGAAAGCGAAAACCTGGAAAGATATCTGGGAGTTGCTGAGTAAGCAAAAAAAAAGATTATGGAGCATAAAGGTGATTGCTGGTGTGCTTGGAACAGTCTTGACGAGCATTACACAAATTCTATAATGTATTACAGGCTTCAAGCGCTCCAATAGCTTGGGGTGCAACTGCCACCTTGATGTTCCACAATATACTTAGTTCCGTGACAACGTTGGGATAAGTTTCCATCTTTTGGCTTTCGTTTACTTTTATCCAATAATTCGATACCACAGCGACATATGTAACACTGTGCAAATTTTTCCCCCACTTTTCATTGTTCCGTGGTAATGTTATTTTCTAATCGATTGTGGCTAAAAAGTAAAAAGAATTGCTATCATTCCCTCCAAACTATGCTATTGTGATCAGAACATTGATATTTTGTAATATACCAATTTTTGTCTCTGAAGCTTAGGAAAGGTACTTGTAGACTGTAAATTTCCTTTGAGACAAACTGTTTCATAAGACCTAATTTAATGTGCAGTGTTGGTTTTAGCGCCTTTCAGGGGTCCGTCAGTGGCTCCAACTTGACGTTGTTCATCCCCACATAAAATACGGATGGTTGTAGCCTGTCCCACTATTGGTAGCTTTCGCTGTCCTAGAGGCAAAGATAACACCAAAATTCTCTAAAAGTACTTTGGAGACTCATCAGGAATGCAACAATTTTGAAATATCCGTTGATTTCCTAGCCGTACTCCTCATATTTCAAGGTGTCCAGCAATTGATATTGCAGGCGAGAGGAAGCTGCCGAGACCATGCTGGGAAATGCCTTGTCGGTTTTGCAAATCTTAGCAGATACTGCCACGGGGTATCGACTGAGACAGATAAAGAAAACCATGGAGCGTAAAGAATTCCCAGAGAAGCTCACTGGGAAGGGGGAAGCAGCTTGGTATTTGAGACTATAGTGAAAAACTACGGTCAAATGGGCTGTCCTTCAAAGTCGATATTCTTGATACTCATCTTGATGAATACAAAGAGATACGGGGCGTATTTGGAGGAGTAAAGGCATTACTTCCACTTGGGTATACTAAACATTGAACACCGTTATCAATGAACACATAAAAGAACATGATGGGAAATTGTATTTTGGGGTACAGTACAATTGTGAATCTATTCAACTAATCTATTCAACTAATTACATTGTAAATCTTTTGTGATTACTTTTGTTCACTATTAATGTAAATGCATGTCGATTCACGCATTGTGATTTTATGTTAATAAAAGATATCCAGATTCGCCCGTTGTCCTGATCAAAGAATTCAAGTTCTAAGGGATTGTTGACCATTTCCTGTACTTTTTTATCCATAAGTAATAAGAAAATAAGATCCATAACCTCAAAACAAAATTGTATGTCACAGTGTAATCCAATGAATTTTCTTCCTAATTTTCGTTATTTGCATGCATTAGGTTCTCACATCAGTAGTGACTAATGTCTTTCCCTATACATCACGTGGAATTTTTTCCATTATACTTTCGGACTCCTCTTGCTGATTTCCCTAGTTCTGTCATCTGGTTGGCCTTGTTCCTTCCCTGGATCTCCATATCCTTCAATACTTTCGCTACGGAGATCGTTTTCGGGGCTCCGGTCCAAATTGGTACCATTGTCTATTTCGTGATCCATTTTTTCCTGTTATCAGGCATGATCAAGATACTTATTTAGTGTTTTTCTGTTTGTCAGGTTCACAGTGTAACGTGGAAATCCACTATATGACAAGATATTTCCTTCTTGATCACGATCTGATCTTCTAAACTGTAGTGGGTGATCATTTGAATCTCATAGTCCCAGAGAGTTTTAGGTGTTCTCCTCTTAAACAGACAATGATTAATGCACACCCAGTCGGTGTTTATGGTTAAAACGCAGACGCTTGTTATTAGTATTAGTGGTATGTTTTCATACCAGGCGTCTGATGGTTATTGCTAGAGATTCAGTGATGTGGTTTGGGCAGAAGTGAGCTTGCCTACGATGCTGCTATAAAAACCATGCAATAGCTGTTACATAGGCTTGAACACCGACAAATGGCTCTGGTCAGTAACAGGCAGCTGCCTTAACTTCCATAGAAGTAGCAGAGGAAAACGTTGATGACGACGATGATGATGACATCGATGATTGTGGAATACGATGCAAACATCGACTAGTCGAATCAACGGTGCGATCCTGCAGTTTGACGTCACATGTGCCATTGGGGGTGAACACTTGTCACCTTGAACGAACATCGTTTCCCAGAAAAAGAATTATCTATCGACTGGGAATATATACTCAGTAGCAATAGTTGCATGTCGTATAGCGATGGTGAGCGAGCTACTTTCACTGAAATAAAGTTTAATATCTTACTTTGAGATGTGAATGGCCTGACAGTTAACAGCACAGAAAATTGAATCGTGAATCAATTTCAAACACTGGTTCACTTTGCTCTTGAAATTTGGGTAAATCCACACCAAAAGTTACTCAGGACCCATTTTGGATTTAGAGTTTTGTTCTTTTTAGTTTTTGCGTTTTTATGTTTCAAAATTTGCTGCAAGGAGAGGATAAAATATATAATGGATTTTTGGTTTCGAAAAATTGGAGATCGAATTATATACGAAGTCATATTGTGCTATACATATTAGATAATATATATTTTGTAATCATATGCTTTTCAGTTCTATCTGCAATTTGATTGTCAAAATGATATACGATTCCAGGGGACATATTTTTGTTTTTTGGGTTGTTATTATTTCTCATTCCTTGGTCGCCCGTTTAGTTTTTCTTTCTCAATTATTCGAATGAGGAAATCGCTCTCAAATGAAAAAAAAAAAGAATGATTCAAAAAATATCTGGATTGGTAACAGACCGAAATTGAAATTGGCAACACTGTTCTCACGAAGTTGGATTTTTTTTTAATTGAAATTGGACTCACAAATTCGAAGGAATCGGGGAAAAATGAAATTGGCTACACTGGACTCTGAAATTCGAAAAATTTTAAAAAGAATTGAAATTGGCGGCACTGGAGTTGTATAATCGAAGATTTGAAAATAGATTGAAATTGGCAAAACTGGATTCTCAAATCTGAAAAATTAAAAGAGAAATGGAATCGGTACCACTGCACTCTCTAATACGAAAAATTAAAAATAATTTGTAATTGGCAACACTGGCTTCGAAAATTGAAATAAAATTGAAAATGGCAACACTAAACTCGAAAATTTTCAAAAAATTACGAGAAAAAAAATGACAAGACTGAACTAACAAAATCAGAAATTTAGAAAAAAATTGAAATCTGCCAAAATGGATTCACAAATTCGAAAAAATTATTGAAGAAATTGGCAACACTGGAATCCAAAATTCAAAAAATGAAAAAATTTGAAATCGGGAACATTGGATTTGCAAATACAAAAATTAATGAAAATATTGATGTTGGCATCACTGGATTCACAAAATGGAAAATTCGGAGGGATATTAAAAATGGTTGCACTGCATTCGAAATCTCGAACCGCCACCAACAACAAGGGAAAATAGAGGAGATCAAACTAAACAAAACAATCAAATAGATAAGATAAGAAGGTATACGGCAACAATCATCGGAACCATTCTCGAGAAATGTCGGGGCTTTAAAGTAATAAACAAAGTTCTCAGTATAGGACAGAAACGGATAACTAGCATACCCGAAGAAAACAGAGATATAACAACAGGAGACAAAATTGTCGAACACATCCAAGAATTTTATCAAAAACTCAACTCTTCAAAACATGGACAACAAAACGACCAGGATACGTAAGACGCTGACAATCAGTTCGAGGATTTCCCAGAAGTTACACCATGGGAAATTCAACAAGCCATCAAACAAACAAAAAAGGGAAAGCTCCCGAACCAGATAACGTCACCATTGATCTACTCAAAAGAGCGGGTAAGATCATCAACAGTAACTATTCTATCCAACTTACGTCTAAAACAGAATAAAGTCCAGAAAGATTGGAACACAGCAATCATAATGCTTCTACATGAAAAAAGAAACCCCAAAGACCTCAACAACCATAGGCCTATAAGCTCACTCAACTGCTTCTATAATTTTTTTACAAAAATCACCAACTGGATCACTAAAACATTAGATGAAAACGAACTCTGCTTTCAATAAATCAGCTGAAAGATATAACAGTAGAGTACAAAATGCCACTTGCTGTAGCATTTTTAGACTTCAAAAGGCACTCGACCCTGTAGAAATGGTCATGAAGGCCATCATTCCACAAGGTGTAGACCCTGTATACGTCAAAATTCTACAGCATATATACAATTACAGCAAGTCCTTTATCAGGCTACATAAAGACCCTGAACCCTTTCATCTCCCAAAAGGAGTAATACAAGGTGATACAAGCTCACTGATGATCTCCCATAACCTGGAATGGGAGAATAAAGAAATTAAAATAGACGGCGAATATCTAAGCAACCTAAGATTTGCAGACGACATCGTCCTTTTCGCAGAGAACCTACACGACCTCCAATTAATTCTAGATGAACTAAACGAAGAAAGCAAAAAAGTTGGCCTACACATGAAATTCAGTAAAACAAAAATCATGTGCAACAATCACATTGAGAATAAGGACATAACTGTCAAAATCGAAGATGTAAAACTGGGGAAAGTAGACCACTACATTTAAATAGGACGACGAATCTCTATGAAACCCACAAAGTAAGAAGAAATCATGCGAAGAATCACCCTAGAATAGCAAGCGTTTGACAGAACAAGCTCAACCTTCAAAAACAAATCGATCCCAATAATCCTAAAAAGAAGAGTATACAACCAATGCATCCGCCTGGTAGTCACTTACGGAGCTGAAACATGAAACGTAACTAAGAGACAGACCCGTAAACTGAGAAGCATGCAACGCACACATGAGAGGATCATGCTCAACCTCACATGGAGAGATCACAAGACAGCACAGTATATAAGGAAGAAAACGGCGGTTCGAGACATCATAGAATCCATTAGAAAACTCAAATGACAATGGGCTGGTTATGTTGCGAGAATGACAGACAACCGATGGATATCACGACTCACAACATGGATCCACAGAGATGATGATGATGATGATGATGATGATGTTATTGGCAATACAGGAATGGTAAATTCGAAAAATTAAAAACACCATGGGAATAGGGATCACTTGACACACAAATTCAAGAAAATGATGTAAAAAATGAAATTGGCAGCTCTGGACTCGCAAATTGAATATTAAAAAAAAATGAAATTGACAAAACTGTACTCTGAAATTTGACAAATTAAAGAAGGGATGAAATTAGCAAAAGTGGATTAGCAAAATCAAAAAAATTAATAAAAATTGAAACACTAGACTTGCATATTCGAAAAACTGAAAATAAATTGTAATTGGCAACACTAGACTTGCAAAATCGAAAAAAATTAAAAATTGAAATTATCAACAATTGACCTGCAAATATGAGAATTTTTCCTAAAAATCGTATTTTACAACACTTGACTGGCGAATTCGGTAAAAAAATAAATTAAAGACGGCAAAACTTGACTAAAAAAATTGAAATAGATAAAACTGGACTCGTATACTCGAAAAATATTTAAAAAAAACATCGATGTCGACAACACTAATCCCCAGATTCAAAAAATTCGAAATAAAATGAAATATGTGACATTTGATTTGCTAAATCGAAAAATTGGAAAAAAAATTGTAGATGGCAACAATATATTTGCTAATTCGAAATTAGAAAGGATTGAATTTGGTGACACTAAATTTGCAAAATAGAAAAATTGTTAATGAATCTAAATTCGCCACACAGAACTCACAATTGTAAATAGTTTTAAAAATTGAATTGCCAACACAGGACTCAAAATTCGAGAAATTAAGATATGAAGTTGGTAACGCTGAACTTACAGAATCAAAAGATTACCAAAAAAATGAAATTGACAACATTGGACTTGCGAATTCGAGGAATTAAAAATAATCGAAATTTATAACACTCGCACTCAGATTCAAAGAATTTCAAAATAAATTGATATTTACACACTTGACTTGCCAAATTGAAAAAAAAAAATTCAAAAATTGAAATCGGTTCCATTGGACTCGCGAATTCGAAAATAAAAAATGTATAAAAATTGGCAAAACTGGATTTGCATTAGCGAAAAATGAAAATAATATTGGAGTTGACAACACTGATGTCCAGATTTAATGAATTTCAAAATTAATTAAAATTGGCAACACTGGACTCTAAAATTCGAAAATAAGAAAAAAACATATTTGCAACGTTGAAATTGCAAATTCAAAAATAAAAAAAAAAATGAAATAAGTAACTCACAAATTCGGAAAATTGAATAAAACTTGAAATGGTCAACACTGGACTTTCAAAATCGAGAACCTTGAAAAAAATTGAAATTTGTAACACTAGACTCGCCGATTTGAAAAATGGAAAAAAATGATATTGGAAACACTGACTTCCAGATTCAAAGAATTATTTCAATAAATTGAAACGGGCGACGCTGGACAAGCAGAATCGAAAAGTTGAAAGAAAATTGCTAACTGCAACACTTGACTTGCAAATTTTTAAAAAAAATTAAAAAGTCTAAATTAGAAGTGCTTCGAAATCCATGTCCCTTTACTCAATCAGACTTTCTGACAATACCCTACATGTGAATTCTGAATATTTTAGCTCTGTCGTGGTCGTTCATGCAATTGTCATCGTTGTAGTATGATAACCGTCAGGCGATCATGTTTTGAATCGAGAGGTAGACGAATGAACAAAAAGATACATAAAATGAAAATGGTAAAATATCAGTATCGTTGCGTACTAAGTGCAGCTAAATGTGACTTAAAGGCCAGTTATTAATTTGATAAGTGTTTAATTTCGTTTTTATTTTTTCCTGTTTGCTTATTCTTGTTAATAATAAATCCATACCTTTCGTTGATTATACATCTTATTCTATTGATTCTACATCGTCACAAGGTATAGAAATTGTTTTGTCTCTTCAATATACAGTCGGTCTGCCAGACTATTGGCCTTCCTCGGCCTCTGGCAAAACAGCGCCGTTATAATAGCGATGCATCATACCTAAAATGCGCTTTGGCCTTGGGTCAATTATTTACTATCAAACTGAAGTCTGATAATCTTCACCTCTGTTCGGAAGAGACACGGAGTGAGGGACTAGGGGGTATAAACCACTACTTATTAAGACTAAATTATCGCAAATTACAAACCACAACTTATTTAGTCCAAATTCTCGCAAATTTCCCTGGAAATTTCTTCGTCTGTTGCAGACCCTCAAGTGGCCAGCGGGTTCTATGCGGAAGAAATAAGCGTTTTAGCATTGGTTACAAGAGACGGTCAGACCATCGTGGAAAACTATGATTCTTGCCGTGCTGTCAGTTCTCCTCTGTTCTCACTTTGCAGTTTGCTATATCTGCAGTGGTTACCTGGTTATATATTGAAACAAGCATGGCTGTTGCAGGATGAACCTCCATTCTTACGTCTATTCCGACTAAAGATGATTACTGTAACGTTTCGAGTTTATGACATATTTTGTAAAAATGTAAAGAAAAGATTATGAAAAAAATGTATTTACTTTTTAGAACGAAATATGCCTGGGTGAGTTGGTTTGATGGCAATATTTAATGGAGCGGTCTCAACTGACATTTTGTTAAAAGTACTTTGTTCCGCACGTGGAGAAAAATGTGAGAACGTGTTTTAACCACCGTATAAAACATTGAATTGAAAATTTGCAGTAAAATTCATTTTAGGTCAACCGATGAAAAATGAAAGAGTGATTGGCCAAGTCCCCACTCTTCTTTTTGTAAAACTGACCTTTTTTTTCATGTAAGGATATTTGACTGTTCATCTCTATAATCTTTTTTTTAGAGAAAGAAACAAAAAAAATGTTCTCTTACAAAACATTAACTTGTTATCTACTTAGTTATTAAAAATTCTGCATGATTTCAAGAATCTGACTGGTTAACAGGTGTTCAGATTAATACGTGAATTTGAACTGTTTGAATATCAACAATAGATAGACTTCGTTAAAATAGTGCAATGTTTTCTTTTTGATGTCGACCTCTTTGAATATCGGGGAATTTTCTAACTCTTTGAAAATGAAAAGAAATTGATTGCCATTTTGTGAATAAATAGAACAGTTACGTCTCTCTCAACCTGTTGTACCTTGTCTCTTTCTTTCTGTTTTTCAGAAATTCCTCGAACGATCAAAGACTATTTTTTCCACGAAATATTCAGTTTCAATACTAAAATAATTTGTTTATAGTCTAGCGTTATTTTGAAATCTGGTGATCTAGTTGAAATGGGGAATACCAAGGTTCAGAAAGAAAGACGGAAGGAAAGGGAATACATCATTTTAGTTATGGAATGCGTGCAATTTATTGTTAGACAAAGGTTGGCAATTCAAGGATATACATCTCTAAAAGACGATAACTTTACCCAGTTAATGAAATTACGAGCTGAGTATGATTCAAACACTCATCCAGATTAACAAAACGTATACACTGACGTCTCAACCAAAGAGGAACTTTCTTCATGAATTTGCCCATTTACCCAATACCTTTGTGTCCAAGGTTTTTACGAACTGACAGATATATAAAAAGAATGACAGTAGTTCATGCAATAAAAGATGAATCAATTCAAATTCAGTAATCTTTGTCCAACTGCAGGCGGCAAATAAGCAACATGCCAGGAAAAATCAGGTGTTGCTTCTAAAATTTGACAATCCAGCTAAGAGCCTCGATTACCCATTGTCATAGGCATTCTATTAGTTCATTAGTGGAAGACATTACACCCAAATATAAAAGTTTAGGTGAAATATGCGTTCTTGTTAAGTTATTTCCAAGATGTGAAAAAAAAAGCTTGGTTCCATCTATGAAAACATTGAAGGAGAAGTTGATGCTGAGGAATATGCACACAGGGCCTGCTCACTTGACAAGTTTTGTGAAACAGGGTGGGTTGTTCATGCTTCGTGTTTTCAGAAAATACTTGTTAATTATAATCAACTGTTGGATTCATATGAGATGTGCCTTAGTGAAAAATTGACAATGGATTTTTCGAGCAAGAATCGTGAAGTGCAATTTACAAATACAGAAATAATCATTTATCTTGGTCTTCCAATCAAACAGAAGTTAAGTTTATCAACAGACAAATTGTCCAAAACTTTGCAAAAAGAAAAGATGGCAACAAATAATAGACAACGGTTTGCTGACTTAATTTTTCACACATTTGAAGGGATGCAAAGTGATGCATCTTTCAAATTGTTTTTTGAAACTGTAATTGCAAAATCAAAATAACACCCATCAGTGGAAGAAAAATCTATGCCAGGAAAGCAAAACAGATCGAATTATCCGACAACGAGACTCATTGATGACTGTGAAGGTACTTTTGCTTGTGTGGAGGATCACTACAAAATATCTTTTGTGGCTATTGATACAATGATTAGTTCGATTAAGATAAGATTTGACCAAACAGGTTTCAAAAGCCTTGGCAATATTGTAAAATCTCCTTCTAAATGTCATTCATAGCAAGCTATACGACGATTAGCTGAATCACTTACAAGGGATCTATGGAAGAGATATGAATATCAATGTACTGGAAAACAGAATTTGAGATAGGCGTTTCTTTTAATGACATCTTCAAAATATAAGGAGATCCCATTAATCCTAAAAAGAAGGGTGTATAACCAATGCATCCTCCCAATAGTCACTTATGGAGCATAAACATGGAATCTAACCAAAAGACAGATCTGCAAACTGAGAACCATGCAACGTGCACATGAAAGAATTATGCTGGGCCTTACATGGGGAGATCACAAGACACAAGACACAGTACATTCAGGAAAAGACAAGAGAAAGGGACATCATAGAATCCATTAAAAATATCAAATGGCAGTGGGCTGGCCATTTTGCAAAAATAGCAGACAACTGGTGGACATCGCGACTCACGACATGGGTCCCCCGAGATGATATGTGCAACCGAGGCCGGCAGAATATTAGATGGAGGGACAAGCTAGACAAATTCAGAAAGTACTGGCTCCGCGACGCCCATGATAGAGAAGTGTGACAAATCCTGGGGAAGGTCTACGTCTAACGATGGACGTTGGAAGACCGATGATGAGCAGATGAGAGAGCTACAAAAAGAGGGAAAAATTTTTTATCCCATAACAAACCGCTATTCATCAGCCCTTTCACAACTGCATCACCTTAACCATCATCTTTACAGGCACGTAGGATTAATACATGGTTACGATCGAATACGTCAGTAGAAGAGGTTTAATTCCTTGTCTACGTCGAGCATCTATAAAAAGATAACAAACGATCTTGACCTTGTAAAAGTTGGAAATTATTTCTTTGCTCTTCATGAGGACATGTTATCTACGTTTTGTAAAATTAGTAGATCGGACTATATCTGATGACTGAAGTTTATATTGTAGTTTCATTTTTTTTCTATCAGGGACCTATTTATGTTGAAAAATTGGTTAGAAATCGGAAGGTGTTATGAACATAACACATGTTCGAAATACCTCAGGATTTCTAATATTAATGGATATCAAAACATTCCTAAATTATGTCCTTTGAACACATTTTCTGGCATTTTAGAGGAGTTAATCTTCAAGATTTTCTCTGCAGCACCAACCATGGGGGCGCCTCCAGCAAGTGCTAACTTTATGCACCTCCATTTTTAAATTCGCAGCGTGGGACCAGACACTCTTGTATTTGTCGACAATGTGGAATTTTACCCACTGAAACATGTAAAAAAATAGTTTGCCCAGTCACTTTTTAACCACAGATATTAGGGCGAGTGGAATACCTAAAGCGTTTTCACAATCAATTCTCTTCATTGTCATTCCATAAAATTCTGACAGCACCTGAACAAGTGATTGATCTCTATGACGGGTTTGCTAACCATTCTGTCAAGGGAGGTAACCCTCTATGGTTTATGCTTCAAAATAAGGATTAAAATCTATTTCTAAAATGCGTAATGACTGATATTTTCTGATTTCCATTTTCTGATAATTTTTATTTGTTGATTTTCAAAAACGCAAAAGTGATTAGTTTTGCTTCCCAGTTCCAAACTCCATTTTGACAATTTTGTTTTCTTTGAATTGAAAGAATGGAAGCACTTATGGAAGATTGGCGACGTTGATACAAAGAACAAAGATTTAATCAAACTGTCTTCCAGAACTCAATTGCCTTGTGTCTTTTAAAAGCATTCAGATTGGGCATGGAACAATGTCAGAAAAAGGACATTTAAAAGAACTTAAGGATGTTTGCGTTACTTCATAATGCAGACATAATGTTTGCAAATATGGCATTTGGATTGTTGAAAATAGGCATGTGTGCCTTCAGGTATGAGGATAAATGGCGCTAGTCTTAAACGCAGAAGAGACCTATTCTAGTTAGGTTTAAAGAATAAATCGTTCTGTTATGCACAATTTAGCCGAAAGCAAAGTTCATAGAACACTAGGGAACATACTTTTAGGTCTGAATGATAATGCAATGGATTTTTTTCTTTCTTCTGGGCCTGTCTTCTCTTTCTAATTTCTTTCACCCTTTCTTAATCCGGTTTTTTTTCAATATTTTCCATCATCTTTACAATTTTTCTTATTTTTTCCCTTCCAATTCCCCCCTCTCTTTCTCTTCTATTTTTTCTCTCTTTTTCGTTGTTTTTATTTTTTGCTTTTAACCAAATCGTACTTTCCCCTTTTTCTGTCTATTCTATTCATTTCAATTTGTTTTACCATCCATTTACCATCCCCTTTTATAGCCTGGGGATTTTGAGTTTCCTAAGGTCAAACAACACATCCACCCTTCAAGCACCCTTTTCCTACCTTTCCCTTCGCTTTTATACCCTGAGGACGTTGTTTTATTTTCCTCAGATCAAACAACAAATCTACCCTTCAAGCTTAACAATAGAAAAGCAGATTGGCTTTCAATAGAGCCAATCTAACCTCGCAGAGATCAAAGGTATTGAGATTGTATTTTAATGAAGACGGTTTGGTGCAGCAGAATCGTTAAAGGAAAAAAAAAGACTTTATAAACCGCCATAAAAGAGACTTTTCCGTTCATTCTCCATTCACAAAGGGTAGAATATCTTTCGAATCGAAGCTGAATACAATGTACATAAATATTAAAGGGTCATTCAAACTTGTAATTTCCTTTATTTAAAACGTGAGTAACTTTATTCAAAACGTCTTGGGATTTATCAAAATATACACATCTTTGTTCACAACATAAGTACAGCGTCCTATCTTCCTCTGCTTCAGTTAGCCATACGTAATCCTCGACATGAACAATTCATACGCCCGTTTTCCTTCATAATGGTCTGAAAACCACAAGATTAGTACTGCTAGCCATTCAGATATTCCAAGAAGAAGCTATAAAGTGCTTCCATTAAGTAAAAAAAGTAGAAGTACTCAACTTGATAACGAAAGAACGAATCGTATTTTGAGGCTGCTAAGATATCTGCTAAGAACGGGTCTCCTATCAGTCACATTAATTTTATTACCGTGCATAGTAGTTTTATCTTATTTTTTTTATTGTTAATTTGATTTATGTTTCCTATAGATACATACCTATGATAGTTTATCATAGGTACGTATTAATAGTAAACAAGTACCATAGGTTCAACGATGAATCCACAATCCTTATGTGCATAGCTGTCATGGCGGTTACCTCAATTACTACCGACCTACAGTTAGTGACGAACTTTCTAACAAGGTACTTGATACCTAGTAATTAGCAACCGTAGCCATTGGTGACTTTAGTTTCTATATATGAAAATATAAACAGAGAACAATGATAAAATAAATATTTTTAACAAATGTGAAAGGTTTTTCATTCATTCTTGAGGGAGAAAAATTGAACTTTCATCAAAATGAAGCCAGAGAGAGAGAGAGAGGGAGAGAGAGAATTGAGCTTATACACGATTGGCTGTCGACTTTCCTCAGCAACCAAAGAAGACGGGGACATCTTGGCGGAAAATGGTACACCTGATTGACTTGAAGGCCAGGCTTAGAATCCAAATCAATATAAGAGTCTAAAAGAGTCGCCAATCTTCAAGAGAAAAAGAGGAAGTGAGGGAAAAGAGACTGGCTTCAGAAGAAAAGTGATTGAAGAAGAATAGGGGTAGCGTGTGATTGAGTTTTCCAATAAAAAAGAATTTCTGATTATGAATAGATTCAAAACAAAATAGTAGTCGTAGTAGTAGTAGTATTAGTAGTACTAGTACTAGTAGTAGTGATGGAATGAGGAAGATTAAAAGAAGGAATAAGGTGATGATTGTTCACCCAATAGTCTGTACCAAGTTCCATATCAATCCTACATGATGCGGCTAGGAAAATTGATATTTAGCATTCCTGGGTGTCGTAGTGAAAGCGAAAAGAGGAGAAAGAAGAGGAAGGTGAGAATGGTCCACTCGAAGATCCGCGAAAAGTTTCTTATCAATCTAACATGATACGACTGGAAAAAAACTGATTTCTAAAATTTGGGACCGACTGACCTGAAAGTGTCTAATAGAAATGCATATGCATCTTAAAAAACACATTATTTTCGGTATTATTTCGTTTCGGGCATCCACTGACGGCCTTGAAACATACGCTTGTGAATAAGGAGCTATTGTATTTTTATTGGGTGTCCAAATACTTCAAATTCATAGGTATTTTATTAATCCGAAAAAGTACGTGTATTCCATGGACACTTTAAAGAGAGAAAGCTCTTTTATCTGCTATAGACGAACTAGACAAGTTCAGGAAATACTGGCTCCGTGACGCCCATGATAGTAGAAGCGTGGCAAATCCTGGGGAAGGTCTATGTCCAACGACGGACGCTAAAAGACTAATGATGATGATGATGATGATGAGCATCTTTATCAAGTTCTGATTCAATTCATGACGTCCTCTTGGAGTGGTTATGTAAACAACTTACAAGAGAAGGAGAGAAAGCAAAAACAAACAAACAAACAAACAAAAGTTTTACTTCTTTTTCTCTTTATAACACTTTTTTTTTCAAGCATTTAGCTAATCCTAGCTGAACTCTCTGACCCCACACGAAAATCATTTCAATCATTCTTGTATCTTGCATCTTCAAGGTTTGAACTCCTTGACCCCCACGCGAAAATCATTTCTTTAGTTATTCTTGATTATTGTACCTTTGAGGTCTGAACTCCGACTCACAAGCGAAAATCAGTGAGACGAATTTATAAAATAATCAGACACGAAAAAAATGCTGAAAATCAAAAATAATTGAAACTCAGCGAATTATCTGAAAGTGGACCAAAGTTGACATCACTGCCAACATCTAATTTACCTCAGCATATATCCTGGCAATGAAGTCGAAAAAGAGAACAGCATTAGTTTTCTTGGTTCTGAGATGTAGCCGAAATAATTGATCAATATTTGATGGAATCTAACGGCAATATATATATATATATATATATATATATATATATATATATGTGTGTGTGTGTGTGTGTGTGTGTGTGTGTGCATGTGCGTGTGTGTATAAATATATATATATATGTATGTGTGTGTGTGTGTATAGATAGGTGTATATGCATGTATATATATATATATATATATATATATATATATATATATATATATATATATTGTGTATAACTGACTTACATGGCAATCAAAACCAAATAAATATTCACCTAAACAAAGATAGATTCGTAAGATAATTAGTTCTTCGAGCTGCAAAGCTCTTTTAGACTATATATATATATATATATATATATATATATATATATATATATATATATACTAGCAGCGAACCTAGCATTGCCCAGGTGTCGGATATATTTAGTGTCAAACTTCAATTACTCAACTGGTTGTAATTTAGTAAATGTTTCTTCTTGCAAATAATTGTCTGTGCAATGTACATGTTTTATTTGATTGCACATACATCACCAAAGTTGATTTTTTCATGCTACTTTCAAATTTCTATCGTTGCACTTGGCTTTCTTATATGTAAAATCAGTTCAAAAACGTCTGGAAAAATAAAACACGACTTTATTCATGTGCAGAATTGAATAAAAAAAAACTTTAAAAAACATAGAAAAAATATGGTTTAAAAACAGAACTTGAATAACAACATTTGATGTTACGAACAGGATGGAATCAAATTAATTAGGTACAGCATTTATCAAAACCAATACATTACCTAATAACTTAATCAACCCGTTTACATTTAGAATTAACGAACTACATTTATGTTGAAATTATTATGATTAGAAACGAAATAATGTAAAAATATAATGACCGTCTTTATCAGATGAGCCATGTACCGAATCGATAGTAGTAGTACGAATGTTTACATATAAGCAAAGTATGACTCAGCTAGACACTGCTGTTTAGTTGAAAGTGAGAGTGGGAGTCTATATGGGAGTGGGGGTATTCCCTATTTCTTTCTTTCTCTGATTGTCTGCATAAAAGGGCGTAACGAAAGCATAATACACAATAAATGACATGATTACAGCTTACTGACTATATTAAAAAATGTTGGAACCTATTCAAAACGGATTGATAAAAATATTTTTTTTCATATATGCTTCTATGATGATGAGATACTTTTAAAAAATGATTACTTTTTGTAAGAAAAAACTTATGAAAAATATTTTTTTCTAGGCAGTACTTTTTATGGGGAACCCTGCCTGACCGCACCTGATTTTGCCTGATGGAATGGTTTTGTATTGCTAAACATTAATATCAGCATTCCTTAACAAAACGATGTTATTAATACTGCTAGTTCTTGGATGTAGACAATTTATAAAAGGCAGTTGCTATTGACATTCCGGGCTATAAGAAAAATGCCAAAGTTGCTGCTGCGAAACTACTGTTGATACTACTTCTTCACAAATATAAACAGAAAGAACTTGCTAACAGAGAACGTAGTCCCCGATTTGAACATAAAAAAGTCGCTCTGCTTTGCGATGTTTTAAAGCAAATGTAGTTCCCACTGAAAAATTAACATCCCTGCTCTCTAGACCTATAGAGACTACACTCAAAGAAATAGTAAAAAAGAGAATTAAGTGAAATAAAAACGCTTTTATGAATGGGAGTTTTTGTTTCCTGTTGAAAACAGATATACTCGAGTTTCTCACAGCAGAGATCTGGTACATAATTTTAAGATTAACACCGTTGCTCATTCGGGGTTTCAAAACTGACACACAAATAAATTGGAAAAAAATAATCATTACATTAGATGAAATGGAAACAATTTTATGAACAATATCTTTACTCTGCGAATACGATTGCGTCAAATACTAAACCCTGTCCGTCTCTATGTGATGTTGGCCAAAATACGATGGGCTAACACTGTTTGGATGTTTTTACCTTATCATAATTGTTGCTTACCTGACAGACTGAAACGGCTATTGCTCGCCCCTGGTGACACGCTTGCGTTAAGAAATAAAACCTATTTGTAAATATTCGACTCTAATCGATAGATATCGATGTAAAAAGCGATACCCAGTCGTACTTGTTACATTGAATGATGGGCTAACATCACCAACACTTGGCCGGCTTTTTATACCTGATCATGCCTGTTATTAGCCTGACAGGATAACACTACTTCACAAATTTGCATGACGGGCTAAAACGGTTGTTGTTCGCCTCAGCAGACACGGTTGCGTTGTTTAATAAACTCAATCCGTCCATGTTCAACATTAACCGATAGATATCCATATAGATATACAATACCTGACTGTACTTGTAACGCTGAATGACGGGGAAATGCCAACACTCGGCTGGTCAAAACATGTTTATACTTGATCATGCATGTCGTTTGCCTGACGGGCTGGAAGAACTGTTGCTTGCCTCAGCTGGTACGCTTGCGTTGAAAAATGAACTCTTTCCGTCTATATTCGACTCAAACGATATATATGTGTGTGTGTGTGTGTGTGTGTATGCATGCGTGAATAAACAATAGCTGACCATACTTGTTAGTTTGCCTGACGGACTGAGACTGCTGACACTTAGGCGGCCAGCCAAAATATTGTTATATCTGACTGAACCTGTTGTTTGCCTGACCGACTGACAACCCTTTGTTACATTCCCTGACGGACTAAAGCAATTGTTACTCACATCTGCTGACAAGTTCACATTGAGGAATGAATTCTCTCCGTCCAAAGGTTTCAATCCTACCTCGTGGTACTGGATGCGATAATGGATAGTCTATTGCCACATTGAAGAGTTGTAATACAACGAAACAGCTGTCTGTGGATGACACAATAATCAACGCTCCCTTATTCAGGGTTGAGTGCTCTCTAATTGAGGTAACTCGTTCATTGTAAGCTTATGCAATGCTCTTCCAACATAGAACAGAGCACTCTGGTGGATGAGGAATATATACGATAAATAAATATATCGCTTAAATTCAACTTCACCGACCGTCAACTTCTGTGGAGTAGGCAGGGGGATACCAGCCTCTGGGTCTGAAGCTAAGGTTTCAATCCTGCTTTGTGGTACTGGATGGGCTAATGGATAGTCTATAGCCACACTGTAGAGTTGTAATACAACGAAACAGCTGTCTGTGGATGACACAATATATATACATATATATATATATATATATATATATATATATATATATATATATTATTGTGTCATCCACAGACACAATATATATATATATATATATATATATATATATATATCGATTAACAATACCTGACCTTACTCCTTAGTTTTCCTGACGGACTTACAAGGCTGACACTTAGCCGGACAACCAAACCATTGTTATACTTGATCGTGTCTGTTGTTTGCCTGCTGGGCTAAAACAGTTGTAACTAACCTCTGCTGACACTGAGAAATGGAGTCTTTCCTTCTGTGTTCGACTCTATTGGGTAGATATCCATGTAAACAATCGATGCCTGACCCTACTCTCTAGATTGCCTGACGGACTTACACGGTTGACACTTGGCCCTTTAGCCAAAATATTTTCATACCTGACCGTGCTTGTCGTTTGCCTGACGGGCTATAAGTCTTATGTTACTTTGCCTGACGGATTGAAACCGTTGTTGCTTGCCTAGGTTTTCCGTGTAAAAGATGAAGTAATAACAAAATTCAGGATTAACTCCTTTGGTGTGTTTTACTTTGGAAAATATTATAGTTTTACAACAAAATAATTCCACAGCATGTGCCTCTGCCAGAAATGAAGGGGGTGCATAAGTGTCATTTGCCCTACCATGGATCAGTCCTTATGGAATCAAATTTCACGTACCGATATTTACTAAAAGTCCTTCCAAGTTTACCGTTATAGGGAGATTATCTTCAACTTTCTTGAATTTTTTGTTTATCTCAACTACTTCCCTTCATATAATCGAAAATTACTCTAAAATATTTTGCAACAAATGAAACATAGAGCGATACGTAAGTTGATGATAGAAAACAAATTTTTAGATCTCACCAAAATGTTGTCCAAACCAATTTACATTTAAATTGAGAAACACACACGTTGTTTTAGGCTTGAAAAAGACAAATTTCATTTATAATGAAAGGTTTATGTCTTCAGATTAAAAATCAGATCCCTGGACAAAAATGTACCTCAATATAAGCTATGTCCCCTTCGTTTTTACAAGAAATGAACAAACACGTGGTGTGAAATGGAGGTGAAAATAATTTACAATCTAAGTGAAATCGAAATTAGGAAAAAAATGAGTAAATCCTCACTTTCTATTTCTTTCTACAAGAAATATAGAAAGAGATTGTGTGAATCAGTGATCAAGAGTAAACAAAATCAAAGCAATGATAAAACCTAATATTTCTTTTTTAAGTATCAATTCAAAATCTCGATGGTGTAACATTCATTTATTACAAGAAACGGTCTCTGTCGCCTGGCTTCTCTTTCCCGAGCCTTGCTTTTGAGTTATTTGGGGAATTTGTATTTTTTTTTTCCTTTCTTTAATTTATCTTTCTGCTTTGAAGCATATGAAAATTTCATTTTTCTTTTCTTCTGAGTCGTTTTCCCACATAATCGGATCAATTGTTTTGAACAAAGGTATTCTGGAATTTCCTGAATTGAAAAGAGTATTTTTCTTATATCCATATTATAGATATAGATATTTGACATCAATTTATCAATTAAGTTAGATGGACAACAAGGATTCCAATTGATTGAGTCTTTCACAACGTAATTTGATGATTCTGTATTATTATTGGTAAATGATAATTTTCTCTCTAGTTTTCAGTAAGAGAAACAAACGTGACTGGATTCTATCGATCATTTACAATGAAGAGTTTGATGTGTTTATCCTACAATTGATCAGATATGATTCCATTTTGTTTTGAATGAAATCAAAAGATGACTGGTCTTTGGACTCTACAATCCCTTCTGATCCAGACAAAAGTTCTTTTAAATTCAATTCATGATCATGTTCTTTCATATGTCTAACACAAAGGGGCAGATGTGAATTGGGGAGCACATCTCAGGTCTTTCATGATAGCCTTTTCTTGATCAGAGCCAGAGTGTAAGTTTTTATTAAATTCAGTTCAATAGATGAAGTGTCTACCATTCTCCGAGCAACATGGCTAGAAAAATGGTGAAAAACATCAAACTTAACTTTCTTGTGAAGCAAAATGGGTCCAAAAACACTGGATTATCCCTAGTTTTTCTCTTGATAGTTCTTACAGGAGAACATTGTCAAATCGTATGGGCCAAACTTGAAGGTCCTGTCAATTCCTCGACAAAGAGGCCCTTGTTTTAAGTTGCTAACAATATCCTGAACTTGTTGATCAGTATAACATATTACGGAAGACAAACCACCGTCTTCTGGCAGTACATTCCTAATAGAATCTTCTTCCGCTTTTTGAATTACATTTAAAATTTCATCCGTTAAGTTAGATGTTTCTTTTCTGTGATCATTTTATTCCTATACGTAAGATTATGTACTTATTTTGTATTTCTTATCTCTTCATCCCACACATAGATATGCCTGATCTTTATTTCAATATGATCCTTGATTTTTTTCATTGTTTTAGGCTTTGTTCTTCGGAAAGTATTGCCAAAAGGTTGCCTCCTGATGTATTAGCACTTTTTTTAAAATTCTGAATTTTTAGGATCTGGTACTGACATAATTGGACGTTTGAAATTGTCCTTTATATGGATTAAATTGTATGTAATTACAGAAAGTATATTCGTTAATTCTACCCGATGGTCTAGTTAGATCATGGTACGATGATCCTGCACATTCTCACGAATAAAAAATTCATATCCTCGTTTTAAGTAAACCCTGCAAATAATAGGATGTGTTGTATTAAACAGTTGAATAGTCCCAATCTTTACAGTCATCATAAACTCTGCAACTGTTTCCAGGTTAAGTTCTTTCCATGATTCCAGAATTGTCACAAAAAATGGAAATTGCTCTTATCAAGTGTATTAGCACTTTTTTTAAAATTCTGAATTTTTAGGATCTGGTACTGACATAATTGGACGTTTGAAATTGTCCTTTATATGGATTAAATTGTATGTAATTACAGAAAGTATATTCGTTAATTCTACCCGATGGTCTAGTTAGATCATGGTACGATGATCCTGCACATTCTCACGAATAAAAAATTCATATCCTCGTTTTAAGTAAACCCTGCAAATAATAGGATGTGTTGTATTAAACAGTTGAATAGTCCCAATCTTTACAGTCATCATAAACTCTGCAACTGTTTCCAGGTTAAGTTCTTTCCATGATTCCAGAATTGTCACAAAAAATGGAAATTGCTCTTATCAAGTGTATTAAGATGAGAACAATTAAGAATCTGGGTATTCCAGTAAAATAGAGAATGAAGTTCACCAATCCCATCAATGATATAAGCACATTTATCAACCCTAGAAATGATGGGTCTTTTTTTTTATCAGATTGTATTGATTTTGAATTAGGATCATCTCCGTTGCAAGCTGTAGTTTTCTTTTTATACTCAAGACGAATAATTTTCGATTAAATCTTCTAATAATTTCGAACGTGAAGAATCCGATTCCAGCTCTGAGAGGGGTGATCCAGAAACACTTGAATTCGAAAGAGGTGAATTATGAATTTCATCAATGTTGCTCCATGTCGGATCATTGTCGCGTTCTCAAGAAAAAAAAACTGTATCATAATCCACTTATAAATCGAATGTTGGTACAAAGTGATTAGCGATCTAGATTTGATAACTGTTATTGTTCGGGTTTGACATACTTGTCCATATTATGTCTCCTTTTTTGTCTATTCTAGAATCATCTTCATTCTTACACGTTAAATACTGATGGGCGCTATCCATAATTCCATTCATGGATGGATAAATCAAATGTATTTCAATTATTAGAGCGTTTGTGACTGCTGCAATTGTTATTGAGGCCAACCATCCAAAGTTTTGCTGGCATTCAATTAACTCAATAGAATCCTGGTAATCCTTTGAAAAGAGTAAAATATCATCACCCCTTGGATTACCATTGCTATGCATGTTTGCATCCTGAGTTCAGTTGCATGTTTTTTTCGTTGCCATAGAATGCAATCGATAAAGTATTGAAGAAACGATTCCCATCTGCCAGAGATTTTGACACTGTATAGTATTTGCAGTTGAGACACTGCAAAATACTTCTTGAGATAAGGTCCTCAGGTAAATCTGCAAAATGATTCTCTATTAACTTCATAATCGAAGTATTCTTCAGCCTGATATTTTTCATCATGCAAGTGAACCAAATATCCTGGTCTCCACTTTCTGCAGATGATTTCAATTTAATGAGCCTTTCAAGGGCTTCTGAAAAATAATTACCTCCTCAGATACACTGTGGACACCGAAATTCTAGATCCTTGGGACAGCTTGAGACGAAGTCAATCTCCTCAGGTGTGAAATAGAGACATTCAAAATGCAACAAAGTATCACACTTGTCACAGAGAATGCAGCCAGCGTCTGCATATTCAGTGGCACAGGTTTTACACGTTTCAACTTCTGCAGACATAACTGAAGGGTAAAAATCCTACACAGTGTTGCAATCTATTTTTTCACCATATCTAAAACTCTACTTTAAAAAAATGTTGAATTATATATTCAATGAGCATTCCATGAAATAAACCCATCAAACATCTGATATCGAATTACAGATTTGTACATATATATATATAATACACACCATACTTATATATGTAAATGTGTGTCAGTGTGCACGCGTGCGTGCGTGTATTTGCGAAAGACGCGCGTGCCCGCGTGCATAGTGCCGTATTAGAATTTTGTTGGACTCTGTATTACAGGTACCATGAGGTCCCTAGTAATATTTTCAAAAATAAAGTTAAAGAAAAATGGAAACATTAACAACGGTTTAAAAAGTTAAAATGCTAACAATTTGAAACACCCGCTTTGTATAATTTCATGGAAACTAACTCCTTGGAAACATCAATAAATTGAAAGCTCTTGATAAAATCCTTTCTAGTCATACCTACAAGTCACAAAAAGGTCGATGTTGTCTGCAAATCTATTTTGATTCCTCTATTTTTCCAGTCCAGGTTACAGAAGATCATCTCGAGGCAGATTGTGTTTTGGTGTTGGCATCGCCTTGTCTTACTCCTTTTTGGAGTTAGAGGGTTCAGAGTCTTTATGTAGCCTGATAAAGAAGTCGTTGTGATTGTATATATGATAGAGTACTTTGATGCATACAGGATCTACATCTTGTAGAATGATAGCCTTCATGACCATGGGAATTTCTACAAAATCGAATGCCTTCTTGAAGTCTGTAAATGCTACAGCAAGTGGCACTTTGTATTCTACTTTCTCTTTCAGCTGGTTTATTGAATGGAGATGGTCCATGGTCGAGTAGCTTCTTCTAAATCCAGCCTGTTCCCACGGTCGGTTTTCATCCAGTGTTTTAGTAATCCAGTTGCTGATTTTTGAGAACAGTTTATAAACGCAATTGAGTAGGCTTATAGGCCTGTAGTTATTGAGGTCTTTGGGTATTCCTTTTTTAATATAGAAGCATTATGATTGCAGTGTTCCAGTCTTTGGGGATTCTACTCTGTTTTAGACACAAGTTGAACAGATAAGCTAATTTTTTGTAGACGATCTTACCAACTTTTTTGAGTAGATCGATGGTGATGTTATCTAGTTCTGTCCTATAGTGAGGGCTTCGTTTATAGCTCTGAAGCCTTGCCGTTTTTCGAATGTGGTTCCGATGGTTGCTGTTGTGTACCTTCTTTTTTTTTTCTTTTTGAATGATCTGTTTAGTTCGGCCCCCTCTATTTTTTCCCTTGTTGTTGTTGGTGCTTGAGGTTTCTACGCTTTTCAATGAATTTCCTGGTTTTGTCCGAGATTTTGAGGATGGTCTCTGTATTTCTTGGTTTAAGCATATTGGCAGCTTCTATTAGGTTTTTATTTTGCTCCAGAGTTCGTTGATATTGGTGTCGTTTTCATCGGTAAGGATTTTAGATCTGTTTTTTCAATTCTAGCTTGAAGGGTTCGATAAGTTCATTTGGTACGTTTAGTCGTTGCAGTTCCGGATGGAACATTCTTCTGCGTTCTCTATTGATGTTTACTTGCGTCTTACGTCATACTATTCTATGGTCGCTTCCTATGCTATGTCCAACGACAGACGTTAAAAGACTGCTGATGACAAGTCACAATCGGCTGAACGTCATACGGTCTACATGTACACAGTACAGTGTTTCTTTTTACTATGGTATGTTTATTACACACGCACATACACACACACGCACACACACACACACACTCATATATATATGTATATATATATATATATATATATGCATATATATAGTTGCACACTTTTTTAAAGAGATAATTTACAGAGCTTCTACTTTCAGCCTTCACAAAGGAAGTAACTTATCACTTAATATCTTAAGTACCTACAGCTGGTGCAGGGATAGGGCTGCAGCTGCTAAAGCCTTAATCTGGCACTCTGGTCCAAAATTGATCCTGAAAAAAAACTTTGGGACACTTTTTAGACTGCTATAAAGACTAGGTTCAGAAAATAAAGTCCTGAAAATGTGCTAACTTTAAAAAAAAAAAATTAAGATTGTTTTTTATAAAATTATTAAATGGCATAGTTTATAGTCGTTCAAATTCACTGACCCTCAAATAAACAAAAGAGGAGTTCTGAATTGGCAACAAATGAACTGCACTGCAGAGTATGGCAAATGCAGAAACAAGACATTTTACTGGAAGGGCTTGGCCTAGGCATGCCGCAATTGTTTTGAGCATAAATCTTTTTTTGTGAAAACGTGATTGAACAAGCACAACGTCACTGTGCATTTTTCACTGACAGATTATCTCCTTTCAGTAACCTAGAACATTAGCGTGTAAAATGGGAGGTGATTCCTTAAAAATTCATTTGAATTATCAAACCATTAAAAGAAGATTTCTTCGGAAATCGAATATCCTTACAAGCAATTTAGATAACATCCTTGTTCCGAAAGGGAGACATAAATAAAGAAAACTTCATTTCCCAAAGATATCTAACGCAGAAATGTTTTGAATTAAACGCAGGGAAAAGTAACTATCGCTTAATGTTAAATTCATACTACCTTTGAAATCGAAACACGACGATGAAAAAAAGTCTGGACGATTCAAAAACCCCTTACTTCAATTTTCTCGCTTTCCTGTGTGTTTGGCAAAGCGTCCTCGAAGCAAATTGAAAGAATGGAGAACTGAGTTGTAAAACTTTTTCATTATGTCTATAACAGCAGTGGTTCAAAATGTGGGGTCAACAGACACCTTAGGTGAGCGGTCTCTCGGAGAGCGGGAAGTGTCAAGTGTTTCTCCGAAGGCTTAGTACAGCCAAAACTTTGAAAATTCCATCTCTTTGGTTATTTAGAGAGGGTCGAAAAAACTAACCTCTGATGGACCAGACTGAGTGGTGACACGGTTATTGCCGAAATCACTGGACCTGAAAAAGGGAGGATCAGTTGCATTCTACAGACGGCTATAAAACCATTCCTCAGAAATAATTACTATGTGAAGAAGAAATGTTTTCATGATGGTCTGAAGAATCCAAATAACCCACAGCATTTTGAGGTCCTTACATGAACTGGAGTCTATACACTTATAAACACAGTGTATATGTGTACATACATACATAAATACATACATACATACATATATGTATATATATACATGCATGTATGTGTGTATTTCTATATACATACACACGTATATCTATACATACATATAGGCATACTCACACACACACGTATATATATATATATATATATATGTGTGAGTGTGTCAGCATAGAGTGGGTGCAAAAACAATGAAAACATACCCCCACACATATATATATATGATATATAGATCGCCAAAAAGTCTTATGGTCATCTTTGAAATCCAAATAACCCAACCCTTCTAAGGTCCTTACATGCTTTGTTGTCATGTTGTCAAATGATATGACCGTCTTCTGGTCAGCCAAAAGTGTGTTCTTACACGCACACACTTATAGATGCACACACGCATACACATACAAACACATACATACACATTCATATATATATATATATATATATATATATATGTGTGTGTGTGTGTGTGTGTGTATATGCATGTATATATAGATTAAGATGTATTTGGCAGTCTCAAGTATTTTTCTTTTTACCATTTAGTCAACTTTTCTAGAAACACAGACAGACACAATACATATAAATATACATATATATATATATATATATATATATATATATATATATATACATATACATATATATATACATATATATATATATATACATATATATATATACATTTATATATATATATATATACATATATATATATATATATATATATATATGTATGTATGTGTGTGTGTGTGTGTGTGTGTGTATACGATATAATCCCTCTATGTATAATGCATATATATATATATATATATATATATATATATATATATACATTTCATATATATAAAATATATACATATATTTATAAAATATGCACATATATTTAGGATATATGTATATATATATATATATATATATATATATATATATACATATATATGAATAGATATTTGTCTGGCAATAGAAATCATCGGAAGTATAGCAACCATTGTATTCTTAATCCAACCTAATTGTGTCTAACAAGCAATGGACGCTGTCCTTGTGGTAGTTATCAGTGATCAACAGGTCATTGGCCCCAGGGCCTGATACTGATGCTGCCATTATTCATTGCCAAACAATATGTTTGGTTCTGATTTTTCACCTGTTGCTGAACAACCTTGTTTTTGTAAATTAGTCATTCCTTTGGTTATTTATACAATTCAAGATGCAATGTCATTTCCATACACTAAAAACACCTGATGCATCAGTTTATAAATATAGATTACAGATAGATAACATTAGAGCATTCTATGACCCTATTCAATTCAAAATGTGAATTCCTTTTTGAAACAAGTAATTTAATGTAAATTTTGTTTGCTCTTTGAAAATGATTCACTAAGAAGCCATGATTTCACTCAAATCCAGCAACTTTTGGATTTCTATCCCTCTGTTGTGTCTGCAGAAGTTGAAACGTGTAAAATCTGTGCCACTGTGTGTGAAGAAGTTGGCTGCATTCTCTGTGATAAGTGTAATACTTTGTTGCATTTTGAATGTCTCTATTTCACACCTGAGGAGATTGACTTTGTCTAAAGCTGTCCCAAGGATTTAGAATTTCGGTGTCCACAGTGTATCTGAGGAGGTAATTATTTTTCAGAAGCCCTTGAAAGGCTCATTAAATTGAAATCATCTGTAGAAAGAGGAGACCAGGATATTTGGTTCACTTGCATGATGAAAAATATCAGGCTGAAGAATACTTCGATTATGAAGTTAATAGAGAATCATTTTGCAGATTTACCCGAGGACCTTATCTCAAGAAGTATTTTGCAGTGTCTCAACTGCAAATACCATACATTGTCAAAATCTCCGGCAGATGGGAATCGTTTCTTCTATACTTTATCAATTGCATTCTATTGCAACAAAAAAACATGCAACTGAACTCAGGATGCAAACATGCATAGCAATGGTAATCCAAGGGGTGATGATATTTTACTCTTTTCAAAGGATTACCAGGATTCTATTGAGTTAATTGAATGCCAGCAAAACTTTAGATGGTTGGCCTCAATAACAATTGCAGCAGTCACAAACGCTCTAATAATTGAAATACATTGGATTTATCCATCCATGAATGGAATTATAGATAGCGCCCATCAGTATTTAACGTGTAAGAATGAAGATGATTCTAGAATAGACAAAAAAGGAGACATAATATGGACAAGTATATCAAACCCGAACAATATTAGCTATCAAATTTGGATCACTGATCACTTTGTCCCAAAAATTCATTTACAAGTTGATAACAATACAGTTTTTTTAGAACGCGACAGTGATTCAACATTGGGCAACATTGACAAAATTCATAATTTGCCTCTTCCAAATTTAAGTCTTTCTGGTTAACTTCTCTCAGATTTGGAATCGGATTCTTTACTTTTGTAATTATTGGAAGATTTAATCGAGTAAAAAAGAAAACTACAACTTGTGACGGAAATTTTATAAATTTAAAATCAATACAAACCTATAAAAGAGATACAGTAAAGTATGCTACCATCATTTCTGGTGTTAATAAATGTGATCATTCATTGATGGGATTGGTGAACTTTATTCTCTATTTTCCTCAAGTGCCCCAATTCGTAATTGTCCTCCAACACTTGATAAGAGCAACTTCCATTTTTTTGTGACATTTCTGAAAACATGAAAAGAACTGAATGTGGAAACAATTGTAGATTTTATGAAAACTATGGAGATTGGGAATATTCAACTGCTTCATACGACACATCCTTTTATTTGCAGGGGCTTGCTCAAACTTGTTTCTGAGCGAGGATATGAATTTTTTATACATGAAGATGTGCAGGGTCATCATGCCATGATCAAACTAAACCTACAGCCAGGATTTATGAATATAATTTTTGTAATCAAATACAATTTAATCCTTAAAAAGAACAATTTTTAAAGTTGCATTACATCAGTAATAGACCTTAAAAATTTAGAATCTAAAAAAAAAGTGTCCTGCCAATATATCAGGGGGCAACCTTTTGGCAATACTTTCTGAAGAACAAAGCCTAAAACAATGAAAAAAAAATCAAGGATCATATTGAAATAAAGATCAGGCATATCTATGTGTGGGATGAAGAGATAAGAAATACAAAATAAGTACATAATCTTACGTATAGGAATAAAATGATCACAGAAAAGAAACATTTAACTAACTTAGCGGATGAAATTTTAGATGCAATTCAAAAAGTGGAGGATGGTTTTATTAGGAATGTACTACCTGAAGACGGTGGTTTGTCTTCCGTAATATGTTATACTGATCAACAAGTTCAGGATATTGTTAGCAACTTAAAACAAGGGCCTCTTTGTCGAGGAATTGACAGGACCTTCAAGTTTGGCCCATACGATTTGACAATGTTCTCCTATAAGAACTATCAAGAGAAAAACTAAGGATAATCCAGTGTTTTTGGACCCATTTTGCTTCACAAGAAAGCTATGTTTGATGTTTTTCACCATTTTTCTAGCCATGTTGCTCGGAGAATGGTAGACACTTCATCTATTGAACTGAATTTTAATAAAAACTTACATTCTGGCTCTGATCAAGAAAGGCTATCATGAAAGACCTGAGATGTGCTCCCCCAATTCATGTCTGCCCCTTTGTGTTAGACATATGAAAGAACATGATCATGAATTGAATTTAAAAGAACTTTTGTCTGGATCAGAAGGGATTGTAGAGTCCAAAGACCAGTCATCTTTTGATTTCATTCAAGACAAAATAGAATTATCTGATCAATTGTAGGATAAATACATCAAAATCTTCATTGCAAATGATTGATAGAATCTGCAGTCATGTTTGTTTCTCTAACTGGAAACTAGAGAGAAAATCATTATTTACCAATAATAATGCAGAATCATCAAATTATGTTGTTAAAGACTCGATCAATTGAAATCCTTGCTGCCCATCTAACTTAATTGATAAATTGATAGTGTTCACTTTTGATCACCGATCCACACTGCGTCTTTCTATATTCCTTGTAGAAAGAAATAGAAAGTACGTATCTATTCATCTTTTTTTAAATTTCAGTTTCACTAAGATTGTGAATTAAATCTTTTCACCTCAGTTTCATACCGTATGATTGTTTATTTCTTATAAAAACGAAGGTGATGTAATGTATATTGAGGTACATTTTTGTCAAAGGGGTTTAATCTTGAATATGAAAACATAGACCTTTCATTATAAATGAAATTTGTCCATTTTGAATCCTGAAACATGTGTGTTTCTCAATTTATGTAAATGGATTCCGACAAAATTTTGTTAAGATCAAAATATTTGTTTTCAATCATCAACCTTCTTATCTATTTCTCTTTCATTCATTGTAAAATATTTGAGAGTAATTTTCGATTATATGAAGGGAAGTAGTTGAGATAAACAAAAAAATCAACAAAATTGAAGATTAACTCCCTATAACGGTAAACTTGGAAGGAATTTGAGTAAACATCGGTACATGAAATCTAATATTGTAAGGCCTGACCCAAGGTAAAGCAAATGTCACTTATGCACCACCCTCCATTTCTGATGGAGGCATATGCTGTGGAATTATTTTGTTGTAGAACTATTACATTTTCAAAAATAAGATACACTAAAGGAAATAATCTTGAATTTTGTTGATACATGGAAAACCAATAGATTCCCCTCCTCACACATGATCACGGAAATACATGTATGTATATATATATATATATATATATATATATATATATCAGCAGAGACAGGCACGGTCAGGTATAAGAACATTTTGGTTGGTCAGTCAAGTATCAGCCGTGTAAGTCTGTCAGACAATCTGAAGAGTACAGTCAGTTATTGCTTGTTTACATGTATATCTACCTGATAGAGTCAAACCTAGACAGAAAGACTTCATTTCTCAATGTGAGTGTGTCAGCAGAGGCGAGAAATAACCGTTTTTGTCCATC
Organism: Thysanoteuthis rhombus; assembly: GCA_963457665.1. Classification (NCBI taxonomy): domain Eukaryota; kingdom Metazoa; phylum Mollusca; class Cephalopoda; order Oegopsida; family Thysanoteuthidae; genus Thysanoteuthis; species Thysanoteuthis major. The sequence continues at coordinate 27,334,051 of OY735212.1, forward strand.
AGGCAAAGTAACACCTGATGTATAGTTTGTCAGGCCAACGACAGTCATGGTCAGGTATAAAAATGTTTTGGCTGGCCAGGCACTTATCGGCTGTGTAAGTCCATCAGGTAATCTAAAGTGTATGGTCAGTTATCATTTATTCATATGGATATCTACCCGTCAGTGAATAAACACTAGATACCAAAAGATATGATTTCAAACCAAAGAGATTTCAATAACAATCATGGTTCATCAGATAAAACCTAAAATTTGGTCAACAATTCGAGAGACTAATTTAATTTTCATGAAATTCTAATGGGATGTTAGTAACTTTAATGTGACTTAAATTTCATTCAAAATTATGTTGGGTTTTTATTTTGTTTTGATTTCTTTTGGGGTAGGACTGCAAAGTAGAATAAGCATTTTTCTAAAAAAAATACATTTTCCTTCTCTTGTAATAGATGTGAAAGTCATCAATTGTAAACAAAAAGTCTGCCAATTTAAACATTGGAAATTGAGGGCCAAAATGAGTGCCATATTCACCTGGGTCAAGGATGCTCCAGCCTCAAGGACATACCCTAATTCGACTTTCAAAATTTGGAGAAAGAAACCAAAAACGTAGCCATTGACTTGTAAAATGCAGGATAAATGTTCGAGACGTCATTTGGAAGAAATGAAAGACTGGTAAACACTCAAGATTACTGGATGCATATGCATGAATCCATCAATTACATCAATCAAAATACTGCAAAATAAAATGAGATTATTTAGATAATTCAGGATTTCATAAAAAAACAATACTACTTTAATTGGTGATTGAAATGTGCATCATTATTTCCAGATTATCTTTACTAGACTAAACTTGATGATTTATTTTAGAATGAACATATACTTACAGACAACTCTAAAAGCTTTACTTTACAGGAATTTCCATGGATTGAATTAACAAAATATTCAGCTCTTTTCAATATTGAGACTAAAACATTAACTATATATACAACAAAACTTATATCTAAACTATTTGTTTCCCTTGGATATCAACAGAGTTATCATTTTTTTATCATGACCACTGGGAGAGGAGGAGGGGAACAGAGTGGAAAGATTTGATGTATGACATAATGGTCACAATTATTGAATGCTAATGAATATCAGGTGAAACATATGCTTACAGACAACTAAGCTTCACTATTCTCATATACTGAAGGGTCAAAATATTTAGCTCTTTTTAATATTGTTACTAAAACATATAATATATGTACAACAAATTTTTCTTGAATCTAAACTATTGGATGTAAGCAGTGTGTGTGCGTGTGTGTGTGTGTGTTTGTGTGTGTGTGTGTGTGTGCGTGTGTGTGTGTCAGGGGGTAGAGTTGAAGGATTTAAAATATGACATAATAGTCACAATTGTTGAATGCCAATCAATCAAATCGAGATCTCCCAACTCTATGATTGGTTCTCCAAGAGGAGACTCTGAATGGATGGGTCAGGTGATGATGAAGTAGCCTTTTGCAAGTTACATAATATAAATGGTGGGAAGCAAGCGTCTTGAATTGGCACAGAAAAGCCAAATTGACGAGCAAGAAGTAAGGAGGGCACGGACCGTGATCAGTGTGAGGAGAAAGCCATCATGGTGCAGGGATGGAGGGCAGATTTGAACAGAAAAAATGAGAAAGATGACAAGACCATTCATTTTAAAGATATATAGTAATTTGCAATGAAAAGATAGGCGGCTGATCACCATGCCTATAAGGGTCAGGCTTTACAAGAGCCCTACACTAACAAGGGATAAAGAAATTTCTTCAAATGAAAACCCATTCCCAACAACTGGACAGGCCAGAATGCTACAGAATACCTTTATCCTCTTTCTGAGCTTTTCTCCACTTCTTCATCTTGGCAAAATATTGACCTGATTACAAACGAATATGATACGGTGGTAATCATTCATGGTATATTGTGGGCTTATCTTGATGGAGACTTTCAGACCAGAGTGAGGTTTCACAAATCCATACACAATGCTAAACGTAAAGCAGCCACCTTCAGTATCAATGAAAAACTGAAAGAATTTAAAAAAGAGAAAAATGATGTGAAAGCATTCTACGAATATATCAACTGTCATTTCGGCTCTAAAGATTTTTTAAAAAAAAGAAAATTGTTTTTCAAGAAAAAAAAATCACGAGAAATTTCAAATCAACAAATCTCTAAACTCTAAGAAGTGCTTTAAAATATATATGACCTGAATTTCATTCAAAATTTTATCTCTGATTGAATAATCTATGCTTTTACGGAATTCATGACATATAGACATAATGAATTTCATAGGGATTGAATATCATCATTAGAAGTTATGGCTTCAAATGGGCCATATTTTGATCATGTATTTACTGTTGTTTCAAGTTTATACCATCCTTGATCCTACAACTCAAAAAATAACATTTCATACGTAACAATCTATTAAGAACACACAATACTAATCTATATGTTTTCCTGCCTCTTTGACCCAACAATGGCTAACTTGGATTGCATTTAAAACAGAACAATTATCCTGATCACCTTTCTCAAATCCCAGGTATTCAGTGTCACAGTCTAGACCTTTCTTCACTCAACTATCATTTACCTGCTTCAAAGATCATAAAATCTGCAACCATTTCTCTCCCTATCCTCACCCCTAAAGAACTCAACCCTCTTCATGTCTTCACCTCATCCCTAAAGCACAAGGGTGTCAACCTGTATGATTATCTGCCCCCATCTTCATATCCTCACTCCTAGAGTACTTAGGTGTATATCTGTATGATAATATCCACCCACTCCTTTTTATATCTTCACCCCCTAGAGCACTAGGATGTGAACATTGGAAGTGTGAGATAAATCTGTTAGGAGTGCAAGGATGCTGACCCAAACATGACCCAGAATAGTTTTGACCTATCAGGAAACTAAAATAAAAGTGAATGAACTAGAGCTTAGAAAAGAGTGTGAACAGGAAAAAAGGGGAAAGAATCCTGGCTTGAGGAGATCTACAGAATGTTTTTTTTGTTTTGCTTTAAGACAATGTATTATTCACACATTGTAATCACAAGAAATTTCAGGCTTTCTATTTCTTGAAAGGGGAATTATCAGAACAAATAAACTGGTATATAAGCACAGCGTAATCATTCTAGCAATAAAGAAAGTGCACATTACAGAGTGAATCTGAGATTGACTGTAAGACAGAATTTCAATTTCAAGTTGATTCTTTTCTCTCTCTAAAGCCAAATGAGGAAAGAAAATCAGAGGAAAGTTCATCAAAGTGTAATGGAATTTCATGTGACACTGATCTGTGTGACATTCAGGTTATTAGGCTACCTCAGTTTAATAACGTGGTTACTGAATATGTTATAAAATGAGTAATAGCTCTATTGATTTTTACAGCTTGCGTTAATTGGTGCTCTCTTGACTATTATATTCAGGTGGTAGTACAGTTATTTCAGTACCTTACGAATGGCTTGAAATAGCACTGATCCTTTAGCAGATATCTGGATGAAAATGATCCTAGCATGCCATGATGACTCACGAAGAAGAGAAAGGCTGAATAAGTACGTACCTTGACAAACAACTCTCCTGTAACTATCTTACTGCCCAAACAGTAATAACAGTAAAAAGCTATTACATCTCTTGTTAGCTTTGACAGGAACTAGTCAATATACAATAAAGAAACTTTATGTAGTAATCTAATCTTATAATTATGATTCACCAAATTCTGTCCAACCATCAACATGAACTTACCTACTGTAAAAACACAACCCCATCAAATTTTCTGTAGGTATAGATTTTACCCCCTGTTCAGGTTTTTAGCAAACAACTTTTTGAAAATCGTCCCCAAAATACGTTTTTTTTTGGGGGGGGGTCAATTTGAAATAAAGATTCATGCTGAAATAGACACAATTTTTTTGCATTCAATTGCTGTTGACTGCTGCTTTTTTTCAGACACCGTTAAGGAGGGAATAGTTATTTCATATCATTTTCAGAGAGGGTGGGAGAGTAAGAGGGAGAACAGTGGTTGTTTTAGAGAGAATTATTTTTTTCAATATTGTTAATGAATACCTTGCCTCCGCGACGCACATGACAGTGAAGTCTGGCAAAATCGGGGAAGGTCTATGTCCAACAACGGATCTTAAAAAGACTGATGATGATGATGATGATGGAGACATTTTACAAAAAACTACAAAACATGATACTATGAAGTTTTTATGTATACAAGTATGAATCTGGGAAGGTTTTCAGTATCTAAGTTTTTGAAAATTAATCCCAAAATATGATTTTTTTATTGGCGGGGACAGGAAGTCAATTTATAATTTTCCATCAGCATTCTGTTTCAGTTAGAGCATTCTTTTTGAGATTGTAAAAAAAAATCCCAACACAATATAACATTTATTACTGGCATTAAAGTGATTTTGATATGCTTACTGCTTTTTTTGAATTTTGAAAAAAAACAATGGGCATGTGTGGAATTTTTTAAAAACTTATTTAATTTCCATAAAATAACTGAAGAGATTCTTCAAATCTTATAATATAGTTTGCAATTGAAGTTGTAATAAATATCACAACCCTATTTACTCAATATTAAAACAGTCTACAAATACAAAAGATTATTAGAGTTAATGAAAGAAAAACAGAAGTAAAAACATATAAATTATGTTGCTATTGCTTTTGATAAATTATATTCTCAAGAATTGAATTTTTGTGCTATATGTTAAATATAGAGTGGGCAAGTGTGTGAAACTTTTATAATCGGGAAGGTCAGTTAGTGTGTTTATTTCAAATTCTGTAGGTAAACAAAAATAAATGAATCAAACTTTGTGGTGAAAAGATTTATCAAAAAAATTAATATTAAGAATTCATCTATTTGTTGATACGTCTGAATGACCCAGCAATATTACTGTATTCCTGGTAGACAACACTTTCAGTCAACAAATGCATAGAAGAGATAGGGTAGTAAATATTACGAGAATTTCATTCAACACACTGAACAATGCTCAAATAATATAACAATCAAATCATTTTAAACACAACTGTAATTCATAAAAAATCCACAACAGCTTGTATAAAGAGTATTTTAAAACTTTGTATTATTAAAATTAGAATTATGAAAATTATCAAATTTAGGAAAACTTGACACGTCAGCAAATAATGAATTTATCAAATATCTGGAGACATTTCAGCAAAGACAAATAATTGTATTTTAATTTTTTTTTGGGTCTGCACAGATTATTTCAATTTCTAAAATATTGATACTATTCATAAGGTTAAATTTTTATAGGCTGATTGCCTTATTTTGATTCTCCAACTTCAAAGGTTCCTCAAATGAAATTTTGTGATTTTACAAAGAAAATACATGAATGAAAGACAAAATCACACCTCTAACTAACAAAGACATGTTCTTTTGTCTGCGATGGTTCCAAATAAGATTTTGGCAAGAATAACATGAGAACAATTCTTTTTAAATTTATGTTCAGAATTTGCAATAACCATTCTGATTATATTGACAATTTCAAGAAAAATTTAGGCAGATACTTAATTCATTTTACTATTAATTACGACCAACTAGCAAAGAGAAAACAATAAGAAGAAAGAATAAGTATAAATAGCAGGATGCAATCATTTTTCCTTAGATTTATCAGTTTAAAAAAATGGCATAAAATTTTTTTTACACTAAGTAACTGGCATGTTTTTAAAGCGAAAATATTCTAGAGAAAAATGAAATGAAATTTTCTCTTCATGCTTTTCAAAAATAGAAAATTGATTTTGAAATCTAAATTCAATCATACATTTTATATCAAAACTAGGTGGTAATCTAGACATTACCCCATGGAAAAATAGCTGTACATTTGAACAGTACAAAAATAAAACACATTCTTTGATCTATGCCTTCTTACACAAAACAACCACTTGGGTGGGATTGGTGCTAGCCAGAAATGTATTGAGTGTCCTAACTTGCAGGTTGTGCAATTGAATTTTTCGATGGAGCATTGCACAGCTTTGTGCAGGTTCTCACACACACCTGGGCAGACCAGTGTAGACCTGCACAGGTCAACATTGTCCAAGCAGCTTTTCATGCAATCATTATCGGAACGTTTGAAAGCGTTTTATCTTCCAGTAAGCAGGAAGCAACTCATAATTTGCCATTGACTCCTGCTTTTTTTCACCCATATATCATTTTTAGAGGGTGGGAGATGGAAACACAATACCAATGTATAGGCATATGTATATATATATATATATATATATGTATATCAGGGTTGAGCACTCTTTAAGTGAGGTAACTTGTTCATTGAAAGCTTATGCAAAGCTCTTCAATAGGAATGGAGCATTCTGGTGGATGGGGAATATATGCTAAAATAAATATATTGCTTGTATTCAACCTTACTGACCATCCAGTTCCATGGCCCAGGTGTAGGATACCAGCCTCCAGGTCTGAAGCAAAGGTTTCAATTCTGCCTCGTTGCACTGGATGGGATAATGGATTGTCTATAGCCACACTGAAGAGTTGTAATACAATGAAACAGCTGTCTGTGAATGACAAAATTATATACATATACATATATACATATATATATATATATATATATATATATATATATGAAAAACTGATGTGATGTAGCTAGTTCAATATAAACATTCATTTTAGGAAGTGATTCTACATTCTAGAACCAGGAACACACAACAAAGACCAGATGGTACATGGCTGAAATGTTGTGAACATAAATACAGCTGATGAAAATAGTCTAACCCAATTGTTCACAATGAAGGCACAAAATGAAATCACAAATTTCAGGTAAAAATTGATTCTATTCGTTCAACTCTTGAATTTCACTTTGCCTAAGCTTCAGAAAAAAGTATCATAGAAGAGTCAGTGATGAAATTCTGGTTGTGGCAAGTATTTTCAAACAAAAGTTTTACATCAGCCTTATTTATATGAATGGTAGAAATACAGCTTTGTCCCAGTGGGACCATTGATGGAAACAAGAGCAGTAACATAACTTGTGGAATGAAAAGCTGCCCTAGTTTATAGATGCTATTCACCTTCCTATATTTGTTATAAACATCAGTTCTTCACGAAAAATGAGCAGATCCCTTGGATATTTTACAGGCAGGGTATATGACTGCATCATTCAATAGGGAGCCAACATCTTTACAGAAAGCAAGCCTCTTGCATAATTGATGCACTCATTTATTTATGAAGACATCGATAAAATTTGATAATAACAAAATCTGAGTCTGATGTTCAGGTAGGGAAAGAAATAGGAATGAAAAGGAAGAAAAGATCTGTCTGTAGGGATTGTATGGATCAGGCATTCTCAATTGGGAGGTATCTAGTTTGTTTTTTTGGGGGGGTTGACTCATTTGAAATGGGCCACAAACTGAAATAATAATCAATATATTTCTGTTCATATCATATCATTGTGAGACAGGGGTCCCTAGAACCTAAAAAGAGCTCACTTAAGGATGCTGGGACCATAAAACATCCAAGGATGGTTGGCTAGCGTAGACAAATCAATTGTGCCTGCATCTTGATATGTCTTCTAATATTTCACAGTAAAGTGAGTGCCATTTGCTGGTGATTATCACTCATTCAGATTGATATTAGCAGTGAGAAGCTGTACATTTTAGAGAGGAAGAGGAACTGGCCATTACTAAGGGGCAAAGCAACAGGCAAACACCATCTAAGAATAGATTGATATGAATGCACCTGATTGCAATGATGAGATGCTGCTTGTTATCAGAATTTATCAGGTCTGATGTTCAGTTGAAAATGCCTAAAGAAATTCTGAAATAGAAAGAGAGAAAAAAAAGACCTTGGCTGTTGGATGTAGAAAAGTTCTTTCGATGATATCCATCATTTGAGGAACTTCAGGGCAATTCCCATGAGTTCACTACTCTTGAGTATATTCATGAATTTTCTTTTTTAAATGAAAATTTCCTTGATATTTTGAGATGATAAACTGACTGGCAGCTCATTAAGCTTATCATAAGCATTTAGGATCTTGCCAGAACATAAAAAGGGGTTTGAGCCTGATGAAGAATGCATTACAAAAATATGTTTATGAATTATAAGAAAGGTGGAAGGGTATGATATTCATCTTAGAGAAGAATATCAAAAATATCCTAGAAGAAAGAAAAATGGTTTCAAACTTCTACATAAAAAATCTATATGCTTATGGATTGGGAATAAAACATTGCCAAATCTTTTTTTTTTTTTGGTGGTGGTGGTGGTGGTGGTGGCAGCAGTAGTTGCAGTAGTAGCAGTAATCATAATTATAATAATAAGAAGAAGAAGCAGCTGCAGCAGCAGCAGCATTCTAGCATCCATCATTGGATACGGACCTTCCCTAGGATTCGCCACATCTCTCCATGACGGGTGCAAATATTTTCTGAACTTCCATCATGCCATCTTAGATTTGCTGGCCACAGTCTCCCATATGATCTCTGGGGGGTCAAGGTTGTGAGTCGTGATGTCGATTGGTCGTCTGCCATTCTTGCAACAGACCAGCACATTATCATCAGAGCTTTCTAACAGATTCTACAATATCCCTGACTCACGTTAATTTTCTCTTTAATATATTGTGCTGTTTTGCAATCTCTCCATATGGGGGGACATTGGTTGCCGATTCATATTTTTAAAACTAATAGGATTTTCTTGTTCTTATAGACTGAGCTTGCTGTACTGAAAGCTTACCATCCTAGAGGGAAATAGATAAATTCAAATCAACGGAGTTATAGCTTTTTTTCTTTTTTTTTTTTTTCCTTAAGTAAAGAAAAAATGGGATCTTCTTATTTTTGAAGGTTGATCTTGCTCTGCCAAAGACTTGCCATCTTAGGGTGATTCTTTGCTTGATTTTTTGTTCTTTTGAAAGTTTCATAGAGATTCGCTGTCTCAGATAGATATAGTGATCTACTTTCTCCAGTTCTGTGTCCTCAGTTTTGATCTTAGTGTTTTTATCTCTGATGTAGTTGTTGCACATGATCTTTGTCTTGCTGAAGTTCATGTGTAGGCCGAATGTCTTGCTCTCTTCATTTAGTTCATCTATGATTAGTTGGAGGTCGTGTAGGTTCTCTGCAAAAAGGGCAATGCAGTCTACAAAAGATCCCATTAGTCCTAAAAAGAAGGGTGCATAACCAATGCATCCTCCCAATATTCACTTGTGGAGCTGAAGCATGGATCCTAAACAAGAGACAGATCAGCAAATTGAGAACCATGTAACGTGCACATGAAAGAATTATGTTGGGCCTCACATGGAGAGACCACAAGACAGCACAGTACATCTGGAAAAAGACAAGAGTCAGGGACATTATAGAATCTATCAGAAAGCTCAAATGGCAGTGCGCTGGCCATGTTGCAAGAATGGAAGACAACTGATACACATTGTGACTCACGACATGGATCCCCCTAGATCAAATGCGCAACTGAGGCCAGCAGAATATTAGATGGAGAGACAAGCTTGACAAATTCAGAATGTACTGGCTCCGCAACGCACATGAGAGAGAAGTGTGGCGAATCCTTGAGAATGTCTATGTCCAATGATGGACGTTAAAAGACTGATGATGATGATGAAAGAAAAAATGACAAACAATGGAGTGTATAATTGGATTTTGGATTACATGTTTTTATTTCTATAATTTAAAAGTATTTGAAAATGAAAGGATTACTATTGAATTTTCTATCCCTCAGCTGCAATCAAGGAAAATAAAATTGTGCTGACAGACAACCAACTATTCAAATAGCACAGCTTAAATTTGGGGAAGTTTTTCAGACGGGAAAGACAAATTAGATTCCATAGGAAAGGAAATTGTTGAAAGGGACCCATGAAAATTGGCTGAATCCGGATTTTCAGTAATGAGAGACATAATCTGATTGGTCGCATGGAGGACAGTAAAACCAAGAAAGATCTTCCAGGAAGGAGACAATTTTCTTAATCAATAGAGCACTGGGTTTCTTTATACACTGATTGGCTAATTTAAAATTGAGCTCAAATCAGAGATTCATCAGAGAACCCGAATGAATTCACTTGAGTTTGTAATAGTCTATTCAGGATAATAAAACAGACAGCAAAATCATTTCCTTATTGTTTTCAAATTTATTTGCTAGATCTGCGTTTTAATGGGCCAATTGTTTGATTAAAGACTTGTTTTAAATGATGGCTGAGATTCAAACAAAAGAGAAAAAATAATTTGTACTTTACTCCTGGTACATATTGAAGAAATTGATTTAGTTTGGTCCAACTAATGCAAAATGAAGAAAAGATATGATATAGGACTTAGAATTTGAAAGCCAAAATACTTAGAAAATCATAAATATTTAGATGTTGGCAATAAAGATAATGATCAAATTCATAAGAAGAATCTTTTTGAATGGTGCAGACTTGTTCAAAGTAATTCCCAAAACAATAAAATTAGAATGTTCCTGATCAATTCTAATGAACCAACAGCAACAAGAAAATTAAACTTATGAGATTCAGGAAAAGTTATATGTCTGTAAGTAGGAGATGTATCATAAATGTTCCAAGCCATAAAGGACAAACAGTCTTTTCCCTCTTACTGTCTTTCAAGTATTTTCTTTGGGACATTTTAGATAGATGAAGAGGATGAACATGAAAGGAATATACAAGAATATATCATGGTGGTTACTTAGTCAGGTTAATTACATGATTAATATCTGACTTTAATTAAATATCTGTCTATTCAACTAAGTACTATTGAATTGTAATACCATTCTGTATGAATTGTAAAAATCAGTAATAGTAATTATCACAGAAAGAGTAGTTCTTTGAAGCTGGCTGTTGCTGATGCTAATAGTCCATTCAAGAAAATGAAGAAACGGTTAACACTATAGGTGAAAGAGAGAATAGAGATTAGGCTCTTTCTTTCCCTAATAGCTGTAGGCAGAAAATTGAAAGGCAGTTAGTGATGTCAAATCAAAATGATAAATGCAAGTTGTAATGCATTGAAAAGGATGCTGATATAATGTGCATGCAATGGAATAAGATAAAGAACAAAGATCTAAAATAACAAAGGATGTATTTATTGAAATATGTTTAAAATATAATGATCCAATCGTAATTTTCATGAGAAGAAGTAAGAAGAGAATGTGCTTTTTTTTGTTTCACTACTTGTTAAAGGAATGTTGATAATGGTTCAATGGAGATATAAGTGCATAATATTCATAAGTTGTCAAGAATGGTCATATGCATATGCAGAAAGTAAAGGAACTATTAAATCTTTATTTGTATGTTAGTGTCTGTATAGATATGCATGTACATAAGTGAAATGGTTGTTGCGCAAAGGTTTTGGAACAGCCCACATTCTGCTAAATGCAGAATGATAACTGGATTCAAATCAAGTTGTGTTTGCCCCTCTTGTATCAAAATCTTGACATTGATTATCTCTGAAAAAAAAGTTACCTTTTTCCAGACTTCATGTTCCGGGTGAGGCTATTTTTAGAACAAATATCTAGACATACTTGTTGCTATTGATAAAGGGTTTGGAAATATCTAACTCAAGTGTGTTCCAGCAAAATGTGTCATCTCCTATTGAAACATTTTCTCACCTGACTGAATTCCTTCAGTAAAATAATGTGTTTTAATAAACTGATCAGAAAGAAAAATGTGTGGTAAAGTAGATGTGTTTTTGTTTCAAATTACTAGAGATATCCATCTGTTGCTATACATATTTAAGTAGAAAACATTCAATAGCATACAAGAGAGTGGACAATATTTCAATCTATGTGCATGGCAAATATAGATAGTAGGAAAGAAACTATGCTGTAAGAGAATGCAAGTGCTTATCAGAATTTGCGCAATGTTCTTTAATGGAAGAATTACAGAAGAGAATAGTTTTGAAACAGGTTTGTATAATATACTATTAGTGACAGAAGAATTGGTGAGTTACTGATGACATATCAATAAAGGATATTTACTAAAAGGAGATTTGGTAGAAAGAGATGCTAGTGACTCAATATCTACCAACAAAAGAATTGGTAAGCAAAGTTACAGACAACATATTGGTGAGGAATATTTACTAATAGAAGATTTGGCAGTAAGAGAGTGTAGTGACTCAATATTTACCAATGGGAGAACAGATAAGCATAGTTACTGACAACATATTGTTGAGGGATATTTACTAACAAAAGATTTGTCAGAAAGATATGCTAGAGACTTGATATTTACCAATGAGATAATTGGTAAACATAGGTACAGACAATCATATATTTATATATATGTATGTATATATATATATATATATATATATATATATATATATATATATATATATATATATATATATATAATAAACAATGTGAATTTCTTGGTTTACCAGTCATAACACTGTCAGCAATTTAAAGTGAGGGAGTGTTGTGAGAAACTTTGATTTGAAGGTAGTGTGGTGAGAGACAGAGGAGTGTCAGCTTCAATGAATGATACATCAAACAAGGAAGAAAGAAGAAGGAAATAATGAAAATAGCTAGCAAGAGAAAGAAAGACATTTTAAAATGTCTGATGATCAATTCCTTGGCTAAATTAAATGAAAAATTTAGTGCACAATAATTTCAAACAATTAAAAAAAAATGTAGGAGATAGAACAACCAGGAAGAAATTTAATAATTCATTAGATAAAAACGCCTCTATAGACATATCTGTATATAATTTACATTGAAAATATGTATTGAACATTAAATTACCCATGAATTCAAGTGATAAAAATGTATGAAGCTCAAAGAATTATGTGAAGTTGAAGATTAAACTATTTTTTCTAATAATTCATTTTTTTTTTCTTTTCTCCACTTAATGTCAAAATTGCCAAGGAGCATCATACATAATACTTAAGTGTAAAAAAATTTAAACTGTCTTCACATTGAGAAAAATTTCAGTCACTTCAAGATCTTTTCCAATGATTTTCAAAAATTCAATAAAATGTTAACGAATTAGAAATGTTTCAAATCCTTACTCCTAATTACCAAATGATTTGAATAAAGCTGCATTAATTTTTTTTATGATTAACATATTTGATGTTTTTATTTTTCCCAAGTTACAATTACAGTTTTAAAACTTCTTAAAGTTTCAGCTTTGTATGATACAAGTTTTTTAACTTCTTCTTAAGAAAAAATCATCTTTTTTAATTCAAATAATGGGGGTCTCTTCCAAAAGAGTGATCAGCTTTTGTTTTACAATGAGCTGTTATAGATATTCTTACTTCCTTATTTTTCTACACCTGAGTCTCAGGTACCACCCACCACCATAACTTTTGTTGACTAAGCCTGACATACCTTCCTCACAATTTGGGGGGTCTGAGAACACTCAAAAATGATCCTCCAACTGCAGGGGGTGCATTTGGATCAACTGTTTAAACCTTTTACTTTTTGAGATGGGTGTAAATTTAACAATTTGCTGGCAGGTGCAGTCAGATCTTGCGCTGCTACTGTGTTAGTGACTCAATATTTACCAAGAGGAGAATCGGTAAACATAGTTACAGAAAATATATTTGTGAGGGATATTCACCAAGGAAAGAAGAGAAGAGAAGAGAACAGTTAGAGACTCAATATTTATCAACAAGAAAATTGGTAAGCAATTATAGTTACTGACAGCATATAAGTAAAGAAATAAATTCATTGGCAAAGTGAATGAGCATCTATATTTGGTCTGAATGTTTGTGATGCAAGCATCTGAGAAAAATTCAAGCGGCAATGTCATTGAGCCTGAAGAGGATAGAAGACAAAATATTTGGACCCTTGATATGCAGGGAGATTGGTGAGTTCCGCACTCTGCAGTGTTTAGTTGAAGAGTGAGCAAGATGGCATTTAACTTTTTGCCTTACATAGGAAATGCATGGATGCCATAGTAAGTAAAAAAGGAATTCCAAAACTTTTGCCAATGGCAGGAAGAAATCAGTGTTTCTTTCTCAAGCATGAGGCGAGTGATAAAAATTCCTAAGTTACTTCCCTTAAATCTTTTTCTTCTTGAAAGCTGAGTGAAAATTTCTGTTTACATGCAAGCCCCTAGGGTGTAATTTTTTACCAATTCTCACCAAATTGAGACAGGACACGTATTTTTTTTGTATATTCCGAAGATCTTTTTGTTGGGAATTTACAAAAAAATTCTACAAAGGGAGTTCTATCTAAATTGTAACTATTATGTGAAATTTGGTCCTGGTTTCTGCTATAATTTCAAAATTTGATTGTTGGATTGTTCGGTATCCCAACTTTTTGTGAGAGTATTACAAACAAAAATGATTAATTGATATTATTGAAAATGAATACAGCAATACAAAACAACTAAAAACTTTAATAATGCAATGTTTATGTTTACGTATCAAGTGGGAAGGTGCGGAACTGAACAGTATATTTGGATTCTACGATTAAAAACTTTTTAAAAAATAAAACATTGATTACAAGAATTCCACCAACTGGTGGGTGAGAAAAACTGACTTTCATTTGAATATCAATATACTGAAATTTGGGAATAGATTAGGTCATCTACTGTATTTTCACAGAAAATTAACAATCAGTATTTTCTTAAATAAAATAATACATCGATGTTATTATATTTCTTGTGTTATATTTGTCATTTGATTTCAATAGAGTGACATTATATTTGTAAATATATACAATAAAGATACAGTCAGTCTAGCACACTAACTACACGGAGGGTTGGGGCGGACACTATTTGGGAACAATTTATTCATAAAAAGTTGATTTTATGTTGATTCAATTCACTGATGTATCTACTTTCTTATTTTTTGTTAAATTTGCGGATTGAAAAAATAAACCATGCCATCAGGGAATTTCACTTCTAAAAATAAAAAAAAGTACTCACAAGGAAAGTGAACCAATTAGATTGACTAAACTTTGACAAGATTCTGACTTTAGTTCACACAAGTGTGAAAACAATTCCTACAAATGTACCATATTTTGAAAAGCTGTAAACAGTAATTACCAAGATTTACTGCGAACTAAATGCTTATGGCAAAAGTTAAATATAAAAAATTCTCATGGTCTAAGTAGCTAATTGCATACAGAAATATTGTCTAGAGGGACTTTTCACTCAATATAACCCATCAAACTAACTAACCAGTACAAATAATTTTCAATGCTCAATTTGGATATTTCGCATATTTTGTATACAGTTGATTATTGTCAAGTAATATTCTTATTTGATGGTTATCTACAGGGTAAACACCAGTAACAAATGTTAAATATTAACAATAGTTAAAGTACCTAGGTCTCTGGAAAGTGACTTAAAACTTTTGATACTTATCAAAGCCAAGATGAGACAGACAACTCATTAGCCTTTATCATGTGTGCTAGAAGTTAACATTAGATAAGTTGAGTGTACTGTTTGTGCTATAATGTACTCGAGAGTTGAAGGCCCTGTTTTCTGGCTAGGATACCAATCTAGTATAAAAGAGAAGTAAAATTAAAACTTAGTTCTTAACTTCTCATTGTCTTCCTACATAGAGACTTGTGTATTGATTAGTTTTAGTACAGTAAGAAAACTCCCAAAATGTTTAGAACTATGACTTTTTTTATTCCTACATTTTGTCTCGAAGATGATTAACACTTAATCCTTCAAAAGAGATATCATTCACTTGAAATCCTTGTCCTGAGCAATGATTTTTTCTTTCTTATAATCACCAGAAAGTCTGGAAAGATTCCTATCAAGCAGTTATCAAATCTTTCATTATATATATATATATATATATATATATATATATATATATATGTTTTGATCCTACCTTGTGGTACTGGATGGGATAATGGATAGTCTATAGCCACACTGAAGAGTTGTAATACAATGTAACAACTGTCTGTGGATGACACAATTATTTAATTATTATGATATATATATATATATATATATATATATATATATATATATTGAAAGAGAGAGAGAGAAAGAGACTGAGTCAGAGAGACAAAGAGATATAAAGAGAAATTTCTGTTCTTCACAACTGAATTTCATACCAATGGTGCAATCATTAAACCATCTGATGATTGCACCACTGGCATGAATGTCAGAGTCACTGTGAAGAACTGATTTTTTTCATGCATCTAATTACATAAGCATATGAAAGATTGATATTCACTGTGAATTTTTACCATGAATACATTTTAAATGATTAATCTATCTTGAGATTATGATTTCTCTGGAGTTTGTTCCATCTTTAATACCACTTTATCTGACCAAACCATCAAAGACCGACTGTGCTTGTCATTGGTTCTGGGAATTTTCTTTGCCTATTCTTCCTGATCTGATTTCGGATCAAGGAATTTTTCTTATTTTAGCTGTTTTTCTACTGCTTGACATTCATTTTACCATTTTTTACCAACTGTATTTGAAAAGTCCCATTATTTGATACACACGACAGGTGTCCACTGCCACTTGGTGCCGTGGGGAACTATCAGAATTGCTGAAAAATATAATATTGTTTTGGCTGCAAGGATAGAGACTGTTTTGCTTGTCAGTTTTACACATTAAAACAATTTAAAAAAACTCAAAAAAAGACTTTAAATACAAGAACCATGAAAATCTTGCCAAATATTTAGAAAATTAGTTCTGCTGTAATTTGTAATGATATATCAATTACTGTAAACAAATAAACAGTATTTGTTTGTGATAATGCTTACCTATGAGACAGAAGTATAAAACAGAAATATCTCTAATGACTAATTTCATGTAAATGTGTATGTGAATAAAGAAAGACGTTTAAGAAGAAATTTTTTTGCTCGGACAAATTGGTTTACAGTTGGGATCAAAACAAAGCAATGACCCTAAAATGAAGAGATGAGCCCCACATGGGATCCTACACCCTATTCCATGAGAGCGCCAATGTAGTCTGCTCAAACCAATTGAGCTACTAAAGCCCTGACAGCGAGCAGAGGTCTAAATATCACCCTTAAATGAATCCTCCTTCCTCCGATCACTAGCTAGTTTTTGGTTTTGTGTTCCATTAGTCTCAGAACTACTTGTATTTTTTTATATGTATTTCTATGTATATTATTTTCCCTTTATTGATAATTATGATGAGTAATAGATATTAATATCCAACTATGTGAATAAAGAAAGACAGTTTATGAACTAAATTTTTTGCTGAGACTGAATTATTTACTGAAGTGAGTGAAACATTGGCAATGATTAGAAAATAGAGGAATGAGCCCCAGATGGGTTTTGAACCTACACCCTATTCCATATGTAGCCTATGTGCCTGCTCAAACTGATTGGGTTACCAAGTCCCTGTTTTTTTGTTCTGTTAATCTCAAAATAACAATTATGCATATTATTGTTCCTATGTTGACAGTATGATTAGTAATGGATACTAGTATCCAATAATTTGAATAAAGAAAGACAGTTTAGGAACTAAAATCTTCCTTGGACCAAATCATTTATGTACATTAATCCCATTGTCAGATACTAATATCTATTACTTATAAAAAATGTGTATATATGGACAACACCTTGCCTGCATCAGGATTAGGAATATATATAGCAATTTATTAGGTTCTTTACCATATAATGGTCGATTTTTTTTAAGATTGATATTTTTATCATTTAAAGTTCATGCATTTTCTGATTGATATACGAATTTTAAATAATGGTTTGTTAATAATTCAGTCAAGACTTTATTTCATTCCATCGATTTTTACTCAGATGTTTCAGTGAATATGAACAGCTTTTCAGCTCAAGATTTTTGTATTTCAATGAAACTGAAATGACAAGGAATATGAATTCTGATTTGGTAGATAATGCTGTAAGTGGGATTTCATTAAAAAAATGGGGTATTCGGTTTAGAAAACAAAGAGACAGATTTACCAATGTTGCATAGCACATGCGTGTGTTGAAAAACTTCAAGAAAATTCTGTACCTTTTGTGTAGACGAATTTTTTTATCTCATCTTTAAAGCTTCATTGGTTGTGTTGTTAAAAAACATAACAGTAAAAAAAAAAATCCACAGAGACAGAGAGAGAGAGGGAGACTGAATTTTAGAAACAGAGAGACTGACTAACAGATGAATGGAAGAAGAGAAAGGGCAGGCAAACTGATGACTAGAGGAGATGTGGGAATGTCTGTCTGCTAAGTGTCAAGCATCATTCTCACTTTGTTTACAACCTTTGTGACAGTGACATGTTAATTGCGTTTCTTGGTCATTCGTCACAGTTAATTTAGTTTCACGCACGGGCCATGGCCCAAAGTGCCTACAGTTGTCGCCAACTTATAACTACCATCCAATTTAATCCCCAATTTGCATCTGATGACTTCCAGTTTCTTTCTTTTTATTTTTCTTTCACCTATAACTAGTTTCTTCCATACTTCTGTCCAAGACACAAGGGGCTATGCCTAATTCTGATTTATTTAACCACCTTTCAATTGCCAAAAATATAAAATTTCTATCAAAGTTGAACTTAAGAGGGGTTCTAAGATTAACCCCATCATCACTTTTTAAGCGAGACAGTTTGTTGCCCATATTGTACATGCACACTTGTATAAACATGCTTTTTATGATCCATGAGAAAATCAAGCTAGCAGGTTCTTCAACTACATATACATTAATCAAAGGAATTCAAATTCCTTGGAATATCATAACTCTAAAACTTTCAATAGGTAAAGATTTGATGGCTGTGGTGGAAAATGAACTAAATATCCCTATTATTAAACTTGCGGCAAATTTCAGCACATAAGTTGGAACCATTTTGAACGTCAGTGACTATCAAAACAAAGCTTGATAAACAAATTCAATTCAAATTGAATATAGAGCAAAAATATCAAACTTATAGAGGCCTGTATTAATCAATTGTGGGAAAACGATCAGTTTTTGTCTATAGTTTTGAGCAGGGTTATTAACATTCAAACAGTTTTTCAGACAATTGAATTTCTTTTTGTCATTTGACATTTTGGCTAATTCATTCTATGGCCTTCTTTAGGTGTACAACCCAAATGTGAAGCGGTTTGCAGAGGAGAAACAGGAAGCATATAGTTGTTATATCATATGGGTTACTTTAAGCAGTTCTCACTCATTCCAAAATTTGCTTACTAAAGTGTGTCTGCTACACGAAAAGAGTCTGACTAATAACTGTATTTACATTATTCCTTGTGAATGTAACAAGATCTATACCGGAGGAACAGGCATGCCTCTCAAAGTGTCATTCAAGAGAAATAAAAGGTGAAATCTTCTCTGTGAAGAAGTCCAGATTATAGACAGGGAACACCATTGGAAACTGAGGAAAATCAAAGAAGAACCTCACATCAACATGTCAACTGAGTGCACATCAGACAAGTGTGGAGTTCAATCCCAATGTGGCTTCCATTACGCAACAGAAATAAAAATCTAGACCTAAGAAGGAAAGGAGAGGATATCACCGGGATCAAACACTATAAGCAAGAAAAAAATTCTGCTTATCACATTCACATCCAGATAATGTACACGAGGAAGGCTGTAAAATTGATCAATCGAAATGTTGTGTTAACAACACAAACAATTGTCTTGAAAACTCAATATAAAGTATTGTATCCAAAGAAGATCTGCACAATGTCTGGACACAGGTAAGAAGCCAGAACATCAAATGAAGCCATCTATGGAAAGTTTTTATAAGCATTTGGTGGTACATGAGCAGTCTAATACATCAGAGATTTCTCCAGAAGGGCTTAACAGTTAACATGAATAATTGAATAGACCAGTTTGTAATGGGAGATTTAAAACTCAAACTGTATTCAGTTTGGAGTATCATTTTGATGCATGAGTTGAATGAGTCAAAGATAGACTTTATTGCAACCTGCTATTTACCCAATCTAGACAATGGTTACAGGATCAAACAGTGAAAAAACCTTCAATGAACATATCAAAGTTGTGAGTAAACAATCCTTGAGGGTAGAAATTAATGATTTCTGCCAAGATGGAATAATGAATGGAAATGTAGAGAGAATACTTTGCTTGAATATAAAATGTCTCCTATGATTTTTTGAATTCAAATCAGTAATTCCATTTTCGATGAACTGATCAATATTCAGCTTTATGTTAACATATATTCAATTAAAGAAGAATCGATACACAAATGCTTAGTAGGTATATATTACCTTGAATATATCTTTTATCTATTTGTCTGCCCTTCAATAAGTACGTCTTGAAGATTCAACACCAGACAGATGTTTCACATCAATGTCATCAATTATGAGATATAAACAATGAATTATCTATTTGGCCCATTCCAAAACTAATATCTCTCCAGAATTGAATGTTCAGGACATAGATATTGGAGGACAGACATACAGATCAGACATTATTTAAGGTAATATATACATACTAAGACAGCACAGTACATCCGAGAAAAGACAAGAGTTAGGGAAATCATAGAATCCATTAAAAATCTCAAATGGCACTCGGCTGGCCAAGTTGCAAGAATGGCAGAAAACCGATGGATGTTGCGACTCATGACATGGATCCCCTGACATCACATGCGCAACCAAGGCCAGCAGAGTATCAGATGGAGAGATGAGCTAGACAAATTCAGAAAGAACTGGCTCCACGACGCCCATGATAGAGGAGTGAGGCAAATCCTGGGGAAGGTCTATGTCGAACGAGAAATGTTGAAAGACTGATGATGATGATGATGATGATGATGATGATGATGATGATGATGATACAGACAAAGCATTTATATATTGATTCTTCTGTACTTGAATATCTGTGGACGTATCCCTATAATTTTATTTCATAATAAGCAGGTGCTTAATTAAATATCTGAAAATGTATGAAATCTGAAATATATCCAATTGATATCACGACATCTATTTTCACAAATACCAAAGAAAATTGCAGATGTGATTTTGTCTTAAATCATTCTTTTTAGTTTTTAGTCCAACTTTATCAAAATCAAATGTTCTGGAAGTGCAAATTCTTGCGTTAATGTCTGCAAATGAACAAAAATAGAAAAAAAAATGTCTGAATATCATGACAAGAGACAAGTTAACAGAATGAAAACAGAAGACTTTAGAAAATCAAAGAAATTTTTAGTTTTATGGGAAAAAGTAAGGATGATGTTTTTGTTCATTTTTTTTTTTCAATCTGACAACAAAGAAATAGAAGACATTTTGTGTCTCTAATTTGAGATAACTGTGTTTATTCAGAAAAATGCATGTAGTGATATGTTTGTTGGTATATGGACATGGAAAATCATATTGTTTTTATTGTCAAATTTTCAAAAATATTTCTATAATTTATTTATTTCGCACAATAAAATGTCTGCAGGTGATTGAAGAAATATTTGAAAATATACAAAATGTATGAAAAACATGCAAAAATAACGTCTGCCTTAAAACAATAGCAAAAAATAAGTCCAAATACCATGACAAGTGATGAGTCAACAGATTGAATGCAGAAGATACTCGAATTTGATAACTTTTAGGCTGTTCTTGTTGTTATTTTGCTTTTTGTTCTTCTTCAATCAAATATTTCTGAATTATCTTCTGGCTGAAGCTGCCCAATGAATTCTATGTAAAATTTGATCAAAATTAATGTCTCTCAGAGAAGAAAAAACATGCATATATCTCTAATACCAATATAGAGGCAGAAATAAGTAATTTTTGGATATCGGTCTCTGAAATGAAAAATGTTAGTATTAAAAATGTTCCGATAATAACCTTACAAAATTGCAAATTTTGATCAGCAACTGAATTCAGGTCACATGTTCAATCATGACAGATCTAAGCACAAGTGAGTCATCGCACTTTTAAGTATATGACATATATATTTGATTATACATATTCATATATCATCATTATCATACTTTCAATACAGATGTATACTCAAAGGTCATTTGATAAGGAAGCGGGTAAGAGAATTCACAGTGATCAAGCGCTTTCAGATCATACATGGACAAACCAACAAATACTGATGAAAAAAGATCCTTCTTTCCCACGGCGGAATTAGAAATGCTGAAAGTTTTCTATTTCCTTTTAAACAACTTTCACTCTTATGAAAATCAGATATAAAGCATTCAAAAATTTTAATTGAATATCTTAATGTATTAACAAAGCATAAAAAAAACTGAAAAAAAACTTTCTGACTTAGTTATGTACTTATCACTGGTGATACAACCATCTGGCATTCTGAAATGTATGAATGGTACAAAGACAAACAATCTATGGAGTCTTAGATTGATAGCATCTCTTTCCTATACAAATGCCCAGCACAAATGTCTCATTTGTTCTGCTTGCGGCTGAATGAAGATGACAGTTTTGATTAAGAAAGATTCTACAAGTTGTCTGGAAGTTTTTGCAGAACAGGGACCAACATTAAAGACCAGTACAAATCAATTAGATTACAATAACATCCATAAAAAAAGATAATGAAAAAGAAAGAATTTAATCAGGTTATACACACAAGCATATATGCATATATATATATGTATATATATATATATATATATATATATATATATATATAAATATATATATATATATACATATATATATATATATATATGTATATATATATATATATACATATATATATATATATATATACATATATATATATATACATATATATATATATATATATATATATATATATATATGCATACACAGACATATACATGCATAATATATAAAAATTGTTATAAACTCATAGTTATGTACACATATCTACATTAAATTCATAGCCATATCTATGAAAAAAATACATGAATTTTCATGCATAAATGTTTTTTATATATATACATACATAGATATATATGTGTGTATAAATGTACTTATATATGTATGTGTGTGTCCGTCTGTGTTTGTATGTAAGTATGCATTAATGTACACATGTGTGCATATGGCTTCTGACTTGGAAAATAAACCCTTTTATCTTTACTTGCAACATGTCTGGCAAAATAATAGACGAGACTGTTTTGCCGAGAGAATGCTTTGGTTTGCAATCTAACACAATATTGCACACGAAGACTAAAAAAGAAATTAACATGAAGAATCAGAGATATTCATTACAAAGATGAGATTTTCATTAGCTGAAGGACACAGACACAGCTGCTCTCTGTTTTTGGATTGACATTTTCAGTGCATGATCTTCTCTTTCAAAAGAAAAAAAATATTCTCAGTGAAACTTTCTTCCTCTCTCTCATTCCAAAGTACACAAAAGATAGAAGAAATATTCCACCAACAATATAGTTGGCATTAAATGGAAAAAAAACAAACCATAAGAAATTTCATTATGTTATTTAAGGCTCTTTTTATTGTGAACTTGATGAACTGCTATAGGAAGTCTGATCATTTTTCTCAGAAAGTCAAGTTTGCAAGTTTACTCTAAATGAAGACTGAAGTTATGATAGGTGAGATACAGGAACCTATATATATATATATATATATAAATGTGTGTGTGAGTGTGTGTGTGTGTGTGTGTGTGTGTGTGAGTACAAATCTATGATTCAATCTAAAATGCGTGATTGGTTTTTTTCATAAAAGTGATTGATACAAAAACATTAAAGAAGCAGAAACACAAATGCATCCATGCAGCAAATCAATTAAATGATATATGTAGCAAATCAGTTCAATAATATATATATATATATATATATATATATATATATATATATATATATATATATATATATATAGATAGATAGATAGATAGATAGATAGATAGATAGATATAGATATAGATATAGATATATACGTATATATATGAGCAATAAATTATCATGAGAAGTCAATGAGCAAGCACTCTTACTAAGAATTTGGGGGAAAATTATCACTACCAAAATGCAATGTAACTGGTTCACTCATGGAAACAAACACTTCCTGGATTTAACAGTTATTTATTGCAATTTTATATTCTGTTGATAATGGTATGAAGTTGCTCTAAAGTAAAGAAAAATCTTTTTTAGGAGAGGGTAAAAAATTCTTTTTTTCTTATTACTTGTAAGTAGTTACAGATTCTGATGAGAATAAAACAGAATCTTTACTGGTTGTCAAATGTAACTGGTTGACTGGGTTAGCGGAAAGCAGATTTGTAATACTCAAAGTGGATTAACTTCCGGATGTGTTGGGATTAAAGGTGAAGAGTTTATCTGATTCAAGAAAGTGAAACCCACATGACATCTTTGTCATGCATGAAAGAATCATTTTTCAATCTGCCTGATGGTAATGTCAGATTTTCAGAAATAATTCCGGTTTTTTGGAACGAATGGTGCGGCCAGACAAAGACATGTGGAAGTATTAAAAAGCATCAATCAAAACTGTCAAAATAAGTATCTTCAGTTTTCAAGTTGATTAAGCTGGCTGGCAATCTATCTATTTATGTGAGATGTATAGGCTTCACCGGAGGAGCAAGAGGGCTGAAATTTTCAATATTCCTAATGCCTAGAAAATTAACCTTTTTTTATTGTTTGTTTTGTGGGGGAAAATAAACTGCCCTACCAAATATGGTTTTAATGGAGGGGGTTCAGTTTATGCTAAATCAACCACTAAGTTTGTGACCAGCAGCATTCAAGTTTGTTTTCTCAAAATTCAGACATTTTTTTAGTGATCACAAAATGTGAGAAAGATAACTTATCCATTGTTCACACCTTTTTCCAACTTCTTGAATGATCATCCCAACACAGTATATAAGGATGGTGGTGGCGAAATCAGTATTTACTTATGACATCAATGCGGTAATGTTCCTTTAAGCATCTAGTATGCATGGACAAAAAAGATACTTCTACAGATACATAAGAAATTAACACCTTTATTTCTCCTAATGATATCAAGTTTGATCTATAAGATGAGCATCAGGAGGAAAAGCATAAATTAAAACAGAAGGAAATTCTACATGATCTATGTATGATAATTAAGGACAGTAAGTTCTCTACTTTTTTCTCCAAATGCCAACCTCCCATCAACATCCTCACAGTCTCATAATGTATCATCATCTATCTTGCCAATCATCTTTTTACTTCGATTAAAGAACATGACTATTCTTCATGCTTGAATAAGCAAACTTCACTTTACAATATCTTTTTTATATTTTTCTCTTTCTGTTGACTGACTAATGGTTTTCATCCAGAGGAAGAGGACAAAGAATGATTTGCACTGAATGATATCTGAAGATACAAAAGGGGCAAACGCTCCGTATAAGCCAAAAAGGAGCAAAGAATTTGTGCTGCAGGTTGCATCAGAATCAGGTAGATTCTGCAAAGTTTGAAATAATTCTTGTACAGAACTTCACAAAAGATTGTGGTAATCTTTGGATTCTTGGAAATAACCATAAAGATAGGATCCCAAAGGCTGAATCATTTTACTCTCAAAGAATTAGAAGAGTTTTCAAACTGTTCAGGTAAACATGACCAGATGAGTAGAGACATGCCAGGTGTATGAAAGAGTACGCAGGGTTGGCATCATCAGTTTGTAACAAATCATGATGCTGTATTGGCAATAGCAAGAGTGTCCAGCAGACACCATATAGATTAGGCTGTGATTTGTTGAAGAAGAACAGAGAGATGTGAGCATGTTAAAATGAGACCAGTTTCCCAAGGTTGGAGAATGGAATTATATAATATAATGCCTCAGTACAATAAAGCAAAAATTCTGCTGAACTGGATTTGCAGAATGGAACAGCTCATAAATAGAAACAGATATCAAAGTGAACGGAGATGTTGACCTGTAAAGAGAAGAAAGTTTTATTGTGGCCAACACTTTTGTTGACAACTGTCTGTGCAGATTTGTTGCAGTCAGACCAACCCATGAAAAAGGACTTGAAAGCATCTTCAATGACAAACGCAGAAGTCTGCCATGAGATAGACGGCACTTGAAGTTCCAGATGTTTAGTGATGAATATCCCCAAAACTTTTCTCATTCTAATGGAAGAACAAGTTTATCAAAATAGATCAAAGAATGACAGTATTGTGAAGAGACTGATGTTGACAAGGAACAGACATTCACAAGATGGAACTGTTCTGTTTTAGTAGAAAGAGACAGAAAACCGAGATATCCAAAGAGAAAGAGGAAAACATCTGTAAAGAACAATGCTCGTTGCCTTTAAGAACCATAGTGCAAACAAGTTGAAGATGAGAATCAAGACAATATACGATGAATATGAACTTCAGGATTTCTTGGGGGCTGGGGGGGGCATGTTCATGCCCCCTAAATTTGATTGTATGGATCTATTCGAGAATCAAATCAAATCACCCTCCTTATATCATAAGACAATTACCAAAATCTATCAACTAAAGAATCTTAAATAATTCCACAAATATTGATGGTTTCAGTGTAATCAAAAGTATTTATATCAAAGCCTTAGAGAAAAGTGGTTATGAAAATGAATTAATTTATGATAATACAAAAGGAGGTAATATAAATAGAAATAGGAAAAGAATGTATGGTTTAACCCTCTTTTTAATAAAGTGGTGAAAACTAATATAAGTAAGATATTTATGAAATTAATAGTAAACATTTTCCCCAAAACAACCCATTACACAAAATAATCAATACAAATAATATAAAAATGAGCTATAGTTCTATGCAAAAGATGGCAAAAGTAATTAACATGCATAAGAAAAAAATGAAAAAAAAGAAAAAAATAATGATTGTAAATGCAGGAAAAAAGAAGAATGCCCATTAGATACTAATTTTTCAAAGAAATATATAGTTTGTAAAACAATAGTTTCTAAAAAAGAAGAAATTCATATCGGTGCATCAAATTTTATAATCATAGGTTCTCATTCACTTATTAAGAGCATGGTAATGAAATAGTGAATATATATGGGAATCGAAAATTGCAAATAAAACACCAAATATATCATGGTGTATATTAAAATATGCTACACCAGCAAGTGATCTATTCAGTTGGTGTTATTTGTATTTAAATTGAAAAAATTCAAATAATAACCTACAAAAATTCAAATAATATTCTGAATGGAAGAAAAGAATCGGGGGCTAATTGTAGACATAGAAGTAAGTTCACACTAGCATCTTTTGAACAAAATTAATTAAACAAAATGAGATGAATATGTAAAGATAAATCTTTCAGTTAGATATAAGTAACAAAAGGCCATAAAAATGGAAATATGTATAAAAAAAATATAAAGACATATATAGATAAAATAAAAAAGAATAATAATGATGATAAAAAAATGATTTATAATGAAATATAATGAGATATCGAATTGTATAAATGTACAAAGGGGATACTTATTAACAAAAAAAATTTATAAATAAATAAGTTTAAAATGAATTGTTTTGATTTTTGTATGTTTTATGAACAAGATGTGGACGGAAAAATATGTTCAATTTTCAAATAGCTTAACATTAAGATTTCCACATATATCCAATGAAATTCTGTACCAGTCTGAATATGTGTTCAACACAAAACAGATTTAAATTCGTTACTGGATATGTTCATAATCAATATAGCTGACCATACAATTACATTTTAAAATGGTTAGAAAGGCAAGATTGAAATATTGGAATGTTTATAGCTTTTCATAATGATGGCTGGAAGCCTAAAAGGAGAGTGCTTGACTACTATATCTAAAATCTAAACAATCTCCACATTCAATTCAAAATGAATGTGAAATGTTACATACAAAAGAATGAAAATAGATTCTGAATATAATCTTGACTTGCTCAGCAGAAAATAATTTCTTTGAAATGTAAATTGTTGTGTCAGAAGATGGTCAGCAACAATTCTAACTTGTATCCCAATGATACAAAAAAGAAAATTTAATATGAACTGCAATTGACACAAGTTTACAGTTGAACAGTAAAAATGGATATTGCTTGATTTTTAAACCTCTACCTGCATGGCTTATAGCTTATTCTTATTTCTCCATTATCGAACTTCAAGGAAGTGAACAGAAAATCTTGGAAATCTTGGAAATTTCTTTTTCGGAAAATCAAGGCTTTCATACATTTTACTTTCTAGGACACCCAAGAAGCAAATATCAATACATTTCCAATCATTTACACAAGGCAAAGAAAATCATGAATGAATTGTAATATATGTTTTGTAAGATTACATATCCTGCTCTCTATTCTAAATTTATTATTTGTCAAGTTGGATTGATGAATGACCTCAAGCAATCATCAATCTAAGCCTTCTTACGCCTATTAAATAAAAACAAATCCACAGTGTTACTTTATTCTCCAAGAAAGGTTATACAACCTACTCAGATGATGAACAAGGAATAAGGAAAAAATAAATAAAGGGGAAAAAAAGCAGAGAGGAAGGTAAGGAATAAACAGCATCAAATAAAAAAAGAAAGTCAAAACAACAATACAGAGAGAAACTACAATCTGACATGAATAAATGTTTGATGATTGACTGGATGTAAGTAAACTTGTTTTTTGGTTGCTGAGGGGAAGGGTTATGAAATTTGAAATCTAAAATATTCTTTTTTTTATTCTCAAAAGACAGGACGATTCTTGGCTTTTGGCGTACAGGCACTAGGGAACCTGTCGTGGAAAAAAGTAATGAAATTTGAGAAAACAGACTGTCTTTTTTGTCCTCGAAAGATGGGAAAGTTAACAGCTTACTGATTTACCGCCACGATTCGAATTTTTATTGTGTGTACCAGCAACTGTGGAGCTGCTGGGGAAAAGAGTCATGAAATTAGGAATCTCAAAGACTCTTTTTTATTCTCAAAAGTCGGGGGAACTCATGGCATTTGGTCATGTGTACAGATACTAGGCAGCTGCTTAAGAAATGGGTCATGAAATTTCAAATCACTTTTTTATTCTCAAAGGAGGAAGAGATTAACAAAATACAGTGTTGCTTCTGAGAGGCACAAAATTGGTGATAAATATGCAAATGTATCAAGTAAAGCAGCATTGGTTTTTTTGTTATGTTTAAGGCACAAGGGGGTTGCTGAGGAGAAGGGTCATGGAACTTGAAATCTAAAAGATTCTTTTTTTTTTTCATTCTCAAAGCATAGTATAAAATAACATCCATATAGAATAAATTATATATAAAAACACACAAGTATATACACATATATATATATATAGAGAGAGAGAGACAAACACGCACACACCACATATCCATACACATGTTATGATAGAGGCATTTTTGTAAATTGCAATCAAAAAACACTATAATCTAGCTCTGATTCTACTTAAAGAGATATGAATACACTGATATTGATAGATAGATAGAAATGAGTGGACTAACTGCTTCTATCATCGAGAATATGTTTGCTCAAAAAATGGATACACAGTTCATCTGATTATAATTTTCTTAGAGACTTTTTTTTTAATGCATTTTGAAGACTTTGGTTGAAGTGTCATTGAAACATAAATATTGGAGGCTTTTGTTCCTAAACTTTATTATAACACTCATCATTGTGATTAAAGTATTTATTCAACAAACCAAAACTGCTATCAACAAAGTGTACAAATATTTTTGGAGACACCCTGTGAAGATACATGGAACAGAGCAGCAAACAAGCTTCATGCAATATTCAACCTTTTCTCACAAAAGAGTCAGAGATTTATGAGCTTCACTACATCCACTTTAATTATTGGAGACAACAAAGCAATTAGAAAAATTCTACCACTTTCAACAACTCAACTTCTGTTATCTTTTATCTTTTAATTCTACTGACCCAGCCAGTTCTACTATGTCATCATCATCAACCTTTTAGTGTCCGTCATTCCCCTATGATTTACTACACCTTTCTCATGGATGTTGTGGAACCTGTACTTTCTGAATTTGTCTCACTCATCACACCATCTTATATTTTGTCAGCCTCAGTTTTACATGTGATCTCTGGGGATCTACATTGTGAGTCGTAATGTCAAGCAGTTGTCCAGCCAATCGCCATTCAAGCTTTCTAATGGTTTTTAAATCTCGGACTCCTGTCTTTTTCTCTAATATACTGCGTTGTCTCATGATCTCTCCATGTGAGATCGAGCAGGATTCTTTCATGTGCATGTTGCATCATTCTCAGTCTGAGGGTTAATCTTCTGTTCAGGTTCCATGTTTCTGATCCATAGGTGACTATCTAAATGACACATTGGTTGTATGCCCTCCTTTTTAGGACTAATGGAATTTTCTTGTTCTTGAGAGCCAAGCTTATCCTACCAAAAGCACACCAACCTAGTGTGATTTTTTTACTGGACTACTTTTCAATTTGAGGGTTTCATGGATATTCTTTCTACTATGTACCTACCAGAATGAAACAAGTGCAAACTTCCCACCTATTGATGACAAACCAAAATAAAAGAAACTGTAATGTAGTATTTTCAGGATTTTACAATCAGGATCAATTTTGCACGAAAAGTGAAATAAGATTATCAGAAAACGGAAGGCTCTGAATGAGATTCAACCTTGCTGAGAAAAATGTCTACATAAATAATCTTTAATTGATAATTTTTTTACTATATCTCTTATTAATAAAACACAAATTACAACAATGGATTTACAATTTTCTACACTTCTTACATTTTGTTTATATTGTACAGTATATTTTCTAAGGTATTTTTTTTGCAGTGTGCCATAAAACTCCCTAAATTATTCCCATCAAATTATCCAAGACTGAACCATGAATCATCAAAACCGCAAATGGAAAACCCATGAATGGCAAGTATAACTTTAATGAACAAATTTCTATTCACATGATTTTAATAACAAGTTGTAAAATTCTTCATCATCCTTATCTGTATTGTACAATGATCCTCTCTGATTGGTTTTCCCATCTTCATTGTTTTTATCACAGTTTTCCGGCAGCTGTACCCTCTGTTGTGACAAAATCAACAAAGAATAACACATTCAAAATGATTATTGTGTAAAGTTGTGCAGTGTTTTACAAGATTAGTACCAAGTAACCGATAAGGAATTCCAAGTAAAAAGACTAAAATCTTGGAATTTTATTTAATTCTGCTCAAGGAAAAAGATTTGGTACATTAAAGTCTCTATGACAGCATTGTTTAGATAACATTGACACTCTGTAAGCAACAAGGTCAAACTCTTGATCTTATTGCCTTTAGACCAATGCTCTAACTGCAGATTAACCCCTTCTGGGCTTGATCTGGATATCAGCAAAAGCAAAGATCTGCATCAGATGAAACCAACAAAACATTGCCCTGAGTGAAAGAAATTCAAAACATTGCTCTGTGTAATTCAATAAAAATCCAAGAACCCATTAGCACAGCAACAAAATTTTAAAATATACCATCAAATAACTGATCAAGCAAGAATAGCATCAAAATTTAAAGTAATATAAAAAAAAAATCTATTGAACGATATTGTTTATTACATCATTACTGTTTTCTGCTGGAAAACATCTGAAACTGAGTGAAAAAACATCTAAATCTCATTGATAATTATGTTATCAAGTGACCCTTCGAAACAAGTCAAAAAAAGTAAAAAAATCTTTTTTTTCTCCATAAATAGAAAATAAAAATATTTTAAAAAGGGGTCTAGTGGAGTACTGTTGCCAATTTTCAAGTCTGTAAACAAAACAGTATGGCCAGAAGAGTTAAAACACACTAAAACACACACATATAAGAATGGATAGAATCCTTTGGTGGCTATGGTTGTTGCCTTGCTTGCCTTAACTTTGTCAAATTTCAGATCAAAATGTTGTATGCAGTAAATGATTTTGATGAAAATGACATTCTCAGTGGAGGAGATGATGGCTTCTTTGAAGGGGAAACCAACTAGCTTGTAGAGCCTTTTCAATCAATTTATAGATCAATCATTGGCTAGTCTTGCTCTCATGAAATGGAATGAAAATCCAAATCTCAGCTGAATCTCCCTTCTCTAATCTTAGTTCATACAATTTAAGCTTGATTTAAATGTTTCAAGACTGTATTAGCCACGAAAATTTTATGATATCAAGAAAGAGAAAAGAAAATTCTGGCCAAAGGAATGTTGAGAATATTGAAAACTCAGGGAATCGAAATTTGACCAACAAAAAGGGTTGGGCAAATATTTGGCATAGTTTTTCAAACAGTGAAGTTTTTATTTTGAATGATTGCTGAACTAGAAATATGCAACTTTTGAAAACTGACAGTATTTAAACAAGCCAACAGAATGTCACCATTAGGGAACATGGTGTATACATACTTGTCAACTTCCAGGGTTTTTGTATGCCCAAAGTCTATTAATGTGGATATTACCATATACCTAGTTCCAAAAGTCTTACCACATGCCTATTTCCCAAAACTCATTTCCATCATTAGTTAACATCATGAAATAGGAAACATGTATTCTGATGTTACAACTAAGAAATGACAACAATCAAAAATTCCTATAATAACAAATTGTGCTTTGTAGAAAATCTATATTAAAGCAACCAAAAATGCAGATGTTAGCCTTAGATAAAGCAGAGTAGAAAGAAGCTGTGTTTCATTGCCATTATTCAAACCATGTTCATTGAAAAATTACCTGATGCACACAACAGTAGCCATCATTGTTGTTTATAATCATTTGGATTCATAAACATACTTTCATTGGACAGCTCAGCTCACAAAAGATATACACATGTATATTTATATTTTTTCCCTATACAGAAGTTTTGATATATAGTGTGTGTGTATGAAAAAAATGAGATGGTATTATGAGAAATTAAATCACTGAACATATCAGTTGAATAATAAATACACTTGAATTTTATGCATATGTAAATACCTTAAAAATTGTATGCACAAAGTAAACATATCACAAATGTGTCTCCTTACGTAAGAGTATATGAACAACCAAGTTTTCTATAAAGACTGACAGGATACAGTTAACCTTAACATAAATGATATCAACGACTCAAATACGAGGCATGTAAAAATAATCAGTTATGGAATGCTGTAGCATTAAAATTGAAAACCAAATAGCTTTCGGGTCTTTTATTAAATCTCTCAACATATGGAGTGTCAAATTCTGTCTATACTGAGACAAATGGATAACATTCCTCAGTGAAACCTGTGATTAGATAACTCTTAATGCAAGAGGATTTCCAAATCAGAAGCAGAGATGTAACAACTGCTTTAAGCACAATTTTGAGACATCAGAGAGGCACATGAAGAAATTTTGCAGCTGGAATATTGATATTTTTACCTTGAAAAATGGCTAAAATCATATCCTTCTAGAGTGAAATACAACCAGCAGAGTTTGCAGTTCTTACTGAGTACATTGAATACAAAATAAGTGGAGGAATTAAAGTCTCAAGCAGGCCGTTCTATGCAGATTTAGAGTATAATATCTCAACAGAAGTTGTATACCCTTCTTTTTAGGACTAATGGTATTTTCTTGTTCTTGAAGGTTGAGCTTGCTCTACCAAAAGCTTGCCATCCTAAAGTGATTCTTTGTCTAATTTCTTCTTCTTTTGGGGATTTCATGAAGATATGTTGTCCTAGGTAAATTTAATGGTCTACATCCCACAGCTCCATGTTTTCAATTTTGATAGTTATGTTTTTGCCATCAACAAGTTTATTGCACATGACATTCGTTTTACTGAATTTCATGTGGAGACCAACTTTCTTATTTCTTCATTCAATTCATCAAACATTACTTGGAGATCATAGCGGTTTTCAGCACAAAAGATGATGTTGCCTGCAAATCTGAAATTACTGGAGTACTGACCCTCTATTTTCCAGTTCAGGTTTCAGAAGATCAACTTGAGGCAGGCTGTGAAGAGTTTGGGAGAGCTGGTATCACCTTATCAAATATCTTCTAGGTTCTAGTAGTTCTGATTGAGGAATGGGTAACATGAAGAATGTTGGTAGACAAGGGATTTTGTCTCCTCATGGTTTGATGGTAGCGTCGACGTCACAGGAGATTTGAAAGGAGAAAGGGAGATGTACGAAGAGAATACGCGCCAAGTATGAACTTGGATACAGACATGAAACAAAGTAAAAAGAACCCATATATTTGGATGGACAAATAATACGTACATCTAATTCAAGGACATAAATGACAAATGACAAATGAAAATGAAGTACATATAAGGATAACATAAATCTGATTGATCGCATAAAGAGATGAGAAGAGATAGCGAAAGGTGGGAGCTTTTTTGTCATTGAAAGTACTGGTGTCAGAGTTGAAGCAGAGTTTTCTGAACTGCTTGTGAATCCATATGGCTTGAATTTTACCAAGGTATGCATGGAAACCGGGTTCAGTGCACAAGCCATACTGTAAAAGTGTGCATGGACTTGGGGGATATTCTCTGATGTTGATAGACACTCAACGGACAGACCATGTAAGACAGAGAAGACATAGTTTTATCCATGCCTGTTTCCAAAAGTAAATAAATTTAGGAAAGATTGTCATGACTATTAGATAGTAAAAAGCAATGCCATTTCATTCACAAGAGTGGGAAGTTTATAGCATTTGGAACACATGGTGAGGACATGGTGGCATAGCTGCCTAGCTGTCCATATGTGTGATGCTTTGACATCAGTAAAGTGAAATGGGCAAAGTTTGTTCAGAGATAGGTCAGGGTGGAAAAATGGTGAAGATTGAATTGATCAGGGGGTTGGCAAAATGATATCGATCTTAGAGAGAGAAAGAATAGCCTACAACAAGTACTAGGGCCAAAAGCATAACCAGCTAGGGTTGCTAGTGCTACTGAGCATCGGACCATGTGGACCAGGGTTTTTATATGGGTCATCATGGAAAGTGACGTTTTCTTCACCTAGGGTTTCATATTTAATTCCTAACTAAAAGTATATAGGGTGCTACAACCTCAAAGTTTCAATGTACCAATTAGTAAACAACAATTGGATTAAATATGCAAACAAACATCAACAAAATCATGTAAGCAACAAACTAATCTGGTCAAAGGACTCAACTACATTGCTTTTTGCAGGTACAGCGGTAGTGGTAAATTATAGACTCAAAGATCAAAAGAAATAATATTTAGCTGGTCAAAATAGGACTCTTCTTAAATCAAGAAAAATACATGCCATTTCTAGTGTTTGTATTAATAACAATGTAATGATATACATAGAAAAATATGCCTGTCTTCATTGTTTGTGCCAAATAGTGATCAATATTTCAACTTTATCTGCACATTTTTCATCCAAACAGAAAAGTCTGCAATCTGTTCCAATATCTGAACACCCAGCCATTACTCCCAATCATTTGTTCTGTATTGAATTCATGACACTGGTTATCTGTCATCTCAGACATGCTGCCAGTTTGAAGCTATTTTGTCTTGTTTAATTGCACAGAACAAAATGTTCACCAACCCTCTTTGGTCAGTCTATTCAAGGGTTATTTCAGTGCAGGCTGCCAAAAGTTTTGGCAAAAACTACAAAGACAAGAAAGACAGTACAAATATATCAGAATGAAGTACTAATAATACCCAATCACATAAATATTATCTTATAACTTGGAAGCTTATCCAATACTGACATATGCACAGACCCAGATATATTTGCACAAACATTTCTTTGTATGTATATACTCACACTCATACAAATCCATTTGTATAGGAATATAAATATGCAATAGATATACATGTATATGTGTATATATTCTTACAAACACAAATACAAATACTAGTCCTTATATTCAGATACAAAAAGAACTGCGTGCATAAGAATTTTATTATCTACAATGACATTTAACAGGAAAATTTCCCAAAACCACTCCTGAGATTTTTTTTTCTCAATATTGCACACTGTTTCAGCTGGTTGAAATTCCAATCATCCTCAGGTAGACCCTTCATTTGGCCTTTTCTCTATGATATTCATTATTAATACCAAACAGAACCAAAATAAATGAAATTTTTAAAATCTTCATGGTAACTTTTTATCACTGCTCAGCCATTTCTTCTGCGGAATATGGTTAATTTTGGGGAAAGAGTTTGTGCAGCCAGGATCTTGAAAGTGTTGTACAGCCGGAATCTTGGAAGTGTTGCATAGCCAGGGTCTTGGAAATGTTGTACAGCTCTTGGAGGAGTAAAGAATTAAATAAAAGTTGGATAAAAGAATTATCAAGCAAGACAAACAAGTTAAGTTATCCAAATTTGGAAAACTTGAAAGAATGGACACCAATGTGCAGTCTTGTGAATGATTATGAAATTTAATCATTTCTTTCTGGAATATTCAGGATACAGAATGAATACCCTTGTATGTGATATTAAATCACAGGAGTCATACATATGTGTCTCTGG
This sequence comes from Thysanoteuthis rhombus, assembly GCA_963457665.1. Taxonomy (NCBI): domain Eukaryota; kingdom Metazoa; phylum Mollusca; class Cephalopoda; order Oegopsida; family Thysanoteuthidae; genus Thysanoteuthis; species Thysanoteuthis major. Next base: position 27,370,136 of record OY735212.1, read on the forward strand.
TTGATTTTGGTCTCAATTCTGGGGATACAACCTTGAAGATTCGAATCAGTACACCACTAGGCACAATCTAGAAATGTATTTTTTGTTTCTTCAAAAAAGTGCCTTTTTGAGTCTCTATGGTCATTTTTGACCAATAATGCCCAAATCTTGTGATGGTATTTTTTTTTTTTTTTTTGATAATTTTAGGTAGAAGATTCATTTTTTTAAAGATAATTTTAGAAAGAAAATATATTTTTTAATATAACTTGGGATAATTTTTTTAGATAATCAGTTTTGGTACATGTATAGGGAATGGTGATTCATTAATATGAGGTGAAGATATTCCTCTTACAGAAATTCTAATGAATAATGTTATGTTTCCAAATTTTAATAATGAGTGAAAAAGTAATGCCCCAAAATTTAGGATCTAAAACAAATACTTAACTGGTCATATTCGTAAGCAAAGAGTAATCAAGGGTCTCAGATGTAAATTGTTTACTCAGCTATTAGAGCAAAACTTGGAAAATATTGTACATCTTCCGAGAATAAACATTTAAATCTCTAGATGACCCATGGATCATCGTTTTCTCATCAGGACACATTGAGACTAAATCAGTATCTTTGGTCAATCTCCAGAAATCTTGTTTTATAATCAATGCTGATGGTCAATAATGCCCACTAACAAAGCTGCCTTAAGATTATCAAATTAATATATACATATTTAAGCACTTTGAACACCTTGTACATTCTTACAGACATTCACATGGAGAGCATCTGTTTCCTCTCAACATCACATAGAAGAATATTAACAAGTAAAAATAATCACTGAATATATTATTGGACTGCTATGATTTATCACCTGATTATTTTCATTTGAAACCCATAAATATTGGTTTATTTTTCAACCCTCCAAATATCTCCAAATTTCTTTGCCTTTTGTTGTCTGAATGCATAATTCTGAACAGGAAATGCAAATCATGTGGAGATTCAAAAAGATTATTTCCTACAGAAATAATATTTCTTAATTCGCAATTAAAAAATTCTCCAAGTTGTTAAGGTTTATTCAAACATTTGTTCTGACAGTTGAATCTCTTTCTACCTTAACTGACATTGTCAACGATTTGGCTAATCCATTCTTCCATCCTTGCCAAGGGTATGATCCAAGGACATTAACAAAACTTTCTTCACAAAGAATTGGTAAAAGAGATTTGATTGTTAGAACAAAAATTTGAATGTTGATGACTCTTCCCAAAGTTATAGACATAGCTAAAGTCATATTATTGATTCAAAACCTTCGAGTTCATTTGGAAATTTTTTCAGAATCTGTTTTTCAAGGAACTCACCCCTCGTATTCTGTGCTTGATATTTCTGATTAGAGGTGTGGCAAGTGACAAATTCTTTTTCTCTGTGGACTGATTCAGCAGATAACACAGCAGATTCATATCTGAGGATGGGTTGGCTTTGCTTGGCATTGTGTGATAGTTCTCCTATGAAAAAATATATACATAAAGAAGTAACTACAAATTTCAAAGCATAAAAACAAACTCTTGACGTACAGAATTCCATAACAGTTCTGTCTGGAAGATACCCAGCCTTTCAAAATACCTAGGGAACCAGTTGCACAGCCTCGATGTAGCTTGACAACCAATCAGAAAGAAAATTACTGAACATGCATGAACAGTCATGTTGGGTTACCTAATCAGCAGTGATACTCCATTGCGTTTGACTGTAGCATTCAAAACGACTACCAGATCTTCATATCATGTTCAGGGATTTTTCATAAAGGAAATGCATCACTCAGGTGTGTCAGTACCCCTGAAATCTAGTTTGGGCCACCTAAAACTTCTTGCTTTTCCCCAAAAAGATTTGATCATTAATTAATGAGAATGTGATACATGAGCTTATAGCCAGGGCCTGCTGTAGGTACTGGCTACACGAGCAGTTGCCTGGAGTGCAAAGTGTCTGTAGAACGTTCCAAATAAAGATGGAAAAGGAATAAATCAAATAGAATAAAAACAGCAGTCAAAATATGAAAATTCACCGAAGAGAAGTCAGTAATCTAAGACAATACTATACTTTGAATGGAGCTTGCTCAGGATGCCAGGAACCCTAATGTTGGCCCTGCTGACAGCAATCCCAACAGAAGACTCGGCACGCTGTTTTGAAAAGTGGAAAGGATGCAAGGATGGATGTGAGGTGACAAGGTTTGTCCTCAAAGTGAACTAAGATGCTACCAACCTATGTAGGTTATTTTTTCATTAGTATTGATATGTTAGACTTGATACTTTTCAGACACAAACTATATCACTATTAATACAAACAAGGTCCTAAGAAAATTAAGCAGTTATTTTTAATATCAACAAGCAGAAGCAACAATCCATATTCAGAACAGTCAGTCTTCAAAATTATGAAATACTCCCAACAAGTACACCAAGAAAAACTCAAATGAAATTTGAAATATCTTTGTTATAACAAACTCAGTGAATTCTTTTTTTGTCATCTTCCACTTATACTTGGTATTCTGGGAAGGTGTTGACAGTGGTTGCATAGTTCATTTTATTCCACTCTCCTTTATTCTACCTGAGCAATCTACCACAATCCACTTCTGGTTTGCCAGTTATATCAAACGGACAGAATCAATTTAGCCCTGCATTTTCAGGATGCTTTAATTTAGAGGAAAAAATATCTGGGTATTTTCACTTGTTTCATTATATTTTAGTAGAGGGTTCAACTTACTATACAATAACAATGCAGAACTGGACTTAGTTTCATGACAAAAGTTGATAGTAATTCTGAGATTTCTATAACATCAGATTCTTTTCGTTCTAGTCACACTTTTGGGGGGAAAATTTTGTACTGATAACCATTTCTTCAGAATTTTTTTTTTTCATAGGCATCTACTGATGTAAAACATTTTGCAATATGAGTATATATATATATATATATATATATATATATACACATATATATATATATATATATATATATATATATATATATATATATATATATATATATATATATATATATATATGTATTGTATAAATCAAAGACACATTTATTATAGTTGTCCCTTCAGGTGTCCTTTGATAATGCACTTAACAATATATGGTTGGCCGAGTGTGATTGAGCAGCAGCGGAGACAATTGAGCAGAAGATGATTGAGGGAATCTCAGAGAAGGCACATATACACATAAGCACATGTTATACATACACATGCACACCCATACACATACAAACATACACATACGGATATAAACACATATAAAATTTCTTAATCCCCACTCCATACACAATGTCTTCCAATTACACTTTGTTTAATTTTAAATTTCTTATTGATAAAGAACACGGGAAGCCTGGTTTACACCCAGCTGCTATAACCACTCAGCCTAAGAAAGTCTCATGGCAACTTGAAGTCAAATCTCACCTTCTGAACCCACTTGTTTCTCTGATAACGATTAAAAATCAAGATGAAAAGAAAAATTAATCAAAATTAATACAATATTGGATTACAATTCTTCATCAAAAAATAAAGATAAAAAATAAAATTGCTTCCATAATATTAAGAAAAAATATGTTGTCAATAATCCGAGTGGAGAGTGGGTTTAAATGAGATTTGACTTCTAACCGTGAAAGCTTCTGTGGCTAAGTGGTTAAACAGTTGGGTGTACACCAAACTTCTCTCTGGCTGAATCTCACCGGTAGCTCACTCTTAATTTCTGATCCAGGCTGTTTATTTGCTGTTGTAGAGTGAGGGTCTGAGTTGTGTTGTGAGAAAAGCAACTAAAATTCAAGATGAACATAAGAAGTATTCAATATATATATATATATATATAAACAAAATTTGGTTACATTAATTCATTTTATGATAAAATAAATAATAAAGAATACCACTATGATTTCCGAAAACAACTGCCATGCCAATGATCTGATGCAGATCTTATGGAATCTATATTTCTACGATCAGATCCCACAATTAGTGCACTCTGTCAAGGTTAAAAATAAGTGCAACAACTTTTTTTACAGCTATCATCTTACAATCAGATCCATTTACTAAAACACTGGTTGGACTTTTTTTTACCAAAGACACTAAAGATAGATAAGGTTTTATCAGTGAATACATTTCAACATCTGAAATAATATAACATTTTTGAGGAAAGGAAGAGAGATGGGACATTGTGCCTAAATTCATCTATGATTTACAGATATCATTTAAAGCAAGTCTTCTCTTGATAAACAGGCAATATTATAAGAGTAATAAGATTCCCATAGAATGTTTCAATGTCTATCAGTCACAGCATCTGAGTCATTTAGATGCCTCCATTTTTCATACCAAGAATTAACAGACCAATTTCTATATCAAAGAAGCCAAACAGAAATGATTCTCCATTTTAGACTCTTGAAGGGCAAGAAATGAAATGAATAATTCTTTTTAAAGGATACCAGAGAGTTCAATTTCAATTCCATAAAAAATGAATTACAGGTTGCTCCTGCAATCCAAAAGTATAACATTCATATAAACACCTTTCATAAGCTGAAATGGCATAGTGAAAAAAGTAATTACCATTCATATAGGGAAAATCTTTGATTGATCCCAGACCCAAAAAATGAAGATGGAATGTTAGACCGAGTTGTCAGAGGTTAGGTTAATTGGAGGTATTGGAGACTGAGGTGTGGGACAGAGTGGAACGAGTGTGCATACTGCCTCAATCAGCTCACCGTGAAAGGAAAAAAAACACTGAATGCTAGTTTCAATTTTTGAATATTTTTATAAAAGGGAAAAAATGGTGTCAAGCAAACTCTTAAAGAACTGGGGATACTTGTAATTGGATACAAGAGGTTGGGTATTTCCTCTTCATATCAGCAAATGTTATATTCTCTAGAAATTAAATTATTTGGGGATAAAAAATTAGTAATAAAAGGAAAAAAATACATATTACCAAAATAAAGAAAATACATCTTGCAGGATCAAACATTTTGGAGTGATCTTCTTTAGTATTCATGTACAACTATACTTTTTAAAGAAAAAACAAAAGGTAGCCTAATACAGAGGAGTAATAATCCTTATTATAATGGAGTTAATATAAGTATATCTAGCCAAAATTACTTTCTTTCTTTGCTTCCTGTGTGTTCGTTGGTCCATGTTTTGTTTTCTGTCTGCTGCTGAAAGAAAGAAAGCTCGGGTTATTTACAGTAACATTAAATAATGTATGGATGATAGGGATAGGAAAATGAACATTTTGTCCTGCAGTATTCTGCAGTCATTTTTTAATACTATTTTTGCTCACATTATAGATTGAACTCTACAAAATTAGGGAAAAAATCTTAAAAATAGAATTCCTGGAATTTCACATGGCAAAAAATTCTATCAATTAAAAAATGTGGTCAATCATTTTTCTTTAATGACATATTGTTAAATTCAAGCATAAAATTGAAATTCTATTTTTTTTTTTCATTTTCATGTATAATTTGGTACAATTTTTTTGCAATTTGAAACACAAATATTTTGAGACAATAAATATGTCGATTAAAAAATATAACCCCAAATTAAAAAATGAAATTTAACAAGCCAAACAAGCCATCCATAGCTTATTATGTCAAGGAATTTTGAGATAGAATTTCAACTCCAAGCAATAAATACACAAGCCATGAGCATAAGATGTTTGGTTTTACTCCAAATCTCATGTGCAACTTGATATAACCTTTAAACTGGTTATCATAAAAGTATCCTATTTTCTGAAATAATGTATATTTCATACATGGCAACATTGAATTTCAAATTTTGCAATGTAGTTTTAACTTGAAAAGTCACAGCCTACCAGCAGCATAAGTAAATTTATTCTGTTATCAACAAAATCAATCTTGAGTTTCCTGACATAAAACTAGCCAAAAAATGTTGGAAAAAAAACCTCATTCCTTTCTTTGCTTTTTTTAAAATTTGTTTTCAATTATAAAATCATTTTTTTAGATTATACTGACATCGCTCAAATAAAAACGAAAAGAATAACCCAATATGTTGAAACAGTGAAATTATAAAATTCTGCAAATTTTCTTATACGACCAATAAGAGCAATATTTGATAGAGAAGCATGAAGATAAGATTCCTGAAAGACTCAGCAAAATATTTTAGTTTATCTCTAAGAAAAATTGATGCATGTATAAATACTAACTCACCCATAAAAAATGTTGGGATTACATTTTAGTATAAATATACTTATTGCAAATGAAAAATGCATACCACCAACAAAATTTATTTTTATGTCAATTTCTTCATATTTCCTGTGGCTTCATCATTATAAGGCAGTATGATAGGGTAAAATAATAATCTTTGATAATATTGTCTGTGATTATGAATAATGGTTCCCTCTGTGATACGAAATATTTGTTATATTTTTACAAGAATTACATACAAAGAAAGGGATTAAGATACAATAGACCTTCAGTAAGCAAGTTCATTCTTCAACGACAAGAAAATCTCATCAGTCCTAAAAAGAAGAGTATATAATCAATGCATCCCTCCAATAGTCATCTGAGTTGTTGAAACATGGAACATAACCAAGAGACTGGACCACAAACTGAGGAGCATGCAACTTGCGCATAAGAGAATCATGCTTGACCTCATATGGAGAGATCACAAGACAGCAAAGTATATCAAGGATAAAACAGGAGTCAGAGACATCATAGAATCCATAAGAAAACTCAAATGGCAATGGCCTGGTCATGTTGCAAAAATGGCTGATAATCAATGAATATCACGACTCACAACATGAATCCCCAGAGATCACATGCAGAACCAAAGCCGGCAGAATACAAAATGGAGAGATGAACATAATGAGTTCATAAAGTATTGGCTCTGCAATGCCCAAGATAGAGAGATCTGGTAAACCCTGGGGAAGTTCTATGTCCATCAACCGATGCTAAAAGACTGATGATGATTATGATGATGATCCAGCACAATCGAACCCGTGGAGTGCCAGATTAGGAACGACAAGCAGATTTCTACTATACAATAGCTAACCACCTCATCATACCTTTAGAACATGATAAATCTGCATGTTAGATAATAAGGAAACAAAAACATTATATAGAAAGGAAGTGAAATGTTAAGTAAGTAATGTACTTTACAGGCATAGTAAAACCTGTAACTGATACATACAGTGTTTTCAATCATCACGGATGTACTTCTTTTATTCGCTGAGGTTTAATGAGAGTATTTGATATCAAAAAAAAAAGTTATGTTTTAAGAGTGTCAAAAGGCCAAACATGTTCTGAGGTGAGACTACAATGTCAGAACATCAAGAAAAAGGAACACATGACTTAATTTTGAAATTGCCGTAATTAGCGGATGCACAGTAAAACATAACAGAGAAGGAGATAAAGAAATTTTACATTTTCAAAATAAATCCTTAAAAGATTCTTTTAATTGACACTCATCAGATGACCCATTAGAAAAATCTTTAAATACACAGCGAAAATAATTTGAACTAATTCAAAAAATGTTGTTTGAAACAGCAAACAAACACGCTGAAGATACATGCAAAGAAGTACATGAGCAAAGATCGAAAATCGAAGGACACTCAAAATGCACTTGAATTTCACGTTTTAGCATAAAAACAAATTCATTTTTTGTACAGTATCGTTTCTCTTGTTTTGATGTGAATTGACTCCAAAACCCAATAACTTAATTTGTAATGAAGTCAAAATAATGGAGTACCTCAGTAAATGATATAAGTTTGACAATTGACTACATAATCGAATCCATTATAAAATCCATTACGTTACCGTTGAGGAGAATCCAAACCAAACACGTACTGAGAAATGGTATCAACAGTGTTTTGAAATAGGAGAATCAAGATACATATTGTTCTACTCAATACATGTAACTAGATTTTTTCAGACATTACTTGATTGCCTCTGCCAGTCATCCAAATCTTTGATGCTTAGGTATAGAACGTTCCAGAAAAAATCAAATTAGATGAGTGATATAACTGAGAAAGACCAAAAAGTCCATCTGCTGATGTAAATAACAAAATGATGATACTATTTCAAATACCATATTTCTTGATGTTTAGGATACTCCAGCTTCAAGGAGGCATGCAAATTTTGAAAAAAAAAAAAGAATAAAGATGAAATTAGGGTGTCAGCACTTTCACCCAACTTACAAGTATATTTTTGGGTTGGCTTGGAGAATTCTACATCGTCTTGAACTCTTATAGTCTACATTTGTTGAAAAATGAGTGAATTAAATATTGTTGACTTTATGAAGCAATAAGATTTGCATTTGAAATGTAGGAAGGCAAAAGATGTTGCACGGAAATTACCCGTTGTCTAGTGTCAAAGTAATGCCACAGCTTACTCTTAAGTTCAGTTCTATCACTTAGGTTCAAGGAGTGCCATGGAGGTTATTTCTTTCTTCAAATTAAGTAACTTCATTTCTATTAATTGTTATTCAACCACTGCTAAGTGTTGGTGCCTTTTTTCCAAAGAGAATTCCAGAAGTAACACCTAGGTACAAAGGTGATAATAATGGATATTTTGATTCATTTATATTGAAGCAAGCACAACGGAAGTTCTGATGACATATGTTATCAGTCTAATGATGTATTTTCATTATTATATTTATAATATCGTTTCTAAAAAGTATTCTTAGACAGAGGTTTTGCGGCACTTTCCTTTCTTCTATGCACTTAGTGATTAGCTGCATTAGTCCATTGTAAAAATCATAATGATAATGATGATATATTATTACTTTTATACAAAATTAAAGGTAAGTTATATAGTGATACACTTACATTAATATATACACATCTCTATAAATTCATTTATATAACATATGAATATACACATGCATATAAATTTGTGCGTTCCTTATTTGGAAGAAAAAATATTCTAAAAATGTATCATCTCTTAGTACAAGGAATACTTTCTATCAGACAAGAATTCACCCACATTTTGAGACAAAGATGTAACCCCCAGCAACAAAATCTATTATAACATCTTCCTCCACACAAGCACCCCCGCCAGCATAACACAATGCGATTCAGTAAGACCAGGATTTCTTTTCATTTACTTTTCTTCAACACTCACTATATGATTGAGTAAAGATGGAGATTATTTCCATCCTTTATAATTGAAGAACTGTTTTCCCGTATCATTCATTTCTTTTATTTTCTTTCCAACACTCACTATACGATCCAGTAAAGACAAGGATTATTTCCTTTCGTTATACAAGAAGAACATCTTCAAATTTCATTCTTTCCTTTTACTCTCTCTTCAATACTCAGCATATGATTCAATAAAGACAAGGATTATTCCTGTCCTTTTTCTCATGTCAGCCATTTGTTATACTTTCCCTTTGACGTTGACCATATATGTGTGTGAAGACAAGGATTATTTCCATCCCTTATACTAGAAAAAAATTCTCTCATTTCATTCATCTTTTACTGAAACACACACCATATGATTCAGTAAGGACAATGTTTATTTCCTTCATTTATGTTTGAAGAACCATTTCCCATATCATTCATTTCTTTACTCTTCAACACTCACCACTTGATCCAGTAAAAAACGAATATTCTCTTCCTTTATACTTGAAGAACCATTTTCCCATGTCAAGTGTTTCTTTTGCTTAATCCTCAGCACTCACCATATAATTAAGTGAAGACAAGGATTATTTCCTTCCATCATACTTGAACAATCATTTGCCATGTCATTGATTGTTTTATTTTCCCAACACTCAGTATATGATTCAGTTGAGACAAGGATTATTTCCTTTCTTTATACTTGAAAAATCATTTCCCATGACGTTAACTCTTTTTCTTCAATATTCACCATATGATTCTGTAAAGATAAGGATTATTTCCTTCCTTTACACTTGAAGGACCATTTTCCAATGTCATTCAATTCTTTTACTTTCTCTTCATCACTCACCAGATGACTCAGTAAAGATTTGGATTATTTCCTTCCTTTACACTTGAAGGACCATTCTCCCATGTCATTCATTTCTTTTACTTTCTCTTCAACACTCACTATATGATCAAGTAAAGGCAAGGAATATTCCCTTCCCTTTCCCATGTTGTTTATTTCTTCTACATTTTTTCCAACACTTACCAAAGGATTCAGTAAAGAAAAGGTTTATTTCCTCCATTTATATTTGAACAATCTTTTTCCCATGTCATTGATGTTTTTTATTTCTTCTCCAACACTAACCATCATCATCATCATCAGTATCTTAACGTCTGTCATTGGACATAAACCTTCCCCAGGATTTGCCCCACTTCTTCATTGTGGGCATCGCAGAGCCAATACTTTCTAAATATGTCCAGCTTGTCTCTCCATATAATACTCTCTCAGCTTCAGTTGGGCACATGATCTCTGGGGATCATGTCATGAATCGTGTTGAGTATTGGTTGTCTACCATTCTTGCAATATGGCCAGCCCATTGCCATTTTTGTTCTTTAATAGATTCTATGATGTCTCAAACTCCTGTCTTCATTTGGATGTGGTCTCTCTATGTGAAGTTGAGCGTAATTTTTTCATGTGCACTTTGCATAGTTCTCAATTCATGGGTCTGTCTCTTGGTTATATTCCATGTTTCAGCTTCCATGAACTGCCATATTTCATCAGTGACTATCAGGAGGATGCATTAATCATATAACATTCTTTTTAGGACTAATGGGATCTGTTAGTTCTTGAAGATCGAGCTTGCTCTGTTAGAGGCTTGCCATCTTAGGGTAATTCTTTGCTTGATTTCTTCTTTTCTTTTGAGAGACTCATAGAGATTTGTCGTCCTAGGTAGATGTAGTGGTTTACTTTTTCCAGTTCTATGCCCTTGATTTTTATCTTAGTGCTCTTATTTCTGATGTGATCGTTGTATATGATCTTTGGCTTGTTGAAGTTCATGAGAAGACCGACTTTCTTGCTCTCATCAAATAGTTAATCTAGCATTAGTTGGAGATTGTGTAGGTTCTCTGCAAAAAGGGCAATGACATCTGCAAATCATAGGCTGTTGAGATATTTGCCGTCTTTTCTGATTCCTGTACTCTCCCAGTTTAGTCTTCTGATGATCATCTTGAGGCAGATGTGAAGAGTGTGGGTGAACTGGTATCACCTTGTCTTACCTCTTTTTGGAGTTAAAAGATCTCCAAATCTTCATGTAGCCCGATGAAGGAGCCGCTGTAACTGTATATATGTCACAGCATTTCAAAGTATACTGGATCTACACCTTGTTGAGTGATGGCTTCCATGACCTTGGGGATTTCCACTGAGTCAAAGGCCTTTTTGAAGTTGATAAATGCTACGGCTAGTGGCAGCTTGTATTCTGCTGCATTTTCTTTTATCCGATTTATTAGATGCAGGTGGTCCATGGTTGGTTTTCATCAAGTATTTTTGTGATTTGATTGGTGATGATTTTTCTGAAAATATATATGATCCAGTTAAGGCAAGGAATCTTTCCTTCTTTTTTCAGTGTTACCCATTTCTATCACATTTTTTTCAACATTCATCCTATGATTCAGTAAAGACAACGATTATTTCCTCCATTTATACTTGAAGGACCATTTTCCAAAGTCATTTATTTCATTTACTTTCTCTTCAACACTTACCATATGATTCAATGAAGACATAGATTATTTGCTTCCTTTATACTTGTAAAACCATTTCCCTATGTTATTCATTCTTTTTACTTTCAATACACACCATATGATTCCGTAGAGATAAGTTTTATTCCTTCCTTTATACTTGGGAGACCATTTTCCTACTTCATCCATTTCTTCTACTTCAACACTCATTGTATGATTCAGGAAAGACAAGAATTATTTCCTTCCTTCATACTTGAACAACTATTCTCCCATGTCATTCATCCTTTTTGATTTCCTTTCAACAGTGACAATATGATTCAGTGAAGACAATAATTATTTCTTTCCCTTACATTTGAAGAGCCATTTTCCCTATGTCAACTATCTCTTCTATTTTATCTTCAACACTGACCATATGATTCAGTAAGGACAAGGATTATTTCCTTCTTTTATACTTAAGCAACTATTTTCCCATGTCATCCATTTCTTGTACTTTCTCTTCAATATTCACCATTTGTCATTAAAGACATGGATTATTTCCTTCCTTTACACTTGGAGAACCATTTTCCAGTTTCATTCATTCCCTTCACTTTCTATTCAAGACTCACCATTTAATTCAGAAAAGACAAGGTTTATTTCTTGCTTTTATACTTGAAAAACCATTTTCCCATGTTATTTATTTCCATTACTTTTCCTTCAACACTTGCCATATGATTCAATAAAAACAAAGATTATTCCCTTCCTTTTCTCATGTCAGCAATTTCTTTTACTTTCTTTTCGATGTTGACGACGTAATTCAACAAAGACATGGATTATTACCATCCTTTATACTTGAAATATAATTCTCCTTTGTCATTTATTTCTTTTTCTTTCAATTCAATACTGACCATGTAATTAAGTAAAGGCAATGATTATATCCTGCATTTATACTTGAAGAACCATTTTCACATGTCATTTGTTTCTTTCTCTTTTGCTACAACACTCACTATATGTTTCATTAAAGACAATGAATTTTTGCTTCCTTCTTACTTGGAAAAAAACATTTTCCCATGTCCTTCACATCTTTTACTTCCTTTTCAACACTCACGGTTAAAGGAATGAATCTTTTCTTCCCATGTCAATCATTTGTATCACATTTTTTTCAACACTCATCATAAGATTCAGTAAAGACAAGGATTATTTCCTTCCTTTATACTTGAAAAACTATTTTCCAGTTTCATTTAATTTTTTTACCTTCTGTTCAATACTCAACATTTAATTCAGAAAAGACAAGTTTTATTCTTTTCTTTATGTTTGGTTGACTATTTTCCAATGTCATTGATTTCTTTTACTTTTTTTTCAACACTCCCATTACAATTTAGTAAAGGCAAAGAATATTTCCTTCCTTTACCCATGTTGTTCATTTCTTTTATATTATCTTCAACACTCACCATATGATTCGTTAAAGACAAGGATTATTTCTTTCCTTTATACTTGAAAAACCAATATCCAATGTTATTTTTTTACATTCTGTTCAACACTCAGCATATATTTCAGTAAAGACAATGACTTTTTCATTTTTTTATACAGGAATGAACATTTTCCCATGTCAGTCATTTCTTTCACTTTCATTTCAACATTCACCTTATGGTTCAGTAAAGACAAATATTATTTCCTTCCGTTTTACTTGAACAACCATTTCTGTATGTCATTCATTTTTTTCACTTTCTCTCCAACACTAACCATTTGATTCAGTAAAGACAAGGATTATTTCCTTCTTTGATACCTGAAGAACCGTTTTCCCATGTTATTCAATACTTTAACTTTCTTTACAACACTGACCATGTGGTTCATTAAAGACTAGGATTATTTCCTCCCTCTTCATTCAAATAACCATTTCCTTATTTCATTCTTTTCTTCCATTTTTTTTCTTCAACATTGATTACTATAGAAGAAAAAGGAAACTGTGACTGTGACAGAGATTATAGTTCAAAAGTATTCTTTCTCCCGTTGGACTGCCTAAATTATATCTATATAAAAATGTACTATTTTGAATATATACATAAATATAATGATAATTAATAATTGTGTCATCCACTGACTGCTATTTTGTTGTATAACAACTCTTCCGTGTGGCAACTGACTATCCAATAATGTAGTAAGGTAGGATCAAAACTTGCTCCAGACCTAGAGGCCCTACATTCAAATCTCTAAATACTAATTGACCTACCAGATAATTTGCAAGTGCATTTGTTTTGATGACCAACTTTATTGACATTGAGGTTTCACTCTTGATTCAGAGAAGAAAAATAGAAGTCAGGCATATTAATTATCTAGGAGGATCATCCAGCATTTTGTAAAACGATTATTAATATATGCCAGCTGAGTTTTTGCTGGATTTACATTCAATATAATAATTGCCTGTGCATCTGCCCCCAAAATAAACAAACAAAAAAAGAGAAAAGTGTACAAAGTGAGGAATTCGTGCTTCAAAATTATTTCATTTCTGAGTCTAACACCATCATAATCATTATTGTCAGCCTTTTAGCATCAATCATTGAATATAGACCTTCTACACAGTTCGTTAGATCTCCCCATGATCATGTCATAGAGCCAGTACTTTCTAAACTTGTGTAGTTTGTCACGCCATCTTATTTTCTGCAACTGTTTTGTATCTTAAAGAATAAAAAGAGGAAAGGCACCTGGACCAGATGACGTCACCATTGAACTTACTCAAAAACATGGTATCCCTTGGAAACTAGCCATTCGATTCAACTTATGTTTCAAACAAAGCCCAGAAGATTGAAACATCATAATTATGATGCAGTTAGATAAGAAAAGGAATCAGAGATATAAACAACTGCAACTTCAACTGCATCTACAAACTATTCACCAAAGTGATCACCAACCAAATCACCAAAATGATGAAAACCAACCATGAGAACAAGCTTCCTTCAAAAAAAAAACTCAACCATTGATCATCCATAGTCAGTAAATCAAGTAAAAAACAAAGCAGCAGAATATAAAATATCATTTGCTGTAGCATTTGTTGACTCTAAGAAGGCATTTGGCTCAGTTGCAACTCCAGAGATCATTGATACAATCATACAGCAAGGTGTGGATCCTTAATATGTCAGAGTATTGCAGTTTATCAACCAACACAAAAGTTCTTATACTATGCTAAACAATGACTCAAAGTCCTTTTTATTCAAAAAAGAGGTAAAACAAGGCTATACCAGCCCACTCAAACTCTTCATAACCTGCACTGAGATGATCAAAACCTACCCTGAGAAAATTAAGGAATCAAAATATACAGTGAATACCTAATTAACCACAGATTTGTTGATGACATCATCCTGGAAAACTTTGTGGTCTCCAAATAATGCTAGAAGAACTGAATGAAAAAAGCAAGTTGGTCTCTGAATGACCTCGGGTAAAATAAATGTTATACACAACAAACACAAAGTCAAGAACACAATGATCACAATCAAAAATGCGGAGCTGAAGTAAGTAGACCACAACAATGAATCTCTAGGAAATCCTTTAAAGAAGAAGAAATCAAGTGAAAATCACTTTTTTGGCTTTCTGTAGTGGAAGCACAACCTTCAAGATAAAAAAAAATACTACTAGTCCTGAAAAGAAAAATATATAACCAATACATCTTCCCTCACGGATCTGAAAAACGGAACCTGACCAAAAGTCGTAAATAGAACTTATGAAAAAAATAATCATCAAACTGAGATCCATGCAAAGTGAACAGGGAAAAAATCATGCTCTACATCACGTGGAGAGATTACAAGTCAGCACAGTATTTTTTTTAAAAAGTGGAGTTTGAGGTATCGCAGAATCTATTAGAAAACTCTAATGGCAACGAGCTTATCATGTTGCAAGAATGGTAACATCTGCTGGACATCACAACGTACAATGTGGATCCCCAGAGAGTCTAATGTAGCCTGTATAAATTCATTCTTATTCTTATTTTTATTGGTATTTAGGTTTAGTTTTGTTGAGTTCATGAATAAATGCAGAGAAGGAGTGCCAACCCCAAGGTTCTTGGCACTCAGGGCATGCTGAACTTCTAAACTTTTAAAGTGTAGTTTTTCTAATATTTCAAAGAAATCTGACCTAAGATAAGGGAATTTTTTTTATTTTGACTGTTTTTATTCAATTTAATTCATTCAGTTTTTCATTTGTATTTGACAAGTAAACCCCAGCATCTGGCACCGTGAGTGACTTTCTGTGTTGCCTGTGACTTAGGCCTGCAATGCAGAGAAATAAAAGCCTTGGAAAACAGTAATGCATCCATCTTCCAAATGAGGTGAACCCACCTGATTTGAAAACCGTCATTCAAAATCCTGGTGTATTATTTAGGTTTCAAAAAACAACAATTGGGACAATGGAGAATGTACAACAATCTCAACCTTTTTCCTTCTCCTCCCCCTCCTCCTCCTTCTCATCATCATCAGCAGCAGCAGTGTTGTTGCTATTATTATTATCATGATTAGGATTATTATTCCATTCATTATTATCTATCATTTTCAAAGAAAACTACAATGATTAAAAAATAAACACATTTAACCAATTAGTGAATCTGGAGGGCAAATTGTTTTCCAGTGCAGGTTTATATAAACTTAACTATGTAACCTTTTGTACCAAGATGATCTTATATATTTTTAAAACAAAATCAAAGGATTAAATGCTTCAAACTCATCCAGCTAATCTTTAATCAATCATTTCTACAGGGTAAAGTCATTTCCCTCCCAAATATTATTTTACTTTAAAGTAGTAAATTAATTTCTATAACGGGAAAGGAAATAGACCCATCAAAAATAAAGTGGGGAAAAAATACTTATGAAATTTCAACAGAAAAATAGAGAGAAGAAAAAAGGAGGCTTGAGTCACTCATGTGATGTTTTTGAAGTATGGCTGACTTAATTCAAGTAATGAGGACCAATACTGCATCCTCAATAAGTTTTGGATAAAATGAACTGAAAATCTGATTTCTGTTGTATGATTGTCATTTTGTAACAGATGGTTTCAACAAAATTAACATACAATTCTTAAAAATATCAAAAGTAGCTTCACTCTCAATGAAGCCTACTCAGAAAAAAATATTCAGTTTAACAAAAAACTTATTTAGTTCAACTAATGATCATTGGTGTGCTATAACCAAATATATCAAGACAATCTAGCACTTATCTGTGAGTGTTATTTTTATACCAGATGTCCAACAGTTATTTAGAATGCTAACAAAAGTTACAAGATCTGTCTGGAGAGTATCAAGTCATTAAATCCCCTTCAGACTGCTCCCCTTGGGATCTTACATACTTATCCCAGTATTCCTTCCACTTTTCAAAACAGTCTTAAGGATGAGCAAGAGCTGCCTTGTGACCTTCCCATCCCATTCATAGCAAGAAATCTCCTTCCTTTCAAAAGAGAAAGCCAGAATCCCCAAGGAGCCAGATATAGACAATCGAATGACTTATCTGGTCATTGTAAATGTGACTGTCACACAGTAAACAATTTAAAAGAGTCCATTGCTTAGAATTATAGGTAGGAGATACTTTTATCAGCAAAATAAGTTTTGTCCTATGTTTTTCTAAAAAAACCTCGGATGAAATTAAGAGGACAAATGATCTTTACATAATAAACAGCTTTGAAGTAGTGAACTCAAAGTAAGAATAAAAATGTTAAGAAGCAGCAAATGCATTATAGACTCAAATATATACATATATATATATATATATATATATATATATATATATATATATATATATATATATATATATATGTGTATATATATATATATATATATATATATATATATATATATGTATATATATAGAGAAACATACTAGTATTTCACAAGAAGTGTCTAAAAATTGTGAGAGATGAGTAAGATTTAAGGAAAAGCTAAAGCTGGTTGGAGATTATTTTGTACTTAATAACTTTGATATTTAGCCAAAATGTTTAGTAGTATTTTCCAGCTCACAGAAAGATTTCTCTGAACGGTTTCAATAAACTTTACAAAAGATATATATATATACATATATATATATATACATATATATATATATATATATATATATATATATATATATATATATATATATATATATACGTATATATATATATATATATATATACGTATATATATATATATATATATATATATATATATATATATATATATATATATATATATATATATTCCTCAAAAAAAAAAATAGCCGGCAACTATTGAGATACATGGAAGCATGCCCACGTGATAATAAAAAAATTTGAGATGTAACATCTGCTTTCCTCTTAAAGACATTTTATTTTTCTAATAGAAAATCAAATAAATCGTTGAACTTTTTCTTTATCAATAACTAGCATATACATAAATACATACATACATATATATATATATATATATATATATATATATATATATATATATATATATATATATATATATATATATATATATATATATATATATAAATTCTTACATGTTCAGATGTAAAAGAGAGCATTCTATGGTTTTTTTTAGGGATATTATATCAAATATGTTGCACAAGTTAGAAACAAAATATTTCACACAGGATTCTGAATTTTAATATTTCAAACTAAAAACCCAAGATTTTACAGTTTTATTTGGTTTTTAGATTGATTCAAAGAGTTTTTGCATCAGTAATATCTAGTGGCTCTTGCTGTAGATTAAGCAACAGCAAAATTCCTCCTCACATTGCTACGTCTTAACTCTTTTGGATCTCTAAGAGTAAAAACATTTAATTTGTTGGATACTTCTTTGTCTATAGAGAAAAAGAAACTTATTATCTGTTAAGATATATTTATAATCTTCAATATTAATTGCTGTCTATGGATGTTGATTTATTGGCTTTAGGAATAGTTTTTTGACAGCAATGAATTATTGACAATTTCTACATTCAATAATTTGAGAAAAACAGTGCTTCACTAATTTCTCTGATTATTCTTGATTTATGGGAAACCAAGGCACGTTATTTCATTGAACAGCTGCCAACACTAAAAAGTCTTTGTAAATTAATGTGAAATGGTGATTGGCCCTTTTGAGAGAAGGAACTATAAAGTTTAGCTCCAATTGATTGCCTATCGGTAAGTAATATATTTGGTTTTGATAAGATATAAGATATTTGAAACTTCATGTAAGAAAACAAAGAAAACTGCAAAATCTGCTAATGGTAGCAAATTTCATAAAAGTTCTGTGAAAGACTATTCAATTTCACTGAGCAAGTTCTATCAGAAACCTGAAATAGGAAAAGACTCAAAAAGTACACATGAAAAAGACTATGGTGAAATTAAGTTCGAATGAAATACTTCTTCTAATAGAAAAAAAAATGACAATTTTTTTTTAACATGAAGATTTGATTAGAACAACACTTGCGGTAGCCACTTGGCAGGTTTGATTCCTGCAGCAGCCCTATTTTCTTCAATTGTTTATTCTATTCATGTTGTCTAAATTAAGTGATATATCAATTGTGTAATGATGGGAGATCATTTCAAATAAGTTTCTATATAATAACATGCAATTTATACTTTATTCTGTCAGACCAATAATGCCCATTTTTCAAATATATATATAAATATATGTATGAGTGGATGTGTGTGTGTGTGTGTGTGTGTGCGTGTGTGTGTGTGTGTGTGTATGTGCGCATGCACGTAAACTGAGATATACACATGCTGAAATATTGACAATAGTTGGTAGAGATCTTTGATATTTGATTAACAAAGGACAAAATCAAACATCTTCATTGATGATCAGATATCTTAATGATTGACTGAATAATCAACAACATTGAACTTGTTGCATAATGAAGAGTGCAACTTTACAAAAATGATCTCAAGAGACTGATACACAAAATGAGCATATTTGTGTTGAATTTGTATTGGTTTGAAGATACAGTTTTTTATTGTTGATACTGTGATTAGTGTTTCATTGTTGCTTTATAATATTTAATCAGTAGTCTTGGATGTTTATCTTTATGAAATGAAAGGTCAGGATTCAAGAGACTAAAGCATTGTAACCAAGAAATTTGAAAAGCAATGTATATTGAAATTTTCTATTAGGTTTAATACATGTCAGCTTTTGAAAATGATTTTTGCCATCATCCTTTGTATCACCCGGGACTGGTTTCCTGTCAGAAAGACGGCAGCATCTTACACACAAAAATGCGGTAAGTTCTAATACAATGTTACCAAAAGTTTACATGTAGAATAAACTAATATGATTTTGCAGTTTCGGAGTCTTGGGACTTCAGAGAAATAAAGAAAATCATATTTATAGATTTATTGAATTTACCATGTCTTCAATATTTATATATATATATATATATATATATATATATATATATATATATGTGTGTGTGTGTGTGTGTGTATATATATATATATATATATATATATATATATATATATATATATATATATATATATATATATAGATGTAACTCTGCTGTTTTTGTTTTGTTTTATCTTTCCCATGGAGATTCCAAATTGCAAATAGTCTTCTACAAATTTAGCCATCTCTCTCAGTGGTAACAATACAAATACCATTCTTCAACAAAGAGAATAAATAAACGTTTCCCTCAGCAGTTTTCTGATTTACTTGATTTGTCAAGGGAACATAACCAGAAAATTCCATAAGCAAAAAGAAGCTGTAGCAGAAAATAACATGAACAAGAGTTCATTGTATATGTCTTCATTTTTTTTTCTTCTTCAATCTTACCTACTGAGTTGCCCACACATTTGATAACATTTTTTGTCATACCACCAGTTGGTAGAACATGGAAATAATCGATGTAGATAGCATCGACAATGCTTGGAGTAAAAAGAATCTGGAAAGCAAAAACAAAAGAAAAAATCTGATGAAAGTGAAAGGAAGTATTCAATCTGTCAAAGTAAAACCATAGTTTATGTTGTTGCAAGTGGATATTTCAGAGGATTTTTTCATTAGGACCACCTGAACTGATTATCAATGATTGGAGTTTATATTATAAACATTACTCAATCACAAATCCTTCTTAGATGAACAATTGCTAATAAAGCCAATTATAAGAAGTGGTGTGCGTGTGTGAGTGATTGCTTTGCATGTATACATTATGTATATATGAATATATAGATTGAAATTGGCATGTATTAGCGGAAACAGAAAGAAATATTGATAGACAAAAATAGACCAGATATATATTAGATGAAAGAGAGGGGGAACTAAAAAATGCATATGTTCATAATATTAAATCCTAGTGTAAATTCAAGAGAGTCGATAAGTGTGAACAGACCAAATATAGTATGGAATTTTACCACTATCCATTGTGAGAATGCTGAGTGTATACCCAAGGGGACTACTTCAAAAGAAAAGTCGGAAACTAGGTGTTTAAGTAGATGCATTTTCCTGGTCAAATTTTAAAAACTTTACGGCAGTACTTTGAAATATGCATTGAGCCTGCAGTGGTTCGGATAGTGGCTGTATTTTTTTCCACTGATGTCAGTAGTTAACTGTGAGCCCATGTAAATGTTGGAATTTTGGATGCTGGTTTTCTAGAAAGGCAGGCTTTTTTCACTTGGAAGATTGGTGCAGCACAATCTTTCTATCACTCTCCATATGTCTTTTTGGCAGACAAATAAGCTAAGCTCATCAAATAATTTCTCTCTCTCTCTCTCATCTATGCATTAGAACTATACCAGATCTTTTCTCATGTACACACTACACCATGCAGGTTACGTGACAATATGCTCTCCTAGGAGTCACCATATTCATATCTAATGGCGTCAATCATAGTGCATGTGTGTGCATATTCATCCATTCTAAAAGAGTAATCACTATTCTTTTTAATTATTTTTTCATGTTATTAATTCATGTAAAATGAATAAAGAAAATTCATTCTTTGTTCAGATGAAGGTGCAGATGAGAATAAAAAGAAACCAAGAAAAAACTCATTGTCCAATCTAACAGGAATAGAACCATTCTTTCCCACTGAGTCAGATTGCTCTTCCTGAAACATATTCATCTTCCAAGTGGCAATCTTATATCAGAGATGCTTCTTAAATCCTTCAGAACTGCCCTGCATGTGTTTCCTCTTCAAACCTTCTGATTTAGGCAACCTCACTGTTCATGATTGCTTTGATAACTGTTATGTCAAGATAAAATCCTTCAGTTTGTACCAGGTAAACGTTTTTTTTTTGTCTAAAAGAGTCATGCTGATCAAGCCTGTTAATCAGCATCATCAATTGAAGTGAATACCTATTGTTACTTTTGATAATTCTATCAATGCAAATTATTTTTCATCCAATTAAAAGGATCTGAAAGCAAAGAGCAGCAGCAGCCTTTTAGCAGTCTTTGTTCGACATAGACCTTCCCCGAAATTCTCCAGACTTCTCTACTTTTGGAACTTGTCTATTTTGTCACACCATCTATTCTTCTGTCAACAACAATTCCATACATATGATCTTTTGGAATCCTAATTTTGAGTCAGGATGTCCAGCGGTTGTTTGTCATACCTACAATATGACCAGCCCATTGCTATTTAAGTTTTCTAATGGATTCTTTAATATCTCTGACTCCTGTTTCTTCTCTAATATATTGTGTAGTCTTGTGATCTCTCCATCTGATGTAGAGCATGATTCTCTCTTCTACACATTGCAAGGTTCTCAGTTTGAGAAAACTCAAAGTCTCAAACCTTCACAAAAAAGCAAACTTTTATTCAAATGAAAGCAATGAAGTGTGTTCTTTCATAAAAGAAA
The DNA here is from genome assembly GCA_963457665.1 of Thysanoteuthis rhombus. NCBI lineage: Eukaryota > Metazoa > Mollusca > Cephalopoda > Oegopsida > Thysanoteuthidae > Thysanoteuthis > Thysanoteuthis major. The sequence goes on from OY735212.1 coordinate 27,392,434, forward strand.
CCAAGAATTGAACTTCAAATCCCATAACCTCAACTCTATGCAAACTTTTTCCTGATGATATCGACTGAGTATCTGAACATTTTGGAGAGATATGGTAGCATTTCACCAAGGAAAATGTCAAGCCCTAAACACAAAAGCTGTTATCAAAGCATTCATATAAATACGGAAGGATGATAAGGTATCGCCATAAAGTAAGAGAAATTTATCACCAAAAAAATTATTCTTCAAAACAACCTAACTTTTCAATGGATTTCTTCTTTCCTGTGCAAAAAATCAATTTCCTATTTTTTTCATTTTCTCAATGATATTATCTTATATCAAGGTGATAGGGTATACCTGGTGAAAGAAATATAAAAGATTTTCAGCTCAAGTACAGAGCATTGGTGCTCTCCAAAACACATTTTCTCAATAAGAAAGGCATTAATCTAAATGCTTACCACCAGAGTTTCACAATCAGGTTAATATTTCAGTGTAGAGTATTCTAGAGTGCACTAATGATGCATTGAAAATTTGGCATTTACTTACTGGTAACTCAACACAGCTCAATGGGGGAATCAACCCATCTTTTATTACAACATCGAACACTGCATCTATTCTCATATGGGGGTTCCTCGATGGATGTTCAATTTTGAAAGGAATTTCAACCTGTAAAAAATGTTAAAAAGAACACGCTTATTGGAAACAATTCCTTTGGTAGGTCAAGATATATGTAATGTGCCTTTATTGGTTGACACATAATAGTAAAGTTCAGATAAAAGTACACTTTACAATAATTTGATGTTTCTGTTATCTATTTCTATGTCCAATATACATATCATATATAAAAAAAATCTCTAAAACAAGCAACTTTTGTTGCATTAGCAGACTATTCTATCATCTAAATGAGAGGTTATCTTTTATTTAAATTTTACTATTTTATCAGTTGTCAATTGATAAAGAAACACACTGGATATACATATTGGATTCAGTGGATGTAAGCTCCAAGTTAAGGCTTCACTTTTCTACAGTATTAGCTTTCTCATGTTTTTTCCAAATCGCACATGTGATCTCTGGGGATCCATGTCATAAGTCATGATGTCCATCAGTTGTCTGCTATTCTTGCAACATGACCAGCCCATTTCCATTTGAGTTTTTTAATTGATTCTATGATGTCCCTGACTCCTGTCTTCTCTTGGGTGTATTGTGCTGTCTTGTGGTCTCTCTGTTGAGGGGTTGAGTATAAAATTTTTGTGTGCACGTTGCATGGTTCTCAATTTGCAGGTCTGTCTCTTGGTTAGGTTCCATGTTTCAGCTCCATATATGACTATTGGGAGTCATTAGGTGTATGCCCTTCTTTTTAGGATTATTGGGATCTTTTTAACAGGGAAATAAAACCATGATTCTTTTCATTGACAGAAAAAAACAGAGGAAATGAGAATAAGAAAAAAATCCCAATGTGAAATTGCCTATCATGAAGAGAAGGGAAAATAAAGATAGATAAGAACTCCTGTAAATCTTATCTTCACTTATGACATCACAAGTAATTTGTTGCTTTTTCAATCATCTTTTCTTTTCTCTTCTCCCCCTTTCTCTTTATTCTCTGTCTCTCGCATTTTATCATCTCTGACCTTCTGCTCCCCTTCCTTTTTTTTCTCTTCATTCCCCTCTTTCATTGCTCTCTCTTATATTCACTCTCTACTTCCATTTTTGCAGATTGTGAATTACTTCTTTTTCTTTACTTTACTTTAAAACATTTCTTAATTGAATTATTCCTGGTAATTATATTTGCTTCATTAACGATTCCATCTCCATAAAAAGAGAAAAAATACGAAGGAGAACTTGAAAAATTTTTCCACGTAAAAATTATTGAATTGATTTGATGACATATTCTTCCACATGAACTGCAGAAAAATTAGAGCTTCTGAAAGAAAGAAAAATCCGTGAATAATGGAGTCTTTTTTTCATTTCTTTCATGTCTATTCCAGTTGAGTTTCTTTTTTCCACTCAGAATATTTCTTTGTCAAGTCAAGTGAAACGACAATATTTATTTTGGAACCTGATGAATGGGATTTATTCTCCTGAAGTGATCTTGACAAATTCAGCCCAAGGACACTGAAGCACTAGAAATGTGGTCAATTGTAAACTATGAATCATCTTCCCATTGGGTAGTTTCTTTCTTTCAGTGAGAACTTAATGACTGCCTTGAAAGTATTGCATGTTTTCTAATGAATTTTTGGAAAATGGATATCAAGTCTTTGCAGGAAAAGTTTGCATTTAGGTTATGGGATCATTGCACACATCTCAGCTTCTTTTACAATTGAAAAATGTGCTTTGAAAAGATATTTTTAATTTCTAAAATTGAGTTTTTCATTTCTTTTCTTCAGTCTCAGCACTAGAAATTTGGTCCACTCTAAATCATGAATCTTGCAATTGGATTTATTTTTTCCAGTGAAAATATAATGAATACCTTTAATGACACAGCAGCACAAGAAATTTAGTCATGAAAGAAAGATTTGATGATTGAGCAAAGGGCTTTTAATTTTGGAATGTTTTACGTAAAATGTTTTAAAAGGTTTAACACACTGTCTCTATACTGAACATTGAGATTGAAGGGAAGAAAGAGATTGTCAGTGATCAAAAATTGATCCAAGTCTTCCTGACTGAACAATGTTATTATACACTTGATTTCTCTGCTCCTTGTACATCGTTTGCCTTTATGGAATCATAAAACAATATTGTTTTTGTTTCAATTTTTATCTGAGGAACATGACCATAAGGAAATAGGCTGCTACATGTAGAGTTTTCTTATTTCCAGAAGATGAGTATGAATTGTTACAAAAATTCATTCATGTGTCATAAAGGTAAATTTGGAGATTTAAAGGGATTTATAAAATGAGGTTAGAATAATGGATTTATGAAATGCATAGATGTCAGGCCATATGATCAACTCCTTATATTTCTTTCTATTAATCAATATAAAGATGTTTTGTTTCTTTCCAGAAATTTATATATATGCATTGCAAACAATGCCAATTGAAAGCTGCATTTTTAAACATTTACAATTCAGTGGATAATTTAGTGATTATGCAATATAAATCAGTTTCACATAAAATATTTCAAGAATTCTTTGACAGAAGAAATATATAGTGTCTTTTCTTTAGTTCAAAAATTTAAACTTCTCCCTAGCAAAAGTCCATTTCATTCACATGTGTATATGTGTACAATGATATGTCTCTGTTGGTAGGCAAATGTAACAGACAGCAAAATTAACTGAACTATCAGGATCAAAAACCAAAAGAGATGGAAGTTTTAGCCCTAATCTGGCTTCAAATTTCAACAAGACATTATTCACTGGTCTAGTATGTAGAACATAGCCCAACTTTTATCAGAATAATTCAACCATCTCAGAAAGCCAATGAAATGTATGTTTAGCTATCTCTTAAAGTACTCTGAATACAAGCAGGAAAAATCCATTTTTTATCAGATTTTTCAATTGTTTGACTTTGAAATGACACTTGAAGCTGTGAAAACAGTATCTATAGCAATTATGATTAAATAAGTAAAAACGCAAATATACAAAATTTGTTTGCCTGCAAACAACAAATCTATTAAAGAAATGAAAAGAGTGGCAAATTGCTGACGTCAGCATCTGACTTCCAGTTTAAGCCAGATAAATCGTACTAGTAATTTTCAGTAAGGAAAATTTTACTTGTTTCTATTTTTGTCATTTATTTACTTATTTCAGCCAGAATTTCACAAAGTTTGACAATATAATACAGCCAGTTAATGATGAATAAAAAAGTTTGGTATGTCTTAGTCATTTTATGAATTTTTCATTTGTTTTTTCTCCTGGAAATTTCAAGTAGAGGAGCAATGACAATTTCCAACAAAGTGACACCATATTGATAAGAATACCTGAAACTAGTGACCTGTCTATCTAATTATAATAATGTTTGTGTTATCATCAAGAAGGAAGATTTTAGAAAATTTTCATCTAAAAATTATTTGCTAAACATAATATTCTCGGAGATAATTTGGTTGAAAACATGTTTACTAAACTTATAAAAAGGCAATGTAAATGTGATACTTCACATTAAAAAAATTCAGCCTTTTTTTTAATTTTTTTCTAATTGAAATGATACAAAAAGTATTGGAAACAGGAGCAGATGATGATGATGTGAGTATCTTAAGCAGAGGGATGGAAACTGAGGAGACTTCTTGTCACTCAATCTCAAGCAATGGCCACCAAACTGATGGGAAAATGCAAAGAATAATAACACTTTGACATTCAAACTGACCATCCAAATCCAAGCAAAGAGACAAGACCTAGTAGGAGTGGTCAAAGGAAAAAGAACCTGCCAAATAATAAATATAGTGGTGTCTGTGGATCAAAGAGTAAAGTTGAAAGAGAGTGAGAGGCAAGGAAAATACCAGGACTTGGCAAAGGAGGTGAAAAAAAGAGGATCATGAAGGTCAGGGTAGTACAAATAACAGTACATACAATCAGGACTGTGGAAAACAAAATCGGAGGAGCTGGAGGATAAAAGGAAGAATTGAAACTATGCAGACCACAGCAGAACTGTTGTCTGTCCAAATACTGAGAAGAGTACTAGAAATGTGACGCATTTGACATTCATTCCTCAGAAATGGCCAAACAGCGAGGATGTAAAGTAAAGCTGGAGAAAGTCGAGAAAGTGTGGACCACAGCACTGCTGTGATATGTGAGAACATTGCTGCAAAATGAGAGTGTCAAGAAGAGGATCGAGGACTTGAGCAGATTTGCTGTAATGGTCTTCAGCTATAAGCACCTGGCAAGTGGTATGAAAATGCAAATGATGATGTTGATGGTTATTTTTTTCTTTCAAGAAAACTAATTTTTTCTATTCAAAAAATATATTTTTATTATTAGATGAATAAATCAGAATGAAACAAATTTTATCAATTTTCTGTATTCATTTAAATCTACATTAACTTTTCCTTTGAATTTAAAAAGTGACCAAGGAAAGAATTAAATTTCTTTTGATCATTGTTTTGTTCTCATGTTTTGTTTTTTATATATATATATATATATATATATATATATATATATTATCATGATAACTGAATAATTGTATCATCCGCGGACAGCTGTTTCGTTGTATTACAACTCTTCAGTGTGGCTATAGACTATCCATTATCCCATCCAATACCACGAGGTAGGATCAAAACCTTTGCTTCAGAGCCAGAGGCTGGCATCTTACCTCTGCCCTACGCAGTACTGGACGGTCAGTAAGATTGAATTTAAGTGATATATTCACTCAGGTATAATTCTCCATCCACCACAATGCTCTATTCTAAAGTTGGAAGAGCATTGCATATATGTATGTATGTATGTATGTATGTATGTATGTATGTATGTATATACATATGTGTGTATATATATATGTATGAATAATTTAAGCAATTTCCAGTAAAAGGACTGACATCATTTTGAGCCTTTTAAACCATTTTAGTTCATTCCTCCATATCATATCATTCTAAAACTAAACATCTCGCTTTGATGCTTTCATGAGTAGTTCCTGTAAATGCTATTGGCAAACAATAGCAAAACGAGTTGACTTGAATTTAGCCTCAAAAGTGGAAGTGAATTTATCATCAGTTTTTGTGTAAGTCACTGTATCAGTGTTATTCCCGCATGATGTCAATAGTTTTTGGTCTACATTCAAAAATAAAAGCAAAGCTCAACATTAAGAGTTTGACAATAAGAAAAAGAATGATAAGATAATCTCGGTTGTCAACACCCAGGGAATGAATGGGGGAATATTTATGCTTTGTTTTCTGCTTGTATATTCTTTCTTAAATCCTATAGTCATAATAGAATAAATCCATAAACATTAATAATCAGTTCAGAAATAATTCAGCAAGGCAACCTCTTGCAGGTAAAATGCACAATTCTACATCATTTGAATATAGATGCATCTGCTTTATACATAATATTATCCAAAAGTATTTTTCTTGATTCTAATTTCTTGAATCTATTGATCCGTCTATAAGCCATTGATAATGCCTTTTGTTAAGGTCACTATTTAATTGAATTGAATCTGGGTATAATTATAATCATTTGAAAACTTTTGCAGCCTTAATAACAGATTTTTTTTGATCAAGAGGATTTTATGCTGCTTTTTCTTCTTCTTTTTCTTCATATTCATATTCATCTTCATCATCATCTTCAGCAGCAGCAGCATTTTAGCATCCATTGTTGGACAAAAACTTTCCCCTAGATTTGCCAGACTTCTCTATCATGGGTGTCACGGAGCAAATATTTTCTTAACTTTCGTCACACCATCTAAAATTTGCTGGCTACAGTTCTTCATGTGATCTCTGGGGTCTCTAGGCTGTGAGTCATGATGTAGATTGGTTGTCTGCCATTCTTGCAACAGACCAGCCCATTACCATTTGAGATTTCTCACAGATTCTATGATATCCCTTGTGGAGCCAATACTTTCTGAATTTGCCTAGTTCATCATACCATCTTATATCTTGCTGGCAGCTTTTTTGCATAAGATCTCTGGGGATCAACATCATGAGACGTGGAGTCCAGCAGTAGTCTGCCATTCTTGCAACATGATCAGCATATTTGGATTCTATGATATATCCAACTTCTACTATTCCTCTAATATACTGTGTTGTCTTATGATTTCTCTATGTGATGTTGAGTATGATTCTCCCATGAGTGTGTTGCATGGTTCTCAGTTTGAAGGTAAATCTCCTAGTTAGGTTCCATGTTTTCAGCTCCATCAATGACTATTGGAAGGATGCATTCCTTTCTTTTTTGGATTAATGGGATTTTCTTGTTGCTCTGCCAAAAGCTTGCCAACTTAGAGTGATTAATTGCTTGATTTCTACTTCTCTTAACAATTTCATGGAGATCTTAGGTAGATACAGTGGTCTACTTTCTTCAGCTCTCTATTTTCCATTCTGAGTTTTGTTTCTGTCCTGTATGTATTTGTTTTACATGACATTTGTTTTACTGAAGTTCATGTGAAGCCTTACTTTCTTGCTTTCTTTAACCAGTTTGTTGAGCGTTCTTTGGAAATCATGAAAGTTTTAAGCAAAATGACAATAGCCAATGTGAGGTTACTCAGGTATTTGCCATCTATTCTGATTTCTTTATTTTCTCAGTCTATGTTTCAGAAGATCATCTCTAGTCAAATTTTGAAGAGTGAGGGTGAGCTGTTATCGCTTTGTCTTACTCCCTTTCCAAGTTGGACTTGACATATATGGGATCTACACCATGTATAAGAGCATCAAAAACCTTGTGGATTTCTATTTCAAGTTGAATGCTTTCTTCAAGTCAATAAATGCTTCAGTAAGTGGCTTTTTAAATTCTGCTGCTTTCTCACTTACCAAATGAAGATGATCTATGGTATAGTAGCTTCTTCTGAAGCTAGCCTGTTCCCATGGTTGGTTTTCATCCATGATGTTCCAGGTCCTCTTTTTTATAGAATAGCATTATAAATAGGATGTTTGCATCTTCTGGGAATTTACTTTGCTCTAAGCATAACTTGAATAGAATGACTTGTTGTCTTATGATGACTTTATGAGCGTATTTGAGTAAGATAATGGTGATGTTATCTGGTGTGGGAGCCTTCCATTTTTTTGTTTGTTTGATGACTTGCTTAACCCTCCTACTGAGTAACTTCTGAGGAATCTGCGAACTGATTACTCATAACTTGTATATCCTGTTTGTTGCTTTGTGTCATCTTTTTAGAGGAGCAGTGGTTTTTGTAGAATTTACGGCCAAGGTTCAGGTTGCTATTTTGATGTTGTGCTCACTGAAATTCTCTTCTGAATCAGTGAGGAGTTCATATCTGTTTCTCAGTTCAAGCTTGAAGGATTGAGAAAAATCTTTTTCCAAGCTAAATGGCTGCTGTATGGTGCAAACATTTTTATGCATTCTTTGTTGGTATCAATTCGAATTCTGCATCTTATTCTATGGTCACTTCCTACATTGACTTGATTTAGGACCTGTATATTGTTGACTGTGTCACTTTTGTCTGCTAAGGTGTAGTTGATTTCATTTTTTTTTTTTTATGATTAAGGAGGTTAACTCTGTTTTGTTTTCCTTCTTCTTTTCTGTAGCTGCATGGAAGATATTTGTTATTTAGTTCTTTTCCAGGTCTTCTCATTTTGCTGATACCAATAATGTCCCATTTGATCTCATTTTCAAGGCCAGTTATGTCTATAAAAAGTGATCTGACATTGCACATGTCAAAGTAAAGATGTTGGTTTTTTTTGGTGATGTTCTTAGAGTTGTGTTTGGGTAGTTGCCCTTGGAGCACATCACCCCCTACCAAAGCAAGTTATGTGGCTGGAACCTTTGAACCTTCTGACCTGACAGGGATAGTCATTGTTTTTGCTTACTTTTAGTTAAAGTAAATATTTTGTTCATCAAGTTATAACAGAGATTATCTCTTACTAATGCAGGATAGTAAGTATGGATAAAACTGTTAATCTCAAGTCTTAGTGAAAAGATTATCAATAAATGGATGGCTGGGGGGGGTAATATACAAGATGATGTCTGAGGGATACAACTTTGCTTATTAGAAACAGCCAACCAAAACTGACACCATAGGATTCTTTAGTTCTTAAGGTGATCTGGCTTACTGTATTATATGCATAGGCCACAGAATCAGAGCTAGGGGTCTGAAAACTCAAGAATTTACTCATTATGTCTAGAAAAAAATTTTATTTTTTGTTTTCTCAAAAGTACCCCTAAATAGGTTTTCATTCATGAGTTCAATTTGTATTGTAAGTTTAGACTAAATCATTTCCTTAATTTGTGTCCAGCATCATTCATACTTGTTTTTTTTAAATTCAGAATTTTTCTGTAATCACTGCCCAACAGAAGACAAGAAAAGTATGTTATACATTGATCACCCAAAAATAGCATGCTGGCAAAAAACATAGGTCACATGACTGTTTCTATCGAATGACTAACAAAACCTCTTCTTCTATGAATTATGCAGACTCGTATTCTTATCTATGTTATTTTTATCACTACATATCAACTAATTCATTCATATCCAGTAATCAGCAAAAACTTGGAACAAAATATGTTTATTATTTTTTATCAACACAGAAAGATCGTGGGAATTACAAGCTTATTTATTTTGTACAAATATTTTGAACTATATTTGTTTAAATCACCAGGAATTTTAGAAAAACAAATTTATTGTTGTTGTGTTTTTTTTTCATGGCAAATTAGAGTGATTTCAGTCATACCAGCAATACTAAACTATCCAGACAACCTTTCTAAAAATTCTCTGAGAAAACATGACCAGATCTACACCCTTTCCAAATTACCCAAATTAGAAAGACAAAAGATACTAATAATTGAATCTGTAAAAACAAAACAAGTTGAGAAATCTTAATCAATTAAAGAATGGACAATGTGAATTTAATCAGAATTCTTCCACTTTGGGAAAAGCGAGAAATTACAATATCACAGCCTGGGGAAGGAGAAACAAATCCTAATCAAATTGAAACCCAGCAATAACCTAGCAGTGTTAAAGGAAAAGACTAAAATAAAAATACATGTAGACAGAGGGAAATGAAAATGGCTTCATCTAACATTTTAAGAAACACATCCTAGAGTATTTTCTGAAACTGATTTGGGAGACAATTACTTGTCCACCTTATTTCCTATGTACTCAAAAATTAGGAGTTTCTATAGTGAACCATATTATATAATACTATCATGAAATGACTCTCTTGAAAGTAAGTAAAGAAATTAATGCAGAGTCAGTGATTGGTGTTTTAATCCTAATTTTCAAAATTTGCATCAGAAATGGATGCTACATCATCCCTGTGGTTCATACATGATGGAGCAGAAGAGACAATTAGTCGGAAGATCTCACTTCAATTCCAGTTACAAGTTCTGAAAATGTCAACGCAATGTTTCAAAAAAAAGTTATTTAAGTTGAATGTAGCTTTCTTTTTATCATTTTTTCTGAAAAATGAAATCAGCAAGTGTTTGCTTTTCTCACGTGAGTAAAAGGATATATCAAGTTCTTGCATTTTTTCTTCCATTCAGCTATTTACAAATTATTTTCAGAGTATCACCTGCTGTTTCCTTGCAGATTAAATTTTTTTGTTGGGTTCCACCATTATGAAGAGAATTATGATACGTTTCTTGGCATTTTGAACAGCAAATATCTGTAATGCCCCTAAATAGGCTATGGCAACTTCATCAAAAACACCTGCCATATATTTAGTAAAATGTTACTCCATTGATGAGCCTTAACACAAGAAAGTTTATGACATGTGAAGGCATCTCAGATCAAGGAATTATTTTAAAACTTTTGTTATGTAATAGGCAGTCATTTTGAGTAATAGATAGAGTTTAATTGAGTATGAAAGCCTGCAGGTATGAATCAGAAATTTGATTTAGATATAACTTGGCTATGTTTTCGCACATCAAAATCTGACATCCTTGGAATGAGATGATCAGGCACTTAAGCCAAGCTGACATCTGTGGAAAAAGATAGTTTCTCCATTATTGTTAACATCAAGATGCCTGGTTTGGATTTTAACAACTTGACATTTTCAAATAATGGGAAAATGAACTGCAAGCTGGAAAAGCTGTCAGGCTGTTATGTAGCCAACGAAAATATAGTTTTTGTTGGAGTGATTTTCAAAAAGTCTTTAGTTGTGTCATACATGTTGTATTCTGGAGTAGTCTGATGCATTCTTAGGGCCAACCAGGGATTGGATGCAAGAAAGGTAATTCATAATAGCAGATGAAAAAGGCAAACAGGGTTAATGAAGATGTCAAACAATTAATGATATTTAGTGTCATAGTTTATATGAACCATACCCACCTATCTCTAACCTTCTCCCTTAATTCATCAGATGTGTCACAAATTAAATTGAACATGACATGAAGTAAAGTAAAGGAGAAAGGGAGAAACTTTACCACCATACATTTAGACTCCTTCTCTTTCTCCCTCTCTGTGAGTCTCTGCTTTCCTTTCTCATGAAGAAATGATGTTCAATGTTTTGGTCATAAATGAGGCTGAAAACTGCATTCTGTCAAAACACCATCGAGCGGAAATACCAAGCCTTCTAGAGAGAGGTAAAACTTGCTATTCTCATCTTTTGAAACAATGTTGTGTCATTCTTTGATTTGATTTTTTAATTAAATTTTCAACTATTTTTTTCAATAACAAAAGTGAAAAATTGACTCTCCATCAGAATAACAATAGAACATTCTAGACGGAATGACAAAGGCTCATAGAATTAAATCAATGGCTTCAGTAAATTCTGCAGTCAAATGTCAAGTATATTTACTTTATTCTCATCAAATTCTCATCGAACAGTTGCAAATTAAGAGAAGAACCTGCTGTATCAGCATGGAGAAGATACTTGCTGTTAAAATGTTTGTGACATCCATATACAAACAATCATATTCTGAAAAGAGGTTTAAGATCAGAAGGAATCAAACAGACTTCAACCCCCTATCACCAGATTTGATCAACTGTTGGTAGTAAAATTACTTTTGTTATTTCACAAGTTTTCAGGGTTTGAATTCTCACCCTCTCTGTTCTTATCAGGACATTCCTGATGATACATCCTTCAGACTTCCTCAAATGTATAGTTTATCTGATTTGAGTATTTTTCCCTCGTAAATGGATTATTTAGATCTGAACAGAGATTCTAGCAGACAAAAGCAATCCAGTAATGACTCTAAAAAAAATCAAACTAAATGTTCTGAGTAGAACCAGACATCCAATAATTTTCCCCAGCTCATTTGCAAAACACTAACAATGTTTCTAGCTGCAAGAATATGTGAAACCTAGTGATTGAACAACCTATGCAAACTGCATAAACTACACACTTGAGGGAATTTCAAGAACGTATCAATTGAAAGTAATAAGAGTAAAAATGAGGTCACTAGTCAGAATAATCCATGAAAGAATATTGACAATCACTAATCTCTGAATTTAAATGAGGAAGGTTGAAGGATGCATCAGCCAAAACTTATTGATAAAAACAACAAAGATGAGAATACTGGTCTGAATGACCTTTGGAAGATTATGACAATGACTTATCATCTTAGAATTTCAATGAGGAAGGCAGAAGAGTGCATCAGCCAAAATTCAGTGATAGAAAACGCAAGGATGAGAATATCAGTCTGAATAACTAATGAGGCAGTAATGACAATGATGCATTTGAAAATTTCAGACAATATTTACTATTACTGTTATCAATATATTTTACTTTATTATTGTCACTTTCATTTCACAAAATTTGTATCAATATTGAATTATATAATCTTAATAAAAAGTTAAAATTATTGCACAGCAAGTGACAACTAAATTCTCTGTGTGTCTTTTGAGGGTGGTTTGTACTGGAGTGTTCTAAACACACACACTCACATGTATCATTGTATTGCATTGCTGCTCTAAAGTTTTGCTGAATTGTACCCACCAATATGCTGACACCTAGATATATGAAGGCATGTTGGTTGAAACCTTATTTAAAAACATGCTGATTTCATAAGCTTTCTTTCAATATCATGTGATTCCTTCCAGGATACCATTAAAAAAACTATTGTGATCCCATTGAATAAAATGACAAAAATCTTATTTTCAAGTCAGCAACAAGCAAATCATTTGGAGTTTAGACATAGCTTTAGGCAATCTTCAGATTTTGAATTTCCGTAAGTCACATAAAATGGAATCAGATAATTGATTTTTCTTCAAATACTTTTTCCAAGCAAAAAAAAATAACTCTATTCATCAAATGAGATAATACAACACTCAAAATGATACATAGAAACTGCTTTAAAAAAGTGAAACCAAAAGTTGAGCTTTATTTCCAAGTATACCCACATCAGAATAATCAAAAATGCTGGACTCACTTTGTAATTCCCAAAGTTCAGATAAGCTATTTAAAGTGTTTTCTTGGTTCAATTTTCCTGGGCGCTTGCAAAATGTTTTTAAGAGCCTTTCTGTAAAACATCTCTTTTGATAATGAAACTCCCTCCAGCAATGACAGATTTTTACACATGCATATTTATTCCCACTTTTTTTTTACCTCCCAATAAGATCATAATGTAAGGGAGGAGGGACCATAAGTGCATTAGTTTCTCTCACATTTGAAGTGCCTGAAGCCATTTTCACATGTGAAAATATTAAAGAAAAAAGATAACTGTGTTAAAATGAACGATAGCGAAATCAATAATTTTCTCTTTTTGGTGAAGTGGAAAAGCTTTCCCTTTTATTTTTTGCTTTTTAAACATTTTCTCTGTTTATTGAAGTGAAAACATTTTGGGTACTCATTTTAGGGAAGGTTTCACATTTGGTTCCTTTTTGAAAAGCAAGTGAAGCATTTACAGACTATTCCCGAAACCTAAATGCTTATAAATCCCTCGCAAGATACATACTCTTTTCATATAATATTTGCAGGTGTTTTGGAGTCAAGTGGCCTGAGGATACATTTTACATACAGGTTTTACCTCTCTAATCCGGCACTCTGTCATCTGGCAATTCCCATAGTCAGGGACATTTTCAATCTGCTACCATCAGTTTGTTGATCCGCTGCAACAGTCCTTTGATTCAGTCTCAAACCATGGTCAATTTCATTATGAAATCTCCTACAATTATTGATGGTACAGTGATTGATTCATAATCAATAATCATTGTAAAGGAGTCATCCATGAATGATGCAGTTCTGATTTGATTCAAAACTTGATTCTGCTTTTGAAATAGAAATAAACATTAAACAGACAAGCAGCAAGGAGATTCCTACCAATAGACAATTGAGTCTCTTTTGACTTTGGCTGCTTCAGTCTTTTAGTCATAAAGAAAGAACAAAAAGATTTAAAGCCTTTATAGCAAGAGGTTTTCATAATTGGACTGAAGTCCCTGTCCCTCAAGAAGGATATTTAAAAAGCTATTATACATTCGAGTCTTTAGCGTTACCAGTCAAAAGGCAAAGACCAAAAACCTAATAAAAAGAAATCAACCAGGAGGAGTGAGTGTAGAAATGATTGGAATATTGACACAAATCCAAGATGAAGACTTTCCTAAGTTAAAACAAAACTCTTGTGAGGCTATTTCTTATGTCTATAAATAATAGTGCAAACCTTTTGAGTCATTGAGTTGAACTGCTGTCAACTCAGGTAGAAATGGAATTATAGAAACTAAAAAGGAAAGAAAGACATTAACATTTATTTTCCTGTCTCCTTGTTTCTTCAAAGGTTATTGCTGTTATGGCTAACAAGTAGAAAATATCATCCAATAAGATTGAAACCTGAGAAACGAATCAACAAGAAGGAAGAAGTTGTCACATGCTGACTAATACATAACAACAGTTGCTTTGTAATGTAGAATACTATCTACTGTCTCTTTTCTAAACTTTTACAGCCTTATGTTAAATGTTAGATAATCTGTAATTCTTTTCAGTTGTATTTCCTGATTTGCTGTGACAAGATCGGAAGAGTATGAAAGAACTCAATTACAAGAATGTATGAAGTATTCAACACAAACAAAATGCTGACATTCGTACTAAAAGAAAGTTCTCATCTATAGAACTAATGACTTTTCCCTATTATTTTTTTCTTTGTTTCAATTTTTACAATTTTATGATTTCTTTTTCCCCTTCAAATAAAAAACAGATCCAGATCTCTTAAACTGAGATTTATCACTAAGGAATACGTCGTAATTTGTAAGATTCTCAAAGAAGTAAATTTTGCAGTTAAAATATCAACAATCCAAGATAATAGTGAATGTATTATAATTTTCATATTGCATAACCGTGTCCCCTCAAATGACCAGGTCGATCAACCAGCCTAACAAGCTACAGATTCATCTCTCTCTGTTTGTCTGTCTGTGTGTATACCCCCACACTCTCCTGGTCACATTTTTGGGGGCTACAGCTTTGAAAAAGCACAATTTCAAAATATTTTTTTTTGTATTTTCAATTTCTCTTTTGGGTCTCTATGGTTATTTTTGACCAACCAACAATGCCAAAAGGTTTTTTCATTATCCTAGATATGAGATCTGTTTTTTTTTCAGATAATTCTGGATAAAAGATCAATACTGATAGGTGCTCACTACAGCTAAAGGTGGGTGCCTAATAAGCAGTGCAGTTAAGGAAATGCTCTGACATTGTGTTCTAGCCAAATCAATTGCCTTTATCAAAGTCACTTAAATCTTTTGTCTTGTCCATGACTATATCATTCAACACACCAAAACAAAGTACTTGAGGTTTGCTTACATCCTTATATACCACTGACCATGACATGCTTATACACAGTTGATATGAGGCAGTAGCTGTCATTCTTACTACATTATGCTGGTCACAATGATATAGTTCATCAGTGTAGGCTGATATATGCAGAGTTTGTTTAGGCACAATAAAAGTGTTTTTGTCTTTTAAGAAAACTGTTGATGAATCAATTAAAAGAAATTGTTTTTGAGCCAAAAATATTGAATAATGTGTTTCATCTTTGAGTAAGGCAAAGAAAACATCTGTTTTTTAATGTAGACATTTTGATGCTATTTTCTGGAAAGGAATGAACACAGATGGACATGAGATATCTTGGAAGAAAGTTCAGGGATCAATAAGGGGTGAGATGAGATGAAATTGAAAATGAAGAAAAATAAAAGAATAAGAAAGTTAGAGGAAAGATAAAAAGAATACGGCGGTGAATGAAAACTCAGAAAAAGGGTAACGTTAAAAACAAAGAAAGAAAATAATGAAAAAAAAGAAAAAAAGATAAAGATAATGGAGGTAAAGAAAAAGAAATAATGTTAAAAGAAACATAAAAGAAGGAAAAGGAAAAGAAGAGAAGAAAATAAAAAGAAAAAAGAGAAAGAAAAGTAAACAAGGAATGAGAGAGAAAGAGAGGAAAGGAAACAAGGAACAAGAGAGAGAGAGAGAAGAAAACAAGGAATGAAAGAGCAAGAGAGAGAAATTGAAACAAGGAGTGAGAGAGAAAGAAAAAAGTAATTGAGAAACGAGAGAAAAATCCAGAAAAACTAGAAGTATATCAAAAAAGAATATAAAAAAAGTGATAAGGGTAAATGAAATAAAATAAGAAAGATGGATGAACACAGAAAAAAAAATAAAAGATGGATGAGATATGAAATGCTGACAGATGAAAGTCTTCATTGAATGGAGAATGGATAAGACAAAAAAAGAACAATGAGTTGCAAATGGATGTATGAAATGGACATTTCAAAGTGGGGAAAATCAGCCCTCAAACTGAGAGGAATGAATGAAAAATGTTTTAAAAAAAACACTGATTTATGAATTACAATTTTCACAGTTTTTGGATTCCTTGAAAGCACGGAAGAAAGTCTTGCCTGAATCCTATTGCTTTTATGTTCTATTCAATCACACTAAAGACTGAAGGTAGATCTCTAGGCTAATATATTCCAAGTATATATACAATCTTTATTTGAACAGGCTTAAACTGGGGATCAATGTTCAGCCATTTGTGTATTATAAGTAGATAACATTAAACAAAAACAATTACAATAAATGAGATCAATAAATGCACAATTTCATTGTTTATTTTAATCCATAATGAAATCTCCAGTAATAGTCCTTCAGTATGTGAAATGTGAAATCTGTTCTATAAAAGATTTATAATTGAAGAACATTCAATACTTGAATTGAAGGCTTTTATGAAAAAAGAGCATGAAAAATTCTCTGGAGATTGGCTACTTCCTATTGAAATATTGATTCCTTGTAAACATTTGTTAGCCTTCCAAGCTACTGATAACAAATTCAAACCTTATTGAGTACTCTGTATATGAGGTTGTGTTCCTAATTTGGCTCCAGCATAGTACCAAAAAATGATAGGATTATTCATATATGGATCAACGCTTCTGCTTAGGATTGGTATCGTATCTGTGTGCTGTACCTAAGATCAAAGTGTCACTTCCTTGTCCTCTACATCAGATCAGAGTATAGATGTGTATTCAAATCCCATCTGGGGCTCATTTCTTTATTTTCTGATTCATTGCCGTTGTTTTGTTAAATACCATGAATAATTTGGTTTGAAACAAAATTTTGTTCCTAAAAAGTGTCTTTTTTTATTTATATTTTCAGATTCTTGTATCCATTACTCATTATAAGTATAATTTGGCAGCATATTTTCTCTAATACATCTTTCATTAAATATATTTGACATGGAGCATCTTTTTCATTTTTTACTAATCTTTTCTTGTTTCTGTATAAGTGAATACCTCAATGATTACCATGTATATCATCATCATCATCAGTCTTTCAATGTCTGTCGTTGGACATAGACCTTCCCCAGGATTTGTCACACTTCTCAATCATAGGCGTCACGGAGCCAGTACTTTCTAAATTTCTCTAGCTTGTCTCTCCAGCTTAGTACTCTGCCAGCCTCGGTTGTGCATGTGATTGCTGGGGATCCATGCCTTGAGTCATGATGTCCATCGGTTGTCCGCCATTCTTGCAACATGGCCAGCCTACTGCCATTGGAGATTTTTAATGGATTCTATGATATGCCTGATTCCTGTCTTCTTCCATATGTACTGTGCTGTCTTCTGGTCTCTCTATGTAAGGCCCAACATAATTCTTTCATGTGCACATTGCATTGTTCTCAATTTGTGGATCCTCTCTTGGTTAGGTTCCATGTTACAGCTCCATAATACTTTCAAAAAGACAGCGCTTTTAGCAGTATCTTCTGTGATTTTCAATATCAGAGTGTAGTATTACTGTTCAATAGAGTTGTATCTTCTTTGATGTTATTCTAAGATTGAATTTTAACATTAATTTCAGCGTTTGCAGTTGGCTGTTTGTTTTTGTCTGTTGCTATCAGTGTTCCAGTGTTGGCATTCAGTGGAGTGTAAGCATTAGAGATTTTTTTTGTGTGTGGAGGAGTTTTTCAATTATCAAATGTCTCCAAGTAATCATTCAATTGATAAATTAGATAATTGATAATCAGTCAACTGATTAATGATTAGATACATTTAATATACCGGTACTTTGAGGAAAACATCGAATTAAATTAATTCTATGAAAAATCTCTGGTTCATTAGATTTTCTCGAATTTTAAAATTTTCATTTAAAGAGAGATAGTTTTATTTAATGATTGAGCTTCCTGATTGTACTCGGTGAATATTGAAATTCTCAAAACATTTACAACATTTATCTATAAAATAGGC
The DNA here is from genome assembly GCA_963457665.1 of Thysanoteuthis rhombus. Classification (NCBI taxonomy): domain Eukaryota; kingdom Metazoa; phylum Mollusca; class Cephalopoda; order Oegopsida; family Thysanoteuthidae; genus Thysanoteuthis; species Thysanoteuthis major. The sequence goes on from OY735212.1 coordinate 27,410,604, forward strand.
TTTTGAAAAAAGTTCTTTTAAAAATTATTTTTAAGCAAATACTTTTTTGTTCCAAAATCTTTTGATTTTATGTACATCCTATCTGGAAAAAAACAACTACAAAGTTTCCAAACAAAAAAATGTTTTTGCTTTAACAATGACACGACAATCCAAATCAAAAACGCAAACCTAAAAAAAGAAGACCACTATATCTACCTAGTACAATGAATCCCAATGAAACCCATCAAAAAAAGAAGAAATCAAGCAAAGAAACACTCTAGGATGGAAGGCTTTTGATAGAGGAAACTCAACCTTAAAGAACTAGAAAATCTCATTAGTTTTAAAAAAGGGTATACAACCAAAGCATCCTCCTTACAGTCACCTATGGAGCTGAAACATGGAATCAAACCAATAGATTGATCCCCAAACTGAGAACTATGCAATGTGCACATGAAACATTCATGCTGAACATCACAGCACAACACAGTATATTACAAATAAAAAGAGGAGATATCATGGAGTTCAATAGGAAACTCAAATGGGAATGGGTTGGTCATATTGCGAGAATGGACAGCAGGACTCACAACATCGATCCCCAAGGATCATATATGAAACTGTGGCCGCAAAATATAAGATGTCATGAGGAATTAGTCAAGTTCAGAAAGTATTGGCTCCACAAGGCCCAGTTTTTATCAATAACTTTTTATTCACTGGATATCAAATAAATATCTAATGAAATTAGATAAAGGAGGCGGGGCTCGATTGATTGAAAAAAAATAGTTACTCAAATTTTTCTTAAAAATACCCATTCCATAATTAAGTTCATTGAAAGTTAAATGAGTATCAAAACTTTTATTGAAAAGCATTGATTATTGAATTTTGGGTAGATTTTCAAAATCTACATGTGTTTTGAATACAATTTTTTTTCTACGTTGATAATCACATCCCATAATTAACATTGTTCAAAGAACATTTTCAAAGATAAAAATATCCACATATAGAAAACAAATAATTTTAGATTAAATGATTCTTCATTCATTCCTCTTAAAAATGAGGTGAATATTTTTTTACAATAAAAAGAATTCATTTTTTCCTTGTCAACTGTGGCTTTTTTGTCAAAAGTTCAGGTAGTGCCTACTCCTTTCACAAACTTTTTCATTCTACATGTACCAAGATAACATTTATGGAACTTGATACTTCAAATATCTAAGATCAAATTTAGAAAACTCTCCGCAATAAAATGACTTGTGTATAGAGAAGGCCTGCACATGCCTTGAGGAAGATCCTCTGAGTAGGGCTATTTTTTCCATAATTACTATACCAAATGCCTCTAATGAGCAGTTGGATACTTGTAAAATCTATGATTACAACTGTTGAAAAAATTCAAGAATATTGTTTTATTGTGGCCATTTATAAAAAGTTCCAAATTCAAAGTAAACCAGAAATAATAAGATCTCATCATCACAGTCAATGATTCAACAACTGCAATGTTAGAATTTGAAGTCATGTAAAAAAAACCATCAAGAATAAGTATAGTCAGAATAAATCCATTTTTAAAATGTTCATGTTCATGATGTTTTCTCCTTGAAAATACCTAAAATTGAGAAAAAAAACATCAAAAAACATTTCGATTCTTTAGAAACTATATGTTACTTATTAACTTATCAGTACAAGGCCTCAAAAAAATCAAAAAACTTTCTTCCCAAAAATAAAAAATCATTTTTTTAGAATAGGTCCGGTGAAGTATTGATGCCAATTCAAAATTGTAGATAAAACAGTATAGCCAGGAGCCCTGGGAAAAAAAAAACAAACAAACAAACACACAAACACATTCACATATAAAACAGGATGGTTAAATGGTTACGGCTGTTCAATTTATTGTTAAATAACTTGCTTATAAAATATCAGCAAGAATGATAATTCATGGCCTTACACTTACCAGTCCCTGACTACATAGTTTTAATAATGTATCATATACATACATGTATATATGAAGGGCTCCATGATTAAACACATCATATCCTAATTTCTTGAAGTCAAAAAGAAGGGAGAATGTTAATCTCCAAGTATTGCAATCTCCAACAAAATTCAATTTTCTCTCAGACCGTGGGAAGGCTTAAATTGTGTTTTGCTGGAAAAGTAAAGTAAATATCCATACATCACCCTCTGGTGAATCATTGGTGGGGAAAGTCATTTTTTTTCAAATTTGGCAAATAATGCATTTTGTCATGGTGCCTGTCATGAACTCATACACATATATGTTTGTGTGCCTGTGTGTATCTATATATTGCATAAATATACCTGTAGGTACATATAAGTTTTTGCGCATATATACACATCATTCTCAGTCTTTTAGCATTTTAGCATTCAACATAGACCTTCCTCAGGATTCACCACACCTCTCCATCTTGGGCATCACACAGCCAATACTTTCAGAACTTGTCTAGTTTGTCTCTCCATCTTGTATTCTGGAGGTGCCTTGACTGTATATAAATTGTAGTACTCTGACATATATTGGGTCTACGGCTTGTATAGTGATGGCCTTCATGATCATGGGGATTTCTTCAGAGTCAAATACCTTCTTGAAGTCTATAAATGCCACAGCGAGGGCATTTTGTATTCTGCTGCTTTCTCTTTTTTAACAAATGGAGATGGTCCATGGTAAAGTATCTTCTTCTAAAGCCAGCTTGCTACTGTGGTTGGTTTTCATGTGGTGTTTTTGTGATTTGGTTGGTGATTATTTTTGTGAACAGTTTGTAGATGCAGCTGAGTAGACTTATATTTCTGTACTTGTTGAAGTTTTCCAGGTTTCCTTTTTTATATAAAAACATTATGATTTCAGTGTCCCAATTTTGAAGGACTTAACTTTGGCACAAGTTGAATAGAATGACTAGTTCCGAAGTGATGATCTTATCAGCTTGTTTGAGTTGGTCGATGATGATATCAACTGGTTTTCTTTTACTTGTTTAGTTGATTGCTTCATCTCTCATGGTGCGATGTCTGGGTAATCTTCAAATTGATTGCTCACGTCTTGCGTATTTTGTTTATCATTTTGCAGTCCTTGTCTGGAGAAGTAAAGTTTTTGGTAGAATTCATGGGCAAACTCGACAATCCTGGCTCTATCTGTTGTTAGGTCTCTATTTTCCTTGAGTTATTTGTCTCTGTCCTGTACTGAGAGGTTTGTTTATAGTTTTGAAGCTCCAACCTTTTCCGAGAATTGTTTTGATGATTACTGTCGTGTATCTTCAATAATTTCTTCTCACTTCTTTTGGATTGTTTTATTCAATTCGGTTGTTCACAACTACAGAAAGGAGAAAGTAAAGCAAAAAAGAATAGGCTTTCTCATCATTAAGAAACTCAAGCTGCCACTAATCGCATAGCCAGTGTCATGATACAGCTCACAAAGTGGTAGAAACTGAATATCATCCAAGTCTATGCTTCCACTTTACAATCAACCCAAGAGGAAATAGACATCTTCTGTGATGACTTGATCTCCCTACTCAAAGATACCAGAAAATACTTCTATGTCATCATGGGAGACTTCAACACACGGGTAGGTCAAGGAAATAAACATTGTGTCAACAAGTTTGGATATCATGTACTGAACAAGGGAGGTGAAAATCTTGTAAACTTTGCAACGGCAAACAGATCCAAAATGATGAACACCGTCTTCAAAAAGAGACCCAACAGAAAATTGACTTGGAAGAGCCTTAACCACAAAACCAAGAACAAAATAGACTACATCCTAAATAGACTACTTTGTAACCACAAACAAGTTTAAAATCATGAATACCTTCTTCAAAAAGAAACCCAATAGGAAATGGACTTGAAAAAGCCCCAACCACAAAACTGAGAATACAATAGACTAACAAACAAAAGCAACACCATCAAGGGCATTCAAGTCTTTAATCAAGTCAAAATAGGTAACGACCACAGAATGGTAAGATGTGAAATGGAAATTAAGAGCAACAAAGAACCCAGAAAAATGATCGATACTAAACCACAAACATAAAACGTACCAAAAGAGCTCCTTTGATTCTTCAAGCTTGAATTGTAAAACAGGTATATAATTCTTACCAAACCATAAGAGAACGACACCAACATCAACAAACTCACCAACAAAACAACAGCCTCTCTAATAGAAGTCACCACTATTTTTGAACCAAGGAGCATGCAAAACATAAGCAAAATTTCAGATGAAACCAAGAATCCCATGGAAAAACACAGAAACCTCAACCCACTAACAACGGAGAAAATTGAAGAAAACAAACAGAGAATATACATATATACACATAGAAGATGCACACCCATCAAATCTATGATGCCCTGAGGCCAACATAAATGTACATATAGATTTGGATATGTATCTTTGTGAATAGATCTTACATATATATATATACTTATTAGAGAAAGATCATGTGTTATGTAATAGCATTTGATGTATTTGTATTCACAAGTCAAAGCATCAAATCCAAACTTGTAGCAAAGTGAGAGCATGACCACTTACATTTTGTATATGTGGCTCTACTTGGTTGAACAGCATCCATTTACACACTTGTAACAATACCATGTGAATGTCCATCTTCAAATGAAAAATTGTTGTGCTTCAAAAGATTATTGCTAAGAACATAGTGACAGTCGGAAAGGAAATTATGAAAGGAACTGTATAACTGTAAAGAGAAAAACTGGTTTTATTCTGTTTTTGAAGAAGTGGGTTCATAAAATAATCAACATCTTTTTATTGTCCTCCTCTTCTCAAAATTCATGCGTAATCTTAGAAAGGCACAATCAGATAGTTTGCAGCTGAAATGCTGCTTTGTTTTTATTCTACACAATGAATAACAAATGATACAGTGAAATTCTGTTGTAGCAATAAACTTCTTTAAATCAAAACTGAGCTTCATTGCGTGCCTAACTCATAACTCATAGGAGGGGTAGACTGGAACTGGCCAATAATCACTCAGCTAATGATTTTATTAGTGTCTTACACACACACATATCCACAGAGTACATAGTGAGCATCAGAATACACTTGCACACATACATAATATGACTATGTGCCACTATTATACTAACATATAAATATCTATACTAATTAAGTTCACCTATTCAGATTTTTTTTAGGCTTACAGGTTAATTTTCAGACACCCATGTTACAGACAATGTCAAGAGTACAGGAGCCGATATCCCCCAAAGAAGATCAGCTCACTTGACCTGGTTCTCTTCAACCAGCAGATACAATACAGGACCCCATTTTTGAAACCATCCATCTTGTCTGTATTCTAACATGAAAGCAAAATAAAACAATACATAACCATTAGATTCGTTGTGTTGGTTTTAAGCCTAGATTGCATGCAAGCTATTTATATATATATACATATATATATGTATATATATATATATATATATACGTATATATGGAAAATTCCCTCAGATGGATGGATGCTAAATTGTTATAATATGGTGGTGAAAAGATCAAGCTGTATCTTCATAATTCATAATTTGTTGCAGGTTGTTTTGTCACCTGGATCAGTTCCAGGAGAATGGCGAGTTTTGAAATTATAAAGGCACAGCTGTTCTCTTAGCATTGGGTAAAATCTTTTGTAGAATACTATTGGATTGTTTGTTCTGTCACATTGCTAATGAAATTTTTCCTGATTTATAATATAGTTTCTGCATTGGTTGTGTAAGCTCTGATATCTTTTTCTTGGCAAGATGATCACAGGAAAAATGGGTCAAACAAGTCATGGATTTGTATCAGGTCTTCGTTGGTTTAACTAAGGCCTTCAATACTGTAAATTGCCTCATGAAATATGGAAGCTTGGCTGTCCTGAAAAGTTCATTGCAATACTGCTATCATTTCATGTTGGTATGATGGTATGAGTTAATTTTGGTGGAAATCGGTCAGAATCAATATTTGTTAAAAATGGAGTAAAACAAGCAGATATTCTAGTATCTGCACTATTTGCATAGTACATCACCATGCTTTTCCATATGTCAATGAGTTTACCATTAGGCAACTTGCAACAAAAACCAAGGTACCAAAAAACGGCCAATTGTGATCTAGTGGCCCACTCTGAGGAGGACATGTAGCATCTTCTTGATGGATTCACCAAAGTTTACACTGCTCAGGAACTATCAGTCTCAAGAAAACATTGATTTTTCAACTTGCACCTGGTGATCCATACAGTGAGCCAAATTTCTATGTTAACACCTGGTGGTGGCGAACAAGTTTGTGTATCTTGAATGCACTGTCAACAGATTTTGTACCCTTAACAATGAAATCTCCCATTGTATCAAAAAGGCCAGTAATGCATTATAGAAAGCAGAGGCAATGTGGTATATCACCAGAAACAAAGATAAAGGTGTATAACGCTTGTGTATTGACTTCCTCACTTTATGAATGTAAGGCATGGGTGTCCAATTGACAGCTGGAGTGCTTTAACAAACAATATTGCATAGGATATTAAAAAATGCACATAAGTAATGTCAAGATGCTTGAGAGATATTATTATGCCGATATTGAAGTCACAGTTCTGAAGCATAGGCTATAATGGGGTGGTCATTTAGCAAGAATATGTGATGAAAGAATCCCCAAGTAGCTTTTGTATGGAGGGTTTGCTAATGGTAAACATCATAATCATATCCTCATAAACCAAAAATGAGGTACAAGGATTGTCAGAAGGTCTTACTCAAAGCTGTAAATATTTCAGTTGATGACACGGAGACTCTGGCAAGTGACTGTATCTTTTGACGGAAACTTATCCATCGGGAAAAAAGGCTATATTCAAGGAATCTCACAAAAGAAATGCCCAGAAAAAAACTTACTTGGAACTTCCCATTCACAAAGACAACCAGCTTGAGCTAATGTCCTATCTGTGAAAGGGTCTGCCTCAACAGAGCTGTTAAGAAAAGTCATCCAAAAAGCCATAAGAGAAAGGTGAACAATCAATCAAATAGCTACAGAAAAGAATACATATCAGTAAGAGGGCTGAAAAGGCATGCTAGAGCACATGGAAATTTCACACTATGTAATTTCTTACATGTCAATTTTGCACCAGAAATTAGAAATACCTTCAAAAGCAACATTCATTCTTGGCAGAGTTGAATGATTCTCTGGAGTGACATCATGTGATCATCATCGTCATCAGTCTTTTATTGTCCACCATTGGACATAGACCTTCCTCAGAATTTGCCACATCTCTCCATCATGGACATTTCAGAGCCAATACTTTCTGAACTTGTCAAGTTTGTCTCTCCATCTTATTTTCAGCCAGTCTCAGTTTTGCATGCAATCTCTGGGGATCCTCATTGAAAGTTGTGATGTCCATCGGTTGTCTGCCATTCTTGCAACATGACCAGCCAATCGCCATTTGAGTTTTTTAATAGATTCTACAATGTCTCGGTTTCCTGTTTTCTCGTTGATATATTGTGCAGTCTCATGACCTATCTACATGAGGTTGAGAATGACTCATTTATGTGCATGCTGCATGCTTCTCAGTTTGTAGGTCAGTCTCTTGGTTAGGTTCCATGTTTCAGCTCCATAGGTGACAATCGGAAAGGTACATTGGTTGTTTACTCTTCTTTTTTTAAAAATTAGGATCTTTTTGTTCTTGAAGGTTGAGCTTGCTCTTCCAAAGACTTGCCATCCTAGAGTGACTCTTTGCTTGATTTCTCCTTCTTTTAAAGATTTCATGAAAATTTGTTGTACTAGGTAGACCACTACATAGTGGTCTACTTTCTCTGTGTTTGATTTTGATCATTGTGTATCTTTTTCCAACATGTTTTGCTGAAGTTCATGTGAAGGCCAAGTTTCTTGCTTTCTTCATGCAGTTCATATAGCATTAGTAAGAGGTCATGAAGGCTCTCTGAATGAAAAAGATGCTGTCTGCAAACAGAGTTTGCTTGAGTGTTTGCCTTCTATTCTGATTTCCTATATCTTCCTAGTCTAGGTTTCGAAAGATCATCTTGAGGTAGGCTGTGAAGTCTTTGGGTAGGCTGGTTTTACCTTGTCTTACCCCTTTTTGGAGCTGAGGCCTTAAACCTGATATAGGAGCTGCTATGACAGTATATACGTTGCAGTACTCTGACATATACAAGATTTACACCTTGATGAGTAATAGCCTCAATGACCTTGTGAATTTCCACTGAGTTGAAGGCCATAAGTCAATAAACGCTACAGTGAGTGGCATTCTTCCATGGTCGAGTAGCTTCTTCTAAAGCACACTTTTCTTGTGGTTGGATTTCATCTAGCATTTTGGTGATTTGGTTGATGACAACTGGCGAAAAGTCTGTAGCTGCAGTTGAGTAGCCTTATTGGTCGGTAATTTTTGAGGTAGCCATACTCAAAAATAAGATAGGAGCCATCATATATATATATATATATATATATATATATATATATATATATATATATATAAATGTGTGTGTGTGTGTATGTGTAGGCTGTCATATCCTCTAATACCAGCAGGCTGGACAGGCAGATAGAAAACTGACTGACTTAGGTAAACCAAACCTTTGATTGACTATAAAGGCATATTTGGGGTGGTAAAAATCCAAAGGAAAACAGGAAAATGAAAGCCTTCAAAGACCCTCCTATATAGTGCTAAATACTAGATCCTATATCAGCAACACTTGAATGCATCCATCAGTGCTGCCTCTACACCATCTTCAAAGTGCATTCAAATGACTTTGTCACAGACAACATGATCCTCAAAGCCACTGAGTATTGAGGCCATGCTACAAAATGCTGAGAAGCATGGCCCTGAAGAAGAGTAACAGGGATTCCCTGAAAGGGACTCTCATCTCCAGCTGAATCAACCTAGGCCAGTGGGAAAAAGGAGGCAGTGTAAGGTCTACCAAGCAACCCCCAGTGCTGAAACAAACCGCAGAGGTAGGAAGGCAGTGTTACAAGGTGGAAGCTTCCTTCAATAGCCAGATTTTCTCTTCAAGCTGCTGCAGAAAAGCCTGTATCTTCTGCATAGACCAGGCTGGTCACCTGATGGCCTGTAAGAGATGTGGTAAAACCTCCCAAATCTTTATTTGCAGAGCCAAGCCATAATATATGAGTGTCTGTCTGTATAAACATTGGCTTTAACAGAAGACACAATAAGCTAAAATTCCTTTGCTTTTTCAAGTCATCCCTGTAAATGATTATATATCCATTTCTTTACAAAGTAATTGTTTGAGATGTGAAACAAATAGAGCCAATACAGACAGTGAATGAACAAAATGAGAATTTAGAGATAAAGCAGTATTTTGGGCCTTTACTGGCAACTATTTAGCTCAATGATAAGATCAATGCTACATTTTAGCGGCTATCTATTGGTCACAGGTTCAATTCCTGTAGCAGCCATATTTATTGTTTATTCTATTTGCGCTAAGCTAAATGATATGCTCACCATGGAATAATGGTAGATCATTCCAAATAGAGTTTCAAAGTAATATAACATCATATCTGTAAGATTATATATCCATTTCTTAATAATAATAATAATATATATATATATATATATATATATATATATATATATATATAATTACAGAAAATTAGAAAGAAAGACTGTACATGTGTTTTATGGTTAATTATTATCAATACATGAGTAAGACAAATGCATGCTTAATTTAGGGAAGTTCAGTGGTGTCCATACATTTTATTGCTTGGATTAAAACACAGGCTGAGAACCATGACTTGTGACTCTTAAAGAAATGTTTGTTTTCTATTATATACACTGGATTTATTTTGTTATATGGTGTATCATTTTAAACCAAACCACTAAATAAGATTAATGAACCAAATGATCAATAGGCAGCTCACTCATCTAACTGAGCCAAATTGACACATCTTACATATCTATGAATTTATTTATTATACAATACAGAAGTTGCTGTAATCATTTCCAGTCAGAATAAAAGTAAGAGTAGTGTTTGAACTTGTAGCAGCCAGTTCATTGATGATCATTGATGTATGCATGTATATAAGAGATTTCATTGTAAAGGAGTTCCCTGACTTAACAATTTTATTAATTGAAAGTATCAATTCCTGATTGATCACTCAACCTTTCCAACATGGCATGCTACCAGAAGATGTTGGTCACATGAAGGTTTCTATTGAATGACTAACCAGAGCTGTTTCCTTTTGGTTTTGAAACAAGTAAAATGTTTTCCTCAAGCGCTTCCCAGCTATGTTGAAAATCTTTGAGGAGATAAAAAAGAGCGGTGAGTTATGGTTCTCAACCTGTGTTTTCCTCAATTCTTTTCTATATTGGAAATCTTCGACAAAATAAATCCAGAGTATATAATAAAAAAACAAACATTTCTTTAAGAGTCGTGAGTCATGGTTCTCAGCCTGTGTTTTAATCCAAGCAATAAAAACAAAATTGATTTTATGTCATAGATGATGTGGATCATCTTGTCAAAAACGCACTTCACTATTTCAATTTCTTGCTGAAGCCAAACAACAGCAATCTTTCTCACATCGAAATTCAACTTGAGTTTTAAATTCAATCAAGTTGTTTTTCTCCTTTTTCCTTATAAAGTTTTCTAAGAGAAGCTTCCTCTTAAAAATCACTGGTAGACTGTCAACTTTTATTACTGAAATTTTCTTAGAAAACTGCATTTGGAGCTCCCTTTACAAACTCCCTCCTCTTTTTCCTTTTATTAATTGAATGACAAATACACAAATATGTCTTTATACTGAAGGTAAACAAGTTGAACCAAAAATTAAATAAACACAGGATGATATAAAGAAGCCAATCATTATTGACAGGTTCAAGCTTCAAGCTTTATAGATGTGTAATAACAATAACTTCTTGTCACTAAAAAGTTTTCAAGTCAGAAACTTTTAACTATTTCAAAAACATTCACCTTCTACATAACAATAAAAAAGTATCCTAAAAGGTGACAGGATTACTTACTTCCATTAAATGTGAGAATGTGAGACAGGAACATTTGAAGAGAGACTTATATAAAGAAATCCACACTTATCTGTAGAACAAACAATTCTAACTTTGGCCCTTTTAGTACAAAACATTTTTCCATGTGCCAATAGTGGGGGAATTTTTTGATTTTTTTTTAACTATTGATGGTGATGATGATGATGATGATGATGATGATGATGATGATGATTGTCGTCATCATCATCATCATCATCAGTCTTTTAACGTCCATTGTTGGACACAGACCTTCTGTTGGCCTCAGTTTTTTATGTACTCTCTGAGGATCCATTTTGTGAGTCGTGATGTCTATTGGTTGTGTCATTCTTGCAACATAGCCTGCCCATTGCCATTTGAGTTTTTAATAGTTTCTATGATGTTACGGACACCTGTTTTCTTCCTTATATTCTGTGCTGTCTAGTGATCTCTCCACGTTAGGTTGAGCATGATTCTCTCATGCGCACGTTTCATACTTCTCAGTTTGTAGGTTTTCTCTTGGTTAGGTTTCATGTTTCAGCTCCATAAATGACTATACGCCTGAAAAGTTTTGCTTTAAATCTCTCAGGGGTGTAGGTCTGTGCAAGGTTATATTGAAGACTGGTGGTTTTCCATGTACCAAATCAATCTTCTCCATGCACGATGTTTCCAGCTTGGCAATCAAATTGTTCCAGGTGTTTCCAAAAAAGAAGCTTAAGACTATGTTGAACTTCCTTAATGGAGTCCAGCTCCTAGTTCTCACTTGGAGAAGAACAACAGTTCAAACTAGGTATTGGTTGCCTCGCAAGTTCCTTGTTATTTTACCTATATCCAGAGTTAGAAGAGATGGATTCATGTCTTTCTGAAAGGAATCAGTGGGAAGTGAAAATAAGCGGTCTTGATCATAGTTTCAATATGCCAACAAATTAGTATCAAAAAGTTGAGCAACTTGGCAACATAAATTGTTTCTTAATTTTCATTTTCTTTGTAGAATTTCAAATTCATTTTTGTTGTCTTCCAATATCTTCTAAAAACAACATTTGCCGTTTTTAAAAACTGCCTAACCTTCATTGAATCAATCAGTTTGGACTTAACAATAACAGCTTGAAATTTAACCATCGAAGAATGACTACCGCAGAGATTTCTTCTGTTTTTCAATTTTTTTTTTTCTCTTGGATTCAATTTTAATGATAAACCCATCTTGAAGTCAACCAGCAAATGATTCTGGCTAGTCATGCAACAAGTAACAGTGAAGTTGAATTGCATACTATATTCAGCCTACAAAATCAAAATCAATGGCTGATGTAATAAAAAGAAGTATGTATAAAATAGAATCACGTTTGTTCTTACATGTTTTTATGGACAGAGGGTAAATATATTTCTTCATAAACACCCGCAGAGTCAGTGACTCCTTGCAATATATTCAAAAATCATTTTCCCTAGAGGAAAAAGAATGATCAAGCCAGGAGATTCCAAAAGAGATTGTCTTTATATAATCAAGGTCTCTAAGTTTGAATGTTCTATAAGCAAAAAATAGATATGAATAGCAACAATATAAAACATTTTTAACCAGAGATTATGTGAAGTACAGAAAGAGAGAAAAAAGGTCAAATTTGGCAGAAACTATTTTGTTTGCAAATCTTCAACTTTTGCAACTATTTTGATTGTAATTCTTTAACTTCTGTTTGAAACAAAAAAATATTTTATTGTTCAGTCAAGAAATATTTCTCTTATATTCATGCATGAAGTTCAAACTATACAGGAATAATTGTTGGTAAGAAGAAAAATATATCTCTATTTGACATAAAGTTTAATTCTTGAATTATAAATTTCAATGTCATTTGAGCAATATTTAATATCTCAAAATCTCTGATATATGCTCATGTTAGGTACCAAGTTTGATTTCAGGCATCAAAGTTGAACATACAGGACTGCCTATGAATAAATATAATTCATAAATTATACATCAAATCGATAAAAATATTTTCTTTTTATAAGAGCTACAATAGGAAGGGAAAGAAACATTTATCAGTTTTCTGGGCAGCAAATAATTTAGCTATGAAAAAATACATGGAAATAAATCCAAAGTTCCAATTAGCAAAAGTTTAGGCTGTAATTGTACTTTTGATAAAAGGATGAAGAGTTTAAGAACTTATCATTTATACCAGCTGTCAATGAACAGAATTTGAGAAGGAAATCATTTAAAATCATAGAATCAGTAAAGATATAAAAAAAAAAAAAGTTGGATATCAATCACATGATTATCTGTGATCAATGTCAGTAGAGTAAAAGAAAGGGATAAAGAACACAGAACCAGAACGTGATTCAATATTCCAGGATAAAATGGACACCTGAGGAAGGCCGGAAGGTACATGATTGAAACATCAAAAATAGATGAAGATGAGGAAGATAGACAGAGCCATATATAATGATCCTGTCTAACAAAATTCAGACAAGGAAACACAGCTGTTATGACAAATTGTAGCTATTGTAAAAGAGGAAACTTTTTATACATGCAAATCTCTTTTTTATTACAAAAGAGTTTTAGATTATTTCATGAAGTGTTAAGAAGTCAGCATTAAAATGTACATTTTTATCTATAAATTAGGATAAGGACCCATCTATGTATCTTTAGATCAGAAAATATTCATTTGGGATGAGTTTTTAAAAAATCCAGAAGTTTAGATAAGCTTCTTTATTTAAATTCTAAGAATGCTAGATATTGACTGGCTTTGCAGAATAAACATTCTATTCTAAGGAAATTTGAAAAGCTGGTGAATATTCAATATCTGACAATTTTCTGCAGTTTACTTCCAATAAAATGCTGCAGCTCCATAGAAAATCATTACAATTTCAGAAAGGCTTTATGTGGGGATGAGAATAACATTGCAATCATGTTCATCACAATAAAAAAAGCTATTTGATAATACTGCTCTCTCTTGATATCTTCCAATTAACAGAAAGTCATGCTCTGTGATCATTTAAATGGGATTTTCATGGCTTTGTTACCAATGTTTCCTCAAGGTTTTTTTTGATAACTTTTTGTTTTTTCTAAAATGCTACCAGTATCTGCTTCGACATGATATACCTACTTTCTTCTAACATGCAATGACTACTGTTTCTGTGTGAAAGGCAAGAAATATTAAAATAAGAGTAAGAAGCCAAAAGTTTGGTTAACATTTTTGTTTATTTTTATCAATGAAGTGATGACAATGTACAGTAGTCTTCAATTTCATTTTGTTTTTCTGGTCAAGAGCTAACCTATCAGTTATACCTTTTGCAGTCTTGATTCTGATAAATGGTAAAAACAGCAATCTTTACCAATTGTGAATAGATAATAATATCAGGGTTTACAGGCCTCTAAAATGTCAAATAAAAGAAAGACTATAAGAAAATGAGATAGGTAAATCAAGAAAAGAGGTATGATTTGTCAATATATTACTACATTATGATACTTTCTTTCAAGAGACAGGGTTGACTATAAAGTTAAAGTGGCATTAATCATGAAGATAAAGTATATTAAAACATTTTACTATAAACAGGTAAGAGTTTTCCATAATACAAAAGATTTAATTACATACAAAAATAATAAGGTACAACGATATTCTGCAAATTTAAAGAATAAAAAAAAGGTTTTTGATGTTACACTGCACATTTTCCAACATTAAGTTTAAAATTCCTTTGTAATTTCAGAAATTGCCACAGACTGATACTTTTGTGGAGAGGTTTTTGTTCTCTATAGTATATTTAAAGTTACCTGGTGTATTCTAAAGATAAAGTGGATCTTTTTATGAAAAAATCCAAAAGATTTTTCCTCAAATTGCAAATCCCATATCATAAACATCAGAAGCTGTCTAAATGAGCAATAATTCAAGGATTTGATTTCAATAATGTTGACAAAACAATAACTCAGTCCTCATATCAATTGAACAATAAAGTTAGATACATAACCTTTTAGTAACAAGATAAAAAAATCCCTTTCTAGCCCTGTTGGAATGTTATCTTTATCATAAGTGAAGAAAGTAAATAATCTCTCAAAACAAACACCTTTTTGATCAAAGCCAATGAAGTTGAATGAGGTATATGTAATAACTAGTATGCATCTGTTTCTCAACACGATATCTTTTCTCAAAAAGTTCTGAATTTCAATGAAATTTTGTCAGAGTGTGGGTCATACACTATAAAAGAATTGATCAAATTTTGAAACAGACCCATAACAGTTAATAAAGTGGCTATCATTACATTTTAAAGGAGATAACTCAATTTTGGTACATATAAAGTTTTCTCCCTCCATGATTTCAATTAAGTTTTTAGTGACAATGAAGTCGGAAGAGGTATGCACACTCTGAGTGTTTTCCCGTTGTTTTATTCAGCACGTCTATTTGCCTTACTTGACAAACTCATCTGATGATCTATCCCAATCAGTATTTTTTCTCAGTGAGAATATTAATCACTTTTACCTGAGCTCATCTCTTCCAGTGAACCAATACATAGTTTTCTCTCCCTTTTTGCTCTTACATAGTATGAGTTGGCATCAACATCTACCAGTCATTCAGTACTTCAAAGGTACTTGGAGAAACAAAAAAAGCACTCAACAAAGTATATTCTCAGACATGTATGATATATACACACACACAAACACACAAACTCAATTACTCCTGAGTGAAATGTGGTAATTTGATGCCAATCAACACAAATGTCTTCTTACTCTCACCTTTTCAACACCTTTTCAACAGCTAATTTTCATTTTAATTTAATTGAAGAATTTCTGTGTGTGCATGCACTATGATAACCTGATAACTGGCCATTGAATGAAGTTGATATGATAAACAAAGACAAAAACTGTATAATGGATACTTATTCTCATGCTGGGAATAGGAAATATCGCCTCAGTTGGATCCAGCAGCACAGTGGACAAAGAACTCAATGAGGATCCCTGGACATTGCAGAAATGAAACAATGTTTTTCCAGCAGTCAGCCATGTGGTCAGAATGTAGCAGAAAGAGATTTAGCCAGGAGAAAGAGAAGGCCAAGATGGGCAAATAATGCCAGCTGACAGTTGGGAAAGATGATGAAGTCATGGAGTCAGAGGAGAAAGAAAGCCCTAAGAGATTTGAGGGGGCATTGTGAAAGTATAATCTGGTAAAAGATTTAATTAAATAAAATCTGCATGCATTTCTGCAAATGCAACTGTATCTGCATTTTCAGAATCAACAATGGGTCCAAGAAAGTAAAGAGAATAAAGAAAGTGGTTATATTTATACACGTCATCTTCCCATTCCAGGTATCCAGTACGGGTTTTCATTTGGCATATGGGTTCTCCATCAAAGTACACCAGAATCTTAAAGAAATAACCTGCAGAAAGTCATCACATGAAAATGAATGAGTATGCTTTTAACAACAGGTATGGATTGTTCATCTGCCTCTTCACGTTATCATCATTTTGTCTTTACAACATCTCTTCCCTCTTTTCCTTTCTCTCCTGTTTCTCTCCTGTACCTGTCCCTGGAGCGACAATACTGTTGTACAATGCAACATATTATTTTTAGAAAAGAATTTACAATTTATTCTTAATTGAAGGCATGATATATAAGGGAAAAGAGAAAGAGAAATTTCAAACTAAAAACGCAATACTTCTACAGTTATATTCATGATTTCTAATGTAAGCATTTTTTGTTTTCAATGAAATTTATGAACCCCCAATTCAAAATAAATCTTAAATAACTGAGAAAGAATTTACATCTAATGCAAAATACTTTTATAGTTTTCATCTAGTCTAAACCAAATTGCCTCTAAATAGAATACAACAATTCATCTTTTAATTCATATCAACCAACTCTTTCAATATTGGTAGGTCTATCATTAAAGCAACTGAATTAAGTCATATTCTAGACATTTATTTAAGGCTGTATTTGATCAGCAGTTTATCTCTGATGCAAGGTTAATCCTGTATTTATCAAAATCAGGAATTTAAAGTTATTATGAGCAGAGACTTTTTCAATTAATCAATGATGAAAACAGTTTGTTCATCCAATAGTTGATCTAAACTTCCAGACATTCATAAGGAAAAGTATCAAAAATACTTTTAAAGAGCAAATGGTTTAGTGACAAAGAAAAGATAAAGGAATAATCATAGACTTTGTACATACAAGTCATGATCTAATGTCTGATGTCTGATGTGGTTAGCTGACTCAGAGCCAAATTGGAAAATATGCAAAATCAGAGACTGTATAAATAGTTCTTTATCTGATAAGCAAACCAGTTGCAGACATGACTCCAATATAGATTCTAAAAAATAAAAACAATTTTTTTTGTTTCCCCATTGGAAATGTTCTTATGTATTATATCATTACAAATCTAATGTCTAAGTTTTATCAGCTGGTACAGCACAAGGCTCTCAGTATAGGACGGAAACAAATAACCAACATACTCAAAGAAAATGGAGACATAACAACAGACAGAGAGAGAATCGTCGAACATGCCCAAGAATTCTACCAAGAACTCCATTCCTCAAGACACAGGCAACAAAACAACAACCAGGATACAGGAGACGCTGACAATCAGTTCAAGGACTTCCAAGAAGTTACACCATGGGGGGGTTAAACAAGCCATCAAACAAACAAAAAAAGGAAAAGCCTCTGGAACAGATAACATTACCATCGATCTACTGAAAAAACGCTGGTAAGATCGTCAACAAAAAACTACCTAATCTATTCAACTTATGTCTAAAACAGAGTAAAGTCCCCCAAAACATGAATACAGCAATCATAATGCTTCTGCATAAAAAAGGGAACCTCAAAGACCTCAACAACTACAGGCTTATAAGCCTACTCAATTGACAATATCACCATTAACCTACTCAGAAAAGCGGATAAGATTATCAATTGGAAACTGGCCATTCTATTCAACTTGTGCTTAAAACAAAGTTAAGTCCCAGATGATCGGAACCTTGTAATCATAATGCTTTTATATAAAAAGGAAACCCAAAAGATCCCAACAACTACAGACCTATAAGCCTATTCAACTTCACATAGAAATTTTACACAAAAATCATCACCAACACTAAATGAAAACCAACCATAGGAATAGGCTGCATTTAGAAAAAGTTACTTGACTATGGACCATCTCCATTCAATGAATCAGCTGAATTAGAAAGCAGCAGAATACATAATGCCACTTGCTGTAGCATTTATAGACTTCAAGAAGGCATTTAACTCTTTAGAAATTCCAATGGTCATGAAGGCCATCACTCTACAAGGTGTAGTACAACATATATACAATCACAGCAAATCCTTCATCTGGTTACATAAGGACTCTGAACCCTTTCAGCTCTGAAAAGGAGTAAGACAAGGTGATACCAGATCACCCAAACCTTTCACTGCCTGCCTCGATATGATCTTTTGAAACCTGGACTGGGAGAATAGAGCAATCAAAATAGAGAGGGAATATCTAAGCAACCTAAGATTTGCAAACATCATCATCCTCAGAGAACCTACACAACCTCAAACTAATGTTAGATGAACTAAATGAAGAAAGCAAAAAAGTTGGCTTACACATGTACTTCAGTAAAACGAGAATCATTTGCAAAAATCACATTGAGAATAAGGACATGACTATCAAAATCGATGATGCAAAACTGGGGGAAGTAGACCACTACATCTACCTAAGACAACAAATCTCTTTGAAACCCACAAAGGGGGAAGAGATCGAGTAAAGAATCACCCTAGGATGGCAAGCCTTTGGCAGAGTAATCCTAGAAAGAAGAGTATACAACCAATGCATCCTCCCAATAGTCACTTATGGAGCTGAAACATGGAACCTAACCAAGAGACAGACTTGCAAACCGAGGCCGACAAAATACAAGATGGAGAGACGAATTAAGAAATATAGAAAATACTGGTTCCGCAACTCCCACAATAGAGAAGTGTGGCAAAACCTGGGGAAGGTCTATGTCCAATGATGGACAATGATGATGACAGCAAATTTACTTATAAAAAGTTTTAAGGTAAAGGGAAAGTCAGGAAAAGAGAGAAATCACATTAAATTATTGAAGAACATGTAAATCTCTTTAAAAAGCTGAGCTGAAGGAGTACAATTACTTTTCTTAAGATCAAAAACTGATCCATAATATCCTGAAACATATAAACCAACATCAAAGCAAAATAATGTAAATACATTTTGAAAAGATCTTTCTCCAACTTGCGTTTGAATTGTTGTGGGGAGGTGGAGCACTTTTTTTTATTATCCTTTATTTAACTTGAACAATTTATTAAAATCTACTTCCAGCTATTTAGTTGAAGCTCCATTCGGGCTCCTACATTTTTGAAACATGTTCAGTACATTGCTACCCTCTTACAATGCTGGATGAAGAGTTGGACTATCCTGTTTAAACTAGATTATCCATCTCCTAGGTTGGACTAAACCTATAATTTACCCATAGCTTGGTTGAGAACAGATGGATTCATGCCTTCTCCAAAGACACTAGTAATAAGTGAACATAATCTTTCTGCCAGAGTGTGAAATCAGTTTGCTGATTCCATTTCCAGTGCTGCTAACCACTAAGCTACATATACCTCTATGTTTCTTTGGTTTTTTTTCCTATGAATCAACTTATAAGATTCTAATTATATTGATCCACTGAGTTGTAGGAGTAACTAAAAGAGTAAAATAAGTATAAAAATTTGATGTCAGTGCATCAGTCTCAGTTGTGTTCTTTAAACTGATGATATCTGCTTTCTTTACCATTAATTAATCCTTTCTGTAATTGATCAATTCAGAGACACTGCTTATGTATTTTTAATTTGAAAATTCATTATCACCTAAAAGGCAAAGAACACTTCCTAAACAGAATCAAGAAACACTATGTTGAGTAATGTTTAATGAAAGAAACAAAAATGAGGACATTCTGACTTTTCCTTCCCTCAAACTTTTAAAAAGCTGAGTTCTTGAAAACGGTAGTCTGAATGAAAAAAGAAACAAACTTTGAAGGAATCTGAATGAAGGAAACACCAGAGTCTACAGAGCCAGCAAGAATTCGCTGACAGCTACATTTTAGTAATTGCAACTGGATCGTGTCCCAGCGAGAATTGCTCTTCAAAGATCTATCTGATTCCTCTTCTTTCAATCCTATAATTTCCACCAAAGCATATAGTTGCCGCAGGCAATTTACAGGACATTGGAAATGAGATAAAATCAGTCCTTCTAACATGATAATCATCTGTCCCTGACCAATCACCCTTCAAGTTTTGCAGCCAAGTTTCTTTTTCATTGTTGTTGCTTGTGTTTGTAGAACCAAATTAACTTACCTGCTTGAATCCACTCATCCCCCTTCTCTTTTCACCAAATCTCTATACTTGAATTCTATGTCTTCCAGTCATTGTATAATTTTCTTATCAACCAATACACATTTGCCTTATCTATCATTTTCCAGATAATAGACTTTACTAATTTGGATTGAAAAAAACAGTCAAAAGCTATCAGATTACAGAAAACATGAGCGACACTCGAACATCTTGAAAAGAGACAAAACAAAATATATAGAAGCATTCAAAGGGAAATTATCATTGCCACCCTTTTGCTTCTTTTTACCTGGTAAATTAAGCTGTGGTGGTGGTAAAATTGAATTGCTTTTATTAAAATACCACCAGTATAGTCTGAACCATAAATTCATAATTCTAAAAAAATTAGGTCCAATTAGTCATGTAAATGAAACTGTCACATGACCAATGTCTTTAGACATCATGCCGTGTTGAGGTGGGGTCAAAGTTTTTTTACTGAAATCACTTTGATCTTATAAATTGAAATATTACTTATCTTATTCAAATATTCCTCATTTTATTCTGAAAGAAAAGAGGAAGAAAGTATGCTATACTTATCAAGTTGAATGTTAAATTATATTTTTTTCATCAAGCTGAATATATTTCAAATTGTGGTCTGTAATTTTCAGTGTGTGTGCAAAATTTCAAGTTCCAACTATGAATGGTTATGGCAGGGCAAAGTCCAGATATATAGATAGATTCATTTAAATGTATGTATCTCTGTGTTTTGGGTAGCGGTGATTAATAACAACGAGTTATTACAAATGGGTTTGTGTAACATTGAACATGATGGTCATAATCTTTGAAATTATGTTAATGAAACTAATCAGAGGAAGACCAAAGATGACTGATTTATCGTTTTATGCTAAGTAATCATCAAATTTATACATTTTCAATTTCATTAGAACATAGAAATAGAATATTATTAACTGTGTTTGCACCAAATAGTTATATTTGTGAAAAAAAAGTTAATAAAAACCTATTAAAATACATCTATAGAAAATTACTTACTTGGAAATTTTTATGAACTATGTTTGCTGGTAAAATATGGCAGATAACTGCCAAATCACACTTATGATGAAAAGTGATAGAAAAGGCTTTCGTTCAGTGGAAGTTCCTATTTCAACCAAAACCCCATGAGAACAGGATGTGACACAAGGTCGGTATAATGTTAATGAATCCTGAGACCCTTGGACTTGAATTCACAGTGCAGTACCACATTTGATGTGGTAAATCCCATTGGCTATAGTACCACATCTGGTTCCATCTGGTCTTGAATTGTCTGAACCCTGGTTTGGAAACCAGAATCCTATTCAAAAGAATTTATTAAATTTTTGCTAATTTTGAATTTTGAAAATCTGGATGGTTTCTAAGATAAAAATTTATCTTAGTTGCCAAGATTCTTTCCAAGAAGTCACTACAACACAAAGTAGAAAAGAATATAAAAATAAGCTGTATCTTAAAAGCAGGAGGTTTAAAGAATTTTTATGAATACAATACCTATAACTGCATCTTTTGTTACCCTTTTGTGTTTATCAGTTTGCAAGACACCAAAATCTAGTGGCAGTTTCTACCAATGGTTTTCTCCTTGAGCCTCATAGGGAGGCCTTTAGTATGTTAAAATGCATAAAATCTCTTTGTACCAAACATGTCTTGATGATAATTACTTCCAGGTTCAATTTGCAGTCACTGTTTTCCAATAGAACATTACAGGATTTTTATAAAATATTTGCTAACCTACTACAAAAACCTGTGCAAAATAGACACAAATATTTATCACCAAGATAGGAATACATCGGTGGAAAATAGCTAAATGTGGTTCTAGTATTTGTAAGTTCACATAGAGTATGATGTTTGAAATTCATGAAAAATCAAAAAAAATTCCAACAAAATTGACAATGGCCCTAATTGCCAACAGAATATTCTGGTCAGATAAGATGGAAGGAAGAAAAAATGAATTTTCAGAAGTTTTGTTGGAAATGCAATTTCTTTGATCAGTTCAAAAATGACAAAAAATAAAAAAAATTTTTTAAATTATTTTTAAATATGAAAGAATAACTCAACAGAAAAATTTTATTTAGAATCAGAACATTTGAAAAACAGTAAAGAACAAAGGATGGCCTTCTTAGTAGCTACGTTATGGTCTTTCTTTGTAAAAATAAGTTTTTATCATTTGTTTTATGTATCGATAAAAAACAAGAGATTGAGACAATATATGTTTAGAAATAGAAATATTTACTATCATTGTCAATAATTGAATCACCATATAGCAAAATATGAAGTCAGGTAAAAAAAATTTCATTGATGATCAAATTTGGACAGAATAAATTATATTTCTAAAATCACAGGCAATTTCCACTGGAAAACATATAAAATAAAATTTTTAAAAAACTTCTAATTTCTGGAGAATCTAGATGTTATTGATAAACCTGTCAGAACCAGGTCACAAGAAAATTCCTTGAAAGTTTTTTTCCCAAAAATGAAAAAATGAATAAATCTTTTTTTGCAAAATAGAAAAAAAAAAAAATTTCAGAAAGAGTACTGATGCCAATTTTCAAATATGTGCACAAAACAGTAGGGTCAGGAGCATTGAAACAAGCAAACAAATAAGCACACACATCTAAAAGAAAAAGATGGAACCCTTCACCATCTTGGATGGATATGATTGTTCAATCATCATCATCAGTCTTCCAGCATCCATCGTTGGACATAGATCTTCCACAAGATTTGCCTGAACCTCTCTATCGTGGATGTCATGGAGCAAGTACTTTCTGAACTTATCAAGTGTGTCACACTATATTATATTTTACAGTCCTGGTTATTGCATATGATCACTTGGGATCCACGTTGTGAATTGTGATGTTCAGTGATAGTCTGACACTCTCGCAATATGACCAGCCCATTGCCATTCAAGTTTTTTTATGGAATCAATGATATCTTGGACTCCATCCTTTCTTCTAACATACTGCGCTGTCTGATGATCTCTCCATATGAGAATGGGCATGATTCTCTCTTGTGCACGTTTCAGGGTTCTCAATTTAATGATCTCTGCTTAATCACAGAATTCAAAAGAATGCAAATGGACAAAAATGCATTTAGAATATCAGATCTCTCATTTTCCTGATCTAATTATCGCTGATATTAACTGTGAGTATGTACAAAACTCAGATACTGTTATGTTTAGCACATCTGCCTCACAAATAGAAGGTCCTGGACTCAAATCCTAGTATAAGTGAAGAGTGTGGAAAAGTCTTCATTAAGACAAATTTCCCTGCAAATTCAGCAGCAAATTGAGTACACTGTAAGCTTTTGGATTAGGGTTAAGGTATCTCTTCAGTGGACTCGCATCCTACCAATATGGGTGGTCATAAAAACTTGTTGATAAAAAGTCCTAGTCTCAACCAGACTTGAGACTTGCAAGGATCACTAAACTGGGACTTAGTCAGTGAGTACCATACTCCATTTGGGGTTGTCTTTTCAAAGACATGGCGCTTTACCTTAGATAAAACAGTTTGACCAGGAGCACTGAGACAAACAAACATGCTAACAAAGAAATACACTCACATATTAAAAAAAATAGAACCCTTTATCATCTTTGATGGATACAGTTCTTCAATGATCTCTGTTTAGTCACAGATTTTAGAAGTATGCAACTGGACAAAAATGCATTCAGAACATCAAATCTTTCATTTTCCTGGTCTGGATAGAGACTGTGAGTATATACAAGACAGATTGCAGTGAGGTTGGGGCTGATTATTTCATCAGAATCTGTACTTCTGTAGCACTATAATTTACCCTATTTGATGGCATATAAACTCCCTTTTATTTTAGTAAGGAGTATTAAGAGAAAAAGCACATCTTCCTGAATATTTCTCAATTGTCACTCAGTTTTTTCTTGTTTTTTTTTCAACACTTCTTCAAATTCTTGCCAATGCAGAGCTTAACAATGAAGGTTACATTTACACTTTTGAGTCATTTTAGGGGAAAAAATGCAGTCATATATGCTGTCAAATATGGTAAGTATTATGAACTGTGCATATAAAGATAACATTTCAAGTTGTAACAAGTACAAAACATTTAGAAAAAGACTTGATATTAATAACCAAAATCAAATTACAAAATTCCATTTATCCTAAAAAAAAATCCCAAAGGGTATACAACCAATGCATCCTCCCAAAAGTGATCTAAAAGCTGAAACATGGAACTTTACCAAAAGATTGACCCTCAAACTGTCAATCATACAACATATACCAGAGAGGATCATGCTCAATCTTCAATAGAGAAATCACAAGACAGCACAGTGTATTAAAAAGAAAAAATGGAGTCAAAGATATAGAAACTATTAGGAAACTTAGATGGCCATGAGCTGGCTATGTTGCAAGAATATCTGACAACTGCTGGACATTACTACTCACAAGATGAATCCCCAGAGGTCATATGCGAAAACATGACTGGCAAAATATGAGGTGGCGTGACAAACTACTCAAGTTCAGAAAGTATTAGCTTTGTGAAAACCATGACAGAGAGTCTTGCAAATTTTGAGGAAGGTCTATGTACTCAAAGGCTGATAATGATGATGATATCAGCAGCCTTGGCAAATAGCCACACTAAATCTGTTTTGCTTTTTGGTACAGTCAAACGTTATTGGTTTGAGAGTTCTTGGGAAAGACATTAACCTATGAGCCCCCTGCTATGAATGTTGAGAATTGTTATCCTTCCCATTCAACAGAAACCCTAGTTTTGATTCCTGCTTTGGCCACAGAATTCTAAATGATGCCCAATGCCCTGAGGTAAATCAAACTTTAATGAACTTTCTGCTGCCTTCAAGCTATGAAAGTATCAGCTTGGAATGTGTGCCATTAGTGCAGAGGAAGAAACTGAACAAAAAGCAAAGAATAAAAAAAAAGAATTAAATAAATGTCTACCCAAGACAGTTGAATAGGGCAGAAGATTTGGATACTCTCAGAGGAAAGTAAAGTAAGCAAAAATATGATAACTGCAGTAATATTCAGGGATTTTTTTGTAGCAAAAAGAACTCATCTTTGTTATTATTTTTTCTCCAGGTGAAATTTTGACTGTTGTTGACCAGTTTGGCTTTTATGAAGTATCTTCAAAAAGTATCAAGCGATTCTATAATCACAAAAATATAGTACTCTCTTATACACTTTCCTCAGCATCAGCCCTACTTATAAAAACAATCTGTATAGTCCTCTTTCAGGATCATCATCATCTGACTCACTATGTTCTCCTTAATCTCATTCAGGATCTGAAATCTCCTTTTCAGCAGTAATTTTAAGACCTGGATGATGCAATTTTTTCAAAAAAACCTGTCGATGCATATTTACAGTCATTATGAATGTGACAGTCACACAGCACACAAGCTCATTCAATGATATCACTTCTGAGTAACCTTTTTGGAAAGTGTATGATTATGCATACGCAGTGATCTCCCCTTTGATTGGTTACCAAGTTACATCCAGGCCATACAACCATTACACGAGATATACAAAATGGTTGGATACTTTCCGTAGATACCTCATGAAATCTGGTCAGGGTTGTAAATTCTGCTGTCTCAGTGACTTTGAACTGATTTGCAGAATTTGCCTGTGCCAGTTTTTTCTATTCTTTGTTGAATCCAGTATTTTTTTCTTTGAAGATTAATGTCTGCAAGCTCATTCCTCAAACCATTTTTTTTCTTCACCCCTTTTTGTACAAGTTTTGCTTTGTCTTTCTGGATTTTCTTTATAGTAGGCTGTGCAGTTTTCTGGATTAAGTCCCTTTGTTTTTTGTTTTTGTAACATCCTTCGTTCCTTTTTTTTTTTGAAAGAGAAGGTCATAATCTGATATATCAGCCTTATCCTGGATGAAAGTCTGAAGTACATGACTTTTCTTAAGAATACTAGTTTTTTTCTGAATGTTGCAGTGAAGTAATAGATATAAAGGTGGACTGAAACAAAAAAAATCACTTTTTTCCAAATGGCACACGTTTGATTGGCCAAGAGATGTTAAAAATCATATTCAAATTCTTTTACCCAATGTATCCTCTCATATTGCTAAAAAATCAATCAAAGTCTTCACCTGTACAAAAAAAGGAGGATAATAATCCAATACTTACATCCCTTCACAGGGATCTCTTATGATGTCATGGCCAAAAATTTCCAGTTTCAGCTAAAGCAGAAAATCTGTGTGTGTTTATAAGAAATTATATCCTAAGACCATAATCATGGTGTTGTGTGCCACTCTGAATAGAAATGTGAAGGGTCATCAATTGTATAATTTCCCTGTGAACCTCAAATTGTGCATAGCTTGGGTGGGGAAATTTTTAGATGTGAAATTTTAGCCTCACGAAAATTCAAAATTAAGTGAGAGTCGTTTCACCAAAGACTGTTTCAGTATGGACCCAACTGCTAAATCAATGGGAATTTGCAGAATTACGTTGAGAAAAGATGCAGTTCCTTCCATATTTGACTATAACCCATTATCTTCCATGAAATAAAAGCTAAATAAGTAATCAGGGCCACTAGCAAGAAAAACTTGATGATCCAAAGCACTTTTCAAAACATATGCATTACAGGTGAAAAAAAAAAGTTTCACCATGAAGTAAACGCATGATTTTAAGAATTTAATAAAATGATTTTAGACACGTAATGAAATTAAGTTCTTGATTTTTCTTATATATACTTTTAAAAGAAGAAACGTGTGTTTTAATTGTGAAAACTACAGGAAAATTCCCAAGTGCAAATCATTATACTAATTTTATGTTTTTTTCCACATAGCTTTTAATACTATTTGTTATCAAAATATCTGTTTCTGTAAGCTATACACAAATGAGTTTAATCTGTGATTTTTTCCAATCTTTTTTCTCTATAATAGCACAAAGTTTCCCATGATAAAAATCAAATTCTATACGATTTTGATGGTGTTTTTTTTTCATAAGGTGTGTATTTCCAGAAAAAATTTTCTGTAAAGTCTGTGGGTCGGCCTAGTAACTTACTGATTCATCTCTTTTCGAAACTCTTCATCCTCACAACTGTTGCTATGTGAGTCTGAAAGAGGATTTTCATCTGGTTCAGTGCCCTCCCAAGCAATTGATTCATACATGTATAGTTGAACTGTCACCTTCAAAGAAAACTCAACTCAGAAATGTTGTTGTCTGAATCACTTCAGAATAGGGTTGCCATATTCCGATCCCTTGTGAAATATTGCGCAAGAATAATGAGTTATATAATAATGAGTTAGATATCAAAGAAGATCAATACTGCAGAGATCAGCAGACTATAAAATGATTAAGGGTTCAAGATAAGGTTTTTAAGTGACAGAAATAAAACCTAAAGTAAAAATACATACTGAAATTTGTTTCATTTGACCTTTTAACTTTGGCAGAAAGTAACTACAAACATCAAACCCTAACATTGAATACTGGTAATTTGAAATCATAAATTTGATTAACTTCCCCCGGAAAGATTTTTTTGCTCAATAACTCTGTTTGGTAAAACCTACTGCTACATTCTCAAAAGAAACACTTGTTTTCAGACAATCAAAGCAATCTGCTCTTCAGCCCCAGAGACAGACACCAATATTACTAAAAAAGCTGTGTCCCCAACCCCCAAAGCATTGGATGCAGATAATTTACTTACCAAGGAGAAATTCTTTACTGTTATAACTTTTTGTTTGGTAAAACCCACTTCTACATTCTCAAAGCAAACATTAGTTGTAAGGCCATCAGCACCTTTCTGTTCCTCAGGCCCAGGAATAGACACCAGTAAATGCGGGTATTTGCCTTGAAAAGAAGATGAAATCATGAAACTTGTTCATTTTTTAAGCTAAGTTTTTTTCATAGTGGAAAAGCTGCTGTCTTGTAAATAGTATAGAATAGAGAAATGGGAGAAGATAAGCAAAATCTTTGTGCGTAATCAATAGGAAAAAAGAATTTCTTGAAAAGTTCAGTATGCTATATGCTGGTATACATGACAGTCATTTATTTTGAAGGGAAAAAAAAATATTACACTGCATCCAATACAGTAGAATTTTGACAAAGGTACTGTCTACCAAAGCTTAGTATGGAAAGTAAAGAGGCTTGGATTGAATTGCAGTGAGTGGTAGTCCTCCAAATACTCTTGTAAACCATTTGTCTTATCATTCAGAATGTATGGTAGATTAACTGAGAACTACCAAGGATAAAAGGTAACTACTCTTAGTAGATGCACAGAGGGCTGTATGGACAGAAACAGACAAGAAAGAAAAAAAACAACGCATACAACAAATAAAAACTAGCAAAAAATGATGATTACTTCTCAGTTCCTCAATCATTTTCCTAGATATTTTCAATCTTGCACTATAGTTGATATACTGCATGTAAGATTCTAGGAGTTAATCCCTGTAAATATGCATTGTGGTTTACATTCGATTTCTTTTATCAGAGTTTTATTTATTCATTGCATTGAAATGCAGATAGAAATTTCTAAAAGTACAACTTGTTCATGATACTTCAAGACAGTATCATTGAGGTATTCACTACATACAATAAAAGTGCCTATCTCTCCAGAGCAAGATCTATTGATTTATTGTTTTCACTGTAATCAAAGAACCAGCCACTTCCAGGAAATGCTTCAGCTGTGATCTCGAGATACAAATCTTGCCAAATTTTCTGCTCTGTTATCCAACGATGTTCATTGTGGTAATAATCTTAATTCATCACTATGTTATCAACATAGAACAATTTTCTAGTAATATCATATTCAACTAACCATATGGGGTGGCTATGAACCCCAGGTGGCAGGAAGCAATGCTAGTTTCATTTTATTATGTATTGGGTTTGATCAGACAGTACATAATTCTAGCTAAAACATTTTTCTCCTTCTCTCTTCATTTCTGTATCTATATAACATGTGCCTTCATTTATTTACATCTATAACCGAGAGCATAATCTTACGTAAATTCTGCTCTTTAGGCTTCAATTTATTATAATCAGTATCTCCAACTAATTTCAAAATTATATAAATGCATTTAAACATATCCAACTAATATTTCTTTGTCTAATTCTTACTCATTATGATGGGAAACCAAGATCTACAGGAATATTTACAACTTTTCTCTCAGAGTGAGTGATCTTAATTTGACTCAATCCCGAATCATTTCACACATAAACAAGTATTACATAAAAGCGTCAATAGCATAACATTTTCAGGGCATCAAAACTATCCTGAATCTTTCCTCTAAGTTTAATTTGAAAGATGGGGACAGATCTCCAGTGCCCCTCAATCAAGTGATACTCAAAACTCGTGAGGACTGATGAATAGAAGGGGAGAATTCTCTATGACAAAGTGATTTTATATATGTTGTTTATTCCTGGATATTCACACCCAAAGAGAAGGCCTAAGAATTTCAGTGAAATTAGACTTAACAACCTTACTTGATTCTGAAAATATATTTTGTTTATATCAAATCAAAATTTTTATGTAAACATGATATTACAGACCGAATTCATTAAACAAATATATCAAAACTTTTTTTTCCCTTTCATGATTACATGTATAATGACACAATGAATTCTGGTGGTGGGAAAAAAAATAAAAGAATAATCATGATTGTATTCTAGTGCTAATTACTTTTGAACCTAACATATAGGCAAGGCAATGACTTTTCTTAGTACTGACCATTCACTCCAATACTACTCCACCATTACCAAGCTTAATTTAAGTTATTTTCTGTACTTCCAAATTGAATGTTTCTTGTAGGGAAAACATTATTGATTTTTTTATCAGATCTGTTCAAAGAAGTATCTTCACCCAATCTGTATGTTGTGCATCAAAAGGCAGGACCAAAGGGATTTTCAATGGTCAGGAATTAAGGCAAATACTACAGACTGAATGGGTTATAATGCACTGTTTTGGCTAAATTGAAGAACAGGTTTCAATTTATGGCTCAGTATCAATTTAGAGCTATAACTTTCAACTAACTTCATTGAGGAATTCATATTTCAATTTTCATGACCCTCAACTACATATAAAGGCCTCACTGGCCCCGAGAGACAGCAAAATGTGTAAAACCTTCTGCAAAGCCAAGCCATGTAAACCATATGACATGACCCTTAATGCTAGATGAGTCACCTTCAAAATTGGGAAAATTAATAGTATCCAGGAATAAATTCTTATCAAATTCTATTACATCTCATTTTTCATGGATGCCCACGAGTGGATACAGATGAAGTATTTTCTATTCATGCAAACTGATCTCTCCCACGGGCATTCAGATAATTCAATTTTCCACAAAAGTATTTATAGAGGACAATAGTCGCCTTTAATCTTTGATAATTATCTAGCCAAATGTGCATTATACTTGTGGAAGATAGCAAGGCAAGTATCATGTGGCAAAGTTCCAAAGGATCTCATTCCATTATTCCTTTCATATTTAATACCTGAGAAATTAATCAGCTAGGAAATGGTTTCTATCCATTAAGGCAGAAGTATAATGGTAGCCTTATGAAGCTATGTTCTACATGATTCTGTATCTATTAAATAAATTTCTATTATTCTTTTCATATTTTAGGAGTTAAAATGTGAGAAATGAGGTCACTAAGTAGTGGTTTCTAGACTTGAATGCAATGGTAGTATTACAATGCTGTGATCTATATTATTCTGCATCTGATAAATTAATATCATTTCATTATTCTTTTCATATTTTAAAATGTGAGAAATGAAGACATATCCATTAAGGCTCAAGTGAAATGGAAGCATTATGAGACTATACCTAGTCTCTAAGATTTTCATTAATCTGCACCACTTAAATTAACATCTGGGCCAATCTGTCAGAAGATTATTGCCCAATTCTATATTATCCCAATAGAAGCTGCTATATAAAATATGATTTGAGTGAGTCTTAACATTTTGAAACATCTCAGTTTTTTCTTTAACACATTTAAGTCAGGACAAAAATAATCCCTGTTTGTATAATTGTGCCTATGGTAAAATTGGTTTCACATAACATTGTTTTAGACATTATTCTACGAACCTAATCACAATATTATTTGGGGAGTTGGAGAATATTTGGTCTTATTTACTTACAATGATATGTTTTCATCAGAAGAAGATGAAATAAATATCATCAGTACACTTGTGCAGAGGGTGAAGAAGAGGTTAACATTTGGAACCTGAGAATTTCTCATGATGAACTGCCTTTCCCACACCAACAAAACTATCTCTCTATCTCTAAATTCTTTCACTTTTGGTCACATGCACAATTACCCCTTTTACACCGTATTTATATGTCAAGACCACATAATATTGCAATAATTACATGCCTATCTACGCAATGTCTCCAAACCTTCTCAATGAATTTCAGTTAAAGAGTGGACAATAGGCTACAAAAGAACCTACCAAATTTAAGGGTGGATCCATGCATAATTACTCCCCCTGAATATGATGTTGGCTAAAGTATGCACTCTCTGAGTGCATTCTAGTTCCTCTAAGTATTTTCTGACTGCACAATGGTACTGTAGCAGGTTGATTACATTCCACATTTAAATAAACTACAACTAATCTCCTGTGACTTATAGACAAAGGCAAATGCCAACTCTTTTTAGTTGCAGGAAAAAAATAAAAAGTAAAATTACTCAAACATTAAGTCTTACTTACCTTCTGCAATTATTCTCATTTTTTTGTATTTTATTTCCTCAGAACCAAACTGGCAGATCATCGTCCCTTCATAAAATTTGGCAAACTGAAGCAAGCAACTGAATTTTTAATTATGCTTTCACCAATTGATGCAGGCTATCTAAAAAAAACAATCTAGTTATTGCTGAATAAATTGATCTTCATATAACAACATATTCAAGAAAAGGACATGTTTATTTTTAGAACAAAATCTCACGATTGAATGATCTGACATCTACTTCATGAAATAGCTTTTTCCTGTCAGAATATGAAAATTGCAAATGAAGAAAAATGAAAAAAAGTTTGAACTTGATCAGGAGTTGAAAAAGATCCAATTGAAATCATTTATTTAATGAAAATACAAAATCATAAAGCATCTATTCAACTCATCCAGGAAATCAGAAGCCTCAATAGTTTTAAGGCTTTCAAGACATAACAATTCACAAGCTGTATTTTTTTCAAATACATTTTCAACTCAAAAATGAATGTTTAAAAGATATTCACTCAAAAAATGTTGTCCGAGAAATTTTTAAATTGTCTTTCAAAACTTGAAGAATTCTATCATAAAATCTTTGACGAAAAATCAATTTTAGCAGAAATTTTGTGCATGGAGAAAAGTGTCTATTTGGATAGGAAGAAGAGAAACATGATTTAAAAATTTGCACATGATTTTACCAATGAATATAATAGATTTTGTGGTTATTTTTTTTTCAATTATCTAATTTTCATTGATACAAATACACAAGTTTATGCCTCCAATGATTCAGGGTAAAGATAAACTTGAATTCAATGTCAAACAAAAATAATCAAATTTAAGAAAACTGAAAAGGAATAAAGGATCAATTTGCAAAAATAAAGATGATACTTTTAAAAGGAAACAAATGAATAAATATCAAATCATGTCTATAAGATATATTTAGTACATTTACTGTATGTTTTATCAGTGAAGATAAATATGAAAACATGACCAGTTGGACAAAAAACCCCTCATAATAATTTCTAGCATTTTAAACATGACTTTCCTATTTGTTCTTTCAGTTCAACTTCTACTCAAAACTCAGTCCAGTTTTTATATTTCTCCATTGACCATCTGTCTGGATATTCTTATAGATTTTTTATGCTAATCTAAAACCAAGTGATTACATAAAAAAAAGCCTCCCTCACTTTACTTAGCCTGAATCAAACTGCACTCTCTGACCTCACTCCACACAATGCTAATCAGGTTGCCATTGCACTGATGTCCTTTTTTGGGTGCTTTTGCTCTCAGGTATCTTCAGATAAAAACAATATCCCTTCCACAATTTTTATAATTCATCATTGTAGCAAAGCCAAGTCTTAATTTCCATGTACATAACATCATTGGCCATTCATTTTGACCTTATCATAGCCAACATCTTTGCTCCTATTCTCTCCTTCTTTTCATCATCAAGTACCCTTATCTAACATCTTTCATTAAGCCTATTCCCATTGTTTCACAAAGGCCAAATGCTGCAAACACTTTGAATCAGATCTGCCATTCATTTGTATTATTCCTAACTCTCAAATCAATCAGAACTTTCATTTGGTCCTTGTGTGACCCATGACACTATCATTCTATCATCTGATATCTTGCCACCACACTGCCACACCCATTTCTCCCTGTCTTTCATTCCAAATGCAACCAAAATGTCTTTGACTATCTCTAATGAGATTAAACTATGGAATTTTAAGTTGAAGAGCAACATGCGGAAGTATATGTTCATACAACTGTTACATATATAACTGCATATGAGTCTCTCACAGTGATTTGATAGGTACCAACGAATTAAACTGGTTTGGGTACATATTTACTATTTACTCTTACATAAGATTCCCACACTATCAACATCCACATTACAATATTTCCAAATTGAATCGAAAAAAGTTGTGAAAGACTTTTCACCCTTCAATAATCAAGCAAAAGTAATGGAAAGATGGACTAGAGGCTTTTCATGAAACCAAATTTATGGGCCAAACATACAAAGAATAAGAAGATTATCTACTGAAATGTCAGCATAAAAGGTATGATCATGCATATATATATATATATATATATATGTATATGTAATGG
Organism: Thysanoteuthis rhombus; assembly: GCA_963457665.1. Lineage (NCBI taxonomy): Eukaryota > Metazoa > Mollusca > Cephalopoda > Oegopsida > Thysanoteuthidae > Thysanoteuthis > Thysanoteuthis major. The sequence goes on from OY735212.1 coordinate 27,444,550, forward strand.
GATGGGTATTTGCTAAACATACATGTTATATGTTTCTGCCAACTTTCGGCTTCTTTTTTTTCATTTAGACATAGGTGGCATGGAGTTTTAATATTTTTGTATAAGTGTATTTGTTTTAATATTTTGCATTTTATAGTTGGTTTGAGATTGTTATCACTCAGTTTCCAATATATATCAACTTAATATCTAAAGTTGAATGTATTGAGCACTGTATGAAATAAACCCATCATACATTGGATATTGCATTATATCATATTACATCAAATTGCATTCCTGATCTCTACTGTGTGTATGTATATATATATATTCATATATTCTAGAAAGCTTTTCAGCTTTCAACACTTAATATTGAAAAACTTTTCCAAAACTTTTTTGTGGCCCTTAAGTAAGTTATTTCTGTCAATGCAATTTATGTCATTTTCTTCTGTGCTTATTTTTCAATGAATCTAACAATTTATTGAAATTCATGTTTTAATTATCTTTAGTATCTTTATCCCAAGTACTTCCAACCATCGTTGGTCTTTTTCGAAGTTTATTTTAACAATGATGTGTTTGTCTCAATTTTCAATTTTGAACAGTAATAATGATATCGTGTGTCAGTTACATCATTTTAGTTTGTATTAAGTTATTGTTCTATTTGATTTGTTCAACAAATGATAGTCATGTTTATGTTTTATAGGATATTGTGCCAATTTCATATGAGATTTTGTTTGCTTTGTTTCAATTTGCTTAGTTACTAATAGTTTAGATCTCTTTTATGTTGTAAGAGTTTTCTAGGATTTCTGTTTTCAGTGAGTATTCTTTTAATGTTTGCTATACATGAAATTAGTTTCACTGAAGATCATGTGGACACCAACTTTCTTCCTTTTTTCATTCTGATTATCTACCATTTTTGGAGATCGTGAATGTTCTAAGAAAAGAGGACTATGTAGTCAGCAAATCTGTAAGTTAGGTATTCACCATCTATTCTGATTCCTTCATGTTCCCAAACTAGGTTTTGGAAGATCATCTCATGGCAGGCTGTGAAAAGTTTGGGTGAGCTGGCATAACCTTGTCTCACTTCTTTTTATAGTTAAAAGGGCCAAGAGGTTTTATGTAACCTGATGGAAAAACTTCTGCATCAGTAGATATATTGCAGTGCCCTGACATATACAGGGTCGACACCTTGTTGTACAGTTTTGTCAATGACTTAAGGGATTATGTTGAGGACACAGACACAACAATCAAAGTTGAAAATGCAGACCTGAAGAAAGTAGATCACTACATCTACTTAGAACAGCAAATCTCCATGAAATCCTCAAAAGAAGGAGAAATCAAGTGAAGAATTACTCTTGGTTGGCAAGCTTTCAGTAGAGCTAGCTAAACTTTCAAGAACTATAAAAACCCATTAGTCCTAAAAAGAAAGTTATACAAGCAATGAATCCTCCTGATAGTCATGTATGGAGCTGAAAAATGGAACCTAACCAAAAGATTGACCTTCAAACTGAGAAGCATGCAACATGCACATGAGAGAATCATGCTCAATCTCACATGGAGGAATCATAAGATAATACAGAATATTAGAGGAATGACAGGAGTCTGAAATATCATAAAAACCATTAGAAAACTCAAATGGCAATAGGCAGAACATGTTTTGAAAATGGCAGACAACTGCTGGAAATTATGACTCCCAAAGTGAATCCCCAGATATCATATGCAGATTTGTAGCTGACTGACAGTAAGATGAGGTGAAGAGCTCAACAAATTCTATAAGTTCTGGCTGCACAAAGCCTATGATGGAGATGTTTGGCAAATATTGGAGAAGGTTTATATCCAATGAAGAATGTCAAAAGACTGATAATGATTTGGGGAATATTGGAGGTAAGGTAATCATATTTTCGTTTTAAATATTGATAAATGGATATATATAAAGAGTCTCCAAGGACTATAAGCAAGCTAAATTCACATGTTATTGCTGATGAGCATTGCAGTCTGACAGCTCTATTATTGATAACCTTGAGCCAGATTAAGCTGAATGTGTGTGTATTTGTACATCAAAATATTTGTATAAGCCAGTGATGTTATCTTGTTAGCAGAATTGAAAGAAAATTTGAATTTATATCTGAAACCAAAACTAATGAAAAGATATTGACTGTGAAATTTCAACCTCATTACACTGTGCAAAATCTGAGTGTAAATCCAAAGAAATCTCAACAGGTTATTGTATTCAAGAGGCAAACATAAATTTGGTTAAGTTTCATCATCATCATCAGTCTCTTAACGTTCGTCGTTGGACATAGACCTTCCCCAGGATTTGCCATACTTCTCTATCATGGGTGTTGCGGAGCCAGTACTTTCTGAATTTGTCTAGCTCGTCTCTCCATCTAATACTCTACCAGCCTTGGTTGCACATGTGATCTCTGGGGATCCATGTCATGAGTCACGATGTCCATCGGTTGTCTGCCATTCTTGCTACATGGCCGGCCCACTGCCATTTGAGATTTTTAATGGATTCTATGATGTCCTTGACTCTGGTCTTTTTCCAGATGTAGTCTGCTGTCTTGTGGTCTCTCCATGTTTGAGGCTCAGCGTAATTCTTTCCACATTCAGTTGTGCATGTGATCTCTGGGGATCTATGTCATGAGTCATGATTTGGTATGGAAGACAACTTTCTTGACACAAAACTGAAAACTGAAAATATCTAAAATACATTATTCCAGGACATGTTCCCTTACTAGGAAAAGGAAATTGCCTGCAAAATCTCTAAAGAAATCTTTACTTCTTTGAGAAAGATTTCCTAATTCCAATTTTCCAAGTTTGGAAGATTGATAAGAATCGATATCACATCTTCATTCCAGTGCAGTTATTGTTTTTTTTTTCTCACAAAGAGATGCTGCAAATAATTCAGAATAACAAGCACATTTTTAAGAGTGATGAGTAGATAAAAACTCAATCAAGTATGAAAGATCAACAGACTTTCAGGAATAGTTCCAATAAAGAATCATTCTTTGGGGGTTATTGATTAAGATATTCACTTAAAAACACTCTTCAAAGTCTCTATTGCTGAGAATACAAAGCAAAAGGAAGAGTTCATGTATAAAAATTCATTTATATCACTGCATTTTTAACTAAAATAACAAAATAAAAGCTTTACACTCCTCATAAGATCAATTCCAAGCTTTTATTCATTATGTTGAAGAGGATTTCCTTCATGAGACATTGGTTTGAACATTCAATCAAAAAATGCTTCAGTAGATAAATGCACTTTTAACTCTTGAAAAAGACCCCATGAATATAATTGCTTACATCATTCTGATCACACAGCTGAAGAAACGGAGAGAATAATGAATAAAAATATGGCAGCAATAGCTTGAATAACTAGAATGATAATGATAATAATGAAAAAAAATAATAATGATGATGCCTAATCAGAAGATTGTTTCTGTTTTATTCACATCTTTTTTAATTAGCAGAAATAAATTCTCTAATATTATCTGGTGCAGGGGTGGAGCCTTTTTATTGGGTGTTGATCAGTCGCAGAAATTAAGAAGTCAAGTTATCAGCAATTTGGCAAATCAATAATACCAACACTTTTAACCCTGAGGAAGAAAAAATTCAATGTGTATTGATTAGAAATAGAAATCAGAATGGCAAATTGAAGAACATGTCTATAAAATACTGAAGAAAGTGGCATGTGCCATGACAGTCTCTCACTAATTTGAAGGAAATTATCGTACTCATTGTGCTCATGGCCGATCAAAAATTATTAGACACACCTACATCATAACTAACCATTACTGATCCTTCTTTATGCATGCCTGTAATAAAGCCAGCTTTTAAGGATGACAAGAGTCGAATATATGAAATCATAAATCTCACAAGAAGCTTTGAATTACATCAAAGAACATGGTCAAAAATCACTGAACAACACCTACATCACTATTAACCATCCTTGATCCCACTACACGTGAGTTTGTAATGAAGACAGCATGAAGGAAAACAAGAGTCAAATAGTGAATCAGATTTACTGTATTATAGAAAATACACCAAAAAATATCATTCAGTTTTGACGGAAGATTACATTTCAACATTTAGCAGTTTAAATGAAAAACAGCTCAAAGACATATTGATAGCGTGATATTATATTCCTTTTTCTCAGGCTTTAAGCCATTTGATATTCATGTGTAGTATCAACTTCTTCGTTTTCATTTTTCAATGTATTCATTTGAATCTTACCAAAAAACACAGTTCAACATTGGCCAATTTTTTTAACTTATTCTATGACCTCAAATGTCCAAATAAAAACAAAACTTTTACTCTAAAGAAGTCTGCGAGTAAAATTCTATGAAAATTTATCAATTTATTTGTTAACCTCGTGTCTTCTATATGCATACAAATGAACAGTAAAATATAGTACAACCACAGGTATAACACAAATGTCTACTTTGTATAGAAAGCAGCTGGTTGAAATAATGACACAAAAGTCATGATTATAGTATTTCTCTTAGGAGAAATAAGAATCTTTATCTATTTCAGTTTCCAATCTATTTTCCTGATATCAGTTTATTCATTAAACATTTTCTCAGCCATTAATGCTTTAGGGTACAGGATTCATGAATATGCTGATGAATGAATTGAGGCACTTTGTATGACAAGATAAAAACTACATTATCCATGTTTTTTTAACCTATAACCTTTGAACTCGGTTGAATTGAGCTTCAGTGCACCATACAGTGTTATACACAGATGTTTGATAGTAACAGCACTGCATCTTAGAAATTCCAACAAAATTTAGATTTTGGTCTCAGATCCATGTATTGCAATCTTTTCTGATTATTTTTGATTTTTTCCTTTGCAAATGTTGTTGGTAAACACCATCTATTCATTTGTCTGTCAGCACATACAATATCCCCAAAAGTTTTCAAAGATTTTCAATGAATTTTTGGGGGGTGGGTCATGGGCTACGAAAGAAGTGATTTGGGGGGATGGATCCATGTACAGTTATCTTAGCTATGAGTCCATACTTCCCAATATCACCAAGAATTCTCAATTAGATTTTGATGAAAGGTGCACAATGGGCTACAAAAGAATTATTTGAATTTTTGGATTGATTCAGGTATTTTTACAGTAACCTCCCAAGCATCGTATCGTTATAGAATCTGATTTACATTCAGTTTTCTCTCCTAATGACAATGGCATTGGCAGAAGTAAGCAAGTAAGAAGTAAGAGTGCTTTATGGTTTATTAAGTTTTCTATAATAGGAGTCTTGCATCCTATTTGCATTTGGTGTATAAAAATAACTTCCTGGGCAGAATGCTTTTGTTAAATCCTGTGTACACACAATGTTTATTATTGCAGTAATCAAGTGCAGGGGAATATTTTCATTCTACAATTTTACACCTATTATATTTGATAAACAAAATAATCTAGAATCAATAATCATTGGATGAAATTAATTTGCCACTGAGTATAGATTAAAAGTGGAGGGAAATTCATTTGCGAGACTTTGGCTGGAGAGATAATGATATTGATCATTCTTATTGATCACAAACATTAAAGAAAACTTGTATCTCTCTTAATTTCCTAGTGTTATAAGATCGCAAAAAAGTTTTTAATCATTGCAATTGATAATATTCATACTGCTTTTTGACATCAAAACTCTCTTCATTTGTTTTTGATATTAGCTAATCAAGAGAATGTCATATTTTTTAATTTAACCATCCATGATGATGATGATGATGATGATGGTGGTGGTGGTGGTGGTGGTGATGGTGGTGGAGAAATAAATGACTAATTTTCAATTGTTTTCCACTTGTGAAAAGACAGATAGCACGTTAATATTAGAAAACTATAATTAAATTGAATTGCCCACGTCAGCATGTTTTTGGAAAGCATTTTGGATACTTACTAACATTCCTAGTTTTTCATACTAGAAAATATTTTGATTAATTTTACAATGTTACTGGATTTTCCTTATCATTTCTGCTAACATTCATGAATGAAAAATGAAGAAAAACTTTATTGATCTATTCTCTACTGTTACTGTATTGAGAAGGCAATTTCATAGCAATATAGCAGTTATTTCCAAATGTGTAGAGAATATTGTTTTTTTTGATACTACCATATTGTGGAACAAACATTTTACAATGTATTTTAACAAAGTTTTCCCTTTTTTTACTATGACAAAAATTGTATAGATCCAATTATCAGTATTTGAATTATTTTTTGCAAATGATTTCCCCTGTGTCTGTCATGATATTAGTAACATCTTGAAGGGAAAAAATTGAACAATGTTTAAACTTCTTGAACAGATATTACTGAGAATTGAACTAACATTTAATCAACAAATCTTTCAGTCTATTTAGCTTTCAAGATCTTTCATCAGATTCTAACAATGACAGTCATTATTCAACAGGCAGTGCAAAATATGTAAAGGTAATGAAAGATGCAGTGTAGGCTTTTTGTGGTGTGCATGAATCTAAAACAGATAGGTAAGAAATAAAAATCTAAATTTTATTACCTTTGGCCGAAAGATGATATTAAATGAACAGGTTTCCCCAGGATCCATCATACATTCTTCAGGTTTTATCTCGAAAGGATCAGAAAATGACCACTTAATTGGTATGGTCATTTCACTGGAGTGGAGAGAGAGAATTAAAAGAGAATATTAGAAATTAAGAATGGATAAAGGAGAACGAAAAAAAACAATTGTTATTTTATGAAACTTTCAAAATGATGAAACCAACTACTCAAGATATGAATAAATAAAAACTTCAGTTATTCATGGAAAAGAAATTTACGTAATATCAAAGGAAAGAAACAAATTAATTATTTCCACTTCTTTATTTCCTAAGAGGCTGTGGATTGGTGTAATGGTTACCTGGATCAAAAATGGAATTAGCAGACAAAGTTTGAGTTTCAACCAAGGCTGTTTACATTTATTTCAAAGTTGTGCTCTTGGGGAAGGCATGAATAAATAGTAGGCCAGATGAGGCCTTTTAGCTCTGTATGGTAGTCAATCTAAAAGAGGGTTACAGAGAGACCATATAGCTTGGTAATCATCATACTGCTCCTAATTCCAGATAAAAGAGGAGAGTTGGGCATGGAGCAAGCCATTCTACCCCTTAAAAACCTACTTGTAACAGAAACAATATCAGAGTAATTGCATCCATATGCTCCTTAAGGCATCAATAGGAATAAACAACAAAACAAAATATTTCCTATTTTACAATTTTTGCATAAAAACATTTTCCTCTAAATGAACCCCTTTCATGGCAGTTACTTGTACAGTTAAAAATACCCCTTCCAGAATGATATTGAATTACAAAATACTTTCTCATCTCCTTGAAAGGAGAAACTGCCAAGAGTAGAAAGAATTTGACAATGTAAAATCCTTCTTTTTTTGTATTTGTCTTTGATTCCTGGATTTCTTTCTGTATTCCATCTTGTCATTCCAAAGGATCTCCAGTTAATTGTTTTGTTTGATTTATTGTGTTCTTTGAAAGCCATTGTGTTTCTCTACCATACAGATGCTAAGTTCAATTCTTTTGGCACCATAAGTATAACACAGCTCAACAAATATCTTGAAATATCTTTACACTGAAACTTTTTTTGATATAGTGTTTATCTCATGGTACCTCTGTAAGCATATTTCATCTTTAAGATATTTAAATATCATGATTGATTACGTAGGATTTGTCATATCTTTTGTGTCTGGATGATCTTGAAGATGTAGTCATTTCTAAAGATTTTTCAATGATTTCTTCTGGCAAAGATATGATAGCAACCAGTATATTGTTTGATGACAGCAACCATTTTGATACTTTCATGACAGTAAAAAAAGATACAAGTAGAATGTGTATGCAGGGGCAGCCCAATACAGGCAGGCAGTTGACTAGGACACAGAGGCCCTTGGGTTGCACTTCAAACAGAATAAAATAGTCTTTAAGATATGATCTGAGGCCATTTTGCTTAGGGTGCACAAAACCATAGCACAAATTTTTGCCTACAGTGTATGCAACCTTTGCACAAACCCTGTAAGTACATAATGCTCCATATGCTGACAAAAGTAAAAAACCCTCACTCAAACATTTCTCATTAGAATCTAGACAATTCTACAGCGATTTGTCCAGCAAAATATCTTACATTCAAGCATAAATGTACAGCTTGAACAATGATCTAAACAAATTTGTTATAACACTTAATGGCATTTGTATTTTCATGGGAGTTTGTGCTTAAGTCTGTTCTATTTCAAATAAACAAAAACAGTCTCTTCTTCTTCCTCCATTACCATGAAAACACTTCTAATAATTTGATCATAAAAAGTGTGGTCAGTACTTTTAACAACACTGTGTAGTATAAAAATTATAAGCAGCTGGGCAAAAAAATATAATGATGCAGGTGTTTTTGGAAGCTTTCTCAGAATTAAAACTTCCTACTCAACCTCTTAAAATGATTTTTGTTGCCTGGGTGACTTGAGCAAAAATTTTTATTTGATTATTAAGAAAGTGTCTTTGTATGAAAAATAGAATAGCATACACCCAGTAGAAGACAAGCAGTTATATTTAACCTGGGTTGTTGCAGAAACAAAACAATATATCAAATCAAAATTTCCATTTGTGCTTTTCCAGACTTTGTGCTACAAATGAGAGTTAGATTTTTAAGATGGGAATCAACCAGACCAAAATAACATTGTGAAGGGACAATGTTTCATGAAAAGAAGATTATATGGATGTCATAGTGACTTTTGCTGAAACATGGAAAAAGAAATTTGTTTGTTTTGTTTTTTTTCCTTTGTTGCAATAAAAACAGACAGACTTACCCAACATTTTTGAGTTGGAAACTTTTGTCAATGGTGCCATACAATGTGCACCTTGGCATCACTAGGGACTTTGGAAATGCAACCTCAATAAGGGGAAGAGAAGCCAATAGCACCACTTCAAAATCTCCAGTCTGGAAAGAAATAAAGATAAGATTGAGTCTTTAGATAAAAATCAGAAGCCCTGGGCAATGGACATTTAATCTTTTTGTAGTTTTATTCATGAAAAAACGAATAATATCACATCAAGAAAAAACAATGTCTATGTGTCTGTTTGTCTGTCTGTCTACTTGAAGGTTTATGAGTTGATTTTATCCTGAGACTGAATTCAATCTATAAACTGTTCAAATTTTCATTTGTAAGTTTTCTAAAAACAGAATGACTACAGAACAAATATATATATCAAGAAAATTACAATTATAAGGTTATGAAAAGTTTGTTAGTCCATCATCATCATCAGCCAGAGACCTTTGCCAAGATTTGCCAGACCTCTCTATCATAGATATTGCAGAGCCAATATTTTGTGAACTTGTCTGGCTCATCATGTTGTCTCATATTTTGTCGGATGCATGTTCACATATGATCTCAGTGCATCCATGTTATGAGTCATGATGTAGAACGGTTGTCTACCATTTTTGCAACATTACCAGCCCTTTGACATTTGAGTATTTTAATAGTGCATATGATATCTCAGACTCCTGTCTTTTCTCTAATATACTGTCATGATCTTTCAGTAAGAGGTTTAATATGATTCTCTCTTTAGCACATTGCGTTGTCCTCAGTTTGAGGGTCCATCTTTTGATTAGGTTCCACATTTCAGCTCTTAAGTGACTATTGAGGGGATACATTGATTGTATACCCTTATCACCCTTGGGAAAGAGATGAATCCACTTCTCCCTGTACAGTTCCATCAACCAATCTTTTGTAAAATACCTCCTTGCTGCAATGGTTGAGTGACCACTCTCACATAATTACTTTACCTACCCAGCAAAACAGCAGTAAAAGCAGCAGCAAATTCTGTTAGCCTCATAATCAACTTTGACAAGAACGTATACGTATGTACTTGAAGTTACTCAAAATATCTCAGATATTTGATGGTTTACAACAAATTAATTTCCTGGCTCATTTGATTGTGACCAATATTGAATTGTAATCATCTTATTTTTTATCTGAAATTCTGAGAGGAGAAATTACTATTAGACACTGATTTACTCAAACTAGTGTCATATTGTTTCTTATAGTTTCATAAAGTTACAAATTGCAACAAAAAGCTCAGAAAGGTTGTAGGGTACAACAACTGAAATGTTGTGACTACATCAACCAAGATGAGGACAAAAGTCAGAGTATGCCAGTGTATAATGATGTAATCCTGTTTTAAATGCAAAACTAAAGACCTGCTGAAATTTTACTTTGTTCATTTTGTATATTTATTTAAGGCATATTATTTTTCAGATTTAATGTATCAGGTTTTCGATTCAAAATGGATTTAGTAGCAAAAACAGTTTGCTTGGTTTATTGGCAGTCAGCAAGGTAAAAAAGCCAAGAGATGTTGATTGTACCTATCCTTACGTACATCTACCTATAATCACTTTTGTTTTTCATTTGTTTGGGTACTGTATCTAGAAGTTGGTAACTGATCAAGTTATAGGTAAGAAAATACGTAGTCTGTCTACATTCATCAGCATCACATGTCTGCATAGTTTTCTTTCTTATTACTCATGACAACCTGAGCACTCTCTCTCTCTCTCTCATTATATATATATATATATATATATATATATATATATATATATATATATATATATATATATATATATATATATATATATATATATCAGTCTAGAAAGCCTTACAGCTTTAAACACTAAACACATTAAAAAAAACTTATCTTCTTTTCTTTGTGTTACTTGATTCACTTATTTCCCAATATCTGCTTTTGTGATTTATGTAATTTTCTTCTTCTGATCATGCTTTACACATACTTTGATATTATGGTCGTATGAGTAAATTTTCTTATGTTGGGATCATCAGTTGTTTACCATGTTTTGGGGATTTCAAACCAAAACTATCATACTAACATGATGCCCAAGCAGTGTTGATAGAACATCACCTCCCTTTCAGCTATGATTTTGATACATAACTTATATCATACTATATGTAGTTTGTTATTTTATGTCGGGTTTACCATAATATATTGTGCATGCATGTTATTTTATACTACACATCATTTGATATATTTAAAACACAGGGCTTACTTATGTAGCTTACCCCCAAAACATATCCAATGATGAGGGATCACTAAGTATAACAATAGACATTACTCGTTTGTGTCACTTCTATATATATACATAGATAGATAGATAGATAGGGAAAGAGAGAGAGAGACAGAGACAGAGAGACAGAGAGACAGAGAGAGAGATGGATCCAAAATTTATCCCAGACTTAATAAGCCTCACTGAGATAACTGGATTGAATTCCTCAAAAATAAGTATTTCTATACTTCTCCATCAATCCAAGTTTTTTTGGTAATTTTCCATGTTTGGTCCTGCACACAAGTAGATAATTTGGTGAAAAATCTGAAATACCCTCCATGAGAAAACTGTTCTCTTTAATTCTGGAATATTTTTGTGAAAAATTCATTCTTATTTTAAATCTGAAAAATTTTGTCTCACAAACCACAAAACAGTATCTTTCAAAATTACATAAAAATCCAGTTTTATAATTTTGCTTAATTTCAAGCTATTCTGATGGAAAAAATTTTTTTTGAAAATTTATTACTCACTAACGTTTGCCTGGTTTTTCCTCCTTTTCAAAATCTTTAACTGCGAGATTTGGTGCATGATGTTAGTAGCAAGTCTTTTAATTGTTGCATAGTTTTTGGTTGAAGTCCTGCAGAGCAAACTTGTTGGTCCAACGAGATTGAGATCAAGGGCAAAACAGTAAAGTCTTTTTACTGTTCTTGAAACCATGCCAGTACAACTTATGCAGAGTAGCCAAGAAGCATTGTCCTACGGAGAGAAGCCATAGTCATCATAGCAGACAGTTACCATTAAGGGATGTATCTTGTCTCCAATGATGTTGAGGTAGGTGGTATGTGACAAAGTACCTTCCATCAATGATAGGACTCACCAAAATCATCAAAGTGCCTCCAATGGTTTGTTGTTTTCCAACAGTGCATCCTGGTGCAATTGTTTCTCTAGGAAAATGACATACATGTAACCTGCCATTCATTTTCAAGAGAAAGCAAAACTGACCAAACCAAGTAACCACCTAGCCTAGATTTAAGGTCCAGTTTAGTTGATCTTTGAAGATTCATTCAGCAATGGACATAGACAACAAGGATCAAAATATTGTTTCGTGATGCAACCTTTTCTTCACCTTGATTGAAGCTTTTAGCAATTTGTAATTCTTTTGTGAGCTAATACTAGGCAAGAAAGCCACTGTTCACTTTTCGCATTGATGAATCTTGGCCACACAATGCCTGGTCAGCGACTGGTGATTTTTCCCTCCTTGGACCACTGGCAATAGGTACTCACCACAAGAGAATATGAGACCCCTGCAAGCAATTTCGTTTCAGAAATGATCTGATTCACTCTTCTGGACATAACAATCTGACCTTTATCAAAGTCACTCTGATCTTTCTTCTTTGATCTGAATTTGAACTCCTCATTGTCTCTCTTTGAATCTTTGTCCGACTTTTGTTTTCACATGTTATTTTCATCTTAGATTTTCGAAGGTTTAGGACACTAAAAAACTGTTTGATTCACAATAGCTCCTTATCAAATTTTGTGTCATGTGCTGGTAGGTTTTTCATGTAGTTGAATGAAGAAAGCAAAAAAGTTGGCCTGCATTTGAACTTCAGTAAAATGAAAATCATGTGCAACAATCACATCGAGAATAAGAACATATCTGTTAAGATCAAAGATGCAAAACTGGGGTAGGTAGACCGCTGCATCTACCATGGACAACTAATCTCCATGAGATCCTCAAAAGAAAAGGAAATTAAGCAAAGAATCACTCTGGGATGGCAAGCCTTCGGCAGAGTAGGTTCAACTTTCAAAAACCAGACAATCCCAATGATCCTACTAAGAAGGGTTTACAATCAATGCATTCTCCTGATAGTAACTTAAGGAGCTGAAACATGGAACCTGACCAAGAGACAGACCTGCAAACTGAGAAGCAAGCAATGCATGCAGGAGAGAATCATGCTCAACCTTACTTGGAGAGATTTCAAGACATCACAGTATATCAGGAAGGAAACGGGAGTCTGAGACATCATAGAAACTATTGAAAATTTAAATGGCAATGGGCAGGCCATATTGCAAGAATGAAAGACAACCAATGAACATTATGACTCATAACATGGATCCCCAGAGTTCACACTCTAAACCAAGGCCGGCAGAATACAAGATGGAGAGATGAAATAGACAAATTCAGAAAGTATAGAGAATTGTGGCAAATCCTGGGGAAGGTCTAAGTCCAATGACAGATGTTGAAAGACTAATGATGATTGATTGATAGAGGCTCTGAATGAAGGTTACTTCCACTCAAACATTACAGATTTCAGTTTTTATTATTACAGATCATATAATAATAATAATATCATAATTATGTTCAAGTATATATGTCAGTAAATATGTAAATTTTCTGTCATTCTTTGTCAACACAGTCAGGGCCAGGTAGAGCTGGTAATAGGCCCAGGTTAGATGGGATATGTAGGCCCCAATTTCAAATTACTCATTAAATATTCGGCCACACTGAACCCCCTCTGACCAGGCCTGCACATAGTAAACACATGGTCTGTCTTAATAAGCAAGAGTTTGACAGAATATATTTTTTTACCCTTTAAGGGATCTAATCTGATTAATTAGTGCACTATCTGGCCATCAGCGACTCAGATGACCAAGATGATACAGGTATTGCTTCATGACTCAATAAGCTCCGGTGACATGAGAAGCAAGCTCAAATCTGAGCCAAGTTTTATTTTTTTGTGCTGAATTCCACTGATTTGAAAACTAAAGAACATATCATCTAAAAAGCATTGTACTTGAGAAAAAAAAATGGAGATATGAGTAAAAAATATTTCATTTAAATTGTAATCTTTATTCTTATATCAGCATCCAATATCAATTGCCCAGCTCATAGAAAGCTAAGAAACATAGCAAAAAGTATTAGCTAAGAGAGTTCTGAGATTTTACATCAACAAATGTTTGATATTGTTGTTCTTTGGTAAATGAATTACACTTCAAAGAGAAAAATCAAATAAAAAATGATTTCAAATGCTTGTTGAGTTTTACAGACACATTCACTTCGATGTAGTCTTGTTATTACACCAATGCACACACTATACAATAATTGGTTACTTTTTTCATATGCTTTCTCAATATTTCTCGTACATTTTTAACTTTTTTTATTTGACTACTTGTAATGTAACTTGACACTGCTTTAGTTAACAACAATATTTCTTACTTGCAGCTTCCATCTTGGATAACATAGACAGGCAAGATCTCAGTAGAACAAACTCAACATTCAATAATGAAGATATCCCTTTAATCCTGAAAAGATGGGTGTATAACCAATGGGTACACCTAATAAACACCTATGGAGCTGAAACGTGGAACCTAAACTGGATATTGGTGATCGATCTAAGAACCATGCAATGAACAGAGAGGATCATGCTTGGTGTCACATGGAAGGATCACAAAACTGCACATTGTAATAGCGAAAAAAGAGTCAGAGATATTAAATCCATGAGAAAATTCAAAAGGCAATGAGTAAGTCATGTTTCAAGAATGATATCCTCTCCATCAACAAACTGAAACACAGTTAATTTATACAAGCAACCCAAAATATCTATTTATTTAATATCATTTATTCTAGCAACAATAGATAAAAATCTAAAGGAATTCAATGTTTGAAAGGTAAATGATGAGAAGCATGAGACATAATATTATAATGAACACACCAACTGCTTCATTTGCACACAAAAAGTCATTTGGAACTTTATTATAGGCACTCTTGGATAATATTCCATGTCATAACCATTTTAATCTACGATCTACTTTGAATATTAGAGATTTTACAAGCACAAGGCTGACTCTTACTTCGAAGGAATCCTGTATATCTAAAGATGTGAACATCTTCATCAATGTGTCTAATCAGCTTAAAGTCAAACCAATTTCAATTTTTATCAAAAATATCGAAGGACACTGAGGAGGCACTATTGCTCTTTTCCTGCATGTAGTTTCTTGTTGAATCCGAACAGGATGGATTGTTGTGAGACGAGGAGATTTGGTTGCTTGTCATGGTTTGACTGTAGCGCATGTGCGGCCCTGTAGATGTGGAAGGAAGGATGCTATATGAAGAGAATGGAATGCATTCCAAGTATGAAGTTGGATGCACATTGATGAAAAAAAGTGGAATGAAGATATTCACATATTTTGGCCCAGAGAAAAGACATACGTTTATTAGGAGAATAAAGATGAGGCACATGTAAAGATAACATTTCACAATCGATCGTGAGAAGTGGTGTTAGGAGAAGAGATAGCAAAAGGTGGGAGCTTTCTTGTCTTGATAGTACTGGCGTCCGAGTTGTAGCAGAGTTGTGTGAATGCGTGGGTCTGTATGGTCGGATAGCTCCAGTGTAATACGTGAAAACCGGGTTTAGTATGCAAGCCTTACTGCCAAGTAAGTGAGTTAACTTCTAACTAACTATTCTCAGATGCTGTTAGACTCTTGACGAACAGACTACAAAAGACATAGAACATGGAGTTTTATCCATGCGTGTTCCTCAGTGAGGATGGTTAAGATCGGATCAGCCATTGGGTCGGCGAAATGGTAACGATCTTAGAGAGAAGGAAAGTGTGTGGCCAGCCGCAAAGACCGGAGCCAGAGGCATGGCCAGCTAGGAATACTGACACCAATGAGCATTGGACCATGGAGAAGGAGAGAGAGAGAATGGCAAGCTGCAGAGTCAGAGGCTAGAAACGTACCCAGCTAGAGGTACTGAAGCAAATGAGCATTGGACCATATGCGTCCAGGGGTTTTATAGGGGTCGTCCGAGGAAGTGATGTTTTGGACATCTAGCTAAAAGAAGAGTTTCGTACTCAATTCCTAATTGAAAGTATAGGGGGCGCTACACTCTGATTGAAAGAGCAAAATGTCTCAAATTATTTGACAATCAGGATAGAATTTCAGGTCTTACAGCTGTCAGTGCTTGACTCTTTTATGAAATAAAAGTACTGGCATTTTAAAATGTAATCAATGTGAGTACATGTAAAATACACAAGATTTAAAAGATACAAATACAATCAAGGTGAATGTATTAGCCAGAAGACTTTTAAATCTAAAATTTGACTTTAAAGTAATGAGCAACAAAACATCTTAAACTGGCTCAAAAGAAATAAATCAATACCTTGTGAAAGTATAGAGTGAAGAATTGAGATGGTTTTGGTATTTGTATCCAGGGCAGAACAGATGAAAACAGGATGACTAAAGGACAAGGATGTTTGAGCTCTATGGGGTGAGGATGAAAATAAATTTGCACTTCCGCATGAAAAATTCCTCTCATGGTGCTGTATCATCCACATAAGCATAAATCAATAAGTTTCAGCTTCCAAAAATCAGAGACAAAATATGCTTTAGATTTCAAGATTGACTTTAGAGGAAGAAATGCCTTCTCTCAAAACCTGGGTAGGGAACTTCTCTAGCTAAGAATAACAATGTGTTGACAAAACACAAATGCACACCATATTTGTGATAGGTCACAACCCGTAAAAGAATATAATCACACTAAATATTGATCTTTTTATAATTATCAAGAATGAAAGATACCAAATTGAAGATTTCATGAAAAATCTCAACCTAGAAATTTTGAAATTAAATTGAAAATAACTGAGATATCAATGAAAAAGCTTCTTCACTAAATGCACAACACTTTTACCTCTCATTAAGGCCAGAAGAGTTCTCAAGAGGTGTTACCAAAGTTACTCTCAGAAATTTCCGTAACTATAGGTTATTGACAGAAAAAAGTTTGGGGTCCTTTTTTCACTACCTGATGAAAGATGGAAAAGAGGTTAAAATGTTACCTGAAGTCATGTAAAAATGATCCAAAAATGCCAAGATAAACATTGACAGATGATTTTTCAATGATACACTTACTTGAGTGTGACATTTTAAAATATCTCGGTAGACTTTCTTTTGTAGCGGATGAAAAGTAATTGGTAGCTGATAACTGGTCCATGCATTTAAGATAATTGGTTTTGGGAACAAAGTTGTGAAAAATCTTGATTTGGGAACTCTGAAAGATTAGGCAAAAAAATCAAAAAATTCAAAATCAGTAGGGGAAATTCAAAAAAGACATAAATTTAATCATGAATGATATCAGAATTAACTATTTTTTTATAGAAATTTAATTGATATACTAAATGTCTATTTATTCAACAACAGTCTCTCTACTTTCTCTCATCTACACTTACAGTTTCTTTCGGTATGGATAACTGAGCATCAGATAATAAACAAGATGGTGATGGTTCATCCCATTTTCTTCAATTGTTTATTCCATTCACACTATCCAGGCCAAATGATACATTCACCATGTGATAACAGAAGATCATTTCAAAGAGTTTCAAAATGATATAACAAATTTATAATTATCTGTGTTGGATTATTTATCCATTTCTTAGTGATACAATTATAAGTGATGAAATTGAAAGGAATGAGAAAGAAAATGATTCATTATATTACTTGCTTTGTGTTCTCATTCACTGGTTAATTCCCACCGAACATGTTTTATTACAAAATAAATTGAATCAGAAAAGCAGAATTAATGCATCTATTTTGATGATTAAATTATCTTGATCAATTCTCCGAATTGATTGCTGCTTTCTTCATTTTGTATATAAAAAATTTGCCAAGATTTTTTTTCAAAAATCACAAGAGAACTAAATCTTACCAAAAACAGAAATTGATTTAAATTTGCAACAAAATTTTGTGTAATTAATTATCACAAATATGGTTTAAAACAATTTTTTCCAGAAAGAGAAATCCGAATGTTGTTGGTTTTAGAGATATTTTACTTGAAATGGAAACCAACACAATAGGGATAATATGGTAAATGATGAGAATGAACTTTGAAAAGAGGATATACACTCAATGAACATACACATAGATTTGTGTCAACATGCAAGTTAATTTCATGGACTGATATTTTCCTCCATGGATTTAAAAGAGTAAATTAAGGAACACCTCCATGAAGAAATTCAAAATATAAAAATCTAGATGTTGAAATTTGAACAATTAAAGAAATTAAAGAATATCTATTTTCATGTCAGTGTAGGCCTAGTCAATAATTTAACATAATCCTATTTTTCTTTCCGATTGTAACCAAGGATTAATAAGCATAATGTATTTTATCTGAAAAATTTAATAAAATTTCCACATATGTAAAACACAGTATATCTATAAATTTATACATAATACTTCTGAATAAGCATAGACACTACACTGCAGAGGTTCCAGGCAGAGACACATTGATCCCTTGGCAAAGTGCATAGTTACTACATGCAAGAGAGCGATGCATGTAGATAGTCTGATCCCAGGTAGAAGTTGTAACCTATACATAAATAATTCCATAATGCTAGTATCAGTGAATTTATGGCAAATATCATTATTGGATAAATATCAAGCTCAACAGAATTAAATCTCTCTGGACATAAAAACTGAAAACAAAATTTTTGATTAGAAATAAGGCTGATAAAAGTATCAAACAGTTATCATTTACACACTCTTTGCTCCAAAGAAAATTCTTTTTCTGATATGAACAGGAATATGCATGTTTTAATCAGTAAGGAAAGTGGAAAAAAAAACCTAATTGAAGCAAGGCTTGAACTCAGAAAAATACAAAAAAACAAAAAACAAATGGAGAACAATCTCCAATGATCAGGACCACATGTGTAATCGAAGAAAACATTTCTTGCAAGGCATGGGACATAACTATAGATACTACATGTAAATTTCCATTTTCTATTCTCTTACATCATAAGATTCAACTAAATCTAAAATTTAAGAGAGAATGCCAATCGATTTTGAAAATTCCCCAGCCACTTCTTTATTTTATTTAACTGGTATTGCGATCCATTTACTTCTTTCAATAAAATCATAAGACCAGTGATGGACAATGAGTAGTTCCCTTTCTCAAAAGGCATAAAAAGGGAAAATTAGGAATATGAGTAAGTTTTTCTCTTCAATCAACAGAAATTCCTTTCATTTTATAAAATTAAAAAGAAAACAATATCATAGCTGACAGGGCAATCAACTGTTGGCTCTTTTTATCACACAAATGCGTCAGAGCAAGAAAATTCTGGAAATTGGAAAGATTGCCCAGAAAATTATTTGCAGACAGATGCAATTCTCCAAATCTTCTTTCATCTTCCTGGTAAATGTTTCCCTTTTTTCAGTTCAATTTTCTCACATTCTTTTCTCAACTCTGCATGTCTTCCATCTGAGCTCAGTTAATTCCAAAACCAATTCCTTGTTTTTACCAATCATCCTATCAATTTTTCTTTCCTCACTATCATGTACACACATACTCAGGTCTAATGCTATTGAGATTTCCTTCCTCTTAGTATACATAAGCACAACATGATCACCAATGATGAACTACAATCTAAAAAAGTATTTGAATTGCCTTCTCCTTTCATGTAATCAATGAGGTACTTTGAATCCAATCAGGACACATTTTCCCATTTTCAATTTCTGACAAAATTTGATGGCCATATTTAGGTATGTATTTTTAGACAGTAAAAAGCTATCAGCTACCAACACACAAAATACCAGACAGTTGTTTTTTACACTTTTCTCTGCAAAATGTTTCAGACATACCAACTGACAACTGTCAATTCTGGTTTGATAAATATATGTTTGCATGTAATAATCAAATAAAGCCAAAAATCTTAAAGAAGTTTTGCAATGTTATAGGTTTTTTTGAAAGACAATGAATAGATGAGTAGACCCAAAAAAATTAGAATGATAAAAAGAAAATAATAGAAAACGACTGATAATGAAATATATTGACAGCCAAAATAGAAAAATAATGACAATGAAATATACAGAAAAAAAGATAATTTGTCAATGCAGTAAAATCTATAATCAAGGTGATACTCACCAAAGCTGAGAATTTCTTTCAAAGTCATTCCTATCATTAACGATATTCAAATTCAGACAATGCCTACGTGATTCATTTTTTCTTGGATAATATACACTCAATCAACTTTTGAGGACTCTTTTCCAGGCCTTGAATGATAGTATACAAAATTATTTTCCCTCAGTAAATTTCTGTCCTAATATAATTGATGGTCATGTATCAGTAAGTCTGTCATCTTCCTCGTATGGTTTTAACTCTGAAGTTTTGATCTGCAAGAGTAATTTATTCTTAGATTGCTGGAAACTTGAAACTCAAATAGACTTTCTCAATGTTTGTAAAAATAAAATTCAACTTAATATAATATTGATAATGAAAAATATACTGATTAGCCTAAACATTATGACCACCTGCATAACAAGGTGTTGGTCCTCCATGTGTGCACAAAATAGTCCTTACCTTATCAGGCATGGACTCTACAAGACTTCTAAAGCTGACCTCAAGGATTTCGTGCCACAATGTTGAGAGAAAGTACTTAAGGTACCGCGAGTTACATAGTGGAGGTTCTGCAAGCTTGTCGGTCAAAAATTAGGTGGCCAAAGTAACACAATAAAGACTTTTTCACATTCAAGAAACCATTTCCACACAACTTGTGCAGTGTGGCAGACGTTGGAATTATGCAACAAATTACCTTCAACATGTCGTTGTTTTACTGCAGAATGTGGCCCAAAGACATCACATTGCCTCCATAGATTTGTTGCTTTCCCCAGAGTACATCATGGTGCCATCACTTACCCATATAATGATCATGTACACATTGAAGAGAAACCACTGACTGGAGACACTTTTGGTGATGAATATTGGTTTGTATTGGTGCTCTAACTGGCTCGTAGCTATGCAGCCCCATATGCAATAAGTATCAATGTAATGCGTGTTGTGATACATTTACTCTTCACTTTGATTAAGGCTATCTGCAATTCATGCAAAAATACCCCTAATGTTGGCTCATAATTAGTGGGAAATCCTGTTGACTCTGTGTCTTGGCTGCCCAATGCTTTTTTTACAGTTAGTGATTTAGCCTTCCTTATATCATTGCCAATAGGTACTCACCACAACTAAACATGAGCATTTAACACGCCGTGTCTTTTCAGAAATGCTCTGACTAGGTCTTCTGACCATAACATTTCAGCTTTTTTCAAAACCACTCAAATCTTTTTTTCTTGTCCATTAGTCAGATTTAACAAATCTCATTGAAAACCTCAAGAGAAGAAGAAATCATATGAAGAATTACTCTAGGATGGCAAACATTATACTATTGTGTCAGTGACTTTGGGGATTATGTTGAGGACACAGACAATGATCAAAATCAAAAAACACAGAGCTGGCAAACTTTCGGTATAGCAAGCTCAACATTCTAGAACTAGAAAATCCTATTAGTTTCAAAGAGAAGGTATACAACCAATGCATTCTCCCAACAGTCACCAATCGAGGTGGAAAATAGAACCAAACAAAAAGATTGGTTCTCAAACTGAGAATCATGCAATGTGCACATTAGAGAATCATGCTCAACATCACATGGAGAGATAATAAAACAGCACAATATACTAGCAAAAAACAGGAATCAAGGATACCAGATAATCTATGAGAAAACTTGAATGACAATGAGTTGGTCATGGTGCAAGAATGGCAGGCAACCAATTGACATCCTCATAGATCATATGTGAAATATGATATGCATAACAAACTACACAAGTTGAGAAAGTATTTGCTCCATAACACCCATGATAGAGAGATCTGGTGAATCTTTTGGAAAGTCTATGTCTAATAGCAGAGGTTGAAAGGCTGATGATCTTAATTCCACATTTCAAAAAGTCAGACAAAACAATAAAAAAAATTTATTGGAAATTATAATCCAAATGCTATATAGACCTGAGGAAAGCTGGAGAATGGACCGTCCAAAACATTTTATTCAAAACAAAAAGATGAACATACTATGCATAATCCTAGTAATAATTCAAGGGACTTCAGATTTTACATACTTTTTAAGTTTTCTCTCATAAATTTCTCTGTTTAATATAAATGATAATTAAAACTTCAAAGAACCAACGTCACAAAACAACCACAAAACAATGAGTCAGGAATCAACTAGGAAAATAATTTTTCTCTGAATCTCCGTCATTTCCAATATAACTGGGAGCACAGTTGTGAAAATAAGTGATGAGAGCACATCAAGGATTCAGTCTAATATCTAGTTTCAACAAAAGATTACAAAAAAATATGTCCAAATCTTTCAACAAACAAAAAACAAAATAGTTTAAGTTACAACCTATATAGAAACTTACTTTTTCGAGGGCAAGATAGGCTTCTATTTGTGTATGAGCAGAGCACATAAAATTTTCAATAAATGCACCAATGCATAAAAAAGTAATTTTATGTGAATGGGGAGTCACTTTTAGAATTCCTGAAGGAGAAAACAGGGTTGGGAACACCATTTTAAAAAAATGCCTCAAAGATGATATTACAAAAATGATGAAACAAAAAAAAAATGAAAAATTTTTTGAACATCAAAGTAGATTGGCAGATAATATATTTGGCATTTGTTTATATATTCAATGCATGGATACTCGATTATATATATTCAATGCATGGGTATATGATGTTTATATATCCAATGCATGGATATATAATGGTGGATAAAAAGACAAAATATAAGGCATTGTAAAGTTGTTATATGAGAGGGCACATTACTTATGAACATGTGTATAACAGTGCAACAATAGTAGTGTGTCTGTAAGTATGCCTAAATATTGCAAATAGATACTTCCAAGAGTGTTTTTCTATACATGAATGTCTGCATACTATCCAAACATACATTCGCATCACATGGTAAAATATAAGTGTCCATTTATGTAAGTATAGAGATTTTCTCTGAAATAGGGGTCATTATCTATTTGAGCTGGATGCTTTGTATTGATGTATATGTGTGCATTAGGATTGTATATATATATATATATATATATATATATATATACGTATACATATATATATATATATATATATATATGTATATATATGTATATATATATATAAATATATATATATGTATGTATATATATATATATATATATATATATATACATATATATATATATATATACATATATATATATATATATATACACATATATATACATAGATATATATATATGATTATTCATTGCATCATATTTGAACTCTTATCTGAAATGATTTCCCATTATTACACAGTGAATGTATCATTTGGCCAAGACAATGTAAATAGAATAAACAAATAAAGAAAATGAGACTGTTGCAGGAATCAAACCTGCAACCAATAGGGTAGCCGCTTCAACTTCAACATTTACCTTTGGGTTAAACAGCCACTGGTAATGCGAAGATCCAAATAGCTGCTTTCACTCCAAATTCTCATTTTTGCCTATTCATAGGCTATATCATCTGTATTTGATTCTTTCAACACAAAAAATATGTTATCAAGAAATGGGATGTTGTCTAGGCCAAATGATACATTCACTGTGTAATAATGGGAGATTATTTCAAATAAGAGTTTCCATATAATATAACGTAATTTATAATCATTCTGTTGGATCATATATCTATTTCTTAATAACATATATATGTATGATATGTGTGTGTGTGTGCATATGTGCACGTGATGCATATAACTATGCATATATCTACCAGGGGCCCTATTTATTTCTGAAACTTTTCAGTCATTTATGACTTTCATAATATTTGACCAACTTTGATAAAATTAATGTATGTTGTACATGGATATAAAAAGTTTTTCATCTCAGATTTTTCTGAAATTTTGTTTATTTTATCAAACACTTTCAAACTTTGAATAGAGGAAGATGTATTTTATGATTGTAATAAGAGCAAGTTATTGGATATTCTGGTGGTCACATAAAACCTGGAGTTGACAACCTCCAATAAAAAACTTCCCACTATGATTTTTTATTAACACTTCAAATATGTGCAAATTATACCGGATTCAGTCAAATATTATTTAAGTCAAAATTGAAATGTGTCAGAGATGTATAGGTCACCCAATACATATATATATATATATATATATATATATATATATATATATATATATATGTGTGTGTGTGTGTGTGTGTGTGTGTATTCATATTGGGTGATATATACAGGTATATATATATATATATATATATATATATATGTATTTACATATTTTCTCTGAAATTTGTTATTCTCCAGAAAATCTACAGATAGGAACGTAGATTTTATTTTTTCTTGTGATTTCTGAATCTTTCATGCATACTTATCCTCGCAGGAATCCAGTACAAGACTAAATGGAGACAGAGGGTCCCTCTGGTTAGTTTTGAAATAAATTTTTGGTTAAGAGAATACATTTGGAAAGTTTCAGCAATAGTAACACAAACTAAGGACATTTACATATCACTGGCCTTAGTTCAGTTAAAACCACATCACTTGACTGACAACACATAATATCGAAAACAATTTGATTTTTATATACTACTGGCATAAAATTTGAATTTGAACATGAAAGTGTGTCGACTTGAATAAAATCAATATAATAGAGCATTCTTTTAAATATTTAAAGTAAAGAAGTCTTATGGTCATTTGCACTTGGAATGTTACATTTTGAAAGAAAGATATAGAGAAAAAGAGATCTGCATTATAAAATGTTTGTACGCTGTTTACAATTGATAAGAAAATAAAGGTCCATGTATGATAAAATGAATTGATACAAAGTCAAAACAATTCTCTATCTTATTTTTATTTCACCATAATAAACTTCAAAGTTACAGCCAAATCATGTTGGATACAGTGATGGACAAAAGTTAAGCTACACTCAACCAGGTCAGTTTGACTATCTAAAACAGCCCACTACATGCTGGTATATCCCTATGGTTAGTATATACAGTTGAAGGCTTTTAGTAATTCTTTTAAAGTATAAACAATCATCCCAAAAACTTCTTATTAATTTCAAACCATTTTTCACAAGGTTGAAAAAGTAAGTAATGCTTACAATAAAAGTCATTAATTGACATCTAATTAAATAATTGAATTTTAATTGATGATGATTAGAAAATCTCAACTATTATTTTTTGTTAAAGAATCGATTTCCAAAAAATAATACAAAATTTATGAACAAATTTCTCAAATCATCATAACATCTTTTTTGCTGAAAAACATAATTGCATCATTTTCTTAATGACAAACAAAAAGAATTTGATTAATGAATATAATTTGATTTTATTAATTAATGAATAATTAGATCTGAATTAGTCATCAGTAGATGCTCAACAAAGTCTATTCACAGCATGATTATGCATATTGCCATGCAACTTAAAAACCTATTTCACATGCGAAATTCCATAATTATTCTTTTTCAATTAATTCAATGAATGAATTGAAAGAGAAGAAAAAATAGCGATAATAAATATCTTCTTCATTTGGAATTTAAGACAAAATCTTATTTCTTAAAAGAAATTCATCTCAAGAAGTTTGATTAAATGTAAGTATAAATTGGAACTATTTTTGAAAAATTAAAATAATTTTGGACTATGAGAGATCCTTTAAACATATTTAGTGCCAAAGAATGTTACATGTTATCCCCCCCAAAAAATGCTGGCTCTGAAATGGTTAAAATTTAATATTTTTCACTGGGAGATATCTAGGAAATAGGTTGTTTTCAAAAACCAATTAAATATATCCTGAATATTAATAAGAACAGAGAAAGATATTGAGTTACAATAATTCTAGCCAATTCCTAACAATGCACAGTTTCAGCTATGATAGCCATGTTCACCCACATCCTTGAGGGATATGGCAGAGAGGAATAAACTAGACTCAAAGGGAAATGAGATTACCAAGGATTCTAAGACGAATTATCATTCAAATGAGTCTGAATGTTTTTCTCATTAACATCCAGCCCTTCAGAGGGAGAGTTTCAAACTCCAGATTAGAATATCTGTTTAATACTTCAAATAATCTAGTGCATCAATTCCAAATTTATGCATTAATCAAAGAGCATTTGTGAACTTAAAAAAGCTCACCTAGAATTCAATGTCAGTTCTTTCATTCCATTTTATGTTAACAATTGTTGATGAATATAAAATGTTTGTCGCAAATTTCTGAGTCTAGGTTAATGAGTGAAGACTTTCAAGAGGACTTTGTTAAAACAGACAAAAAGTAAAGATATGAGAACAACAAAATACTAAAGCTAAATAAATTTATGACAGAAGCTAAGGTAAGAAGGTAAGATATGTCAAAAGAAGGTAAGAAATTACACTAACAAAAAGGGGTGTAACAAAAACATAGACAAGAATGCTAATCTGAATACATCATTGAATTATAATCATTGCATATATGCATATTTATGAAATAATGATGTATTAAAAATGTTTGAGTATGATAATATAATCTTAAATATATTACTATTTTGATATGTTCATAAATGATTGAATACAAATAAGAGAGAGAATAAGAGTTCATATACTTCTTTGCTGAAGATTTTGCTTTGATAAAAGTTGAGTGACAGCTTTTCTGATTCTTTTTGCCAAAAAACAGAGCAAACTCGGAAGGAAGTAAAAAGTTGGAACAGGGAAGACAGGTAATGAGCGTGAAATGAAAATGACATGGGATGCTCCCAAGATGCAAAATATGAATAGGCAACGTTCTTCTCTCTCTTCCAACTCTCTCTCCCCTCTCCTTTTTTTCCCTCAGCCCTACCTTTATCTTCCTCCCTCCTTCCATTCTCTCTTTCCCCCTGATTAGTTAAGATGCTATGGTTTTCAAGTGATGTGAATATCTCAAATCTAATCTCTTGTGATACCATCAATCTATATATCTTTTACTCCTGGAAATGAAGATCAAAAAAGGATAATAACAGATGATTCTTTTGACAGAGACGTTCTTTTTCTCCCCTCTTCTGGAAAGTTCTTCTCCCTACAAGACACTCCCAAATGATATCTCATATATTGAAAAGAAGAATGAGAGATAGCCAAAATCTGCATTGGCCACCAATTAAGTAGCAGCAAATAAATTCCTAACGATATACAAGAAGTGTTTTTAAATCTCCAATTAAGTAGAACATTTTTATCAATTTTCCTTTTAATGAAAATTGAAGTTAAAATAATTATTCATCAACTTTGCCTTCTTGTTTAAAATGATAGAATCATCAACACTCACATCTATTGTCAGCCTTTTATAGAATCAATGTATCCAGCTAAGTGGGCTATCGATTCTTCTCTTTTTGTGCATGTGTGTGTGTGTGTGTGTGTGTGTGTGTGTGTGTGTGTGTGTGTGTGTGTGTGTGTGTGTGTGTGTGTGTGTGCGTGTGCGTGCATGCGTGCGTGCGTGCGTGCGTGTACGCATGTCTCTCTGGATACTCCTAGTTACATTTTGGGAGCTACAACCATGGATATTCCCACAAGTACACCACTAATCACCATCTAAAAATACTTTTCTGGACTCTATATCGTCATTTTGGCACCAACTATGTCTAAATCTTGTGCTCGTAGTTTTTAAATAATTCTAGATAGAAGACCTGATAAATTTAGATAATTTTTCACATAATCAGTTCTGATACACATACAGGCTATGCTAATTAATGTATCTGAGATAAAGATATTTGTATTTTTTTAATTGTTTTTTTTTTTCTGATTAATCTTCTGCATTCCTCTCATTGAGGCTGTACTTGAGGCATTTCAAACAGTGCATCTGCCCAGACTTTTAAGATCAGGGGCGTTCCCCCCCCCAAAATGTCTTCAAAAAATGTAAAAAGCAAAATATCTCATCTGAACCTATTTGAGGATTTATTATGTTACATAGAGATAGAATATCGATTCATGAAGGACTTTGCATTAAATTAAACATAATTATTCTATGAATATTTCAATTTTGTTTTCATTTGTTTGGAAATAATAGCTAAATACAAAAATATGATGGAACCCCCCCCCCCAGGAGTTTTGGATGTAATATTCAGTCAAAAAATGTCATACAACTTCAATCCGATAGCTATTTTTTCTAGCAAAGGTTAAGTGGTAAGGATAGGGCAATTAAAAACGTGAATATTTTCCACATAATACTAAAACATTTCTGAATAGCAATGTTTGTAATAACAAGTAATTATTTAACTATCTTCCAACAAGGGCAAGATATGACACTCAGGCCTAATACTCTTTAACTTTGGTGATCAAATGAAAACTTGCTTTCAGCATGATTTGATAGTGAACTAGAAAAGCATGTCCTTGAACAGTCCAAAAAGAGTCTAGATATTTCCACTGGTATAGGAGAGAATTCCAGAATTCAGTTTGATACAGAAAGATTTAAATATTGGTAACAGAATCTAACTATAAAAAGGATAATCAAGAACCAATTAATCTTCTTGTAGCATTCATTAAATTTAGTTACTCTCTGAAACAGATTAAAAAAGCAAAAATAAAGAAATCAGAAAAAAATGTTTTCATATATATTATAGAAGGAGTCCTTTTCTTATACAAAGATATAATTAATTATTCAGCAAACTGTATATATTTTGGCGATGGCAGCAGTAAAAATAAAATCCAAAATGATGATAAAGGATGTAAGCTATTAATTACGTTTATAATAAAATGAAAGATAAATGAAGGAAGCTTTAAAATCCCAATTTTTATTCCACTAGTGGATTTCAAATGTATGAGTGTGTGATGGAGTTTAGTGAAAACTGAAAAGTTTAAAGAACAAAACTTTTGGTGGACAAAGAGTGAAAACCTTCCAAGAAAGTTCTAAAAATTCTTCTATTTCAGATATATAAAGAGACAAACCAAAATTTAAACCACCAATAAGAAAAGAGGTCTGTTTACTGTGAAACACTGTTGCAAAAAAACAATATCATACATAAAAAAGAGACAGTGAATGAATAAGGAACTATCTACTTTGGCTGTCACTAAGAAACTGAAAATTTTCAATACAATCAAGACTATACAAGTAGTTATTTAAATGACCAATGAATTATATTCAGTTTGTGGCAATATCAACTCAAGGATAAAAACTGAAATCAAAATAGCCATGATGAGAATATGATTTGAAATAACTCTAGTAATAATAAAACAGCTGTTTTACAACAATATTTTACAATAACTGCATCTTCACTCATCTTTTTTATACAAAGAAGTTTTAGATAAGACCAAAGCCACTCACTCATATATGATTTTCTGCATCTTTAACTGTGTATTCTTCATCAGAACATGCTTTATGTATTCACTGCCAAGTTGCCAATTTTTCCATTCCACACATGATGCAACTATAAGGGCATTCTTACAGAAACTTTGAGACTGGCTGTAATGAAGCTGATCCATGTTCATCTGATGTGGTTTCACTTGTTCATCTCTGGCTTATATTTTAGACATTTTGATGTGTCTTCAGACCTGGGGAAAAAAGTGTGAAAATTCATCAAAAAAATATGAAATTCATCGTCGGGAAAAAAGACAACAGAAAAGTTCAAGAGGAGTTTAAAATGAATATTTAGGAAAACATACAAAACTGTATTGTTAAATCAGACCAATTCCTTTTCAAAACCAAGTACTGCTTTTATCAAATAAAATATTTGTGGATGCAATTTGCTGAAAATCACTGCAAAGTTTGCATTTCAACATTGCTAAGTACTAGTAACAAGCATTTTATTTCCTATTTTTGCTTCTCAGTTAAGAAATTATTGATTTTTCCAATTATATATGCCACATGTAAACTACAATGGTTTCTATATTTGCCCTATACAAGAGGAATTTGAACAAATGTATTAAGGAATATTGATTTCATTGCTTGTAAAATTCTTTTCTTATTAATTAAAAGGAAAATCAGGAAATTTAATGTGATAGAACCTGTAATAAAAAAAGAATCTTCCTAACTCAAAATAATAAAACTCTTGAATAAATGACAGAATCATGGGATAGTTTTGTTTACAAATGATAAAGATGATACTACTTTTAAACTGTAAACTTTTGCCATTTTTCAAATAATAGATAAGCAATAATCACTCCAAATATATAGAATAACGAGAACAAAACACTAGCTATGAAATTGTATTTTCATCCTCACTTCTTTTAATGTAAAGCAATACCAACATATGAAAATTTCAAACTGTGTATAATTTTGAAATGCTCTGTAAAACAACCTTTATGATATATTTTTGTTTCCTTATAGAACTATATCACAAGTTATAATTCAAAGTATTTACTTATCCACACCCTAATACCTCACATTCCCCACAATTGTCTGTATGGTTGTTAATTTTGTGAAATTATTAAATAACTATGAAAACTTAATTTGTTTCCAAGTGTGGAAGAATTGACTTTTAATCTTCGAAGAGGTTATGATTACTGTCAAAAAAAAGAAGGGAAAAAGTACCAAATGTTCAATTGAATAGTTATGTGAAAATAGATACCTAGGTTGACCTTTTTCCACAAAACCAAACTCCTATTATTCAAGTCCAGTTTCAATCACCCAAAACATATATGATGTAATTGTTATCACTATCTTATTTTGTCTCTGAGACCTGCGTTAATTCCGGAGTATTGCTTTTCAATGCAAATTTCCTAATATAAAGAAATAAATACTTGATACTGGCAGATTGAGGGGGAAAGTATTCTCAGATTCATGACACTTTTTCACAGCAAAATGCTTTGAGCTTGTTTTTTCAAGTTTAAACCATTATTTACTATGGATTAATCCAAGAACAATTGAAGAAATATCTGTCTTAGCTATAGGCCTTTCATAAAACTATGAAAGAAAAAAAGTAAAACAATTTTTTGAAGATGATATGAGAATAAGGACTTCAAAGTTCCCAGCGAGCATCAAAGGCAACAGAAGCAGGGGTAGGCAGCAGCAGGTAACCTATTCAATAATTTTGAGCAAACGGATGGCAGAACAAGCACCAGAAAAAAGAGGGGGGTTTGTAGAGGAGCAAGAATTGCTGAAAGTGACAAAAAAAGGAAACTGTGGAGACCCATGTCCTGAAGGGATATGGTATATAAAGAGAGAGAGATGAGGACAAGAATCATACTTATTGGCATTCCATTGATATTATATAACATTAGCTTCTCAAGGACTTTGTTGGCATGCAATGAAGATTGTATTGCTCCCAGGGCTCTAACAGATCATCTTCCATTAGATGCTAATGTTGAAGTTTTCTTTAAAAAATTGGAAATATTTCCATTTAGAGCTTACAGGCTTCTTCCAATAACAGTAAATAAATAGAATTCAGTCAAAGAAAAAGGACCTTCTATCAAATAAATTGTTGATACTTCTTGAACAGCAACACAGTAACCAAATAATGATATAGAACCCAATTAAGGTAGAGTTAAATGTGAAGGTGGACAACCTATCAGTAGTTGAGTCCATAGACATAAGAGAAAATCCCTAGTGAAATCTGAGTATTTTTGTAATACAAGGAGTAGATACATATCAAGGAATGGGAAGGGAATTAAAAAAAAAACTTTTAAAAGTTGTTAATTCTTCATTCAGGTTACAAATACTTCATGATATAGTAACCCATACCAAGCACATAATTTAAAAATGTCTCTAATTTCATTTGGATCAAGATTTCATCTTCATGAAAGCCTTCACATTAAGGTTTATAATTACAATATTTTGACCAGGATAATGTCTGTATCATGCTCCACATCTTTTTTGATAGAATTCATTTATGGTTTAACCCCCAAAAATTGCTAAAAAAAAGGTTTCTTCACAGTTTTTTTTGCGTTATCATGTGTGCTCAATAACAGATCAAAACTTTACTACTTGGAAAGTGTGATTTTCAAAATGATTGCTAAATCATTGAAATTCCCATTACTCCTTCATTATTTATCTAATACGAGTTTTCTTAATGTTTTAGTAGTATCAAGTGTGCTGAATAACACATCAAAACTCTACCACAATCTGACCACTAGTAAACTTCAATTTTCTAGATGGCGCCCAAGATGGCAACCAAATTTATAAAATGACAAATACTCCTTCATTTTTCATTCTAGACAAGAAATTTGGCTGCTTAACTTGTTTTGAGTATCCATGAATCCAATTAGTATATCTAAAATATGACGACAAATCATATATTATTTATTTGACTTGACATGGTTTACAAGCAGGCATGCATGGTAGTCTGTATCCTATGCAACTATACCATGATGTTCAACAGGCAGTAATGCAATTGTAGAAGACCATCTGCTGCCAGCTTTCTAGGGCAGCAGTTTTCTTATCCATAACTGACCCGAACTGATTGTCTTCCAGTTTCCATCCCCATTCATGTCCCTCTCCCTTTTTATCCACAGCATAATTTAGTAATACACCTTAAGACAATAATATTAGTCAAGGACTTGGTATGAGAGACAATATAGAGGTAAGAACATATTATTTGGTGGAAATGATTTGCTTGCTATGTTTTAGCACCGAGACGTGAATCGATAATATTGTCACCAAGCATAGCAAACATGCTCCTAAGGTCTTCTATGACATTGTTTGCTTAGTTTGGGAGAAGGAGCATATTTGCATGTCTATATGTTCAAGTCACTGTTAGCTGATTTCTGGAACGCTGACTTTTTGCCAACACTGTAGATGCCTGAATGAACAGTGACTGAAAACACAAATTACTAAACAGAACTTGTTTTATCTTGCCAATGTAATAAAACTTAGGAAGTGTGGACTTGTTTGAATGAAAATAGAAGCCCTTATCATTCGTCTCAGATAAGTAAATCAGTATTCTCCTCTAATAAGGTAATGGACTGATTTTGTGATGCCCAGATTACTGCTTTGACTTTGTTTACATCTGCATCCCTTGACACATTGATAACAGTGCAGCCTTTTTTGTATAAAGCTACAAAGTCCGTGAGGAATTCTTTCTGCCTGCAAATTCAGTTTTTGCATTGGGGCTGACAATCAAGCAAATGTTTTGCCCATGTTGGTGATGCATATTGTCCTTAATTTAAGGGCCTTAACTATAACCATGAAAATCTACAGTGAAGTCGGTATATGACCATGCAATGACATCATAACTGTCATCTCTTTTCCATGGCAAGCAATGAACCAGGGAGCTGCGTCAATAACATAATTTTCAATTGGTGGAATATAATCCATGACAGTTTTGTTGCTCTAAATCTAGGGGATTGCATGTTCTAGTTCGGGCAGTCAGCTTTACAAACGATTTTTTTTGCTTCAAACAAAATAGTAGGAAATACCTACTTTTCAATGATTGCATCAGTTTTTGTTCAATAAGCCTTTCTATAATGAATAATGAAAGGGTAATGGACATTTTAAGGATTGTGCGGCCATCTTAGAAATCACAGCTTACAAAAAAAGATTCAGAAACCTTTTGTTGCATTTTTTTTTATGAATGCAGCTGATTGATATGGCTGCCAACTAGGGCTCCATCTAGAAAATAAAATCTTCCCAGTGGTCAGACCATGATAGACTTTTGATATCATATTGAACACACAATACTGCATAAGAAATGTTGGAAAAATTTGTGTAGGATGAATACTGAAGGAGTAATTGGCAATTTAAAGATTTGGCAGCCATCTTAAAAATTAGTCAGACTGTGGTAGACCTTTAGTATGCAATTGAGCACACATAATATCACAGAAAACCATTGAGAAACATTTTTTAGCAATTTTTCCATGGTTAGATGCTTTGTTTTTTTTTCAGCTGAACTGTAAATCTATCTTGGCCAATTATAAAATAATGCATCCTACTGAAATGGCTAACGTAACTACTTTGATACAAAAATAAACCAGAGTTCAGGTTTTAAAATGATGTGATAAAATGAGATCCAATGGGAACTGATATTACTACACACTACAGTTAAGAAGAAAGAAATTCTCCATCGAGAAGTCAGTGGGTCTTTTTTTATGAAATTTATCTAGTTATATCTGATAGGTCATACAACTATAGATTTTATTTTATCAAACCAGCTACCAGTTATAACTGACACTGAAGATTTCATTTTATCAAAAAGTCTACCAGTTATATCTGAAAGTTAATGAGTAAGAAAATGAAGGAACCATATCTATAAAGCCTCATCTGATTTATTCTGAAATGATTTATAAAAGAAAGATTCAGGGAAATAAGATATTACAGGTAATTTAAATTTTGATCAGGAAAATCATTCCAGTCATACACAATGATTCCATTATCATCAGCAGTAGGAAGCAAGCAAGTTGAACTCCTGTTAAACAAAGGTTATGTACAACAAGCATGTATGAAATGAACTGACAAAGATCCAAATCGAAAACGCAAAGTTGGAGAAAGTAGACAACTACATCTACCTAGGAAACCAATTCTCCATGGAATCCTTAAAAGAAGAAGAAATCAAGTAAAGAAACACTTTACGATGACAAACTTTCAGTAGGGCAAGCTCAAACTCCAACAACTAAAAAATATCCTAAAAAGAAGAGTATAGAGCCAATGCATCCACCCAATAGAGCAGAAACATGGAATTTAACTGACTGACCCGTAAACTGAGAACCATGCATCATGCACATGAGAGAGTCACATGGAAAGATCACAAGGTAGCACAGTATATCAAGGAAAAAAGAGGAGTCCAAAATATCATAGAAACCATTCAGAAACTCAAATGGCAATGGACTGGTCATGTTGTGCAAGAATGGTAGACATATGATGGATATTATGATTCACCTAATGATTTAGTCTCTTTTAAGGATTAAATAAGTATTTTGTGAGGGAGTTTCCATAATTAATTTTTAGGGAACATATTCACTGATGAAGTGATACTTAAAAAAGTTCAAATTTTGAATTCATTGGCAATGGTTAAAGAATCATTTTTTTTTCTACAAATTAAATACTCAACAGTCAGCAATTGGTAGCCCATCTGAAAATTTATCTTATTCATTTTATAGAAACAAACTGAAAAAAATATTTTTTCAAATGTATTATGTAAGAAATATCCATTTAAAAAAACAAATCAAAAATGTATAAAAAGGATCAATCAACTAAAATTCATTCAAACAAGTACCATGGGAATAATAATTGATTTAAAGAACTGGGGAAATCATTGAGTGCATACAGAGCAACAGACTATGGCTCGGCAAAGTAAAGAGCTTAAAAACAGAATATCTTTCTGCTTTTCAACTTCATTCAAAATCATCCATGTACTAAGAAAAATCTTTTGACTTTTGGTAAGCTTATAGGTATTCTTACAAATTAATTACCTCTATCATTCAGCTAATTTAGCATATAAAATCAAAAAAAAAATTAGGTATTGAATTGTTTCTTTCATCTGTTATGCAAACAAAACTTCAGCTAAATTTTTCTGGTAGTAAATAATGTTTTCTTTTTTTTCTTTTGTCAGTTTTCTGAATAATTATGTGACTAAGTTTTGGTAAAATATCAAAGAAAAATTTCCTCAATTTCAACTTTTACCTTTGAATTCTTTTAGCTTCCAGCTTAATATTTTCAGTGCCAAAATTAACAGTTCGCTTCTTTCCTTTTTTTTCACTACTCATGAATTAGTTATTTCAAAATCGATTTTGTTTAAAAGTATGCACTAATGAATTGGTATGTTTGCTTCAAAAATAATGAAAATTAATAAATAAACTTGTTGACAGACAATTCAATTTAGTAATTGCCTTAAAATCTATTATGTTCATATTGAGCTCATAAGAAATCATCTGACTATTCTGCAAGTTTATAAAATCCTTTACTTTGTAAATACAGACTTTACTAATACAGAATTTCGGTTTATTTATGCATTTCAATGGATGTTTTGTATAAGTTTGCATGAAGAAACAAAATTAGATGCTAGACTCTGCAGTGCAAGATATTTGATCTGCATATGACAGATGAATCAATTACATTACAATATAATGAACCAACAAACATTCAAATGAATTTATCTAGAAACAATGGGATATTGACCTGATCAAACAATGACAAAAAATCCCTTGGCAATTAGATATCTATATCTCCAAGAGAAAATTGATACATGCTCCTTTTTCTTTTAAGGTAAGAAACTCCAGGAACCAGAAAAAAGATTTTATACAACTCCATCATGATGAACTTGAGCAAGAAGTTCTCAAATCTGATTGTTCAAATGTTCTATCCAATTATTCCAATTTATGCTTAAATAATTGCAACATTAAATTATCTAGCATAGAAAATTAGAAAAAGAAATGGTAAATCATGATTGCCACAGACATTCTTATTAGGGCAATATTTGCTAGTTCAAAATATAAAAGATATAAATAAATGTAAGTAGATCAACTTTTTGCTGTATTCTAATTTGCTTGATCTACTGCTTTAACTTGCTTCACCCTCACAAAATAGATTCTGGGATCACACAAAATGTAGAAAGTCAATCCATTGAAGGAAGATCCTGTAAGTAATTGGATATTGACCTGATCATAAAATTGCAAGATAAAGACATGAATATTCAACAGAAGAAATCTTTAAGCCACAGATGTTTCCTCTCAGAAACATTGCTAACCGAAAAGATTAAAGATTTTCAGCATAATGCATTCAAGTAAAGATTTTAAGTGTTCAGACCCTTTGCTTTTGCAGAGCATCAGAAAGTGCATAAGTATTAAGAAAGCATAAAAGAGAGGGTAAAAGTTTCAGAATTCCAAATTCTGACATAGATTCATTATCCAAATTATATGGCCACATAATTTTCAAGGACTGTCATCAAAAATGCATATCATTCTCTGAAAATTATTCATTGATATCAGGAATAAGAAAAATTTCCTATTGAAAATGACATAAATTTCCTAGGCATCTAAGTTCCTTTTGTACCAAACACAGCACTGGGTAAAATGTCTGTATCAGTAGAATGCCTTGAATGATGCAATTATTGCTTGCCTTTTGAAAGCAGAGTTTAGCAAAAAATTGTTCGGGTTTTTTATCATGATTTTATTTCAACAAAAAACAGGAAAGAAACCGCAATATTGATTTTTTAATATATAAAAACAGATCCAATAATTTTTTAAAGCAACAGATTGCAAAAAAAGGATGATTAAAAGAGTAGAAAGTTGCCAAAAGAGGGAAATGAAGAAGTAGAAAATATCTGTTCATTTATAACCCATCTGCTAAACTTCATGAAAATCCATCAAACTGTTCTTGAGTTACCTTGCAAACAAAAAGAGTGAAATCATAAGAAGTAAATGTCTGTTCAAAATCTACCAGCCAAACTTTAAGATTTATCAAACAATTTCTGAGTTACCCTGAAATCATTCAACCAGTGTGAGTGGCTACGTTTAATTTCTTGCAATGCTATACTAGTGTTCAAAGTAATGAAACTGAACATTTGATAAAACTCAATCCCCCAGAGTGCAAATAGACATTTGTACTCAGTAACAAAATTTATTTCCTCATTTAAAAGTGAATTTTGATTGAATACATACATAATTTTAAATAAAATTATTCATAGCTGGATAATTTTCTGTTCTCTTTGAATATAAAAAGATTCACCAGACTTTCCCAAATGTCTTGCTGGTTCAACCTTTTCCAATGTAGAATTTAGCCCTTAATCAGCATTGCAAGGAAATTGGAGTCAGGTTTATTGTGTAAGCAGCAGAGACAGAAAGGAATGAAATGAAAATCTCTTAAGACATCAATCTTTCACACTTTGATGTTAATAGTATCTAATATCAAGGAAGCCAACCAGGACTATATTTTAGCAACGTATTATAACCCACTTATCAACTATCATGGCAAATCAATTTCACTTCTATTTCCCTAATCTGCAACAGGAAACGATCTCCTTAACAATCTCAGAGTGTCAGCCATTGTTGTCTTGTGACCTTTCTCTGGAGGTAAATGTCGATGCTCTCTTCTCTTAGAATTGATCTCTATATTGTATGGATTGTCATAACAATATAAAAACAGCTTTCAAGTGATTACTTGCTTCATCACCTGTATCTAAAGGTGGTACTTATATAACAAGATTATGCTCCTCAATCAAACATACCTTCGAGCCAGATAACACATTACTGCAGATTCCTACATGAAATTGTCAGAAGTGGATATTTATGCAATTTGAGCAACGGTCTTATTGTTACAGTTCAAATGTATAACAAATAATAAACAGAAAATAGTAACTTGGATATTTAGAATTATGCGGCTTTTACGAACCAGTCACTGCAGGGGAAAGTCAAACCTTTTTACCGTGTTTAGAATTATGAATTTCTTTTTTGGGGGCAAGTCTAAGGTAATATCCTAACTGTCTCTGTATATTACAGTGAGTTATGCATGGGAAGTTTGATTGATACCTGTCTACTTCACCAAAAGCATTATATATATTTATATATATATATATGTATATATATATATATATATATATGTATTGAAGCAGTATATCTCAATTTAGAATCATAGTTATCAATCAAAATCAAAACCTTCAGAATTTGCACATTTTTGCCTACTAAAAACATATCAATTTATTCCAGAAAAATAGAATTTGGGGGTCCTGGAACCAATCAATACTTTGAAAACATTTTGAACTGCTGCTTGGTTGCTGAGTACTTTCCCTGGCTGGAAGTGATTGTAATGCTCTTAAAATTGTTAGTTGGTCAAAGTGAAGTCTGGTGAGTAGGCTGGATGAGGTAGAGTTTTGTAGCCTAGTTCATTCAATTTCTGCCAGTTCATTCGCTCAACATTTTTGATTGTCACCAACCCAAATACTTGGTTATTATTGTGAGCTGCTTCATGTCCAATTTTGATTCATATGACCAAATTGCTCAAATTTGCTTTTTTTCTATCTTTGATTTCACTGCCTCAAATAAACTAGAATAAATAGTGAAAAGAAAACGTTCAGCTTGAATAAACAGAGAAAAATTCATGCTTTAAAACAGTATATTTTATGAATATTGTATATTTCAAAATAAGTATCAAAGTTTCTCAAATATATACATAAATTTGCTTGTCTGTAACATCGTTTATGTACACACATTATTGTAATAAAAGAAGAGACATTAGAATTTTCATGTTTTTGCACAGTGATCATTTTAAACATCATTCTCGCAGGTATAAATGCCTTCGCTTACAAAATACATGTTATTTACTCATTACCACATATTTCTACAATATTCTTATCTACCTTGACACATCTGAGGTGCCTAGAACCATAAGGTACATTCTGAAATAAGAAAAACCTATCCAAAGTTTTGTAGCTTTCAAAATGCCATTCATTTTTCATGTAGCTAAAAGCATCTACTTAAAGATACAAACACCTTCATCTGAAAAAATGTGGCACTTTGAAACAAAAAACTTTAAACACATTTATCTATAACTGAGCAATTAGTACCACTATATATACACTCAACAAAATAGTCAACAACCTCCGTCTTAAATAATGGAAATGTAGACCATTTTGCGAACATCGCCAAATCCATTTGACTTGCGAACAAGATGGAGCAAACTTTGAAGATTATAGTGGTATACTTGACTTGATTTCAAAACACATAATGGATTGTACCTTGTGGTTCTTAAAGCCTTATTTAATCAAAGCTCTTGAAAAGTGAAGTATTCCAGTGTCCTAATAAAAAAATTAAGAAACACATCAGCCAATGAATTTTTACATAGAAATTACCAAAGCTCTTCAATAAAAATGATTTTTCTTTGAAATAAAATTATGCACATTCAAATAAATGCAACAGAATCTGAGTAATTTCCCTTCCTTTTTTACAAATAATCACAACAATAAAAATGGGAAACGTCGGTGCATCATATTAGTGTGTAACCCCCATACTAGCACACCACATCCCCCAACATAACAAACATGATTGAACTGGCCAAAACAGCTTTTGATGTTGAAATAAAACATTTTAAAGTTGTTAATTATCAAAATTCAACATATTTATGAGGGTGAATGATGAAATTTGGCAACTTTGAGTGCTAGAATCTTTCAGTGTCCAGACTGCTTTTAATGTTGGATTAAATATTTTTAAGTGCTTGAATTTTGAAATTTTAACATGTTTATGTAGCCGAATGTTGACATTTAGCATCTTTGAATGCTTGGACATTGATAGTTTGCATCTTTTAGTGCCTAGACAGTCCTGGACAGCTTTTAGCAGTACCACTTTCTGTGGTATTAAGTAGTCTGGTCTCATAGAGAAGAAAGAAAGAATTAAATACAATGGCTCACCTTTCTCCATAGTCAGTGATCTGAAGTTCAAGACTCAATTTAATTAATTCTACTTGCTTAGTGACTTTTAGAATCATTTCCTTTTCATCTGATTTAATGTTTATTTCTCCTTAAAGATCTTTGAATGTTTCAGTCATTCCACAATGACTGAAAGTCTCGACAGAATCTCCTAAATCCAAAACTGTTATCCACATTATTTCTTAAGAGAAATCTTGAGAATGTTATCATCTTTGGTAATTTTCACAATGAATACTTGTTATTTTACAATTTGTAAGAAGCTAATTATGATGTTTATGGTAAGATTTTTGGAGTTGTTTGTAATTTTGTTGTTTTTCTTTGAAGAGAAACGCATGAGAAGTCTATATTGTTTCTGTTTGACTTATTACTGTATTTACAGCAAGACAATTACTTTTGGAAGTGACAATCTAGAATTATCTCTGGATAAAAAATGAGTGATGATGATTTCTTCTTTTTCAGTCATAAGAATTGGCAAAGAAGGAGAAAAAAAGAGATCTGTCAATAGTAAGATGAGAGAATGGAGGAATTATAGAGAAAAATAAGTGAAAATATTTTTAAAAAAAGAAACTATCAAATAAATTCAAAAGGGAAAACAAAAAATAAAAATAAAAGAAGGAAAACTAAAAAGATGGCAAAGATTCTGAAAGATATAAAGAAAGAAAATGAAGAGAATAAAAACTAAAAATGAAATCGAACTAAAAATATGACTGGTTTTGAAATCTTCAGAATGGGTTTTCATCCTGATGCCTTGTGGCAATTTCCATTTTCTCTTCCAACCTTTTTATGATCCTTCAGGCAATGACTTCCAATCTATTCTTATTCCAATCTTGTTTAGATCACTTTCAAAACACCTTTAATCAATGTATAATTCTTAAAGGCACAATATCATTAATCTATTTTCCCTGCTGGTCTTTCTAAATGAGATTAGCACTTCTGGTCCCATTGGGTCTGAAGAAATACAAGAAAAATGATAAGTTCTAAAATAATCAGCAACTGATGAGAACCTGAGGACATTTGTTATAGGAAAGGGATTCAAGGAAAAGATTGAAAAGAAAACATGATTCTTGCTGTAAAAACTTAGACACACAGAAATGGTGCATATGTTTTTAACAGGGGATTGCATATATTTAGAAAATCTGATGGATTTTAGTAATGCATTTGTCATTTCAGCAATTACAGTAAAAAAATTATCATTTCTCCCAAGGTCATATCCCAATTTAATCCAGGATAGTTTATCATACTTTCAACAAAAGAAACACTAAACACCCATGCATACACAAGTAAAAACAATTATTTTTAAGCTTTAAAGGTCTCCAGAGTGGTCACTGCCAGAGTTGATTAGACTATCCAGGAGGTCAAAAAATGTCTATAGGTCGAATGAGGGTCAATAATGAACAGAATCAGATAGCCTGAGACACAAGGTAAGAAAAATAATACCTACAAAAGGTTCATTTGTATCTCCTGATGACTGTTTGTGGCCATAAGATAATGTATTTCAAAATCAAGACCACATTATTATCACAATATACTTGACAAAAGCCAAAGAAATCTATTCACCTATTATGCTTTTAGTATTGTTGTTTGTTTGAAGCAGCAGCTCTCTAATCCCTTCCTAATCCTCTGTAGTCTTTATGCGACAAATCTACCTTGCATAATTCTGACATTTTAACAAAAAAAGAGTAAAATCTAATTTTCTCACAGCTCAATTGATTGAAAAGATTTTGTAACATGCTTCCTGAAGATTTTTGATATCTTCATAACAAAATTAAAAAAGTTGATGAAGACATAAGCCAAGATCAAGATTGCATTAATGGACCAAATTGGATAGAGAAACAGGAGAAGAGATCAGAGATGCAGTCAGGAGAGGAAGAAGAATAGAGATAAGACCAATCACATCTCAGAATTCTGACATTGGAAAAATCCAATTGGAACACAAGATTTTAACTCCAAAAACTCATTTAACTTTTCGAGAACACCTAATGACACATTCAGTTCATTAACTGGTACTTGCAATTTTCAATAACAAAGAAAGAAGCAGCAACTATATCTCAATGAAAAATGCAGATTTAAAGATTAATTATCAGTAAGTTATTAGCATTTGTGGAAAATAGCATAGAACTCATTTGTTATCCTAATGTTCCTGAGAAATTTGATGCAAAAAAGAAACAAGGAAAATAGTGACTTAGGCTTTCTTTAAAAAATGGGGTGAACTACCATACAGACATTCAAGTAATATCTAAAAAAATTCAAAGAATTTAATTCCATAGCAAATTCATTATAATTGCAAAGTATTTTTAACCAATTCAATAAAGTTCCTACAGAATAGCAAATTTGTTTTTATCAAGCTTTTGGAAATTATAAGACTGATGCACTTCAATTTAAAACTTTTTGAAAATATTCCCATACACACATCTATCATTTTAACTTCTATACAGCTATAGAAGGATTAAGTTTTCAATATGATTTTATTTGAATGATCAGATGTAAATTGAATCTCTATCAATTAGTCACTCAATAGAAACAGTTTCTATGACTAATGTCTTTTGGCAGCATGTTGGGAGTGATCGATTAGTTGGAAAAAGAGCTGATCAATGAATTAGTTACTTCTCTCACCTTTGTTGGGAGGTGATCGCTAAAAAGTCTGAATTTTTAAAAAACAAATGTTAACACTGCCAGACACAAACTAAGGGACTAGTTTAACTGACATTTTGAATTGAACCCCCTAACTAAAAACCAATCTTAGAGGAATTTTCAAAGAAATAAACACAGTTTTCTAGGTAAGATAAGAAGTTAATGTTGAAATTATCAGCCTTCTAGCTCCATTTGAGCAGTTTGTATACGTGATAGATACATAGCCAGCCAGATCAACTTGAAACTTGAGAAACCTATGTTGATATTGACAGTTTTGGTTAATGCTTTCAACAATTCCTTCAAAAAGAAAACTGCAAAATTATCTTAATTCATCAAAAAAGCCAATATTAGATGAATTGTTAGAAATATTGTTGGATATTTCACATTTTACATATAATCTGAAGAATCCTAACCATAAGAGAAAAAAGGGTACTATTCTGTTAAGACCAAAGTTAATTTCTATTTTTTCCCATCCTTAAAGTTTCTTGAAATATGATCCCTTTTGAAGTTCGATTTGAGGTGTTCTTCATGTTTTAAAGAAGGACAAACCAAACAGTGAATATTGGAGCAGAACCAGTTTGAGAGGTCAGTTAGTTTACATGCTTGAGAAGCATAATATCGCATGAGGTATTCACTGAATTAAATGCCAACTGCTGACTAGGAAGCACCTGAAATATGTTTGGTCAGCAGGAAAAATTTCACTCTCAATCAAAATGGAACTTTTCAGTACCATTGTACTGAAAATGACTATAAATAGTGTGAAAAGGCTGTTTTCTAACACATGTGTATCAGAAGAATTCTCAAGATCACATACAGACACAGGATTACAAATTGAGAAGTACTCAGGAAAAGTGAGCGGAAACTGTTTACTTATACCATAAGACACACATGAAGGTAGCT
The DNA here is from genome assembly GCA_963457665.1 of Thysanoteuthis rhombus. Taxonomy (NCBI): domain Eukaryota; kingdom Metazoa; phylum Mollusca; class Cephalopoda; order Oegopsida; family Thysanoteuthidae; genus Thysanoteuthis; species Thysanoteuthis major. The sequence continues at coordinate 27,488,194 of OY735212.1, forward strand.
GAATAAATCTGATGCATGATGAAAAATTCTTTTATAGCAATGAGATGAATATCAGTGGAGGAGAAAGAGAGGTATGCCAACATCCAACAAAAATCTTCACAGAAGGGAACAGGCAGGATGCAGCCATTCAAAATGGAGAAAAACCATTGTCTAATATGCCTTGTTACATGGGAGGGTCTAAACTAAAAACAATTCTTTGACATTTTAACTTTATCTAAAGAAAGAATAAAGTATTCTGTACCATTAAACCAAAACTTAATTATCAATTTGTTTCATGAACAATAAGAAAAAAAGTGAAGAAAGAAGCCCTCTATTCTTCATTAACTCCATACAATGACAATTCATGATCTTATTAGAAACCATCAACCAGAATTGTCAAAATAGATTTCTTCAGTTTTTAAGTTGGTTTGTCTAGCTGACTGACTATGTATGAATGTATCAGATGTACACCAATGGAGCCAAAACTTTACTCTATTGTATGTCTAGAAAAAAGCTTTTCGTTTGTTTTTCTGAAAATTCAGTATATAAACAAGTTTTTCGTATGTGTTTAATTTTTAATGTAAGCTTATGCTAAATTCATTCCTCAGTTTGAGTCAGGATTTATGTTTTTTCATATTCAGATTTTTTTAGTGATCACTGCCGCACAAAAAGCAAGAGAATAATTTATTTATTTAACCCTATGCTTTCCAAATTTTGTAATTGATCACCTTCAACATGGCATGCTGCCAGAAGACATTGGTCATGTGGCAGTTTCTATTGAGCATCTAACCAGACCTGTTTAAGTAATTTTTCAGCCAGGTAGAACAAAACAGCATCAATATATAATGAATATAATGCTGTTTATTAAGCACATTAAGTTGGTACCATACACATTGAGTAGATGATTGAATAATGACAAGACTTCCCTTCCCTTCCCTAATAACATATGAAGAAAGCATATATCTATTTTCATCTAAAGCAAGTTAGCATGTCATATACTCTGAAAAGCTTTCATTATCTTGAGAAATTCTCCTCTAGATAAAATAAAAATTGGACTATTCTCTACTATGAAATAACTTCAATAGAAACAAGTTAATAAGTGAGCTAAATACGAAATAGAATCAAAATACCATCATTGATTCAATTTCTATACCTCTTGAATATCATAGATTTTATAGCAAAAACAAATATGTCAGCAAACAAAAATGTATATTCATGGGTATGGGCAAAATTCTTGACTTTCCCACTGATATTTGCAGAAATTAAAATGCTTGAAGGGATTCAGTAGTTGCCAAAAGTTTAACTTTTGGGTTGGTGGCCAAGTTGTTGATATCTGCACAGAATCAAATAAAGATCTCTCTCAACGGAGACAAGTTCATAATACAGCTGATTACCACTGGAGAAGCAATTTCTACACAGCCTTTTATAAGTCTGTGATATTTCAGAAGGTATCATGGTATACAAAAGTTCCCAATGGCAATTCAACATGCTCAACTTTACCAAAATATCAAAAGTTAGAGCAAAGGACTGCAGGTTAAGACATGGTAATTTTCATCATCATTCAGCAATAGTAACACTTTTATCAAATTTTTTTGCAGATAAAGGATTCTATTTAGTTAAAAATCAATTAGCTTTTTTCTCTAAATGTTAAGTTTTTCAAAAATACTTACCCTATATATTCATGTAAAACAAAACTCAGACCTTAAACCAGAATAAAAGGTTTTCTTTTTGTGGTGCACTAAATGCATACAAAATCTTGAACATTTAAGGATTTTAAAGATGAATGATTCAACAATATTTTGTGATGTGTTTTAGACAGTATCACATATAAAACCACTGCAATAGTAACAAGTTTGTCTGCAACTAAATGTTTAACAACAAAAATTACAAATGATTAATCATTCATTCATTGCATCTTATAATTTCACCTTTGTTTTATTGCATCATATTTCAAGTAGATTTTATTCAAGTGAATGTAAGGCAATATTGGCATCCAACAATGTGGGGCCAAGGGAGAATAGCTGGCTGTTAACTTCCCTAATGATAATTCAATTCTGATGTATGGCAGATACATTCAACACTGAGAAATATTCTCCATACTTATATTTTCAACTTAACATATATAAAAAAAAGTATATCCTGCCAAGTTGGTTTTGTAACTGTAAAATTCAAAATCAAATATCATAAAAAATATGAATATGAAAAATGTTTTAACTATTTGTGAATGTGAGTAAAAATATGCTTAGACAATTTTCGACCTACTGGACAATGAAATTTTTATATTTTTCAGAATTTACTCCCAGTTGAACTGAAATATTTGAAATACTTTATATATTGCATTTAGTGCTTTCTTATATGAACAAAAGTTGTAGCAAGTGGATTGTATTAGAAATTAAAATAAAAATCAACATGCAGTTTATTCATCTTTTCATCTGAAAATAAGAACACAAATCTTGTTATTGCCATATGACAATCATTGTGCTCAAGGGATTAACTTCTTTTTTAATGCTTTTTACATTATTTATAATGACAGAGTTATTGAAATGGTGCATGAAGAGAATGAATGGATAAAAAATTTCTTTGGGCAATTTTCCACCTTTTTATTGCAGTGATTCTAAGCGGAGGAATTAATTGGATTTCCTTATGCTAGTCATGAAAATTATGACCAAGTTTATCTGATATATATATATATATATATATATATATATATATATATATATATATATATATATATATATATATATATATATGGATGAATATGCCACTCATTATGCATGTAAGCATCATCTGGGTCAAAAGTGAAGGTTTCAATCCTGCCTTGCGGTACTGGATTGGATAATGGAAAGTCTATAGACACACTGAAAAGATGTAATACATTGAAACAGCTGTCTGTGGATGACAAAATAATTAATGCTCCTCTATTTAGGGTTGAGCACTCTTTAAGTGAGGTAACTCATCCTTAATTGCTCAAGCTTATGCAATGCTCTTCCATAGGAATAGAGCACTGGTGGATGAGGAACTTCTGTGTAAATAAATATATCGCTTAAATTCAGCCTTACTGACCGTCCAGTTCCGTAGTCCAGAGGTAGGATATTGGCCTCTGGGTCTGAAGAGAAGGTTTCAATCCTGCCTCGCGGTAATGGATTGGATAATAGAAAGTCTATAGCCTCTCTGAAGAGATGTAATACATTGAAACAGCTGTCTGTGGATGACACAATAATATATATGTATGTATATATATATATACATATGCTTACATACATAACGAGTGGCATATTCATACACTGACATAAAACAAAATATATATATATATATATATATATATATGTAAATAAAAAACACAAACAGACATATATCAATAACTATTCAATCTCATTTTCAGACAAATAATCAGATACGAATAGGAGGGAGGGGGAACATACTTTCAAACTATATCTTAGCAGCAACTCTGTTACCAGCAAAGATTAATACCATCTCTTTATATGGGTACATCAGGTTTGTGTTATATAAAGCAGTTGTACAGCACCATTATCTTTCATTGTCTATAAAGTTCACATCATCAAATTCTCTCAGCTAAGTCAAGGAGGACTGATCCAGGGGGAGCAAACGCCCCCTTCTTCATTGCAGATTCCTATGCGCACTAACACCTACACAAATTGATACAAAGTGCATGCATTACAAGTATGTTCCGTTATCTGTATAATGGATAGACAGAAAATTTTCACAGTATAATGTCCAACCTATATGACGAATATTCACAATGATAATAATGTACAATAAATGCTCATTATCATCATTACACAATGGACTTTTTAACAAACCCAAGTAGCTTATATTGATTCACTCCATTGTATATGTCTCCTTTTTTCATTAAGAAAAGTTAGAGTTGAAGCTCCTGGTAGCCCTAAGCTATCACAATCTGTCCTTGATTTGGTTTTATAGAATATATTTATTATGACAATCATCTAATATTTCCTCATTTTAAGATAATATGTTTAGGTTGTTACTTATGTGTCAATTTTATCCTTGTATTGTTTTTTTTATCATCTAATCTCATATTCATAAATTCCGAGTAATATTGCAAGAAGCATGATTTGATTTCCAAACTGTGTTTTTCTGGAAGCAATTGTGCGATTAGCAGAAAGTAAGAGGAAAAAATCATATGGACTTTCATGTATGAATCTCCTTTTTATTCTTTTCTAAACACTTGGAAATACAACTATATCCATATGTGTGTCTGTGTATGTATGTTAATGTATGTATATGCTGAAGATGCTTATTCATGTATGTGTGTTCCCCCTCTGAACGCATATCTGAATAATAAAATGTTCAGAATTATGCAAGCTTGACAAAGTAAGAAAATAAATCTTCAATAATTTAGTATAGAGAAGCATTTTCTTTTTCTACTAGTACTATAGTGAATAAGAAAAACTACAAAAATAATCAGGGTTAGGAGAAGGTCAAAGTTAGAGGGAAAACAAAACTTTAGACATAAATTCAATTTAGAAACACTTGACGATGAGAAGAAATTGATATTAACCCATAAAGAAGAAAGAAAGAAATGAAAGTGGCTATAGAATGTTTCAGTATGTGTGTATACATACACTGATGAGCCAAAATATCATGACCATCTGCTCATGAACATCTCCCACTCAATCAGGCATTGAATCAACATCTAAGCATCTCCTCAGGGATCCAGTGCCACAGTGTTAACATCTGGAACTGATGAACCCTTAAGAGTGCTAAAAAAAGGTTTTTGACAATATCAAACAAAGTCATAAACTACTCAGTCATTTACCACAGCAAAAAAGCAGATCCGTAATATAAAGTCACAAAAGTGAGAGGAAAACATCTCAGTACACATGAAAAGACAAAAAGATATTGAAATCAGGTCCCTAATGATGGGTCTATGAGATCAAGAAGACAGTATATACGGCCAAATATTTGCATACAATTTAGAAAATGCAATTTTGGCTTTGAATTTGATTAAGCTCTCCTGTAGTAACAGCAAAAATAGTGAATATCAAACAGCTTATCCAGAATTAGCAGCCTTGAACTATCTTATTTCAACTGTATAACAAATTCTACACTAAAATGGTTGACATGCATATTTAATTCAAAATTTGGACTGAGCTATAAACGAATTTTCATTTGGATGGTGATTTTTAAGGGACAGCACTTTGGACTTTCCTTCCGTCAAATAATTGCAGCTTTCCTAAGGAATAACTTCAAATTCAACACTGCACTTTCTTACAACCAAATATCAACTTAAAACTGCCCAGTTCCTGAGAGAGTATTTTCATTAGAGCAACATTGAAGTGTGGCAGCTCCTCTATTTTTAGATAAGATTCAGTATGAAACCCTACTTATAGCTAAATATCCCAAAAATCACATCCCCTGGCATCTCCCTATAAAAGCTTTGAACACACATGTTCAATTGCTTATTTGCCCCAGATCACTCAAGTTGGTTACTCTCTCTTTTTCCTTCCTTCTCCCTAGGATCAGTATGATTTCACTGGCCTCCTGACCAATCTAATCTTTACCAATTTTCCTCTATGACCAATCACTGTCCTAAACATTGTCCATTTCATTCCACAGATGTAGTCACATCTCATAAGTTCAGATATTCAATTGTGTCCTCTCCTCAAACTCAAAATGCATTTTCACCACCATCACTTGTGAATGAAATAGCAATGCCTCTATTACAAAACAGTCATGATTATTATCAATATGCAATCACAAATACATCACCCCCAACTTGGCTGTTAAGCACACCTCTGTTACCCAGGCTCCATAAACATTTCTTTGTCTTCTCCATGCCTTATGGATTCAAAACATTGCAGTCACTTCTGCTTCATCAACACACAATTGCAACTACTACTCGATATATTCTCTCCTGTTCTTTCCACGATTGTATTGATGTTCTCTTACATGTATTCCTTTTACAGTCTTGTATTTCAATAAATTTCTATTCATTAAATGTAGAATTTATTAGTTTGTCAAAGTACTTGTCTTCATTGCAATCATTCATACTTTGTTAAATCTCCATCTCCACATTCATACTTGGTGGGTATATTCTCCATTCTTTCACGGCGACTATCGTTCACTCTTCCACATCTAACATTCCCAATGACGTTGGCATGTGGTGCTAAAAACCAAACCACTTGCAGGCAAAATCCTTTGTCCCCCACAACTACATATTTTCATTGCTACAGAAACCAACAGCAATTACTACTCTCCCCTCACACATTATAGGAGCCACATATAGTCAGTAACATTCCAATATATATTGATCTAAGACTAAAGTAGGAGCAACACTTGAAAATGTATTAAGCGTGACATATCTTGAAAGCTTCTACAGAAAATATTTATGATATATGGCATATTTGTAGCCTCAATCAGTAAAATCTGAGGATCCATTGATATAAATGCTTACAAACAACCAAACACTTTTCATGGAAGTTTGGAGAATTTCCTAAGACATTATAAATAAGCAGATTTCTCTTTCCGTTTTGAAATTTTAAATTAAAACCGTGCTCTATTTTAAACAAAAAATAACTCTAGGAAGTTGTCATTAGACAAACTCTTTCCATGTATTGCCATAAATTGACTATGAATAAATGGTGTTTGGCTTGCAAAAGAGACTATTTTATTTGTAGGCGATTAAGCTATGAGAGTCAAAGGGCAGAAGTCTCTGGTTTGTAAGCTCTTGTCAGAAGATCATTAAAAGGTATCATTATTAGTGAATACAGACAAAAGAGGAAGTGTGTATAAGCGGGGCTTCTTGTATAAAAATCCATAAAGGAATGAATAAGATGAATAGAGTCTCCAGAAACATTAGTTGCTCACTCATTCAGAGCTGTTAATGGTCATGCGAACAAGCAAGCAATCAAAAAGAGCCAGATGATTTTATTGTTCAAGTTTAGTTGGTAAAATTGAAGGAAAGGAAATAGAAATAGAATGATATGATACTGGGGAAAGTGTCTGTACAGAATTTACATGTAAAAATGGGGTTATTTTCCCTTTTTTTTTAAAGTAAGGAGAAGTTTGGGCATTTCTGATGAACCATTCACTTGACTCAAAGTACGATGGCAACAATATCTGAAATGAGCAATTTTATTACAGTATAACAACTGATATTCAAAATGCTCTCTGAATTGGATGAATGATTTTGAAAGGCAGGCCCCATATCATAGCAAGTGCTTTTATTAGAATCTATTCATTGCATTCAGTCTAGAAAATGTAGCTACACAATTATAAAATTTATGACTTTCTCTGTTCAATAATCACAAAATAGTTCACTTGCAAGTATGATTACCGCAGGCTGTTTGAGATTTTGAAAAATATTCATACATCATTTTCAAGAGAATAATTGATCAGGATGAACGTTGGATACACTGCAATTTTAAACCACCGACCATTGCCTTCAACTAAAATAAATGATATTCTTAACATTTTTATCATGTTTCTTCCATTTTTAATTAGATATCTATTAAGAACTATATTTCTAACATGTAGATAATTTTATAGATTTTACAAGTATGAACATCTACTATTCAGAACAAGAAGATGCTTCAAGTTGGGAAATTCATCCCAACTTGAATATCAAGACAATATGTTGTTTTTGACCTGATGTCACACTGGCACCAGAGGCAAAAAATACCTCTTCAGTCACTCAAAAAAACTGTAGATAGTTCAAGAGTTTAATAGGAACTTTCTAAATCTAAAAGGAATGAAACTGATGGAAACTTGCTTGCTTTCAGGATTGTAGAGAGGAATAGAATTATTTCCCTTAACTTGATTTATGTAGCAATACATTAAATGTAAATAAAGATATGTTTTCATTTTCTATTCTTGTAGCAATGTATGGGGGAAAATGGAAATAACAAATCGATCAGAAAATAATTCCATTTCCATGGTTTCTGTCTTTTGCTATGTAGAAAAAGTATACTGGCAATAAATATATAATAGGGACCAAACATTCATTCATAACATTTAAAATGATACAGTATATAAGCTCACATGGGTGTATTTAGGAATTTGCACATGTTTTGGGTTTGTTTTATTTTTCATTTCTACAGCATTAATTATACAACTCAATAATAAAAAGCTCAAAAAGTATATTCTTCAAAAATGCACACATGTTCTAAGTGATTGAATGTTAACAATACCAATATTAATAATTTATTTTACAAGCATATGAAGGTTTTCATGATTACTTGTGTCCAATATGAGTTTTTAAATGTGAGTGATATATATTTGAATCTGCATCATTTTATAAGCAACATTTCAGTCCACCAACAAAAAGACAAGAGTAAAGAAAACATATGCTTTTCTTTTCTCTCTTGCCAAAGTGATGCACAAACCTTTTTTCTCTTTTTACAATGAAAAAAACTTTTATTGCCACACATTCCATAATCAAGTTGATCTTTTATTCAAGCAGACCTGTCTTCAAGTTCCAAAGTAATAATAAAACAGTCACACAACCCGTTTTGTTTTCAGCAGATTCTCTAATGATTAAATATTCATGAGTGATGGCTCTGAAGTCCACAGACTATGTTACCTTTTTGAATCATTGTCTGTGCAATATTGATCTTTCAATGTTGTTTTGCGATATGATATGTGAGTGGATGTGTACATGATATCTGTGTATATTTGGCCCATCGATGAATTTTCAAATGTGTAAAACACTGAAAAAGATACCTACATTAATCAAAATTTCAAAAAAAACAAGCAGGCAGAAGCTACTGACCAATTTAGCATAAACTCACAGTGCATATTGAGGGCTCCAACTAAAATACTATTTCGTCCAGATAGATACACAGATAGATTGATGAATACATATAAATGTCAGAAAAATCTATACCCAGCAATAGTGATTAAACTGGTCTGTTGAGGATAGCAATGATTGATCATGTTAAAGTATCAATATTTAATCATTTCAGAAATAATATAAAGGAAAAATAAATAGAATTGAAATATGATATAAAGATACAGTGAAGAATTAATGAGTAGAGCTCATAAGATTCACAAAATCTGAAAGCTGGGTTTATGAACATCATGAAATCCAATCAGAATCATGAAGACTATTCAAAGTCAAGTGACTGAAGACCATCAAAGGTCAAATGACTAAAGACTATGTAAGGTCAAAGAATGAAGACAATCAAAGGCCTAGTGACTGAACAGTCACATGCAAAAGAATATAAAGAAAAATTTCATGAGAAACTAATTTAATTGATTCATGTAATCTTGGATTGGCAAAGCAAACATTTTGTGCTCTACATTCTAGCAGTTCAAGAGTTTGTTTACCAAATATTATTTTCCATGTAAGTTCTTCAGATTCAGGCTTATTCTTTATTTAGAAACACATCCACAGCAAGTATATATATATATACATACATATAATGAAACATATCTACACAAATGTATAAATATGTACATTTATGAGAATAATAGAATCTCAATTTAGTCTTATTGATAGTGACTTAATATGAAAATATTCTTTAAAATTACCTCCTATATTCCTATTAAAGTCAGATTGAGATTGGTTCAGTGCACAAACATATAAGAACCAATAGGCACCAATCTTTAAACTTTGAAGACCAATTAAAAGTTTGCAGTCGGCAAATGGAAAACCAACAGAAGAAAAAAGGTGTATAATAAAATCTCATGAAGCAAATACAAACATATGTAGCAAAGCAATACACAATATCATACAGACATTACCAAATGCATCATGGGATAGATACACTGAGGAATTGAATTATTTGACTTACAATCCTAAAAAAGTAAAAATAGTTTTAAGCCACTAAATATCATATGTTGAGTGTAAAACAATTTTATATTGATGCAGAACAGATTTCATTTCTTTGAATGCACAGCTCATTATTTTGTTTTCTCCCAGACATGACCATCATATAATATGAATGAATATCTGATCATAATTTCAATTCTTAATTTATCTTTCAATGCAACTACCTTTTAGTAATTCTCTACACTAATCCCTTTCTTAATGCTCTGTAAGACATTCTTACAAGAGTCTTTTCCATATGTATATTGAAATAAAGCTTATATTATGGGTTTGGAGTCAAAGTATTTCATAGAACAGACAACAATAAAAGTCAATAACACAAATATTCTTATCCCTCAGAAAAAATGGAAGATTAACTGGGCTTTACAGATGAGAAAGAATGGTTAGAAATAGACTGATTAGGAATCTATAATATCTACGAGAAAAATCTCTCTTATTTCAGAACAGAGTTTTCAGTATCTTCTTCTAATGAATACAATGTTTTTTTCAAGCTTTTTATCTTGTATTAAGAAATATTCTGTAATGTGTGCCTTTTTATAAGGTTGCAAAGAAAGCTGACACATTTCTTATAAGAAGAGTTAATATGTGAACAAATCACCCTGGAAAATTTGATAATAGTCATATTAGAGGAAAAACTTTCAAGGAAACACTGATTGTTATATTGCAGAATTGAGTGAGAACTGAGAAATCATTTTGATAAATTTTGATATCTTGATGAAAAAAATAACTGATAAGTCTTTTTGATTTTTTGGTATCTACAGCAGCAGTCAAAAAAAACATTAGACAAAAAGAAGTCAACATGAAAATATCAAAAACATTTTTTTTTAATCTAGTGATTTGTTTTGAATCACCCAAGGGAAGGTTTTGCATCAAAAGAGTTTTTAGAAATGTTTGATGGCCTCAGGAAATTGAAGAGCAGGACCAACCAAATGGTTTTGAATCCGACAGTGTTATACATATACAGGTATCTTTTGATATTCACAAGTTTTCTATTTGCAGTTTCAATAATTCACATTTCAGTCTTGAATAATCTAATAGGAATTGGGGGAGGCAGCGTACCACAAAAAATTCCACCAGAAAAAACATACTGTATTGTATAAACATTACCTAGGAAGTTTCAGAAAGTTTAGGAAATCATAAAAACATTGTAACAATATTTGTATTATTAATCTATTTATGTAGACCATACAAATCCAGCTGAAAACGTACTATTGATCAATACTTACACTCCCAAACTGGTTAGTCAAATGGTGTTTTAGATATTTGAATTTCTTTTCCAGTTCACTGTGCTGTAACAAATATATTTTATTCTTTCTTTCTTGTAGAATGATTATTGTAAATAATTATTAACATTTATTTATTTTTTTACCAGCATCTACTACACACTTTTTAACAAATAAAAAAAAAATAGCAATAATCAAATATCTTCTTTAAAAGTTTAATTTTGGTTATAACTGTAAGCTTATAGCATGAAGTTAGTGGTAAGAAAAGAGAAAAATATTTTTATGTACACACTGAGGATTTCTGAGCAAATTGAGGCCGTTTTTACAGTTTTGACTTTTAAAAAAAGTCAAATTTTCGCTGTATGCTCTACTCTATTCATTCATTGGGAATTATGAAGTGTTTGCTTATTGTTTATGGCACAAGAATATTCAGTTTGGGGAACTGAGAGGGTTACAAGGATGATCGGCAAAAACTGTTTTTCTCTTCCCTAACCCCCACGAAAAATAATTATATATAAATATATATATATATATATATATATATATATACCTCAATAGGTGTCCATAGAAAATTCAATGCTTTGCAGTGATTCAAAATTTTATGCCAGTGCAATCATCAGACTGTCTATTTCTCCTGTTAAGGCACTTTCTATATATATATATATATATATATATATATATATATATATATATATATATATAATATATATATATAGGATGTTTAGTCCAAATGGAGGCTGATGGGGTACATGGAACATTTGAAATGAAATTTTTGTTTGTTTATTGATTGTTGTATTGTTTACATTTTTTTGTTTTATAAAGTCAAGTTAAAGGGTGGTTTTATTAAAAGAAATTGTTCAGTTGTTTTATACTTAGGATGTGACTGTTGAATAAATTTGGAGGATATTTGAATCTTGAATTATCTCTCGGGAAGGTTACTTTTTGGATATATTTTTTGGAGATAAGGATGATGATGATGATGATGATGATCATCATCATCATCATCATCATCATCATTATTGTTATGATTGAAAAAACGATTTTTTAACCAGGGCGGTGATAAGTTTTCTATGCATTTCTATTTACATATGCAAAATGCCCAATATCAAGTACTCTTCATTCATAGATAACTCAACCCTCAAAAAATAATTAGTGTATATATATATATATATATATATATATATATATATATATATATATATATATATAGATAGATAGATAGATAGATAGATAGATAGATAGATAGATAGATCGATAGATCGATAGATAGATCGATAGGTATGTGTGTGGGTGCATTTATGTATGCTTATTTGGATAGATGCATATTTAGCTTTAGTCCTAAGCAAATATCAATCTGATAATGATAAAATAAGAATGTCATAAACCTAAATCTATTTTTATCATCCCCATTATTCAAGCACCTTTACTAAAAGTTGAAACTATCATCACCATCAACCATAATAATGAAAATTCTCTTTTTGTTTTCTTTTTTCCTCCTCTTATTCTTTTTACACAAACTATAACTCTTTGGTCATGTTGAGCAGACAAACATTTCCCATTCTATTTGATGACATGCAAAACAAGAAGCAAACATTTTCATGTTTTTTTTAGTTTTTTTTCAGGAGTTGAAAAAATACTGATGGATAGTAATAAAAAATTCCAACAACTGCACCTTTCCACAATAGATTTTTTTTTCTTGTTTTATTTTTCCTTGTTGTAGGTAAGAACATGTTTATGTTTGTGTTTGCAAATAATATTTTTGTCTGCACAATCATCTGCATTTTTGGTACACATGTTAGTGGCATGCCCTTAATACGTTTAATAAAGTGGAGGTTTTGCACAAAGCAATGATCTCAATTTTGTAATAGTTTTTGTAAAACCCAATCAATTTTAATACGTCATCTTGTAGATAATTTAATGCTGAATAACTTTGTAATTACTGTAACTCATAAAAATAACTCTGAGAGATGTTGTTACAAAGCTTTAACATATCTATCATATTCTCCTTGTTTTTGCTAAGATTTTGCTATATGGAAATAAAACACCAAAACAGAATCAGACAAAACTTTGCAGGCATATGTAACTTGACCCAGTGTAAGTTTTAGGCTACGGAAACAAGAATTCCCCAATTTTGTAAATGTATAAACCAGGTTTTTAGTATGGGATAAATTAAAGATTTTGAAAGTCGGATATAATTGGAATCAGGAATAAAACAATCTGGTATAACAGATGTATGCATTCATGTCAGAGGGTAAACACCTGTGGTTATTGTCACAAGATATACTACTCTGGTATAATTATTACTCTGAAATAAACAAGCAAACTTCAGGCTATCTCTATACATAAAATGGATTGCGAATAGCAAATAAGATGAATTTTCACGCATAAACAAATAAGATTTATAATATTCTGCAAATTTCATGAATCAATAAATAAATAAGAAATGATTTTTATCTTTTAAGTTTTATGACTACTTTTTAGTATCATCCTAATTTTGTTAGTTGCTTTTTATCATAACTTTTTGATCAGACCAATTACCCCCTGGCAGGGAGTAAATAGCATTGATAGGACATTTAAGAGTAAGCCTCAGTTGGGATTTGAACCCACATCCCCTGAGTGATGGGAAGCATTGATCAACCTAGCCTGCTTTACCAATTAAGCCACCAAGACATCATCTTGGAGCAGAAGCTCGAATAACACCATTAAGCCTATCATTCTTCCCGATCATTTGTTTACTTTCCGGTTAATACTGTATTTTATTTTTTTTTAAAGCAACTGATAAAATCAAGACATAGGAAAAAGTAGTCATGAAAGTTTTTTAAAAGAATAATGATTTATAATGCTTTATCCAATAGAAAAAAAAGTGTAAAAGCTACCTGAATGTAAATAAACTAGGGGAAAGGATGATAGGTTTAAAGGTGTTATTCGCGCTCCTGTTCCCAGTTCAAGTCTCACAACAATTGGTTATTTCATACAAATTGGAAAAAAATCAAAAAGTACCTGGATTGAACACAATTAGGGTTGATTTGTATTTTAATTATACATTTAGCAGAAAAGTTTGGAATTTAAAGAAAATGAAACCAATATTTGAAGACAAAGCAAAATATTGCTGAAATAATGAAATTATCATACCTTCCCCAATGTTTCTGAAATAGTAGCATAAATAGCTGTTAATCATGCTGTGATCTCAGAATTGCTCGCATGGCTTCTCAGAAACAAAATCATAAAATCTTAAAGAAAAAAGGACCTGTACAAAAAACGCATACCTACACCATGACTTATCATTATGTTAAATTCCAGAAAAAACATTGAACAAGAATATTTTAACTTAAAAAAGACAAAAATATAGATGCTGTGGTAAAATTAAATAATCTTATTTTACAAAGTTTTGTGACACTGCATCATTTTTTTCTGTCAATTTCATGTTGAAATTTTCTTGTCCAGTATTTTTTTCAGTTTTCACAACTAAAGTACATTGTGCAGGTGTGCAGTTTTCTTATTGATCTATAGATGAGTATATTTCTATGAATTATTATCCTGATGGATACAGATACAAAAAATATGTTTATTCACAAATATACAGAACTTTATGGTTGTATGCATAGGTTCTTTCCTACACCATCAAATGATAAAGAATGAATGGAAAATCAAATAAAGTAAAGACGATAAATAGATAGATTGATAGATAGATAGGAATATGAATATGTTTGTACATGTGTGTATGTATAACTGTGTGTATGTGCATAAGCATATATATATATATATATATATATATATGGGCATATATTTATGAATTTATACATTATATGTAGATTCATGCATTTATATACATAGAAATCTGTATTTACATAATGTTTGATTGAGTTAAAATGCCTCAATACTGACTTTACATGCAAACATCCCAACATGGAATTGCATACAAATATGTGGATATGAAGTTGGGAAGAATTATAAATGAATACATGAACATACACAAGTATAAATTATACCTATGTAAAGCTAAATACATATATCACAATCAAAAACACACATAAAAGTTATATTTTGTATTGTTATTAAATAAAAGTAAGTGTCATCTAGAATTTAATGTATATGTGTGTTTCTAATAATAATGTTGGAGCATAGAATTATCCAAGTAAAATTTGGCAAATAAGATCATTAGCTGAAAAAGTCAGCAGTTAACTTCCAACTTTCCCAAGCATACCTTGGAACAAAACAGGAAATTCCATGTAGCTTAAAATGCTCAGGATAAATTACACTTTGCTTCTTCATAGAAATCATCCATCATACAGTTAAGCTTAGATGCCTCATATTGCAGTTGACCAATTTTGTTTCTTTACTTTTCAAAAACATTTCATAAGTTGTGCTTAGATGCTTTCAATGGAATATATTTTTAGTTCTTTCCCAAATATGTTTCTCTTGTAATGTTTTTAATCACACCTCAAAATAAGTTGTTGTTTTTGGCTTAGGGTTGGGGGAAGTTTTAAACTTTTTTTGACATTTAGAAAACTTTCATTTTTCTTTTAGACTGTTAACAGATCTAGAGAAACTATTTAGCAGAGCAGTGATTCCATAATACTGCAAAATCTATCCATTCACCACTTAAAAAGTAGGCTTATTGAGTATGAGTTTGCTACTGGGAGGTCTGAGGCTCCAACCTGATTTCCAGATTGGTGAAGGCCATTATCACAAATATACCAACAAAAATAGAGACCTCCTAACCAAGAGCTAAGAGGCTTTACACTAAGCAGCTCCATTCCTAAATTATCTGATTCCTTTGAACTATAAATACCAAAATTCATTCCAATCTGAGTAAATATTGTCGGTATTTGATCTGGTTTCATAAGTGAACCCACAGATAAATTTCTGGAGAATCAATTAAAGATTTTACCAGTGAGTTCTTGAATCTCATAACTATGGCCCTAGGGAAAAGCATCACACTATCTAAATAACTAATCTAACAAGCTGGATATTACTGATGAGTGAAGTTAGTTAAATTTAGTTATAAGGGAATTATCATAATTCTCCAAGAGATTTCTGAAAAAAAAAGAAAAAAAAATTATAAATCTTTGACTGATTTTTTTTGAGAAATTTTACATTAAATCACCTTCCAATTGTTTTGCTATGAGGTATGTTTTCCTTTTTATTTAAAAAATGGAGGAATAATCTGACAATATCTACTATAAAATTAAATAGATTATATCTGTTCCTGAACATGAAGCTTTATTAGGTGTATACAAATGTTTTTAGTGAGAAACAGCTTTTCAAGTATATTCAGGCTAGCTATCAAGAAAGCCTTTGGGAACCTTTGCATATACCTGATATTCATTTTCATTATACTTGCAGAGAATTTAATTTACCCTCTATTATTTGGGCTATTTCAATTCACTGTAAAAAGATCGCAAGCTTGAAAGTTTAACTCCCCTTGTATGAATAAGTAGTTCTGTGGATTTCTGTGGATTCCAGAAGGTGTCTCTGTCTTTGACCAGTTCTTTATACCAATTTTTGTGTGTTGATTATTCTTTTATAGCAGTAAAAACATAATAAAGAAAGTTTCATGATGCTTCAATAAATATCACCAAGTTTTATTATCAATTTTATTCAAATAGAAAATCAGTTGAGCTGTAATATTACAGAATACTTTAACCTAATATTTTTATTATAATATTGCTCAACTAATTACATTTGAAAGTACTTTTATGAAAGATAAGAAAAAGATTTTAAATTCACAGTTTTTGGAACTCATTTTCATCTGCTCTGAATAATTGTCAGATCATCAGGAACAAAACTATGCCTACATATGATTCATATATGATCATATGATTTATACAAATAAATCTTGGCATATCATGCAAATACTTACATCAACCATAACAACAAAGGAACTCCATGAACTGGTTTGTTGAACAAGGTTATTATTAAGGTGAAGGAAACGTAATTCTTTCAAAGTTTTCTATTTCATCTTTTACTTTAAAAAAGGATATTTAACAACTGCAGACAAAGAGAACAAAAACGTAACACAAACAAATAAGTTACAAACAGCGATTGCAATCAAAGACCCTCCTTGTAAAGAGAAAAAAAAAGCACGTTCTTGGTAACAGAATTAGATCAAGTTAGAGAGAAAAATCAATTTTCATCTTGCAAAATCACTTTTGCAGTATTTCTTTTGTTCATTCTATTTGGCATGAACTTTAAAAGAACAGCTGTTCACAAAGAAAAAAAATTGGGAAAGTATTCAGCATCAGGTGAGAGGAAAAGACATCAATACACACACACTCACACACACACACACACCCACACACACATATAAAAAAGATTGACAACTTGTAAATGAGTAAACTGTTCAATAGTTACTCAAGAAATAAATACAAAACTCAATCCTTTGCTGTGTATAATCAACAGAAGATGTAACAGTTTTGAAAATGATCTCTGGGGATCTATATTGTGAGTTGTGATGTCCAGTGGTCGTCTACCATTCTCATAATATGACCAGCCCATTGCCATTTGACTTTTCTGATTGATTTGATTTTTATCTCTGACTCCCCTTTTTTCTTTTATTTACTGTGCTGTTTTGAGATCTCTCCATATGATGTAGAACATGATTATTTCTTGTCCACATTGCATGGTTCTTATTTTGAGGCTCAATCTTTTGGTTAGGTTCCATGTTTCTCCCCGATGAGAGACAAGGGGATGCATTGGTTGTAAACCCTTCTTTTCAGGACTAATGGGATTTTCTGGTTCTTTTAGCTTACTCTATCAAGAACTTGCCAACCTAGAGTGATTCTTTACTTGATTTCTTATTCATTTGAGGATTTCATTGAGATTTGTTGTCCTAGGTAGATGTAGTGGTGTACTTTCTTCACCTCTGAGATTTCAATTATGATCATTATATCTTCGTCCTCAACATGTTTGCTGTACATTGTTCAACTGAAATTCATGTGAAGACTAACTTTTCTGCTTTTTTAATCCAGTTTATCTTGCATTATTTGGATGTCATAAAGATTCTAAGCAGAAAGGACGATATTGTCTCCTTGTCTCACCTGTTTTTTAGCAGAAAAGGCTGTGTCTTTATGCAGCCTGATTAAGAAACTGCTGTGTTGGTAGATATGTTGCAATCATTATCATCAGTCTTTCAATGTCCGTCGTTGGACATAGACCTTCCCCAGGATTTGCCACACTTCTCTATCATGGGCGTCACGGAGCCAGTACTTCCTGAACTTGTCTAGCTCGTCTCTCCATCTTATATTCTGCTGGCCTTGGGTTGCGCATGTGATCTCAAGGGATCCATCAGTTGTCCGCCATTCTTGCAACATGGCCAGCCCACCACCATTTGAGATTTTTAATGGATTCTATGATGTCCCTAACTCTTGTCTTTTCTCGGATGTACTGTGCTGTCTTATGGTCTCTCCATGTGAGGCCCACCATAATTCTTTCATGTGCACGTTGCATGGTTCTCAATTTGTGGGTCTGTCTCTTGGTTATGTTCGATGATTCGGCTCCATAAGTGACTATTGGGAGGATGCATTGGTTATACACCCTTCTCTTTAGGATTAATGGGATCTTCTCATTTTTGAAGGTTGAGCTAGCTTTGCCAAAGGCTTGCCATCCTAGTGTGATTCTTTGCTTGATTTCTTCTTCTTTTGAGGGTCTCATGGAGATTTGTTGTCCTAGGTAGATGTAGTGGTCCACTTCCTCCAGTTCTGTGTCTTTGATTTTGATCTTTGTGTTTTTATCCCCGATGTGGTTGTTGCACATGATCTTCATCTTGCTGAAGTTCATGTGTAAGCCGACTTTCTTGCTCTCTTCATTTAGTTCGTCTATCATTTGTTGGAGGTCATGTAGGTTCTCTGCAAAAAAGGCAATGTCGTCTGCAAGCTGAGGTTGCTCAGATACTCGCCGTCTATTTTGATTCCTTTACTCTCCTAGTCTAGTCTTCTGAAAATCATCTCGAGGCAGGCTGTGAAGAGTTTAGGTGAGCTGGTATCACCTTGTCTTACTCCTTTCTGGAGCTGAAAGGGGTCCGACTCTTTATGTAACCTGATAAAGGAGCTGCAGCGATTGTATATATGTCTCAGCACTTCAGCATATACTGGATCTACACCTTGCTGACTGATGGCCTCCATGACCTTAGGGATTTCTACTGAGTCAAACGCCTTTTTGAAGTCGATAAATACTATGGCAAGTGGTAGTTTATACTCAGCTGCTTTTTCTTTCAGCTGATTTATCAAATGCAGGTGGTCCATGGTTGAGTAGCTTCTTCTAAAGCCAGCTTGTTCACATGGCTGGTTTTCATCGAGTGTTTTCAAGATTCGGTTGGTGATGATCTTTATGAAAAGTTTGTATATACAGTTGAGTAGGCTTATAGGCCTGTAGTTGTTGGGGTCTTGGACATATACAGGGTCTATGCCTTGCTGTATGATAGTGGAAATCCCCAAAGAAATCAATGCTGAGTCAAAGGCATTCTCAAAGTCCACAAATGCTACGGTAAGTGTCATTTTATATTCTACTGCTTTCCCTTATGGCTGATTTACTGAATGTAGATGGTCACTGGTCAAGTAGCTTCTTCTGAAGACAGCTTGTGCGTGTGGTTAGTTTTCATCCAGTGTTTTGGTGATTCAGTTGGTGACCACTTTGATAAAAAGTTTGCAAATGCAGTTGAGTAGACTCATTGGCCTGTACTTATTTAGATCTCTCAGATTTCCTTTTTTATTTTATAGCATTATGATTTTCAAGTTCCAATCGAAGACTTTGCTTTGTTTAAGGCATAAGTTGAATATAATGGTTATTTACCTAGTGATAACACTACCAACATTTTTGAGTAGGGTGATAGAGATTTTATCTGGGCTAGACACCTTCCCTTTTATTGTTCGTTTGATGGCTTGCTTCAGCCCACATGGGGTGACTTCTGGGAAATCTTCTAATAGGTTACCCATGATATATGTGTCTTGTACATTGTACTGTGTTCTTTGTTAGCAGGAATAAGTTTTTTTGTGAAATTCTTAGGTGTATTTGACTATTGTTGTCAAGCTGATTGATGTTCTTTTCTAGTTCAGTGATGGTTTATGACTGTTTAGTTCCAGCTTGATGGATCATGTGAGCTCTTTTTGTGTACTGAGTGGTTGCAGTTTGGTGAGGAACATTTTCCTGCATTTTTTTTTTTAGGTTTTAATTTAAATTTTGCCTTTTATCATTCTGAAGTCGCTTCCTAAATTGACTTGGTTTAGGACCTGAATATCTTTGACAATGTCACTCATGTATGACTATAATGCTAACCTGGGCTGCCAATTTGTGATTTGAGGGGAAAACTGTAATGATATCATGATTATGACAGAAGAACATTTTATTCTGTTTACATTTATTCATTCATGCTCGGATGACACTAAAAATCTTTTCTGAACACATATTCAGGGAGAGGGGTCTAATTATGTTACAATTATAGTGCCAAACCCTCAACTTTATTGATAAATCATTTTCCCAAAACTCAATTGGGATTAGAAGTTATAAAAATCATACCAAGGAAACTTTTATATTTCACTTTTAGAAGTCATAAATCTACAGGAAATTTTTGTTTCATACTTAAGTGTCTAATTCAAAGACAAACCTTTTTTCTCTTTTAGGTGTCAAAATCAGAAGATAACTTTTTTTTCTCTTTTTTGGGAAAAAAATCTAATGATATTTTTTTTTTCAATTTCTGGGGTCAAAATTGAGTGGGAATAGAGAAGTGAGGGAATTTTTTTTTTTTTTTCACTTCCAGACCGGGGGGGGGGGCAAAATTGAAACTAAGATCTTTTTTTGATTTTGGGGGTCAAAATTTAGAGGAATTTTTTTTCCCACTTTTCCCCCTAGATTATTAAAATCAAGGAAATTTTTTCTCACTTTTTCAGGATCAAAATGGTGAGGAAAATTCATTTTTTACTTTTAGGAGTTAAAACAAATTGGAATTTTTTTTAAATTTTAGGGGACAAATTCAAAGGCAAACTTCTATTCTTTTACTTTTGAGGGACAAAATCAACTCTTTTTTCACTTGTAGGGTTCAAATTTGGAGGCAAACTTTTAAAGGTAAAGTTATGTATACTTTGTGATTTTATCACCCACTTTAGAGCAAATTCATTTGCTTCAACTATAAAACTCACTTCTTCTCAAGAACAAAAACTTTCCAGAAGAAGCAAAAGTCAGATTGAGCCAAAGCATGTCAAACTAAATGGAAAAAATATTTTTCATAATTGTTTTACCTAATTTTGTAAAACTCCGATATTGCCAGGAGTCAGAGGTACCAGAAATGTCAGAGACAGAGATTTTACATACTAAATCTACGGCCCTAATCCAAATCCTTTAATTTCTAATTATTATAAAAGTTTTTATCTTCAAGAACAAGAAAAGCCCATTAGTCCCCAAAAGAAGGGTCTACAACCAATACATCCTCCAAATGGTTACCTACGGAGCTAAAAGATGGAACTTAACCAAAAGATTGACCCTCAAACTGAGAACCATGCAATATGCACAGGAGAGAATCATGTTCAGCATCACATGAAGAGATCACAAAACAGTACAGAATATTGAAGAAAAACAAGAGTCAGGGATATCATAGAATCCATTAGAAAACTCAAACAGCTATGGGATGGTCATGGTGCCAAAATAAAAAAAAGATGGGGTGACAAACGAGACAAGTTTAGAAAGTATTGGCTCTGTGAAGACCATGATAGAAAGGTGTGGCAAATCTTGGGTCAGGTCCAATGACAGATACTATGACAATGATGATATCATTCAGCCCCTTTCGAGAATCCTGGGACTCATATATCCTATAGTTTCTGCAAATGCTGGGATATATGTCCTACAGATCTATTTTGGAAGCCTACTAAGACATTTTAATTCAAGCATTGAGCCCAGTTTGTCTCGAAAGTTTTAATATATAAATCTGTTGATTCATATAGAAGACTACTGAAAAAAAAAAAATGATTGGGTGCTAAATTCTGTCGAATTCCCAGGGTTTAACTCAGGGGAATGTCATTTGTGTCTCAGACATGAATTGGCCAAGATATTCAAAAGTTTATAACATTTCATTGTTATAAGCTCAAGAATTATTCATTATATTTCTCAATCAAATCAAATCTTGAAATCAAACTTGTTATTTTCCAATGACTGCAAAGAATAGTAACATTGTGCTGAGAATAATCACTTATCATGTAGTTGATACTATTTCAGCTGAAGGTAATGGACTCATTATAAAAGTCAGTATATTTTTTATTATAAAATGTTTAGAAAATCTATTTAATAAAAGTTGCATCAATGGAATCAGCTTTTGGGCTTTTGGACATTATAATGGAATCAGAGAATTTAGAGAAGCTCTTAAATATTTCGAATTTAATTCTAGTTAAATTATCATATAAATAAACACAATAATCCTTCCCAGACTTTAATTTACATTTTTCTCGTTTAATAGATTAATGAGGAACATATATTAAATCTACAAAAATATGTAGGTTATCAATGACAGCTTGATACACTGGTATGCAAATACTATTCTCTGCTCAAAGAATGTAATTTTTTTAGCATTATACAAATATAAAAATTAGCATGGTGTCCTAATATTGTTCGGGTAAATAAAATTATGAAATCATCATTAATCTTTGTGGACTAATTCTAAATAAGAAAGCAAACATACCACATAGAAGGAAAAAGCATGTATAACTTTTATCTTAACAAAAAGGGGTGTTATTTCTTCCTTGATTAATTAGGATTAATGTAAAAAAAAAAAAAAAAAAAAAAAAAATAATAATAATAATACAGTCATAGTGGGAGCACTAGGAACTGTCCCCAGAACGCTGAGGGAGAGACTGGAGGAGATCGGGATTAGGGGGAGGATAGAGACCGTACAGACCACAGCACTACTGGGAACTGCACGGGTACTGAGGAAGGTGCTAGAGATATAAGTACTGCAACGAACTGTAGCTCTGTCATGATATGCGAAAGAGGGAGGAGACGTTAGCTGAAGACCTGAGGAGACTTATTGTCACTCAGCCCTCAGCGATAACCACTGGGCAACCGGTGTGAAACTGTAAATCGCAGAATTACTGCGACCTGCTAGTACTAGGAGAGGAGGGCTGGAGACTTGAGGAGACTTGCTGTCACTCAAACTCCAGCGGTTACCACCAGGCAACTGGTGTGAGATTCCTAATAATAATAATAATAATAATAATAATAATAATAATAATAATAATAATAATAATAATAATAATAATGATGATGATGATGATGATGATGATGATGATGATGATGATGATGATGATGATGTCGTCGTCCATTGCTGGCTAAAGGCTTTCCCCATCTCCATCTATGGCAACCATAATGATAGTTCAACAGAATAAGGTAGATTAAGATAGTTATACAGATTGAGTTGAATACATAGAAACAAAGTAAAATAGATTTAGATAAGCTGAAATTGATAGAGGGAAACTTTTGTCAGCATCACTATCTTTACTTGACTGATGCTTTTAAAGCAGTTTTCATTGATATCCTCATCTAATAAGAGTTTATCTTCATTTCTTTTACCTTCATGGTATGTAACACAATCTGATTAAATGACCAAAATGCTTCCAATATTTAATGCTCTCCAGACATCAATTATACAAGGATTGCAATATGTATTCATTATTGCAAAAGTATATTTTGAACTCAGGCCTATTCCAAGATCTTTTGGAAAAAATAAAAAGTAATGTCCTTGGTTCATCTTTCTTCTATGATGAAATAGATTTGGGTTTGGGATGATGATTAAGGTTGGTGCAGTATCACAAGGAAACATGTTAACAGTACAATGGCATATTTTTAACTCTACAAAATAAGTTAGGACAATCTTCCAACCAGAAGTCAATAGCAACAATAAATAAACATCATCATTATCATCATCATAAACTTATCATGTAAATGCAAAATTTCCCTTACCTTTGAGAATGAAGATCTCTATTCATTTGACTGAATTTTTCTGTATCCCTATTTTTTTCTTTCCTTTCTTTTATTAATTATTTACTAAAATTAATGAAAGTCAAAACAATCAGTCTTATGTTCATTTCTTTATATGATTGGGGATAGAGAACTCTGATTTATCATCCCCCCTTTCTTTATTTGATCATTCATTTATTGTTTTCAACAATTATATCTCAATGTCTTTTTCTCTTTATTTTTTTTTCTTTGTGAAATTTTTCAAATGTCTTGTTTCACAGATTATCTGATCTCTGCTCGTTCATCCAGCTTTTCTCCAGTTGACTTATTTTTTTGTTAGCAATTCTCACATCATTAGTAGAAACATTTCCAAAGCTGATGAAATACCATTTTAAAACGGTACCTCTCAAAAGTTGGGAATAGACAACTATCTTCGGGGAATCTTATATAACCAACTAGTAGCATCAAGCTAAGAGAAAATTTGGCTCCACACAGATTTATCGATATATCATCCGAAATTGGCAACATTTGAAATACGCATTTTACTGTAACTTACTGGTACAATTGGAGCACACCAATATGTAGGTATCATAACCTTTTCAATGATCTTCTCTTTCTCTAGATGATTTAATTCCTTTTTAACTTTAGGAAGCATTTGGAATAGTATTCTTCTTGCTGTAGTGATACAAGAGGGTTTTGCAACTTTCTTTTAGAATTATCTTTACTGGGTCTCTTTTCACACAATTGCCAGAATCAAATACACTGTGTTGTATGTTTTGACGCATAATACTAGATCTATATGATGAGCGCTATCTCTTGATAGTAAATTTTCTTTATTTGTGCAGTTTATTACATGAATGTCCAAGATGTAATATTTCTCTTTTCTTTGAATTGTGGTGGTAAATTGTCCTATGCAACTCTCGGTGCCACCAGGACTTGTATTGGTTGCCTTTACTGACTGTACAGGAGGCTTCTCTCATAGCTTACCGTATGTTAGGGCGCT
This sequence comes from Thysanoteuthis rhombus, assembly GCA_963457665.1. Lineage (NCBI taxonomy): Eukaryota > Metazoa > Mollusca > Cephalopoda > Oegopsida > Thysanoteuthidae > Thysanoteuthis > Thysanoteuthis major. Next base: position 27,513,146 of record OY735212.1, read on the forward strand.
AATCATATTGTTTTTTTTCCATTAGCTCTCCCTAAAAGTGTTCTTTTTGTTCCTCTATTCTTACTGCCTACATTTTATTAATTCTTGACTTGCATGCTAAGGCAAAATGATTTGGTTTGTTACATTTTCTGCGCATTGTTTCCTTTGCCAGACAGTTCTTAAATTCATGTTAAATTCATGTCTTCAATCCTGTTATATCGATCATATCTGCACTTTCCATGTTTCCAAGAATTAATTTTTCTTTTTTTTTCCCATTGACGTCTGAATCAACCATTCTAACGGGATTTCTTCCATCGGGATTTTGTCCTGTTCACTGCTTCTTGCCATTTCCATTGCCTTTTCTTACCTCAGGTCAGTAATTAGTTGTAATCTTCAGATAACTCCTTATTCTGCCGACTGATAACAAAACGAAGCCTAATTTAGTCTGATTTTTTTCTTGAGAAATCTTAATGTTCATGTAGTTAATATATAAATGTTCCCTTTGGTTCACCTAGGACTTGGATTCTTAAGTAGAATTTTGCACTCTCATGTTTGAGGGGGGGGGGGATAATATACGGATTAAATTTCTCCAAAATGGCATCGTAAACATTTCCACCCTCTCCCCTTGTGAAGGTAAATGTCCTTGAAACTTTTACAGACTCAGGTCCCATACAGTATATCAAGGTATTAATCTGAGTCTGATTGTGTTCTCCACATAATTTCAAGGCTTGCCAAAATAACTTGAAAGCTATGACCATTTTTGCCAGCTTCCCATGGATGTGAAGTTGAATGGTTCCGGTTAGTGTAATTTGAACATTTTTTTCTGCTTTTACGAAAAAAGGTTTTTTTCCATTTGTTATGGTGTTTCGAATTCTTATATTTTTCCTAAGTATTCCTTTCTGACTCCATGTTTGTCTTAATTCTTTGATGAAATAGATTTGGTTTCAAGGCTGATCCTTCCAACTAGTTGTCAATAACAACAACAAATTGTAAACATCATCATAAACTTATCATGTATATGCAACAGTCCAGGGGTCAAAATTTTCCAATAAATGTAACTTATAGGCATTATAAGCACTAAATCAATCTTGTATCAAAAAAAAGATCCCTTGTTACAGTCTTGAAACTAGGAGAGTAAAACACCAGATGTAAGCTGATCTTAAAACAAAGTTTTTATTTTTGGAAATGCAAAAATATACAAATTTGCTCTTGAATATACTAATTGTTTATACATAAATGTATAACATATATGCTGATACACTCACACAAAAAGCCATCCATTGCCTATGTGAGTGCACATGTTTATGCACAAGGAAGCTAATATATTTGTACATATCGATTGGTTTTGATATATTCATTATGTAGTCAGTGACCAAGATTGCTAAAAGGACTTTTCTTAGATGGATCGAGCACCAGTTCCTATACTTTGAAGTATTAGGGGTCCAATTGAGTAGATGACATGTTACTTATTAGCCTTTTTTTTTAATTTGTGCATGAGTTCTTCAGGTGAATGGGGCTAATTGTACCTGGTACTGTAGTTAGAATTTTTGCTCTGACTGACTGTTCTTTGATATGCACTTCCTATACCTGATATAATTGGTGTTAAGGGAACATCAAACTTGTGGATTTTAGATAGACTTTGAAGTTTGGGTCAAGTAGGATGATATTCAATGAGTTTGGACCATGCTTTGTGTCCACTTTTTAATTTTCTCTTCAGGGATTCTTTGAAACTGTTTGTTGTTTTGCTGATGAATGCCTTGTTGGTTTCCTTGTATGTGTTAAGATCTTTGAGTAGGGAAGATATATTGTGTATGTAAGTGTGTCTCCATGATGACAATGTCTTAGTCCGAGGTTGTTATGTGTATTTTATCGTCCTTGACTAGATTTATCAATGCATATACTTATCAAAGTGGTAATGTACTGAAGTCATTTGTTGTGCTTTTGAAGGCGATTATATCAGAAAGATAATTTCACTAGCTTCATTTAAAGGGTATGCATTGATACCTGACTAGATATTGTTGGCTGTAAGTTTTTTGCTCAATGAATAAATATTCTCAAGATACACTATTAGAAAGCTAATAAAATGCCCTTTCCAATGATATATCATGTTACCTGTATGAACATTAGATTCTATAAAAATATACCATAAATCGCCATGTATGATCCAAATTTTTTCCAGGAAATTTTGAGCTAAAAAATCGATGTGCGTATTATAAACGTAAGCATATCTATAGGAAATTTTTCCAGCACAGTTCATTTGGTGTGGAATATCATTTGACTGACACTATCATCTTGATGGTGATCAATAATATAGAAAACTGAAAACATACTCGCCTTTTAATCACATCTTTTTAAAGTAATCAAATTAATAAATTTATGAAAACGTAGGTTTACCTGAAATTACTTTTTCAAATTTTTATCTCTATTTTTTCTTACAAAAAATATGCAAACAGTCGGTACAATAATAACACGGCATGAAGAATTGTTTTCAAAATACACATGCATACATATACAATCACTGCACAACATAACACACCAACTTGAGGCAAGGTGAGTACTTGACTATTTTATATACTAAAACAAATTTCCATTCATTCTTCTAACTAACTCAGTGGTTTCAAATCTGGGGTCCATGGATCCCAGGAGGACTGATAAATAATCCACAGGGGTCCACAGCAGTGTCTTCACGAAGCCTATTATAGCTATTCTTGTGACAAAGAAAAAATATCATCAATCTCACTGCTATCAAAAAACGAAATTATTATACGCAGATCTTTACAATAGAATGAATATGATTTTCAAAGGTCAAAATTGTTTATTACTGCAGTTGATTGATTATAGTGTAAAAACTTAATGTTGAAAATAAGGATCTGCCTGGATATTTCTTTTAGATGAGGAGTCATTAAGTTTCTGAAGTTTTAAAACCACTGATATAGCTCATTGACTTTTCCCTTCTCAACTCATGGCATATAGTCAGTTTTACCACTGACAATGATCATTTACATATTTTTCATTTTCTCCATTTCTGACTCACAGCAAATATTTCGAAGACACCAATCAGATCAAAGAAGGGGGTGCAGACCGTATGTTGATCATACATTGATTCAAATTTGGCAGGGTGGGTGGGAGTTTTTATGATAGTGGATTATAAGTGTGTTGTATGATATATTGGAATTTGTTTTGTTTCAATTGAAGTGAATGCTCATATACCTTCAGACTATTGGCTGTACCATTTTTTGACCAATGAATACAAATTCACAGCATGCACTTAGATGGCGGATAGAATTCCTTTTTCAATGATATGTTGAGTTATCATCACAAACATTGGGTTTTTTAAATATATATATTTGAAAAAGAATCTCAATAGCTCAGTAAAATTTTTTTTATTAGCTCCTTTTAAATAGTATGCACAGATCCCTAACTTCATATTTTTGGCAGTGACTTTTTTTCCCCAACAGATAAAAATCCACAGGATACACTATTAGAGAGCGGATACAAAACCTTTTCCAATCATATGCCATGTTATCAGTACAGATATTGGATTTTATGAACATATATATCAGAAAAAAATGTTATTAGCTTAATTTCTTGTTTTTGACCGTAACTTTTTTAGCTAATCACAGATTAACAAGATGAACTATTAGAGTGCAGATAAAATTCTTTTCCCAACATTATCTGTACAAACATTGGATTTTATAAATATATGTATGAAAAAACATGTTATTAGCTGTATTTAAAGTGTGTATTCGCATACCTATGATCAGCAGATACAAATTCCCAACATATGCTGTTAGAGAGCTGATAAAAGTATTTTTCCTGTTGCGTATATGAATATATGAGAGAGATAATTTGTTCTAACTTCATTTTTTTTGGTGAGAGTGGGGGTCAAAGAGGCTCTTTTTTTTTCTGGTCATTTTGACTTAATGTCCAAATCTTAGGCTGGTATTTTTTAGCTAATATTGCATAGATTTTTTTAAAAGTTAATTTTAGATAATTAGTTCTGATACACATGTGGGCTATAGTGTTTCATTTATGCAAGGTATGAATGCTATTATTTGAGCCCTTTTTATGCCAAACTATAAGGTCCATTGACCTTATATTCGGCAGAAAGACTAACTAAGCATCAAATGATGACGTAAGCTGAGATTTATCACAAAAGTAATTCTAGGTCAATGGAAGTCTTTTCTGGTTATCTCTAGCCAATTTCCAAAGGTTGCTGGCTACAATCTTGCACCAAGGATGTGAGAATTCAGCAGATTGGTGTATCTTCTCAAAGTGAAGATCACAGTCTATATAAGGTTGACCTCAGAAGTTGTTCAAAATTACCAAGAGTCAATTCAGAGTTATTGGCCACAATTTTACACCTTTTGAACTGGAATTTACCATATGAGTAATTTTTTCTCATTGCAAAGGTTATAAGCAATGCAAGTTTGACATCATGAGTCAACCAAGATCATCATAGGTTTTTCTGGTCATTTTTCTGTTTGTTGGCTTCAATTTTGCACTTATGAAACCGAAATTTGGCATTGAGATAAATCCTTTCATGTTGAAAGTATTTGGCAATGTGAATTTGACCTTATAGGACAATTGAGGTCAACAGATATCATTTCTCATCATTTCTAAGTTGATTGCAATATTTTTGTACATAGGAGGCTGAAATTCAACATAGAAGTATATCTTCACACAGCGAAAGTCATAGGCAATATGGGGATACTCTTGAAAATCATTCAGGGTCATTTCAGGTCATTTCAGGTCATTTTCAGCTAACTAAAGCAATTTATAATATATTCTTTTAGTTTGCTATGAAATACAAAAGTGTAGAGGAGATGAAAGCAAATTAAGCAGAAGCATTAAGATTGTGTATCTATTAGAGTTTGCAAACCAGAATATAAATAGTGGTTTTGAATATTGGAGAGCAATTTTGTCACTAAGACACCAATATCAGTTGTCTGAGTTTTCCTCATTAAATCTTAAGCCTTAAACTAGAAATGTCTCAACAAGGAGATCCTTTTGAAAAGAGAATTTTTGAAAACATCTTGAATATCTTTTTAAATCTCAAATATGAGATTTGATAGAAAAAAAAGTACATGTGCAGCGTTCACCACCTTCTTAAACCTAAACCCTGATTACGTACCATTCTTCAAGTTTTTTTTCAGGAAGCGGGTGGGTAAAGGATAACATAGTATGATATGTTGAATGTTGCCAAGTAAGCAACAAGAGAATTTCTAAAAATAGTATGTGTAATGGCAATTGTATCAATGCCATCTACAAAAAAAAAAAAATGCAACTAAAATAGGTATTGGGAATTTTTTTCAGTGATTTACCAGTATCGGTGATGTTTATAATTTGTAAACCCTAGTAACTAGAAGCCCTGTTAATTAAGGGATTACATCATTTGTTTTGTTTTGCACATTAAAATGTTCTTCCATACCAGCTACTTTCTCATGTGTAAATAATTTTTTTTTCCATTTCCCAGTCACATTTTCAAGGTTAAAAGATCTACTCACTGAAGATATTTCCCTGTCACGTTTTCCTGATTGAAATATTTCTGGATCAACAATTCCAATTTATGTTTTCAAGGTCAAACAATTTATCAACAACAACATTTCACAGTCACAAACGCACATATATACATGCCTGCCCAGAAAAATATACCAAAAAAATAGGCCTACCCACATGCATATACACTTACACATATATACACATTTACATACATGCAAACTGACACGTATATGCATAGACTGCATATGTACACATATACATAAATGCACACTAACATAAACAATCACACCAATACATGCACACACATATATGCATACTAACAAGGCCATACATGCATGCTAAAACTCACACATACACCAGCTACATGCTCATACATGCATGTAATCTACTTGACCGGGAAAATGCACACTCACATGCAGACACACACATATATACATGTATATACATGCATACTAACTTATGTACACACATGCACATTAAGCCATGCACTTGCATACACTTACACACATGCATGCTAGTTCATACATCCATGTGATCAGCATGTAAACCGCTTGACTGGGAAATGTAGTTGGCCAGTAAATTATTTGACCAGTAAAATTCAACAGGGAAATGTTTTCAGGGGAATAAATTGCTTCACTGGGATAATGCGACCTTGAAATATTGTGTCATCAAAAAATTACAGCAATCTTCATTTAAAATGCAGTACAAAACAATAAAGACATTAGTAGATAAAAGTAAAGTGAAATGACTTATATAATCATTTTTCAATAGCATGATTCCAATGCATTTGTGAGGCTGAATACAATAATCGAGAATTCATTTCTGGTGGCGTAAGTAATTTTTGAAAATAATCAAGAAAATTAATCATGGGTTTAGTCTACTTTTAAATTTTACCCTGTGAAAAAAACTTCTCATCAAGTTCCACCTTGTTATATCTTAAAGTATCCTTTCTGATGTATTAAATTTCAATATGTGTTTTGAGTAAAAACCAAAATCCAAAAATAGTTGATAAGAATGGTTTATAAAATGCTCAGGAACCTATAAGAAGGATCTATTCAGGTTTCATGTATGAATATACTTGAGCACTTGCTCCTTTTGCAGTAAATGAGAAAATGCAATCAAGGAGTTTCATTATTTTGATCATAAAAAATAAGATAAAGAAGAAAAAGATTTTCAATGTAATGTAGAATTTTTAACTCTGTCCGTACTGATTTATGTATTGATTATCCTTATTAAAGAAAAAAATTAAACTGAAAAAAAGACCTCAGATACTTTAGTAATATAACTTTGAAATAAGTTTCATGTAAATTTGTCCAGAATAAAACTCCTTTTGATATTAGTAGGAAAATTCTGAAAAATATTCCTAGAAGGATAGAAGAAAAGACGTTTAATTCTATTAAAAAAAGATTTTCCAGAAACTTAGCATTCAGAACCACGAAACATAACTAAATGTATGCCTTATTATGTTGATTGCAATAAAATGTGATTCTTCTTGCATAATGTTCCTGTTTTTAACTCTCAAAAGCAAGAGATTAGAAGCAAAATGCCTGTTTATTCAAATACTATGCCAAATGCTATATACGGATAAGACTGGAAGATGATATTCATATAGAATTTTTACTTATGATTATAATCATGAGTATGCACAGAATATATATACACGCACATGTATATATAACTATTTATTTATCTATTTATTTATACATAAACATACACATTAACATAAAGCAAGAAATTCGCAATTCAAAAAGTGTCTACATGTCATTCCATAACATCTGCCTCTCATTAAATATATTTCAGTCAGTGGCCCTGAGCAATAAAGGTTAATTATGTGGATCCTCACATTCCCTTCACCGATCACACCGTTTAAATTTTCTGCATCTCAATGGACACTGATTAGTGCATCTGTCACTTCACAATACTCTTCTTTTTTACTTGACTCCACAACACTAAAATTAATTTCTTTTTTCCTTAAAATATGATCGAATGATCAATCATCCTCATTTTGACTGAAGCATAATGATACTATTCTCATCATTGCAACATCAAAATATGTGTATGAGACAGTTCTGGTAGTTTTATAGTGTTATATAAATGTAGTAGGTTATTATACTGCTTAACTAATCAGGAACAACTAAGCAATACAAATGTTTCAATTTGAGTTTAGCCTGGGTTTAGAAAATTTATCTCTATAGAAGGATAGTGACTTTTACAGTTTCTTTGTCTGTAACAATGGAGTCTTTCACTTAAAGGTAACAATTTTGATGATAAAAATATATCATATCCATCATTTGAAACAATGGTCTCTTCCACTTTGACCAGTTCATTAGTTTCCTTTTTTATCAAATCACATATCTGAATTCTTTCACTGGGATCAACTAGTAAATCATCACTGGAAAAATTACAACAGCAACAAGTCCATAAAGTGTGCTTATGTCATTTGAGTATTAAAAGATTGGCAAAGGAGATAAACAGCTTTCTTATGAAGAGAATTACAGGTCAGTTGAGACATGAAATGAGAATAATCACAAAAAATTCAAATGTAGCTTATGAGATTGCTAATATAATATTTCAAAGATATACAGAAGATATAAATTTATCGTGAGGCATCAAAATTTGAAAATTCCCACATCAATGAAAGCATAAAAATGTTTATGTTTCCAGAAATTTATGTCTCAAAACACCCTTGAAAAGGTTATAAAATAAAAAACAGATAAAATCTTTAGACAAAAGTTCAAACCTCTGTAAGTGGCAACCAAAATTTCAATTTTTTATTTCCCATATTTCAAAGATAGCATATATAAATCTCAAACTTCAATAAACTACAAAAGCTTAGAATTTTAATGGTAATTTTTTCATACCAATGAAACCACACCAAATCGATGAATATAAGCTGGTATATATATATGTGTTTGTGTACATGTAATTTATTGAAATTAGTCCCTTGGCAATACATACCTCTCTCTACTCAGTAGGCATATAATTAGACCATACCTCATTGGCTCAGCAGGGAATTCATTGCCATACATCCATAGACTTTTCAATCCATTTGCTCTCTGACCAAATACTGACAGATGATTGGTTTCTTTTAGTTTGAAATTGGATGAAATTTACTTTAGAGTACATAGCATCCGGAACAATGATTCTGCATATCCCAAATGAGATAGCTTGGATGAATTGTGAGATATAATCACTCAAGTTCTTGAATACCATTACATTTCAATCATTTTCAAGAAGTTACATAGCTTGATAAAATATTTGAAAACTGATATATGAATATAAGAATATATCAATCCATGACGTATTACTTTTAGAAATTTTTATGCTCACTTACATGTACTTTAAGTACATTATATTTGATGATAAATCTAACCACAATCAATCAGATGTTTTGGGAATATGCTGGTTTATCTATAGTTAAAGTCTCAGTATATCCTCTATATGCGAGATCTTTGCAGTTTTACATTGTGAGCAAGGAAAACAAGGTCATAGATAGTAAATGCACACACTCATTTGGTAACAAGCCATCTTCAAGTCTTTCTTAACCAGAAGGAGAGAAATGCATATTACAGAAATAATCTTCTAAAACACTGATCACAGCATTTTAGAGTGAGTTTTCACTTGATCTCTTCTTTTTTTGAGGGTTTCATAGAGATTTATTGTCTCATGTAGATATTACAGTCTACTTTCTACAAGTCTGAGTTTTTGATTTAGATTTTTGTGTTTTTGTCCTCGACATGTTTGTTGTATAAGACATTTGTTTTACTAAACTTCATGTGAAGTCCAACTCTCTTGCTCTCTTCATTCAGTTTGTCCAACATTATTTGGAGATTGTGAAGGTTTTCTGCAAAAAGGATGATGTCAGCGAATTGTAGTTACTTAGATATTCGCTACCTATTCTGATTTCTTTATTTTCCCAGTCTAGGTTTCGGATGATCATCTCGAGGTAGCCAGTGAAGAGTTTAGGATAGCTGCTATCACCTTGTCCTACATCCTTTTCAAGTTGAAAGGGCTCAGTCTTTTAGAAGCCTAATAAATGAACTGTTGTGTTAGAATATACATTGCAGCCAAAGACTGTCAAATCTCTTCTATATCTGTTTATTGTCTTCCACTCACTATTTATCCCATGTTCATTTTTCAGCAATAAACACAGATAATAGGGAAATGGAAAGCAGAAAGAAAGAATAAACAAAGAATTTAATAGAACTGTCAAATTTAATTCAATTTCTTGCCACTAAGCAAATATACATGATGAATACTTCATGGTGAGTTAGCTAATCTGGATGAGTAGATATTTTGGTGGGTAAGGAGAAACACTAGATTTTGCCTATATCCTAAAACTAACAATTGAGCAATTAAAACCAAATTATGATGAGAGCATATAATGAAGGCACTACTTCTCTTCACTGCATGTACATGACAAAGAAATTGTTACTGTATGTATTACTGCGCATTTTATTTCAAATCATAGCATCAAATAATAATACTGGTTTCACAATATAGATAAGTAAATTTTCACAAGTATTTTTTCCCCTCCACAGATAAATTCTTCAGTTATAATATTCTCTCTCCAAACTTTTATTAGTGCCGTTCATATGCATTTCCCTATTTAATTCCAAGAATTAACAATGTCAAAATATTTTGTTTCTTGCTTCCTCATCTATTCCATGTCCATTTTTCTTACATATGAATTCAACCCCTAAATATTTCACCTCATCCAAAACAGCCAAACCTCAAACACTGAATCCTAATCACTCCATCAAGCTTTTCAAGACCCTAGCTCTGCTTCTATTATTATTTGGACTTTCTCGTATGATACCTCTTTGGCTGAGGGGATCTGAGGTGATTAGCAAACAAAGCAGTTATTACTTCAACACAGACCTTGTATACTATGAATTATTCAGACTAATAACCTTATCTTTTGTTGGTCAGTTGATGTATTTTCTTTTATCTTTAAACACATTACAAATGGTAATTCTTAGAATCCTTGATCTTGGGCACATTGTATATTCCAGTTATCGCAATTCATAGATCCAAATACTGGAGATTCATTATGTATTTAAATTTAAAGAGAAGACTAAAGAACATACACCGAAATGTTATGATCAAAACACCAGATACTAATTCAAATAATTCATAGAATCAATACTTTAAAAAATTTTACAACTTTGAACTTTTTCAATTTCTTGAGAAAATGAGATCAAAACTAGCCAATTTTCACTTAAATGTATGACCAACTGAGCTAGCTTTCAATTAGAATCAGGCACCATTTCATAATTCCATCATATAGACCGTAAAATCTGCACCACCTCCCAAGTCATAGATGGATTTATGCATCGCAAAAAAGTTTGATTATAACTGGGAACTCATTATTGTCCTTGTGCCATGCTAAAATATAGATAAATTTCCACTGGACATGTAGAAAGTGAAACTGTGTATACTTGGGAAAAATAAGAATTCAAGTCAGCAAAGATGACAATTAAAAAAGATAAAAAATTTGTCTCAACACTAACCAAGAATTCATACAGCAGAAAAACATGATATTTCAACATCTGCTTGTGAGCAGCAAAACAACAACACTGTTGCATGAGTGTGCATACATATGTTATATTTTTGTGAACAGAAGGTCATACCAGCAGTAAAAAAAATGACCTTATATTGAGATTTGACTCAACTCCAACATTATAATCTATCTACTAATTGATTGGAGGAGGAAAATGTTGAAATTCAAATTTTCTTATCAGTTGAGACCCTCTTTTTACACTGATTTCATGCTCAACTGTAAATAGCGTAAGCCTGTCCTCTCTTCACTCAGACTATGGTATTGGTTGGCATATTAGATCAATCTTTTGACCCCAAAATAACTGAAAAATATCCCCCCTGGTCTTATATGCAAAGGATATCTGGCAGGCTAATGTTTATTCAGATTCTATGGACTACCAATACTTGTACTTTGCCAAACTCCATAATATCATTCACTCAACTATCATCATCATTATATAATTATTACATATACTTTTATTAGAAAAGAAATTATTCTTGATATCAAAGAAACATGTTCTGAGATGAATATATTTAGCATCCAACTCAAGTTCACTATAGGAGGAATGCGCTTAAGCTATATAATTGGATTCAAACTAAAAGTAGTAAACTATACTGTCCTAGTTGCAGATTTTGTTTAACTTTTTTTTCTGCTATAGTGGAAATGCACATTTCAATAAATGCCTACTTGTAATGCATACTAAAATGTTTTTCAAAATAATCCCTTCTGAAATGAGGGGAAAGTTAGGTACCCATGTATCTTATGCCATCAAATATGGTACTTTCAAATCAATGCAGCAATTGAAAGAAATACATTGAGTTACAGAATCAGTTTTTTTACTTTGAAATCTTTAAAATAGCATTGTTATTATGGGATTTAAGTGTGCTGGCCTCAGGAGGAATTTTGCCGACATAACACAAGATGTATTTTCATTGCACAAAGCCAGCAAATTCTTTTCAAATTTTACTGAACTGTTTCCAACCAAACCCATCATTAATATAATAGAAGTGGCTTGTAATTGTATCACCTTTAACTTGGCAAAAGAGTTCTTACATGCAAAAAGTATAATTCATTATGAAATTCTCCAACATAGCAATTGATGACAGAATTTAAGAATTTAAGTATGGATGGAGAGGAGACATTTACTGGCACTGTTCATTTCACAAAGGCAAGGGAATATCAGCATGTGATGATAGTTATAAACAGGATCTAAATTTATTACTTCATTCCAATATGTTAGTATTTATGGGCACGTGAAATTTCGGTGGCTATATCTGTACAGATGCTAGGTTTCTTGCAACCCACAACAATAAATTGGCATGGTTACTTGTGGGATGCTTGCTCAAATCGGATAGTTAAAGACCCTGTCAATGTGGGAGCTCCTGATCACAGCATACAAATCGATGAATCTGTAAAAAAATCATAAATGTCATGTTGTTTGTGAGCGATGGGAATCCTCAGAATTTGACACCACATCCATGATAGGCTTTCTCATAATTGTTCCAGATAGATCAGCGGACACACTGTTTCCAATCATTTGAAGGTTCATTCTACTCACAAATGATCATATATTCAAACTGATGGAAAGCCTATCCGAAAATGATTGATCTACCAGTGGTTCCACAATAAATACACCCTACTATCAACCATGCAGACAATTTTGTTGACGCTGCTCCCCATGATATTTTTAATGTAGTATTTTAATTAAGCAAATGTTGACAATCTATTTATTCTCTAAATTTTAGATGTATATCTGGTGAATCTACATGTTTCTGGATTTTAGATATTGTTTGAGTCAAATTTAGATGCAAAACCTGAAAATGAATTCAGCAATACCGCTCAGATATATTAATGCAGTCATTCATTGCCTTTTTGAAAAAAGAATAACACCAAGTGAATTCTTGCATAAAAAGCAAAAGAAAATTACACAATATTTGCAACAACACACTCAGTACTGGGAAGATAGTGCCAATTGAAATTTAGACACACCCGCTCACTCAATGTTAAAAATGGAGCACAAGTAAAAACAATTTAATGATTCAATCTTATAGGTATTGTTAGTGTCAAATGCTGCCTGAATCCTTGCATCTTCTTTGAACTGGTGCAAGAATTATATATTTTTCCAGCTTGATCAACAGAGCACTAACCCTAAAAATTCTATCATGTCAATTGTCACTTTGAATATGTCAAAGCATAGTACACCAACTACTCCAAGATATATTAAATGCCAGACAATGAAGATAAAGAAGGAAAAGGTTTGACATCCTGCATTAATCTTGACAGAGAAAATTTGTCTTCTAGATTATTATTTATGTGTATTCTAAGAAATGAATTTTATGAATTGGAGAACAAAGCAAAAAATCTCTTGGATCATGTTCAACAAGAACTTGTAAAGAAATATACAAAATTGAAGAAGACATCAAAATGGTGATTCCGCTGAACCAGATCTTCAAGGTGCACAACTATTCTGCGTGCAGAGTGTTTCATCATTGACAAATTAATAGCAAGTTTAACTCACCATCAGCATACTTATCAACAAATATCTCATGATTTTGTATTCAAATCTTTAAGAAGGCTACTTTGCAGTTGGAAGTTGATGTGTCCAACTTTCTGAAAAAACACACCCATGCCTTTGAGCCAGACTGTGAGGATGAGTTTGTAAATTTCTCTGAATTTGTGACCATTTGAAGTTGGATAGTGACCCGCAGGTCCTGTTGAAATACTTGAGAGATAATCCAGTTGTCAAGTCGATATTTGCAAATGTTTCAACTGCTCTGCAACTATCTATTACATTGCCAATCGCAGTCTGTAATGGTCAACGTTCTAAATGTAAAGCATTTTAATTAAATCAAAAGAAGTTGAATAACAGTACGAAAACTCACAATATCCATAAGAAGAGAAGGTCTTGAAAAAAATTTTTTTAGATAGCTATGAAAAGTTGAAACAGATTTATAGAAGTAAAAAAGACTAAGCAACTTATTATTTCAAATTGTATTAGGTCATTTTAAATCCCATGATTTTTTCCTTTAAAAACAAACGCAACCGAATTGTCCAGGGTAAATAATTTTCAAAATGAAATATGGTAAGAAAACCGAAAAAATGATTCTGTGTTCTTTTTATTAAAAAAAAATACAATGTTTCTTCATAAAATTGATGTTTTTGTCATAAAAAGTAAAAGACCAAAATTCTCACCATTTTTCAAAAATAGACGTTAGTTTGTCAAGTCAACGTAAAAGTTGTGTACATTATTTCACAAGTATCTTATTAACAACTATCAAGACAATATTTTGTCGATAAAGTAACTAGACAATCTCGATAACACAGACTTTACAGAAAGTTAGAATTCCGGTATTCAAAAGAAAGAAAATTTACTTACTTCCCGTGTATTATTCCTGAAAAATCAATCTATTTTTCATCCGTTGTAAACATTAGTCTCAATATTTCAGAGGAAGTCAATAAAATCGCCCGAAAGAAACAAGGAAAAGTGCTGTAAAAACTGTCGTCTGTTACTTAGCGTCTGCTCCAGGCTGAAACTCGTACAATAATTTCGTACTAAATCTATTCACAATAACTCACGGATTTAATTGTGTGGTCGATATCAACAATTTTTTTTCTTTTGAAAATAATTTCTCAAAACTTATCTTTTAATTTGTTCCAACAACTTCTTTCTGATAGAATGCTTATGATGCGTAGAGGCGGATGAATGATAGCTTTGTTGAATTTAAATAAGTTCTCTTGGAAAAAAATTGTTATTGACATCGTTTGGACACGATGTGAGATTCATGAATATAGGAGAAAAATATCTGTTCAGCCTACTCAAAATGATGAAATTGTAGAAATTTCTAGAAAAATATGTGTGTTCCAAGAAATTGTTATGTTTTTGTTTTGGCAGAGGAAAAAAGTATGAAAACATTCTTAATCTTAAGCAGAATTGAATAGAACAATTTTTAAAAACATTGAAAAGTACTGAAAGAGTACACACCTTTGTCAATATCATCGTCACTAAAAACTGAATTGGAATTAGCCAGTTTATATATAGATACGGTTCAGGGGAAGTAACTTTTTAAATTCCTGGATCCACTCAGAGATTTAACCAATTCTATTTTTAGACCATGGCACATCCTTCGACAAAATGTCATTGAGATTTCAATGGAACATTTCGAAAAATTTATACGGACAAAAATGAGTGAATACATTAATGTATATATTTTTTAAATATCCCCGTTGCGTCTCTTTCTAGGAAATTCCATGGAGAACTTTTTGGGATTGTGAAAGAACATATACCTATGATTTGCAGGAGATCATTGTGAAGAATTCATAGATCCAGCTCAAAATTTTATCACTTCTTCCGGAGCCCGTTTCTCAACCTTCCACAAAATTTGGTCGAAATTCATTTCAAGCCCGGCAGAACCCTTTTCTGATTGATGGGGGAGCACCTCAAAAGGGTACTTTACTTGATTTGAACTGGCCAACATGGTCACTACATCAAAGTTTGATACCATTTCAAGTGATGTCTATGCCAGCGATGATTCAAGATTAAGAGGGAAACCTTACTTGCATAGACTTTACAAAATCAGTCACGATACATCCACGTTTCACTCAAAAATGACGGTCAACCTCACACAGATGGCAACGAAAAAAAAATCAATGGATTTTGTATCTTCAATATGTTTTAAATGAGGAAAAAAGTTCACAAAAGTTGTATGATAAGAGAATCCCGAAATTCAAAATGGCCTGCCCAGAGGCGAACTCAGACACAAAACTTATTATTGACATTTCTTTTAAGAAATTGCTACTGATGTTTCCTTAATGCTCACAGAGAAATTTATTGGGTTATGTTGTGTTATTCTTGAATTATGCTGTCACATTCAGAACCCTTAAGATCATCATTATCCTTATAGGGTCCGTCGTTGGGCATAGATCTTCCCTAAGATTCGCCAGACCTTCTCTATTGTGGGTGTCACGGAGCCAGTACTTTCTGAAGTTTGTCACACCATCTTATATTTTGCCTGTCCTGCTGTTTCAAGTGGTATGTAGGGATCTAGCTTGTGAGTCATGATGCCCATCGGTATTCTGCCATTCTTGCAACTTAACCAGCCCATTGCCATTCAAGTTTCATAATGGATTCCTCTAATATACTATGCTGTCTTGTGATTTATTCATGTGAGGGTGAGCATCTATTTATTCACTCTCCCACCAGAGCAAAATGCGACACAAAGTCAGGGCTTTACGTCGGGAAAATTGGAGTGACGCATCAAAAGTAGCTCCAGCCGATGCGACTTAGGTCACCAAGCAACTGTGCAGTAGAACAGAGCTGTCCTGGGGCGGTCTGTAATAGTGAGTGAGTCCAAGGACGAATCCAAAGGCTCCCAATGCGCATAGTAATGTGAAATCTCTGTATATCCTCATTGGCTGACGCATTACACCCGCGCACTCGCGCTTTGATGCTCACCACATTACATTATCCAGCCCATTCGGCAGGATAAGCGTTAGTACCGGCGCCTTGGTCTATGCTGCGGAACAGATACTACACTTAAATCCTTGCCGAAAACACCAGAAAAAATGGAGGGCTTAGCATCATTCAAGGGTCAGTCTTTTGGCTTGGTTCCATTTTTCAGTTCCATAGCAGACTATCGGGAGGATGCAGTAGTTGTATACCTTTCTTGTTAGCATTTGTAGAATATTCTTGTTCTCGAAGGTTTAGCCTGCCCCCCACCCAAGCTTGCCAACCTTGTGTGATTCGTTGCTTGATTTCTTCTTTTTTCAAGATTTCATGGAGATTTGTTGTCCTAGGTAGATGAATTTCGCAAATGCGATGTTGGCTCTGATTTTGAATGAACTCTTCTATAATGACAAAAAATGGTGAATCTCGAGCAGGAGATTTCAAATCAATACTCTTGAATTAGCTCATCTCAGCTGCATGACGAATTGTACTCTATGTTTTGGCCTGCATGGTTTATTTCAATTTGGAACCGGACTCTGGGCGGGTTTTCATTTCGAAAGTTATTTATCAGGGACAGCACGTAAGACTTTTCCCTCTGTCGATTGACTAATTGCAATTCCTTGGATTCTGGGAAGTACATCTATTTCAACTTAATACACTACCCATTCTCGAGATATATTTTTGAGGGTTTGCTGAAAAAAGGGGGATGCCTGTGTCACTAGCTTGATTCTGAGTGGCTTTTCACCAGTGTCAAAGCCGTTTGGAAAAAATGCAAAAAAAATTTCGTCAAGTAGTGCACTTAGAGCGAAGAATTGGGACAATATATGCACTCTTCTCTGGATTCCGTTATACTATCCCTCGAACTTGCCTTCCTGCCTCTGGTATGTGGGATAGTGCCCTTTTCAGTTTTTATCTGAAACTCGACATTTGTGAGCCGAAAAGAGCTCCCGTTTAGAGGAAAAAGACTTATTTCTAAGAGGTCTAAGAGGGTGCTGAAAATTCGGGGGAAGTCCCCTTCTCCCCTGGTTCCACCGCCTCTGTCGTCCTTTGTAAGTGGGATAGTGTCCTTTTCAGCGTTCATCTATGCCCAGAATTCGAAATAGTCCTCTGAGGGCCGGATATAGTCCCTGTTTCAGAAAAAAAATATTTTCGTAGGGAGGGGGGCACTTGAGTTGAAAGTTTGTAGTGAGGTAACTGCTACGATTGAGACACTTATGCATTGAGAAAATATATGCATCTTCTAACTTCGTTGGCAGAGGTAAAATGAATGCTGGAAGCTGACCTTGGGAAACATGCATAGTGTTTTCATTTTAAAATCTCACCATTGCAGTGTGGCTGTTATAGAAATTGTAATTGACTATAAGTCAATGACGTCATGTTTACTAATTGCAAATAAGCTTACGTGCAGTCGTCATCGATTGATAGAAACGAACAAAGGTGAAAAGTAAAAATGTGTTGGTTAGCAGGAAATATGATTTCCAAGGGTTGAGTGAAGACTAGTACTTCTTTCATCTCAATGTCAGGTGGTGTCACCTGTGTTGGGATGTATGAAGTTGAAAGACCCAGAACACCCAAGGATCCTGGGGACATCACTGAAGATGTGTCCAGATTAGGGCATCAGCACGTGTCCATCCTTTAACGATTTATACCCTGAGTTATCAGTCATAGCCAGGAAGACTGGATGACAACCACAAATACAGTGGTGACTACTGGTGACTCAGAGACAGTTTGGAGAGGAGCCGACCGATGCAGAACGGTTTAGCAACTCAATCTGTGTCCACTGTTAGGGGGGCTCCCTAAATAATCGCTACCATAAACCCAATGAAAAGATACCCCCAGGGTTGCCTGGGAAGGGAATAATGAGCATCCCAGTTGGATTGACACAATGGCCACAGAAATGACTATGAGCAAGCAGTGTGGATGCTGCATCTGAATGATGTAAGAGAGGTTGTCCACTTAGTCTATGCAGTCCCACTCGCAACGGTTGAAGCTTCGGAGAGAAGAGTCAGCAGTTATCTCAGGAAATAGCTAGGGCTGCCAAAAACCATGAACAGCAACGCACTCAACGGGGACAAAAACAAACTGCAGTTACCTTTCAAATCCTTGGAGGAAAAATTCGAGGTAATGAGATCCAGAGAGGTGGTTCAGTACAGGGACACACATGATCCACTGGCTGCTGACGCAGGGACCAAATTGAGGTCTGGCACGAAGTGGAAGGCGAAAGTTATTGTTCAAGAATCAGAGAGAAAGACTTCAGCCCAAGAGGATGGAGTGGTTACATGAAGCCACATTGGGCCAGGGTCCTTTCCAATTCCTCAAATAAATGTCACAATAGGGAAAGGACGCTACTTAGTTCAGGAAGATGTGAGAGCTATGATAGAAAAGGCAAAGTTCTGCGAGTCAGTGGCCGAAGAAGCAACAGGGAGCATGGACAAGATGCCAGAGCGCAATTGAGATGAAAGTGACCTGGAACGAGCCTGGGAAAACTGAGCCTCAACGTATCAAGTTCTTTATCCAGGGGGTACGTAATGCACTTTTAAGCCCATCCAATTTGTACGTATGGGGCAAAGCATAGACACCACAATGCCCACTATACGCCAAGCAAAGAACCATAGAAAATATCTTCAGCTGTTGCAAAGGGCATTTGAAAAGGGACGATGGTACCGTTAAAGATATGACCAGGTCCTAAAGACCACCGCCCAAATCATACAAACCTAAATACAGTGGGCAAAGAAGTGCTGACCCACCAAGAGGACCATTGCTTTTGTTAGAGCAGCCTTATCCCGCGAAGAGAGAAACATATGCTGACATCGTCACTTCGGCAAGGGACTGACATGCTAGTGGACCTCGAAAGGCAGCTGTTGTTCCCCAGTCATATTGTAACCACTACTGACATCGTCCTTTGGTCTTAGTCTACCAAACAAGCTATGTTGCTGGAACTGACAGTTCCATGGAAAGATGGCTTTGAGTATTTTGAACTGATCAACAACTATCAACAGGCTGGAGGGAGATTCAGGTGTCTCCCAGTTGAAGTCGGGTGCTGAGGATTTGCATGAAAAAAATAAAATAAAAATACAGGGAATTCACGGAGAAAGGGAAAAGAGAGCCATTCACGGTATGACTGAAGCAGCAGAGTGATCCTCAATATGGTTTTGGCTAAATAGAGAAGAAACATGGGCTGGAGTAAGAACTTGAAAGACCAGAAACACCCGAGTATCCTAGGAACATCACTGAAGATGCGTCCAGGCTTGGGCAACAGCAGGTGTCTCTTTCACAGTTGCTTTTCATCGTAACACCCCAGACTGTCATCAAAAATAAAGAATAAGCTTTCTGCCAGACTCCGACTCACACCTTTTTTCCTCCACAGCTACTCTACAAGATTCAACGGTTGCAAAAGATCAAATGAACCATATAACCTGATTACTCATTCCTACCGAACTCCCAGAGCTTTCACCTTTGATGTTGTGTTAACACAAGCTAGTAATATTTGTGGTAAAATTGAATCGAGTTTTATCATTCAATGAGGCATTCATTTCTGTCTTGTACTTCCTTTATTGAAGAATTGCGGTCATCAAAGATGACAAAAGGTTCCATTCTTCCTTATATGTGCCGCCGTTTGTTGACCTTTTATTTTACCTTTTTTGTGGTCTTATTTTGTTTGGTTGGTTGTTCTAGCGCTTCTAGCTATGTGTTCTATCTACAAACTTGTAAATTAGTATCAGTGCTCCACGAGACACCTTCTAAAGATTTGTTTTTGGGAAGGAAGCTTTTTGACCTTTGTGTAGCCTCACCTTGTTTGTGCATTTGTTTATTCAAGCGCTCCTGGTCATGCCGTTTTGTCTAGAGACTTGAATATTGACATCAGTTCTATACTAGACCTCTTCTGAAAATTTTTTTTTTTTATTATTGGTATTTAAAAAAATCTTTTTTAACTTTTCGATGGTGGAGGGGCTTATTCTGTTGGGTTTATTAACAACATCTAGGTTCCCCGGAATCAAAATACTACAACATGTATAAAACAAACTCTTCACAGCCTGCCTCGAGGTGATCTTCCGAAACCTGGACTGGAAGAATAAAAGGATCAAAATAGACGGCGAATATCTTAGCAACTTGAGATTTGCAGACGACATTGTCCTTTTCGCAAAGAACGGACATGACCTCAAACTAATGTTAGATAAACTAAATGAAGAAAGTAAGAGAGTTGGCCAACACATGAACTTCAGTAAAACAAAAATCATGTGCAACAATCACATAGAGAATAAGGACATAACTGTCAAAATCGAAGTTGCAAAACTGGGGAAAGTAGACTATAATATCTACTTAGGACAATGAATCTCTATGAAACCCACGGAAGAGAGAGACAGAGAGATCAAGCGAAGAATCACCTTAGGATGGCAAGCTTTCGGCAGAGTAAGCTCAACCTTCAAAAACAAGTCGATCCCAATAATCCTAAAAGAAGAATATAAAACCAATGCATCCTCCCGATAGTCACTCATGGAACTAAAACATGGAACCTTAGCAAGAGACAAACCTGCAAACTGAGAAGCATGCAACGAGCACATAAGAGTATCATGATCAACCTCACATGGAGAGATCACAAGGCAGCACAGTATATAAGGAAAAAAACGAGAGTCAGAGACATCATAGAATCTATTAAAAACTTAAATAGCAATGGGCAGGCCATGTTGCAAGAATTACAGACAACCAATGGACATCACGACTCACAACATGGATCTCCAGAGATCACATGCAAAAGCGAGGCCGACAAAACACAAGATGGAGAGATGAATTTGACAAATTTAGAAAATACTGGCTCCACGACGGCCATGATAGAGAATTGTTGCGAATCTTACGGAAGGTCTATGCCCAACGACGGACGTTAAAAGACATATGATGATGATGATGATGATGATGATGATGATGATGATGATGATGATGATGACGATGAATTCTCTCTACCTGAGATTTTCCCAGTGGAAAACCCCAGTGATATCATAAATAGAATTTATTCCGACAATAGCAATTCTTCGATGGGATTTTTTCACATGACTTCAAATTTTGACACTACTGTTATTCAATCATTGACTAAGACGGTGAGTGTTAATTCCAGTTGCTTTTTCTCCGAAGGGAAAAGGAATACGATTTCGTGTGCGTTGGATTACAAGTGCAGCTTCTCACGAAAACAAGTGGATAAAAATAGTTCTGACGAAAAGAGAATGCAGAAATATAATCCGACAATGAAAGAAATAGATACCTTTGTTCTTTAACTGCACCTTCCTTCACAGAGGTTGTTGTGAAGAGAAGTTTGTGCACGCTTCATGCCAAGAATAATAACGCTCTCGTATCCTTCGTGTGGATGAACTATAGTATTCATTTTATTTAATCAATTTGGTTTATATTAACATTTCTGGGTATCTTATTCTTGATCTAAACGCTGAACAGATTTGACTGTAAAACGTTCTATGCTCTGAAAAGTGTAGCCCATATGATGCATAGATGAGAGAAAGCTAGAATTCCAATATACAATTCCATAGATACTCAATAGCCAACAACACATAATTTCTAATTCATATCCAGTCTAATTTTCTGTAGTTAGGTAGTAATAATCTAAGTAAATTCCTCCATCTTCCCCATCACCACACATTCTAGTACCCTTTTCAATCTTCTAACTATCCTTTCATTCTCTCCTGGGGCCAGGTCAGTGCAATTCCACTGCCTAAACCCCGAACTGACCTAACAACCAAAGAATTTCACTCTTGAAATGCTCATCGTTGATTGGTTGATCCTAGTAAGCTCAACATATTTTCCTGCGTGACCACTGAACTTCAGTCAGCAAAATCCTGGCCAAGTCTGACCTATGTATTACAATCAAGCTAGTAAATTTCTACCTGATTCTCCAACTGACCATTTGCATTTGTGGTAGGATTTCTCTTTTGTGGGAAAAAGATAAACGTACACACAACCATATACATAAATAAATGCACATACCTACTTTCCAACACACACGTATATTCGTAATGCCACATATTCAAATATACACTGCATCTAACGAATATGCATGTAAATAGCGTTGCAAGGCGTGCAACGCTCTAGCAGCACAGCAGTTAACAAACAGCCGTAAAACGAAGTTTGCATTATAATCATTATTAACTGATATGTAGTTGAAAAAAAAAAAAGATTTTATGAGACTTGCTAGTTAAGTTAACCGAGTCAGTTACGTGAAATGAAACAAAATAGACTGACATTTATTTCTGGAGGTGAACAGGGGCTTATAGATGATTACTAATCCTAGCATCACTAAAATTACACATGGCCGGAGCTAATTTGTCTGTTGAAAGTACTTTTTGTTTACATTTCCAATAAATACAAGAACGCATGAAGCGAATTGAGTTCAGCTCCGACCTTAAAAGGAGAGAGTCGAAGTTGAAACCAAGAGCATATCTAATAATTGGGGGCGGGGTACAGACCTCTAATGTGCAGACAAAGTTAGCATACAGGTTTCTTATTTACGGACATGGGCGTGCAGGCCAAATAAGTGAAGGGAATGTTGGTGTTTCCAAATGAGCTTTCTTATAAATAGCTAGAACAGTTTTTTAATAGAAAGGTTGAAATTGACTAAACCTCATCCATTTTGAATGTCAAATACACGCACACACACACACACACACATATATATATATATATATATATATATATATATATATATATATATATTGTGTCATCCACAGACAGCTGTTTCGATGTATTGCATTTCATCAGTGTGGCTATAGACTTTCCATTAACCCATCCAGCACCGTGAAGCTGGATAGAAACCTTCGCTTCAGAAACCGATATTCCACCTCTGAGCTACGGAACTGGAGGTCAGTGAGGCTGAATTTAAGCGATATATTTATCTACACATAAATTTTCCATCCACCAGAGTGCTCTATTCCTATGGAAGAGTATTGCATAAGCTTACAATGGATGAGTTACCTCACTTAAAGAGTGCTAAACCCTGAATAGAGGAGCACACACACACATATATATATATATATATATATATATATATATATATATATATATATATATATATATATATATATATATATATATACGGATTTAAAGCTTATTTATCATATAAATAACTATTTACTAAGATTACATAATGAATTAGTGACTAAAATTGAATATTTACTTTGATTAAGCTTATGAGAATACTGGCAATTTTTGTTGGCATAATTGAGGTAGATCAAACAGATCCAACCGTAAAATTGCTAATTTGGCAACGCCAGAAGAAATTTGCCGAAAAGGAAGAGCATTGAAGGTGCAACAATCCTTTCGTCTCTTCTCCCACACATGCCATTCGAGGATGTGTGTTTACCTTGGAAATACAACTAATTCGAGAAATTCGATTTTGCCATTTTAGTACAGAAGAAAGAGAAAAAGTCCTAAAATGAAGAGTATACAACCAACCTATCCTCTCAATAGTCTGAGAATCATGCAACGTCCACATGAAAGAATCATACTCATCCTCACATAGAGAGATTACAAGACAGCACAATATATACGGAAAAACAGGAATCGGGGCTATAATGGAATCCATTAGATAACTCAAATGGCAATGGGCTGGTCATGTTGCAAGAATGGCAAACAACCGATTGACTCACAACATGAATCACCAGAGATCACATGTGAAACTGAGGCCGGTAGAATACAAGAAGGAGAGACAAACAAGACAAGTTCAGAAAGTATTGACTCTGCGACGTCCATTGTAGAGAGGTCTAGCGAACCCTGGAGATGGTCTATGTCCAACGATAAACGATAAAAGACATCATCATCATCATCATCATCATCACCAGTCTTTTAACGTCCATCGTTGGACATACACCTTCCCCAGGATTCGCCACAATTCTCTATCATGGGTGTTGCAGAGCCAGTATTTCCTGAATCTGTCCAGTCCATCTCTCCATCTTGTGTTCTGTTGGCCTCCGTTTCTTATGTGATCTCTGGGGATCCATGTCGTGAGGATCCATGTTGTGAGACGTGATCACAGAAGACTTATGATGATGAATAAAAGAGATGAGAGAAAGAAAAAGGAGGATGGAAGTGAGCTTCAGCGATAACAGCTCGCAATGAAAAAGAAAGTGTGGGATAGGCGAACGTCATAGAAAGAAAAGATATGAGTAGAAGCCTTCAGTATTATAGAGATGAAGAACTAATTGAGGTCAGTTGACTCCTAGAATGAGAGGTTAAACACCATTTATCCTGTCCTCTACATGCCGTGAAATTTATGCACACCGTTGAAGAGACGTAATTTGGCTCAGAACTAATCAGTTATCCGCCCTTGTCTAAGCTTGGAACTGGAGTGATTTGCATTTGAGCACGCATTCCTGCCAACAAATGTGTACCAGTTTTTTAGGTCATCAATATATTGCATCTTGTTTCTTTGCAGAACAAGTGGTCTAAAACTAAGATGTCAGATTCAGTGTTATTTATTAGCTGCATGAAATCCCTACGAATAGAGAGGACTCACACGGAAGTTTGATGCAAATCTTATGAATCTTACGTGTACAGCGTTTTTGAGTGGCGTAATTTAAGGAATCATAGATTATTAGCAACATGGCATTGTTAGGAATTCGTAAGGAACGATCCAGTGAAAAAGCGACGAAAGTGAGAAACGTGCGATTTTATTGCCTGTAATTATGGCAAAGAATCACGCAGTTCTGGGAGGCCTGGCGGATATTAGGCAGATTATGTCAATTAATGAAAACGAATATTTATCCGGTGCTTAATTAAATACATGAGATGTTTCAATTCTTTTCGAGGGACATGAGAGACGGTGAAACCATCAGCGAATACGTCGCTATACACAGATATTTTGGAGACGGACTCAGTGAGCATCCAAGAGACAGGTTGTTCGGTGGGAATCGAAAAAATTTGGAAGCGGTGGCTCGGTAAGAAAGACGTTGGAGAAAGCTCTCAAGATATCGATGCCAGCTACAAAATTCTCCAGGGAGATCCGAATTACATAAGAGATACCTGTAATTGGATCCGAGTCTCTCATTCAAAGTTTGTCAGGGAAATGGGAGTGCTATCGCTGTGGTAGTACCAGCCATTTTGCGGACAAGTGTCCTTGCAAGAATAAAGTGACATGGATGTAGGCGGACGTGTATGCAAAATGGTTTTAGGGAATCTAGGGGAAAGGTGAAGGATAAAAGATTAACTGCAGTGAAGGTTGATGAGAAGGTGGTTGGTGTGGACCAGAGAAAGGCATGAGATGTTTACCCTCAATATAATTAGTGTGTCTCATCCACATTGTGCGTGAATAATAGGGAGGTCACGATGAAAGTTGAGACAGCATCTAAATCTAAGGAATTGGGTGGTTTGAAGGATTTAAATAAGTCTGGTAAAGTTGAGGACGGACACGGGCGTGTTATTGAAGTTGTGTCATGCAGCAGAGGTTGATGAGGAAATAGAGAGTCGTTTACCGTTAGTGGTGGCAAAAAGCGATACCCCAACATTAATGGACCGAAATTGGTTGCAAGGAGCGCTGTTGAATTAGAGAGCAACCTTTGATTGAAGGTGAGATTATTCTGAAATTGAAGGAGTGATAGACCAAGTCTGATTCAGGGGGGGGGGGCTTGGTTGTTTAAAGAATTTAGACGGGTATTCGCCACAGGAAAATTGTTTTTGCTGTTGGTCCTTGTTTTACCAGCGATGAATTCAAAGTGTTCATGAAATCGATCAGAATCTAACAGATGTTCACAGCTCTTTATCACCAATCCTCAAATGGACAGACTTAGTGTAGTGTATCACATTCAGGGACGAAATAAAAAAGATAAGGATAGAGGAAAGGGCAACCCTTAAAACCCAAGTCAATAGATCCCTATTTTCCTTTAGGATAACTCTGCACACAGCAACTGGAGTTTCTTCTGTCGACTTGATGTGTAAACATCAGCTTAAAGCTGCTTTTCACGTACTGAAACTTGATCGTGGGACCAAATTTATGAGAAGTTATGTGAGTTCAAGGTTGACGATCCTGTCCTGGTGCATAATCAGACAGTTGGGGGCGGTGAATTTTGAAGTAGGGTGGGTGCAAGTTTTGTGGGGTGACATGTCGATCAACTTTAGAGACTTCCATGTAGGTTTGCTGAACTACTTGAGCCCAATGTTCCAGAAGTTACGACACCTGAATTTCCCGAAGTTCTGCTTGCACCTAAAGTTCATAAAGTGTCACGTGATTCTCCTGTGAGCAATGCAGTAGTTTCTCCAAGTTACATTGAGATTCACATTATTCTTAAAGTTCATAAGTCGGCTTGTTACCATGAGTTTGGTAGCCAAGTAAAGTTGACAATTTGGCTCAAAACTAATCAATCATCTGCCATTGTCCAAGCCGAAACTAGAGTGATCTGCCCTTGATCATGTGTTTTTGTCAACACGTGTGTATCAGGTTTTCTACATAATAAATGAATACCACCTTGCCTCCTCTCAGAAGAAGTGTTCTAGAACTAAGAAAACGGATTTAGTGTTGTTTATTGAATACGTAAAAACCTATCCCTGTCATTTTTACAACTATGATTGATCGAATCAACAGTAAAAAGGATTGATCATCATGACACTGGATAATTGCGAGTAAACACAACTGAAATTAGGATGAATGAATTCTTAGTAATAAGTTGATAAAAACTGACAAGGCTTCATTTGATAACAAACTAATATTTCATTGCTGTTAAAGTCGTATTTTGGTGTTCATTTTCTTTTTTTACAATAACAAAATATTTTATAAATTTACTGACTGTTTTCGTTTTCTTGATGTGAAAACCCGACCATTATCAATGGAAATCACAATTCCCGAAAACCAACATGCATATTCTTCGAAAAGGAATAAATATCCAATCATTTCTTGGATAATATTATTATCGGATGGGCCTGAAAACAGTTCTTGGTAAAGTCAATTAGGATCTGGTGATGTCAATCTTTTTTTATTCTCCAAAAACGGTAATTTTGACACGATTACCTTCGGCGATTTTACTAAAAATTCAAATAGCGAATCGGGTTTATATGCTGATTATGGCCATTGTTACTAAAGCAATTTTGTTGTCTTTGAAAAGATAGGAACCAATCATCCCTCTCTTTGAGAATGAACACGCACTTTTGAAATAGCCTTTGGCATTCTTATTAAAAACGTGATTAACTTTTTTTATAAAGTTCGCTCTCAAATTTTATCTTGGTTATATCACAAGGAAAACAGCAATTTTTAGTCACAAAAGAGAAAAATGACTCAATTACAAAGTAGAATTGGACCGTTCGAGAGTCAATGCTTACTTTTATCGGTATCAATCGTTACACCATTTTCGATGAGTAATTCCAAATTTTTTTAAATTTTAGATATTGCAATAAAAAATGTACTGTAAATCAATGAATATGTCAACCGTGAGTAGAAGATGAGTTGCAGAATTCCGAATAAAATTTCTGAAAATCCGCTGATTCGAATATAAGCCGTGTCACATTATTTTGGCATAGCGTCGTCATGAGATATCACTTTCTTATGAATACATCGTTTATGGCACTTGGTCAGTTGTCACCGAAACATAGATTTCTCTCATCTTCAAAATACTGATTGTTGTTTTCATGTCATAAAAACGAAATTCTCATCAGTAGTGACGAATCTACCTGAAAAATTTGCTAATATACATTATGCTTATCAACACGGCACTTATATAGGCAGAAGTATTGGCCATTTTTGACTAACCTAAGTATAAGTCTAACTGCTGATTCGGGGCCATCTTCTTAACAAAAAGGAAATCGTCTTACATACGAGCAGGGTCGTATCATCATTTGGCACAATCGACACAGTGCCAAGGGCCACAGAGGATTTGGGGCATACAATAAATTCTGAGCCCATTAAAAGTGTATTTCAAACCATTCAAGAAATTTAGATATCACAAAATTTTGAAACATCATTCAAGCCTTAATCATATTAGCTCCTAAAAGTCTTAATCCGATCCCTTATACAATAATTGTTAGGGGAGGTGATTTAATGTGAAATATTTAGTTCCATCATAATCCAAGTTCTTGAAAATCTTTTACTTAGAAACTGTAGGGTACCCTTTTTGTAAGGTTGAAGTGAGCTCCTGCGTATTTTTGTATTGTTTTAAGTAATCAAACCTGTCATGTGTCTACAATCTATGTCAGGAGGGTTAAGTGGTTTTGCCGACTAACGCGAAATACTTAGGTTAAAAAGGCTATAGTGACGAGTGATGTGTCACTGAGTTAATTTTCCAAAACACTCCTATTAAATCTTTATACTATAGAAAAGTACAAAAAACTTGATCAGAACATAACGTCAGACATCCAGCGTCAGTAATTTACTGCAGAATTCACTTTAAAATGTTCAGTATCGGTAAACTAAAATGTTTTTGTTCTGACAAGAAAACACTCGAATATTGAAAGCTTGTGCAAAGTTGCAGCAAATATTTGATTGTTTCAATTAAAAGGCACCACCAAAAAAACTTACTTATTCGCAAAATATTGACACATGAAGAAACAGAAAAATTCCAGTGAAGTGAATGTGTGAAAGATGTTTTTTGGCTATGAAAATTAAAATGGAAGTAAATAAACACACTTAACCAAATTTTGTATTTGCGAATCTTTTAGGGACGGGGTGGAGAACTATTTTTCTCTGGAGATGGAATTGAGAAAAATATTTATCAATAATGTAAAGCAACCATGAAAAATAATAGTGGATATTTTTATCGATTTTATTAAAGTTATGACTTGCTTTTTTCTTGTTTGAATATATCCCTCAAAAGTAGGGAAAACATAATCTACTGTATTGATGGCAGATATGACTCCTCTTTGGGTGGGAAAAATATTCAAACATTGGAAGTTTGGGGGAAAATATTAGATTTTGTCACCATATCTGAAAATATTTTTTCCTCCAAAAATGTAAACCCTGGTCACCGAGGAAATTATGTCCAAATGGTTCAAGAGATTTCGATAGATTGATGTAGATTTCATTGAGTTTATGTACAAGCACATGCACATTCGACCCCATGAATCATAAAAAATCTTAGCTGAAATATTTCAGATCGATTTTCCATCCCGAAATACATAGAAATATCGAACATTCAGAATTTTTGTTGAATGATATGGGTTCGATTGGGTTTGGGGACATTAAAATCAACATCTCAAAAAATTCAAAAACAGTGCCACTCCAGAGTTCAAGTGAACAAATGAATTCCAAGTTGCATGTCTTGGCCAGAAATTATGGTCAGCAGTTTCTGAACAAAATTTTCATAAATCCTAAAAACTGTTACAGATCACTGGCAGAGAGGATCTACATTTTTTAAAAATGGCTGAAAAACTGTTGTATGTATTCCTGGACATGACATTCCTTGCGTGATCAACTGCGCATGTTATGACGTAATTTAGGGATGGAGAGACCAGAGTAAATATCATTTGGCACAGAGATCCTTTCGACATTTATTTACCAAGGTTTCGGGAACAGTCCCATACTTTTGATGAGCATGGTTTTAAATGTTGGACCCATCCAAATGGACAGTCTGTGCTCTTACGTACCTGCCAAGTCAGCCTATTTTGGTGGTGTCAAATGCAGTGATCCTAGACAGATAGGACATGAACAAACACATTGATATGTATTTACTAAACGTTGTTTAACTTAAGAAATAGGATATTGGAAAAAAAGTGAGGAAAGAATGCCGGATGTGACATACAAAAAGAAGAAAACAAGAAACTGCCTTGGTTAAAATATAGCGATAAAAAGACAAATATGAACGTACTAGTTCAAATAGTCTATATGATTCCTGAAATTGTAAATTTCGTCATCTACTCATGAAACCAGTCAAAAATATGAAATTGCAAGTATTTTACAAGGACTGGAGGAATTGAAAATAGTTTTATGGAAATTTAAATATATCCGTGATTTTTTTCACGTATAGACACCATCAACACGAAATTTGCATTTTCTGCACTCACCTGATCCACCAGAGATCAGTATAGCTGTATGCCCCTCCATAGCATGGCTCAACAGTGGGTCGCACCACATTCTTTTCAACTACAACTCTATCAGTCTGTGTTCGAGCCGAGATGGAAGATGAAATTTCGAATCCTGATTTTCATATTAGGCAGTTCATTCTCACTTTGAATACTGGTTCAGTATAACCTTTCTATTCTAAATTTCTTATCATTGGTCTTTACGTCGGACAAAGAAATTGGTAAATGTTTGCATGTTTGCTTGTTCAGATATGGATCTACCATCGGAATCAATGATCGGTGTTCAAGCCCAGGTAAAAGTCAGGATTTTGAACGATAATTTTCAAGGCAGGCATGCTGGCCTTTCCCATTTAGAAGGCTCGTGCAATAGAATTTCTTTCTTGTTGTACCTCGTATAGTATGGAGTCAAGCATTGTGAATATAAAAGGCCTCCCTATTGAGTACCTGCCGTAGGCAAAAGGGATCAGTATACCATCCAAGATGAAAGATTGGACTCAGCTGATTTTTCAACGCAAACAGATCCTTTGCAATTGGGAGACAGAAAACACCATATTCCTATCCTTTACTTCCTTATGTATGGCCTTGTGTCGTCCTAAGTTAATGTTATACATGAAAACACTTCATGGTTCATGAAATAAGGAGATTTTGAACAGTCTATGATCTTCCTCTCAGCAATCATAATAAATCTATAAAACTGATAAAAAAGCAACGTGATAATGTTTTTCTTTCTCCTATACCAGTGATAGCCCGTATTTGTGGTGAGGATGTTTAAAATTACAACTCGAATTTTTGTCGTTTTGGATGAGAGTTTGCTGTGAGTTTGAAAGAGAATACATCGTCGAACTATAGATAAGATTTCCTTTTTTTCAAATCGCATGACCCAAACCTAATTGATGAATCACAAAACATCTGTTTTCTCCATTGTGGCTGGCTGTTCGACTTCCAAAGCCACGTAATACCCAATCATGTGACTAGATTACGTGCTTTGCTTTCATTTGACTGTGTATAGAAATGACGTGTCCTTTTGAACACAATGTGGTTAAGCCACACTTAGTAAATATCAAGAAGACAATGAGCATTAGAATTACCTAAGATATTCAAAATATAGAAATATTTGACTCGATCGATTGGTGGATCATGAAAATGTGGAATTAGAATATACTAAATTTGGTTTGATCTTTCCCATAATTCGAAGCACGGCAACCGGAAAATCGATGTTCTAATAAGAGTATAGATATAAAGTCTCTACATTCATGAGATTCTGGTTAATTAACAATTCATCAGACACTTGAATCTTCCTGTCCTAAATTAAATTGTAACGCTCACAGATTTGCTTGCACTTGAAAATTGTGTGCACAGACTTTGATTGAATAAAGAGACACTAGAGAAATGTTGAACATCGCACCAATTCTTAAGGGCGGCTGATAATGAACTTAAAATACATAATGTAATAAAAGTCGGAAGTTATACATCAAAATTAATTTGAGAACTTAGCGAAATTCAGTTTTCTCCTTCCTGTAACGCTTATTAAGTGAATATCTTTTGAATGGGAAATCAACTCAAGGATATATTACATAAAGTGCAAAGACGATTAAAGAGAAAAAAGCAAAACAAAAGAAGTTAAATACAAATTTAGATAATTAAATTTCTCTTGATATTAGAATAGGATATGCATTCTCCGGTCTTCCTACTAAAGTTATGACAAACAACCATCGTTAATCCATGACAATCTATCTTAATTGTTTAAGTTCTACCAGTTATTTCTTCAGCTTTTTGAAAAACGTCTTAAATTCTGAAATTGCTCTTATTTTGCCCATTCTTATTCACCATCGATTACTTTAGTTCAGTGCTCGCCTCTGGTTTTGTAAGCCGACGTTAAATTTATCGTTTTCATATAAAACACTTTCTAAATGCCACTCAATACTTCTCCTCTAAGCGCAAGGACTACCTCTTCCTGAGGCTGAGGAGTTATGGTCAAATTTCGTAAGTAAGTAAAGCAGCATTGAGCCTGTTTACTAGATGAGTGACCATTTGGGGAAATACCAGACCCCCTAGACAGAACTAACAAAACCCTACCAAGCTGCAAATAGATCTTACCAACAATTGTATAGGTGCACCTGATCCTAGAACGACCTCGATGAGGGTATAATCTGAGATTAATGATACATATAATATATTCACCTGTATTTTAGTCGCTGGCATCCTTAACATTTTATCTAAGCACGAGGTGACTATTGTCATTCTTTAAATTATTCGAACTAATATATTTACCTGTTTTGATCACATGTTTAGCCAATAAATTATCTATGCATTCTAAGTTTGTCTGGATTTATTTGGCGAACATGAACTTTATTATCCTGCTAAAATGGGCAGGCCATGTTGCAAGAATGACAGACGACCGATGGACATCGTGACTCACAACGTGGATCCTCAGAGATCACATGAGAAACCGAGTCCGACAGAACAAAAGATGGAGAGATAAACTAGACAAATTCAGGAAATACCGGCTCCGTGACGCCCATGATAGAGAATTGTCACATTCGATGCTCACCAACACGCAATCTCTGGCCCATTTAACAGGCAAGCATCAGTACCGGTGCCTTGGTCTATGCCATGTAAGAGACACTACACTTCAATCCATGCCTAAGAGGCCATAAAAAATGAGGGGGCTAAGCATCTATTTTTTTTCACTCACACACCAGAGCAAAATGCGATACAAAATCAAAGCTTTATGTGGGGGAAAAGTCAAAGGCTCCCAATACGCGTAACAATGCACAGCCTCAGTATAACCACAAAGCATTGAAATGGCACACTCGATTTTTGATGCTCATCAGCACACAATCTCCGGCCCATTCGACAGGCAAGTGTCAGTACCAGCACCTCGGTTTCTGCCGGGGAACAGATACTATACCTACACTTCAAATGTCGGAAGGCCAGAAAAATGGGGGGTCAGCATCTCCTTACTTACTCTCCAACCAGAGCAAAATGCGACTCAAGGTCAGGTCTTTACGTTGGGGAAAAGGAGCAATCCATCAAAAATAGCTCCAGCCGACGCGACTTTGGTTGCTAAGCAACCAAAGCAACCGCCAAACCACCGTGGTTGCTAAAACAATTGCAGTCACGAAAGAGTCAGGACAACCCCGACCCATCCCTTTGAGTGCAATGGGACAGCGCTGCCCCGGGGCAACGGATCCCCTGCAGCTGGGAAAGGTAAAAGTTGGAGACCCCAAGGACGAATCCAAAGGCTCCCAATGCGCGTAGCAAAGCGTAGCCTCAGTATAACCTCATTGGCTGACGCATTGCATCGGTGCTCTCGGTCTTTGTTGCCAACAATAATACAATCTCCAGTGCATTCGACTGGCAAGTGTCAGTACCAGCGCCTTGGTCTCTGCCAGGGAACAGATACCACATCCTGATCCATGCCGAAAAGGTCAGAAAAATGGGGGCGGTCAGCATCCTTTTTTCTTGTGTATGTTACATATTCCTTAGTTTGCAGGTCTGTCTTTTGGATTGGTTCCATGTTTAAGCTCCATAGGTGACTATCGTGAGGATGCATTAGCGATGAACAAGAAAAAGGAAAAGAAAATCACAACTGAAATAAAACCAAGGTGAAAGAGAAAAAATATGCGCAAGCCCGCCTCTCGTGATCACATTTCTCTTTATAACAATTTCTCAAACTCAAGAGTTCCTGGCAGACAGCGATTTTTCGCTTATGGAATCAAATTTTATTGAAATCCGATAATTATCCAGATTTCCGTGCATAAAGATTCAAGTGTGGATGTTTTTAAAGTGTCAAATTTCTGAGAGTAATATGAAATCTTATTTTAGTAATTTTATTTTTTGAGGGAAAAACAAAAAACAAATTTCGTTGAAGACGAATAAATTCTCCCCCAAGGAAATTTCAAATACACATTTATGACTCTAACAGATTAAAATGTAGTCTTAATAGGTTCCGGTGATAAGGGGGAAAAATACTTGAATTCAGAACTTCAGCTAAGTAAGGCTTTCATGAGGCGGGAGGAGAGCTATTAAAATTTTCTACTAATTAGGCTTAGAGTTGAAAAGATAAACAAATCTTAAAGAAAAAAAGAGTGCAAGTGAAGTTGCTTTTATCGTGAATGTCAAACAGATCTTTAGGAATTGAAACTTTTCGAACATTATCAAGAAATTCAGTTTACATTCATCAATATCGCCTCTTCCCACAAGTTTTAGATTGCTTCCACAGAAGAGAAGAAAAGTAGCGAATTCGAAATTCTGCACATGCATAACAGAAGTCTCAAGTAACTCGGCAAGACAAAACTTAGAAAGATGTAGAGTCTATCATGACGCAGTATTTGTTATGGTCTCAGTTAATTATTCAAGCTCTTTCGCCACGGATTTGGTGGGCCATTGCATATCATCAGGCATGATGGTTATACGCCGCTTGGCGTGAATCGTACACAGGTTAGTACCTTCGAAAATACCTACTAAATAAGCTTCGCTAACTTCTTGAAGGGGCAGTACTGCAGAACTTTGGAAACGAAGATCAGGCTTGGGGTACTGGGCGATCTCAAAAACCAAACGCTGGGAGGGAGCTTTCTCATGAGAAGCTCAGTAGGCTTTTGATAACATCTTACTAAATGAAGAGCTACTGTTCCTGGTCTGTAACAATAGGGCTTCTTCATCCCTCCGGTCGCACGGGCACTTTTACAGGCAGCCTTCGTGCTCCCTGGGAGCTTTACCTCCGGTAGATTTACGCACTGAACATTCCAACTGAACATTTTTTTTTATTTTCAACAAAGAAAAATTCGACACAAGGTCAAAAATCTTTAACTTACCTTGTCTCATTCACAGACCCAATCTTACTTCAATATTCCTTTCACGAAACAATGCGTTTTTTTCTGATTTCTTCCATTCTACATTCATCAAACTATGATGGTTTTATACAATTGAAACACAAAAAAAAACGATGGTCGAAGTATATATACAAAATATTGATTAGTATGTGACACCGCCGTACACACTCAAAAAGTCTAATATGGCAGAACGGTAAGTTAAACGGGCGAAAAGGGGGATGTGGGCGGAAAAAGATATTGGAAATTCCGACATCTTCCAGAGGACTTTACTTTCTGTCATGGGGGGGTACACGAAATAAAATAGATGATGCTCAATTTCTCTCTACCTAGGAAACTGTGTACAACTAAAAAACGACAAATCTATACTACTCTAACTTGGGCTAGGCTGATAAGCCTCTTCCGGTTCCCAAAATCCTTGTCACTTAAGCAGTGACTTCAAGATGCCACTCTAATCCAGCAGTCCCCACTTTACACAGTTGTGCAACTTTCACCCATCTTTCATTGAACCCCGACGAAGGGAACCTTTTCCTCTCGACCCTGATCTCAACTCTAAGCTGATGCTTAAAGTAGGTGACCAGTTGTATTAGAGTGAAATGCTCACCTTTGTGGATTCCCGTCTGGCTTGTCGTCCAAACCACAAATCTCGTAATGCTAAGTAAACACATTAGCATATGATTTGTTTCCTTATCCAACAGCAGACACTCATTGCTACACACGGCGCTGGCATCGAGGGTGAAGAACGGTGCCCCGAGGATGCGAACCGTGAAGCCCTCAATCAGCCTGCATAACGGGTGTACAACATTGCAGTGACGACTGCGTGCTCGATGGACTCCTCTATATCACTACAGAGTATACATTCTGGTAAATCCACTAGTCCCGCTCCAAAAGACCGTTTGCTGACCCAGAGTGCATTCCGAATAACTAGCCAGGTGATGGAGTCCTCGATGATATTAGGGTACCTCTACCATTTTGTCTAAGACGCACCCTTACACTATAATCCGATATAACACCCTGCTTGACAACAGCCTGGTGGTAAAGGGTTTTTTCTTCAACCGTGAGAAGACCTTCGGAGTTTACCGACATTCCCGGTAGAAAGAGCATTCTCTTTGGGGCACTCAACGGGTCTTGCAACCCAGCAGAGAGATGCATACAAGAGGCGAATCCAGGAGCATGGAATCCTGGCCGAAGCAAGCCGTGGATAAGATGGACTCGAGAAAGTGGTAATCAACCGCATCGAAGGCTCTGGACTGATCTAATTTGATTATCGTGGACCCTTTGTCAACTTACCCAATGATCGTGTGTACCGTATGTAGGTTATCTTTGATAGTCCCCCACCTTCACAGAACAAGTATGTTCAAGGTCAATAAGACTATTCGGTGCAGTCTGCAAGCCGTTTGACAAGACATTGGCCAAAATCTTCAACTCTGTATTTAGCAGAGTTAGAGGCCGAAGGTTTTCTATCCTGTCCCCCTCCATTCTTGACCTTGCATAGCAATTTCACTTACCCTCTGGTGAAGCGACGTGGAATATTCCCCTGACTTAACCAGCAGTTAAAGATCAATGCCAGCGTTTGAACAAAAATTGGGGACAGCAATTGGTCAAACCAACAATTCCAGGAGTCTTCTCAGTCTCAATGCTCATTAACGCTTCTCGGATTTTATCCTCTGTTATGAGCCCCTCGCACCCAGCTGATTAAGTCGCCACGAGGTGGGGAAAGTCAGCTAAATAGGAGTCAAACTTAGCCGAGTTCATACTAAACTCCCTGGTAAAAAGCTCCTGAAAGTTTGTTCGAAATACCTTGCCGATACCTTCGTGTATGGTCACAAGTCGTCCATCCAGTGACACGGGCAATATGCAGACTTGTTACACTTCGTATTTCTTCTGCTTGCAGTTTGTTGCCTCGAGCGACATTCTTTCTAAACTAGCTTTAACTACCAGAGCTTGGTCCATATTGATAAGCAAAGAGGCCAGCTCTGCCTAAGCTATTTTAAATTCGTTAGGGTCCCTTCAATCAAGAGCCAGCTCTATTCATGATTCCAATGTCTCTTGTGCCGCTAATCTCCTTAAGTTGGGTCTCCGACTATATTCGGCAGAAAAAATAATCTTATTTTTGAGGTGCTCCCAGAATTTATTCCCAAAGATCACCCCTGTCAATTCCTCCTGAATTGTTAGTGTTAACTGGTCCCAGAAATCCCTCACATCCATTAGGAATGTGTTGAATTTCCAGTGATCAGATTTAATGGACTTCGACGTGCCTAAATTTATTCGGACCTTCGCTAATCTTTGATCCGAATAAACTACGCTGTGGATATTCGATCGATGTAACTGGAATGTTGCACTGCACGCGGGTCGCCACTATTTGTCCACGTCCATATTTACTTTACATGAGGGTGTTCATTCCAAAATTTATCGACAAGGTCTATTCTGTCGATCAATTCTTGGAAGGGTATCGCATGCA
Organism: Thysanoteuthis rhombus; assembly: GCA_963457665.1. Taxonomy (NCBI): domain Eukaryota; kingdom Metazoa; phylum Mollusca; class Cephalopoda; order Oegopsida; family Thysanoteuthidae; genus Thysanoteuthis; species Thysanoteuthis major. The sequence continues at coordinate 27,550,900 of OY735212.1, forward strand.
CATTGTTGATCCATCTATTTACCCCTCTGTCTATGTCGGGATCAAGGACGGTATTCCAATCACCTACTAAAACTATCCGAAAGAGATTTACTCGCTCAGCCTGGAAGTTGGGCACATAAACCCCAATCAAATTGAAAGCATCCCCTTTTATGGTAAGATCCACGATGCACAATCTGCCTGCTGGTCAACATACACAAGGGAACATGTTGCGTTTAAGGCATGGCTTACTGGCCAAAAGATACCCCTCAAATGACTATCTGATCTGAGAGAAGATGGAAAATCCTTAGTCTACACACTCTCATTATCACCAGGAACAGAGTGCGTCTCTTTAATACAGCATATACTGAAGAGTTCGAGAGCATAGCTCTTTTCGAATCATTCCCCAGCCCTCGGCCATTCAAATTTACCAAGCAGAACACAATTATCAGTTCATGGTGTTGGGTACTGAATATATTTCGGGTGATGGGACGCCGACAGCGAGTCCTAAAGCCTCGGTGCCCTTCTTTATCTTGATGGCACTTTCTTGCCTAGAAATGTTGCCGCCCTATTGAGGGAGGGGTGCATATATTCAGGGACCTTCTGCAAACAAAAGACGATGGACTTCTTGTTGGTACCAGACAATGAGCGAGGTAGACATGCTAAGGGCATTGTTTGCCTGCCTCAGTATTTTCAACACCAGTAGTGTGCTGTTACCGACCCGGATCATGGTCAGCAGCTCCTTCACCCTGGGGAAAATGGTTGGGTCTTCCACTTCCCGTCTCCTCTCGACGAAGCAGAAGTTGAGGAGAACCCTAAGCTTCCCGACGGCTTGCTACTGGACCTTAGCTCTATTCAGTTTCCAGGACCAAACGGTGGATGTGGACCCCTCTCTTATGTTTAATTTTTTTTTCCGGGTAGGTTGTCCCTCAGAGTCGCCCCCGAGTAAGCCTCTTGGTCTCTTTTGGGAGGCTGATCGCAATGGTGTTGTTGGTGGTGGTGGTTGGAGGAGGAGGAAATGTAGGAAGTTGTGTGTTTTGGGGAAGAGTTTCTTTGGGCTGGGAGATTTTCATGTGGCTGAGCAGATCATCAGTTTTTGCAGTTGTGTTTTGGCGGGAGTTGATCGTAGGGGAGGACTCTCGAGGATTCTTGGTGAATGAGGAGCGATTGAAGAGGTAGCCGTGTCTGCTGGGTGTCTGGACTTCAGTTTTAACAAGAATGCCGCCGCCACCTTTCTCTTCATCACCTGGACTCACATAAACCCTAGCCATAATCCAATCTGCATGCGACTGCGGGGTTTCTCCCTCAGGTCTGTCGGTGTCTCCTAGTTTGGGGGCATGTGGTAACTGAGGCACCGATATTTGGTCCTTACTCCCAGCTTTACTAGCCACTCTCTTTCCGACCTCTCTTTCGGTACCATCCAGTAAAGCGGCAGAGAGGGTGACTTAGACGAGGAGGAGACCCAAGTGTCTCCCGGCAATCAACGAAATTTTTCTGGTCTCGGCAGTTGGAATGCGAGAAATTCCTTTTCGATGGTCTGAGTAAATGGGGGGATATTGTGCTTGGGTGGCCGGTTTCTTTTTACAGATAGTGGCGAGGTGACCACTCTTGCCACATATCCAGAAAACTGGCTACCTACCTTCAACAATGAAAGACAGTTTCTGACAGCCGTTTACTTCCAAATTGTTGAGAATGGCTAAGAAAGCTTTCCTGTCGATCATTAGATCGAAACATCATTCCTTCCGATGGAAGGAAAATGCCCCTTTGTAGGAGATATGTTCCCCGAGGACATACGAAGGGACCTTATGTGCTACTATCCTGGTCTTTCTACGGTCAAGGTGCTTCACGTGAAGGGGGTGATTCTTTGTCTTGGCTACGCATTGTTCTTCACTGGCTAGTAGCACGTCCCTCGTGGCAAAACCATCGCCTTTCACTACTTGTTCTACCTCTACACCCAAACATTGTCTTTGTTACTCTGACAATTTGATTTTGTTTTTTATCGACCAAAAAGACTGACACCACTTTCTTTCTATGTCTTTCAGTTCTGTCATGTCAACCAGCAAAACATCCTACTTACTTAAGTTGTGCAAATGTGTGGCACTTCTTGACGAAATCTGTCACAGACATTTTGTACAACTGGGGATGGGGTTACAAACGCTAGGGGAGCTCCCGTTTGTCGTTTTTTGCCCCACCGGAATTGACGAATTTGTATCTTCCCTTTTCTCTCCATGGTTGAAGGGTTTTCTCTTTTTTAAAAAATCTTTTTCCATTTTGGGATGTGACTTTTTTCCCATTTTAATGGATGATTCCCCCCCTTCGATTTCCCCCTTATCGGGGGAGGCAAACAAAGCCCTTCTGGCCTCGTTGGACATGAAAGGAAGAGAAAAAATATGAAACTAGGCAAATACCTTTTGGACAATCGTTTTGGGGGTAAATAGCCGATGGAGGATCCTTTTCGTCTATTTTTCGCCGCTGTTAATGGTAAATCCAATACCTGTGCAAAGAAAAACACGTCTTTACTCATTCAAATCACTTTACAAATGGAGTCTAGGCGAACCGAAAGTTAGCTCTTGTCATCAGTCGATTTACTTTTGGTACCTAACTGATTGCTCTGGTGATTGGTCTGAATGTCTTGGAGGAGAAGATATTACAACTTTTTATTTTGTCAGTTTCACAGGCTCTCCAGGGCTTACTTTTGCAAATTTTCCAGTCGTAAGCAGAACATAAAATGAATTGATATTCATTTATTTGATAACTTCCCTAATCTGTTCTTACCACTTTTCAGGTAATTTTTGTTCATACTTTTAATCATTCATAAATCTAAAATTTATAATTCTGTCAGAAATTTTGAGATGACGAATACTTTGCTTGTCAATAGGCATCTGTCTGGTGCATTCTCCAGATATCGAGTGTAGGTGTCATCAGTTGGTAGTCAACCTTGACAGAGTGTTTTAATCCTTGACCACAACAGTCCAGTTGGTGGGTTGGCCAAATTACTGTCCCCCCGCTTCCAACTTCCACCCTCACACCCACTCCAAATCCAGCAAGTGGCCCGTTCTAAATCTTCCTCATCCTACGATCTGCCTGTTCCTTGCTCTCTCCGCCCTGTTATGTTTATGTAGCCAGGATATCTCTGCTGCCAATCTCTACGGGGAAGAACCATCCCTGCTATCCCTTAACCCTACACTTCTGAACTGAGGGTTAGTATTTGGTTCACTTTGCAGTCCTCAATTCTTGGTACAGTCATCTCGACCCGAATGATTTCTCAGTCTTCAGTTGACCACTGTACAATATCCTAGCAAAAGGTTGTATGCACCACCTTCTTGAGTCACAGAATTCCCCTCATGTCGACCCTCATCTCGTCGGATCAGTCAGATAGCGGCAGACTGGGCTTTCATTATTATACACCGATTAACTCAGACAACATTTTGGTTATTATAGTTTTGATTTCAATATACCTGGTTATTATGAAGTTGCCCTCTTCTGCCTTTAATGAGGAATTAGTTTTCTCTCTTCAAATGTCTTTATCCCTGTCTTTTTATGCGTAATTCCCTTGGTCTGGCTCTTGAAATATTGACTGATTTTCTTTGTTTTATTGTTGCTTTTTATCCCAACGTTCCCGGTCAATCTACTCTCAAACTGATGAAGTGAACCGCAAGAAAATTGAAATTACTTTTTTATTGGAATTCTAAAATGTCTACCTTTGCTGATAGATAGTGGTTTGGTCTTGGACACTGTCAAAAAAGCAATAAAAAGATTCAGAAAATTAGTCAGAAATCACTAATGTGACTAGCCTTAGCTTCAACATTGCTTAACTGACAAGACAAGTAAATGCTGGGGCGGTAATAAGATTTTTTTATAACCTCTTTCTATTTTCTTTTGGATGATCTCTTATACTGAACTCTACAATCACATTGAATAAAAGCTGTTATATTTTTCTTTCATCTATCAAATACCGTATAGTATTATGCAAAATAGATAAATGACTCCTTTAGAACTTTACATTTATTTGAGGTTTCAAAACTAATTGTAGCAAAATCGTGAAATTCGATCAGCCTCAGCAACAGTGTTTTGCATGTGTGCGTATCCTGGCCAAATTTTCAGGAGAAAGCCCGATGAGAAACAGTCAGTTGGCTTGCTTCAAATGTTAATTCTCAAATATTTTAACGGGTGAGAATGGGGATCATTGCTCTAAAAGGGTTTGTTAGCACAATGGACAGAAATCTCAATAAATTCGAATTTCACTTCTTTTTTTTTTAAAGCCAATCACAGTAGAGTTGGTCGGAATGAGATTTTACGATACGATATCAGCCTTTGCGAGACCGGAAATACGTTGTACTATTTTCGATAAAAAATTGATCTTGACTTTTCTTTCTCTTTGTTTAGATTTCTTCTGATACAGGAAATGGAAAAATGGAGAAGAAAAAAAGAAGGAAAATGAGGAAAACAGAAAATGTGATTATGAATTACATCTATATCATATTGAATCTCTTATTTGAATTTATCTCCTGCTATTACACGGTGAATGAATCCTTTGGTCTAGACAATATAACAAGCCTCAACGGCAGCTGTTTAACTCAATGATGAGAGAAACGCTACGTTGAAGTGGTTATCCTATCGGTTGCAGATTTTATTTCCTGCAACAGTCCCATTTCTTTAATTGTTTATTCTATTTACGTTGTCTAGGCCAAATGATACATTCACCGTACAGTATGTTATAACTCAATCTATAATCATTCAATCGGATGATATATCAATTTCTAAATAACAAAAAACATATACATATATATATATATATATAAAGAATATTGATATCAAATTTGCTAGTTTATCTATTCGTCTGCTCAATTCAAACAGTTACAGTGGGAACATTAGTTTTACTCTCTTTGAAGCTAATTGAAGTGAGTAGCACTTATGGACTGAACGTGGGCAGTGGTCAAAGTGTAACTGAAACTTTTAGCTTTGTGAATGTCTCTCTTTGAAGCTGATCAAAAAGAGGGTAATACTTATGTGACTGGGTGTAGGCAGCAGCGCCGAGTGATTTATAAAGTAAAAAAATCGTAACTCTGACTGACTTTCATTTGAACTTTATTTTTAAAGTTCCTTTCTTTTAGACACCGAGTTAAAACGCCGTTCGAAATAGATGAAAATCGAAAAAAGATTTTTTGGAAAAAATATTCTAAAAATTCATTATCATCATCAGTCTTTTATCGTCCGTTGTTGGACAAAACCCTTCCCCAAGATTCGCCACACCTCTCCATCATGGTCTTTGGTGAAGCCAATACTCTCTGAACTTGTCTAGTTCATCTTTTCATCATGTATTCTGCCGACTTCAGTTGCGCATGTGATCTCTGGGGAACCATGTTGTGAGTTATGATGTCCATCGGTTGTCTTCCATTCTTGCAACATGACCAGCCAATGCTTTTTCTGTTTTTTTATGGATTCTATGAGTGATCAAACTGTTTCTTCCATAATATAACTGCGCTGTAATATTTCTTTGTGAGGTTGAGGATAATTCTTCCATGTGCACGTGGCATGGTTCTCTGTCTCCTGATTAGGTTCCATGTTTCAGCCCCACAGGTGTCTAAGGAAAGATGCAATTGTATTTTTTTTAACTAATAGGATTTACTTGTTCTTGATAGTTGAGTTTGGCCTCCTAGAATAACTCTTCGCCTGATTTCTTCTTCATCAGCCTAGGTCTACTTTCTTTAGCTTTGCGACATCGATTTTGATCGTTTTTCCGACATGTTTGTTGCACTTGACCTTTGTTTTGCAGAAAGCTAATTTTCTTATTTCTCCTATCCAGTTCATCTACTATCAGTTGGAGGTTATGAACGTTCTTTACAAGAAAAACTATATCATCTGCAAATCTGAGGTTGCTCAGCTATTTGTCGTCAATTCTGATTCCTTTATTTGCCCAGTCTAGGTTTCGGAAGATCATCTTGAGGCAGACTGCAAAGACTTTTTGTGAGCTGGTATCATTTTGTTCAACCCCATTTCGGAGCTAAAAGGGCTCCAAATCTTTGAGCTGCTCTGACGTTATATATGTTGCAGTACTCTGACATATACGGGGAGTATTCTTTGTATAGCCTCAATGACCTTGGGGATTTCCAGTCTTAGCTGTTCTTGAAGTCGATTTGATAAATGCTGCAGCTTGTGGCATTTTATATTCTGCTGCTTTCCATTTCATTGGATTTATCGAATGGAGACGATCCATGGTCGAGCAGCTCGTTCTGAAGCCAGTTTGTTCCTGTTGTTGGATTTCATTTTGTGGTTTGGTGATCCACTTGGTGATAACTTTAGTGAAAAGTTAATCAATGCAGTTGAGTAGACATTGAAATTAAGCTCACTAAAAGAATATGTACACACAAACACACACATATTTGCATATATATATATATATATATATATATATATGTGTGTGTGTGTGTGTGTGTACATATATATATATCAAACGGTATTTAAAAAAGAAATCTTACACACACGCACATGCAAGTGTAGGCATACTTGCAACATGATACGCACCATAAATACTATCAAAATGCTTTTAAATCATGTTTAAACTATTTTTTTCGAAAAGAGTTTTCCTGTTTCCATGCTTTCACACATATGATGAAAAATATTTACATTTATTCATTTACTTACGTAATAATTCAAATGATATATATATATATCTATATATGTGTGTGTGTATGTGTCAAAAAGTTTCAATATTTATGTTTTTATGTATGTATATGTATATATAAGTGGCAACAAGAGCTGCTGCAATTTTGAAGGACTTTGCCTCTCGACGGGTCTCTATCTAGAGAAGCTGACCGAGACACACGTGGGAAATCTTCTGCTCTGTATTGCTTCCCTGTTTCATGCATGCCCGTAAGAGGACGAACACTGAATATTACCGTGGATTTGGTTAATTGCATCTACTGACTGATCTAACAAAAAGCAGAGAGAGACAGACAGACTGACAATCAGACAGACTGACAAACAGACAAACTGACAGACATAGAGACAAAAGAGAGAGACAGGAGTCTACAACAAAGTTAGGATCTCTGTAGGGAGCCAGTTGTACTTGTTACTCCAACCAAAGTCAAGGCTTGAAGAAAATAACATTTTGGATTTTGTCATGGATTTTATTGCGACTAGACGGGGGGGAATAATCTTTTACACACACACACACACAAACACGCAGTGATAATCATCTTTTACAAACACACACACACACACACACATACACACACACATATGTACATAGGCGTGCGCTGGAAGCAAGCATGGCATTTTCCCCCATCCTCACCTGGATCAGTTCTTCTCATCGATGGCATGGGGTTTGAGATTGGAACCGCTCTATGAGACACTACGCATCTATCTTATGCTTCGGTATGACAACAATAACTCTTCATTTTCCAATATGCTTGTACACACAGACATATATACAGCACACCCGCAAAATCAGCAACACTCCATCTTATATACAAGTAACCAGTTAGATATTCAGAGGTTTTTATTTCACATATATATGTAGTCTTAAAAATAACGGAAAACTCTGCTTATTTTTTTTTTTGTCCATTTTACTTGAAAAATCATGTAAATGTTGTTTGTTTTTTTAACATTATATGTTTAAATGAAGCATTGCTTCCTCGTTATATCCTTTATTTATATATATGTATATATATATATATATATATATATATATATATATATTGATTTATTTATATATGTATACAGACACATTACATATATATATATATATATATATATATATATATATATATATATATATATATTCATTCACTATGTGGATGCACAAGGAGATATTAAGGACAGATGGTCATAAGATGCACCCAGTGAGAATCATACTCAACAAACAGTAACGGCCGAACTTGACTAACTTGTTAGCGATTATCCTTCGCCCAAGCGCCCCAGTATATGAATATAGCTGTATATTTGAATGTATAATGAAACTTCAATCAATCTAATACCAATTTGTTTATTTATATATCTACCTTAGACGGAATATATATATATATATATATATATATATATATATATATATATATATATATATATATATATATATATATATATATATATATATATATATATATATATATATATATATATTTGTATTAAAGATTCACAAAGCTTTTATAGTTACGGAAATCGTTTACTTCAATTTTTTTACATGGGCATTAGAGGTGGAGGCGAACGGTTCTTGCACCCCTCCATACACACACAAGTCGCTCGATATCCCCTGAGAAGTTTATCTTTTTGTCCCCTCCGCTCTTTGGAAAATTTGCCGTGGATGCCCGTGTTCAAATATATGTAGTTATGAATGTCACACTACATTTCATGTTCAAGAATAGATGCATAATCTATGAAATCCAGTTGCATTATCCGACCCCAATTAGCATTCAAATTATAAACTTATGAATGTATAACAGAAAATGCATACATGAATGAAATACCAGTGCCTATGAATGCACGTGTTCATATACTCAACTTGTTTAATTTCAAATGAACAAGTTTGTATGTACATAAATAGAAGGGAAATTGTGTATGCGCGTGTGCATCTATGCAAAACCTTACAGACCTATACGTAAAGATGCCTATATTTAGAATCGTTTGGAAAAATTACTCACATGTCTTTATGGGTGTATGTATTTATGCATGTGTGTGTGTATCTTATAGAGGAGGATAAGACTTTCTTTGGGATGGATTTCCTAAATTTTATACAGTTCTCAGGATATACACGAGAGTACTTTTTAGAGATTAAGGTAGATTTATGGATGCAAGTATCATTTCGTTAAAAGCTTTGGAACGGCTGTGGTTTTAGAGGTTAAGCACAATTTTAAAAGCGATTGAAGGGTTTTGTTGTGTGTATTTCATTGCTTGCGTGCACGCACTAGTGCATGGATATCTGTGGGTGCATTGGTAAATGCAAAAATAAATACTAGTCTGAAAATTTTACACATAGAATTATCTTTTACACATACGGTATTAGTGTGAGTATAGGTCAAAACGCAAATAAATACTGATCTAAAATTTTAACATACGCACACACTCATATATATATATATATATATATATATATA